>OW240916.1:31061432-31108860 GCA_933207985.1 Pelobates cultripes
TTCATTGTTTGCTACCATTTGCATAGGAAAAGACTTTTCACTAAACTAGTTCACCAGGTTTTATTGCTAAATTTGACCCTGTTTGTGTACTAATTTACATTTGTTTGGCATTCATGGATTTGTCTAGTTGAAAAGAGATTTGGACAAAATGTATTAAAGTAGTAGTTAAGAAAAAGATACGTTTAGTAAAGCAGATTCAGTGAATAATAGATTTATGTGTGCGTATACACAGAATATTAGTATAAATATATATATATGATTTTGACTCATGAAGGAGAGACCACCTTTTTAACAGCTGTGTGACCATGCTTTTCAGCTACAGCTGGGGGAGAATTTGTCCTTGTTGGGGGTGGGTAGTCTTGCCTGTATGAGAAAAAAATAAACTGCATTGTTTTGTAAATGTAATTGCCTAAGCTAATCAATTTGTGGAGTGTTTTTCAGCTTTATTATCCAGGACTAAGGAATTACTGGACATATGCAGGAACTGGTAACAAATGAACTGAAAAAATGGTAAAATAATTCCTTTGTCCTATTTAGTCTGAATATTTTAACAAGTTAGCATTTTTAACAAAGTAAGTGTAGGGGCTCAGATTAAGATTTATATTATTTTAGAAGCCATCTATAACTGATTTTAATATTTCCATGCTTTGAATTAGGGTGTATCTGCCTAGCGGGTGAACCTCCATAACGTGGGCTGTGATTTTAGTTACAGTAGCGGGTGGGGAACCTGAGCTAGGGGGTATTTAAACGTGTCCGGATAAGGGGGAGCATACCCAATAGTTGTTGTGCAGTTCTATCCTGTATTATTATTTGAAACCCTGTATTACTTATAAGTAGCGTTTTGTAACTTATTTGTAATTGTTTATATATATTGCTCTGGGAAAGGGATAGGCAAAATCTCTGAGAGACCAGGAAATATATTTTAAAAAAGGGCGTATTACACTAGTGGTAGGGTGGCCTATCATGACCATAGAGACCCTTGGTGACTAGTTTTTGTTGTATATTGCCCTGGGAAGGGGATACGCTATTTAATAGAAATTCCTGAGAGACCAGGAAATATACAATAAGTGATACGTGAGTGTACTGGTTAAATTGCAGACATATTGGCCCAGAACCTTTAATCAAGCCGGAAAAGAGGCTGCTGTATGTTTGCTCCTCTATAATTTTGCGGGGGCGGTCACCCCCATGCGGAAAGCCACTGCCATCACAGGGTGGTTAGTTGTGCAGGCCCTTAGCCGCGAGGTGCAAGCATGTCCGTGGAAAGGCTAGAAATTAATAGGGAGTCACTCATAGCTGTCAGAAGTGTTGAACTTTGAGACATATTGACCTATATCCTTTCAGAGGCGGAAGAGGTGTTGTGGTTCACTCCTCTATAATTTAACCAAATGGTGGAGAGTTATTAAACATGTTTAGGTTGGCTAGAAATGTGTTTCCTGAATTGCAGAGAAGATGCAGAAAGCAGCTATTAGCTGATTGTTTATTTTAAGAGCCAAGTAGAAAATTAAGAAAGTTACCTTGTTGAACAAATTGTTTATAAAATGAAAAGTTTAGGGAATGTATTTATATGTGTATATATGTATATATGCTAAGTAAAGGATTTGGCAGTATACGCTATAAGTGACAAGGAAAAGTAATCCTGATCTGTTTTCTTACCTTTTTCAGATATAGCAGAAACCAGGGGTGGACATTGGAACACAGATAGAATATCAGATGGAGACCAGTGTTTAAATGTTGACCTTTGATGAGCTATTGAATGTTTTATTTTATTGTCTATTTAACATGTCTATGCTATGATTTTGTGCATACTATTCTCTTATTTCTAGTGATTGTATTGCAATTGAAACCCTTATGTATTATTGTTGTATGTATGTATGTATGTATGCTTGCCTGGGAAAGGGGGGAATTGACCCATAGGGACCAGGGGGTATTTTTGTGTAAACCAAACTGGGGTGGGAGGGCTCTAACGAGGGAACCCCATTGTCCAGTAGGTGCTTGATTTGTGTCTGTGTAAAGTGCATGAGTGGTTGCAGTTCAAAAAAAAAAAAACGGAAGAATGATAAGAGGGATAAGAGAAAGTAGGCATTTTGGGTTATCTATACATGTTTAAATAGAAGGGTGGTAAATAGGAATGTAATTGTTTTGGTTAATGTTTAGATTAAATTGGTTAAATACAGCAGTGATAACGAGTGTTTAGATTAAATTGGTAAATGCAGCAGTAATAACGAGTGTTTGGGTTAAATTGGTAGATACAGCAGTGATATTGTGTTTATCTGTGAATCAGGAGTGTGCTGGATGTGAAGAGAGGTGTGTAGGTATTTATCCAAACGCCATAGGAAAAAATATGGTTAAGACACCACAGTCAAATGGTACTTGTGATGATTGGCACAGTTATTATTTATGTTTGTGTTCGTCATTGCCTGTGTTTTCATTCAAGAACTTTCAAGCAAGGATATTTTAAGCTGAAGAAGAAGAAGCACTGGACACTATGCTCAACTGTTGCTGTAAGGAGAAAAAATATTGCAGCTAAGAGTGGTGAGAGTTGGAACAAATGCATCAGGAGCAGGACACTGTTACGTCAAGGTGGTTAATGGTATAAAGAAAGAAAAAACAAAACAATGTGACCACAAACACACAAAAGTCCTTGATCACAAGAACTGTTTCATTCATCCCTGTCTCCATGCGTATGTTCTATGAGACTGTCGAAGAATCGAGTATCCAGTTTCCAGGACTAATGTTTGTGAAAATTCCAGGCACACAGACCAGCCAGAGGCTACAGAAATCGAGTCGGTCTGTGCCATGATTCATAGGTGTTATGAGTTTGTGGTGTCTAATACTATATTAAGCTCCACAACACATCCTCACATGAACACAATATCATTGGTTAATCTAATAAAACATGGTTTGAGTTGTCTATTATTATAAGGGTGGGTATGTGCTTATTTTAGGCCAAGGTTTCCCAACTGGTAATGCATGTGCTCAATGGTGAACATTTATAAGCAATAGAATGTTAATGGGTAATAATTAATGGGTAAATGGGTATCGTTCTTCAAAAGGTGGGTTTTGTTGTAGGGCAGGTAGTGTTAAAATGGGGAATATTCAAAATGTACTGGTTTTATAAATGCTTGCTTTATGACATAAGTCAAAGGGTGGTTTGTAATGGTATTTACTAATTAATGACTTTACATCATAAAGAAAGCATATTTAGTGTAATGCTTTGGGGGCACCACTAGAGGGAGTGTGTAGGAAGACATGTGCTTCTGGCAGTGACATCACAGGCCAGCCTACTTACACTGAATAAAACCACATGGAGGAGAAAACTCTGTCCCTTTGCCTGTAACTGACTGAACCTAAGATGTAGTACCAGCTCTGACTTAACCCCAGCCAAAGGGCTGGGGCCTTGTAAGTAATATGTTTGTGTTGTAACAGTTAGCAATTGTAATAGCCTTTTGTATAATATTTAGCAACCAATAGTGTTTTGTGTAGTATTGTATTGTATAATTATTGAAATTGACATTCCGCTAGCATCTGTTTATTTGTTATAGTTATATTAAATATACATTTAATATTACAACGTTTTGTGTATTTTCTATCCACATATTCGACCATAATACCATGAATTATAAAAATATTAATGTTGTTCCGTATTGCTTAATTATTATGTATTAAGAGATTAATATTCATATTTAGGTCACACCACAACAATTCCTTATATAGCACTATAACTCCTCCCATTAATAGCTACACCCACATATACCTTTAACCAATCAATGAGCAGAATATAGACTTGTACATCTAGTCAAACCACATGGCTCATCCAAGACAAAGGAAATAAGTGCAATTCCAGTTCCTGCATTCCTGCACATGCTCAGTACATTGATGACAGTATCCTAGCTACATGTAGCTAACCAACTGACACAACATACACATATGCCACATGGAGATTTTGTCCTACTAAATTTTGACCATGCTGGAATCCCATCACACCTTCACACATGCTACACCCCTCACACACACACACACTGCACCCCTCACACACACAGACTGCCCCCCTTATACACACTACACCCCTCACACACAGACTGCCCACCTTATACACACTACACCCCTCACACACACACACACAGCACCATTTACACACACACATCACCTCTATCACACACACTGCACCCTTCACACACACACACACTGCACCCTTCACAAACAAACACACAGCACCCTTCACACACACACACACACACACACACATGAAAAAAAGTAGAAAAGAAAACAGAAAAAAGGAAAAAGAAATAGATACATTTAAGTACATTTTTATTTTTGGTTCAAAACCTCTCCTTTCTAGAAAGAAAAAAAAATCACATATAAAATTAGTTACTGTGGCACTGGTGGTTGGTAAGGACATTTTACCATCAACAAATATACAAAAGTGGGCGGTAGGCATTGAAAGGTTGACTACCCCTGATCTAGGCAGTCTATTTATTTGGATAGACTGATTGGGTTTAATTGCCCCATTACCCCCTGTTTTTTACTCAAGGATCAAAATACTATTTTCTAATGGGATTTGATATTGGGAGGGGATCTTTGTTTATTTTCTAATATATATTTTTTCTAATCTTCCCTAAGACCTTATATTTGGTACTATCATAGGTTTGATACTACTTAAGGCAGTGCAATATATCTAGCCTGACTATATTTTTTTCTCTATATTTCAAACAGATTAGACTTTGATGGTGTGTCTGTTATATGCTGAGGTTTTTCTATTAAGGTTATATGTTGGGTTACTGTGTGCATTAACTCATACGAATATTCATAGCATTATATTGCTTATAACTGTATTCCATTTCTACACGGATGTTAGCTACAGTCACCCTAATAAACCTGCTTGCTAACTGGCACTTTCTGCCATTAATAAGCAACAAGCAAGTTTAGCCTTTTACCACTATTCGGCGTCTTTGCATTTATTTGATGTACGCTAAATTTATAGTAGTATTGATAATAGCACTATTAGAGAGAGATTACCTGAATATAGTTCCATATTAACAGGGAAGGTAGAGAGTATTTGAACATAGCCCCATCTATCTATTACTAGTGGATATATAGAGGCTTTATCAATTTGAGCTCCTATCAGATACTATCCAACTAAGTGCAACTTATTTACTAGCTTTTGACCTTTATCTCTTAAAGGACCACTCTAGGCACCCAGACCACTTCAGCTTAATGAAGTGGTCTGGGTGCCAGGTCCTTCTAGGGTTAACCCATTTTTTAATAAACATAGCAGTTTCAGAGAAGGCTTCATTTTTTCTTTATCTTCTCTTAATATTCACAATTGTAGCTTGCAATTTTACTAATAATTGTAAATACAGAGCAGATATAAGCCTGTATTTATGAATTCAGCACCTGCTGTATTAACGCTTAGCCAAACTGTATAAACCCTTCAACCCATTACACTAAAACCCTCTACCCTAATCAATACCCCCACACTTAACTGTATTATTAACTCCAACTATGGTACATAAATGTAGCACTGTCACAGACTATATAACTGAAGGTGTTATTTCTCTCTCCGTATCACAGTGAACTTTAGACCTGGGGCATTTCAGGACCCGACATGGAGCTGAATCCCTTGTCACCCCACCCCAAGCAATGCCCATGAAACCAGCATTGTGTTTGTGTTAAAATGGACAGTAGTTGGAATTCATGGATACATTTGCTATAGTTCTCTCACAAGTTCTAGAAGTATTGCTAATATATACACTTCCAATTGGCATTGTGGCTCGGTATCAGATGAGAATAGAGCCAAGTTTCTGTAGGTTACATAAGTAAAAGTTGCTAAGGTCACGGAGGGCTTAAAGCTATTCTACTTTCAGAACATATTGTATACAAAAAATAAATTAATAGTTTGCCCACAGGACAATTATGTGAGCAATTTTCTATTTATAGTCCATCTACCATCCTGAGGCACTTTTTAATGAGAAAAAAGTCAACATATTAGGGTAAATATGTTTCCCTTGAGTAAATAATTTTCAGATATTTCTTTGTTGGCCTCTTTCCTGTAACGTCTACTGTTTGTGTTATACAACACTTTGTATATTTACCTTTACCCAAGGTAACAAGTGATTCCTTTTTGTCTTGTATTACATAATACCATTTAAGCTCATATAGTGTGAAAATCATAAAAAAACAAACACTTTTTCTCTAAGTATAACAATACCTCTTTGTTCCCATGTTATTATATTTTCTGGAGTTATCTAGCAGGAACTGGATTGACAACGTGTGGACTAGATAATTGTCTCTCCTGGGGTGGTCGAATCAGTACTTTCCTTAATAACGTCAGTTATTCTTTACACTGTAGGGTTTCACCTAAAATATAAAGCAGATTATCCTAAATAAACCAGGCCTAGATACTAGTTGCATTGCCGTCTCAAACTTTTCTTTTTTTAGAAAAGGTTGCAAAAGAATGGTTCACATTCCATGTACAACACCATCAGAGGAATAAAAAAATAAATAAATTACAAAATATGGCATACACACCTGCTATGGAACAGAGACAGCCCTCCTGTGAAGAGGACAACTCCTTCTTGCCAGTGAATACTGGCTATATATCCACTATTCCTATTAAACGTCCGACTGATGTCTGCGTTTGGCAATATTGACCATGTCATATTGTTAAAGGGATTCTCCAGTGCCAGGAAAACATATTCGCTTTCCTGACACTGCAGGACCCTGTAGTGCCCCTCTACGTCCCACCCCCATCTCTAGTTGCCGAAGGGGTTAAAACCCCTTCAGTGACTTACCAGAGTCCAGTGCCGATGTCCCTTGTCAAAATCAGCCGGCAAGGGAGACATAATGCGCATGCGTGAGGACGTCCAGCATCGCTTAAAATACTTTTTGTGTTCTAAGAACACGGAAGTCCCTCTAGTGGCTGTCTGATAGACAGCCACTAGAAGAGGACTTAACCCTGCAAGGTAAATATTGCAGTTTATGAAAACTGCAATAATTACACTTGCAGGATTAAGGGTGGTGGGAGTAGGCATCCAGACCACGCCAAGCCGATTAAAAACCCTGACAGTGATAAAGGAAAGCAATCTGAGATTGCTCCAATACTTTCTAAAGGGTTGCATCCAATGGAGAGGTAACCGGACAGTCCACTCAGAGCAGTGGCCATCAACCTCAGGGGTTCCACAAGGTTATTTACTGTTGTTTAATGTATATATTAATTAATGTTTATTTGATGCGTGTATTGGATGGCGTGCCACCAGTCTGTTGATGACACTTAAGTCGATGTCTCTCTTAGTTGCAAATGCCTCATCCTTGGGTGATGACAGACTAGCAGCTGGGAAGGTGCTAGTCTAAAGGAAAAGAGAGAGAAATAGGGTATATATGTTTAAATGTTAACATTACAATGTATATATTTGCAAAGTGTTAACATAAAATGTAAGGGAGGGATTTTGTGGTAGTGCAGAGTCCTTCTAATCAGAGTCAACCACTTTTATATTGTTTTGTAAAGAGTTCATCTGAATTCCTGTGTACCAACAAATTGACAGAGTATTGTTTGTTGACTGGGCGAGTTGCTTGTCCTATCGAATGTATGTATTTTATTAATCTGATCCTTTTATGATTGAAGGCTGACTCTCATAATATTTTGTCTTGTTTCATTATAGTGTCACGCAATGGTGTTCGAACAGTAGCTATATACCTACAGTACTCCTGCACATGATGAAGGCCTAAGTTCTACAAATGATATTGTGTAGTCGAGTTCTATGATGAGATCCTAGGTTCATCCAAATGTGAGCAAAACATTGTGAAGACTTCCCTAATTACCAAGTTCATGTACGATAGTTTTGATAACACCAACCAGTAAATGCAGTGTTTCAGATTGAGCTAAAGCTCATTGTTGCCAGAGGTGTAACTCCACCTCCGGCAGCATCATTGTTAAGCCCAGAAAGAAAGTACCAGGCTGGCTTATGTTATCTGAACATATGGGATGTCTGTCATCAGTAAGCATAGCATTCTGGCGACAGACTACCAATGGCGGAATGGCCCTGCCTTCATGCCACCCAAGTCTTCCCCTCACCCCATCCTCTGGAACCTCCCTCCCCAAGACCCTAACCACCACTCCAATAATTTAAAAAAATCTACCTGTAAATAAAAAAATTATACTTTCCTTTATAAATCTTCTTTTTTTTCTAAATTCTTCTGTCTTTAGGCCCAAAAAAGCTAACTAAAAAAACATCATAAACCGATGTGACTATTAAAAACCCCCCAAAAAACAAATGAATCACTTAAAAAAACAAACAAAACAAAGTTACACAAAAACAATCCAAATGAGCCCTGCAAGGGTTCAGTGCAGAATGGGCTTTCAAGATGGGAAAAGTCTTTATAAAGGCATTCCCACTTTTTGTGAGCCAAGTCATAGAGCTCTTGTAAGCCAATCAGTGAGAGCACTCTGATAGGCAACTCTCCCCTCTCTCAAGGCTTGAATGGGAATATCAACACACAAGTCTCACATCTCAATGTATGATGGTTTTTTATTTAGATTTTTTTTACAGGTATTAGAGTTATTGGACACCCTTACTATCATTAGGGTGAAGGAGATAGTTAAATATTTTTCTATTGTAGTGTGGCTAGGAGCCTGCAAGCCCCAAGTCTCCACAAAGGGGCTTTGTACCACATATTTGGTAGCATGTCCACCCCCATTTGTTTGAACAAACCTGCAAGTTAATGCGTGGTGGGTTTGGGAGATTATAATAGTATGTCCAACTTACCCCCAATGATTACTAAATAGCCTTATTCACATGGTGTCACATATTCATCCGCTTATAGAAATGTGGTTAATGACATTTACTGTCCACACAGGAAAAGTTGTGCCGAGCAGCAACCTAATCCACAGAAGGGTTAATGCTGAGCAGTAATTGTGCAAATGAAACCTGGTGTCATGTATTCATCCGCTTAGAGAAAAGTGATTAATGACATTTACTGTCCACACAGGAAAAGTTGTGCCGAGCAGCAACCTAATCCACAGAAGGGTTAATGCTGAGCAGCAATTATGCAAATGAAACCTGGTAACTGACTTTGGGGTCAAAGGCCGGTTACAGCCTATCAGAACTAAAGGAGGGGTATTTAGGCCCAGTTCTCAGCCTGCTCAGTGCCCTGTCGTGGTTTCCCTTGTGGTTGTCTGAGAGCGCGTTCCTGTTTATAGTTTTCTACCTGGTTTTTGACTTTGGCTTTGTTTATTGACTTCTCTATATTCTGGTATCCTGACTCCTGGCTTTCCTCATCGCTGTGTCCCTTTCTGTGTTCCCTGACCTCGGCTAGTATTTTTGACTATTCTTTGTACGTTAAATCCGGCCATTCTAAGGACCGGTAATACGTTACTTATTTGTCATCCGTGCTGTACAGTTCTACGTGCTGGATCAAACAGTAATCCTGATATTACGACATGGCCATAGATCCTGTAGAACTGTGTCAGCACATAGCTGCTTGCGAGAGGAAATTAGAGGAGAATGATCACCGCATGGATCAATTCACTCAGGCTTTAAGTACGCTTCTCGCTAGAACGAGCATCTGCAGCCTGCAGCGTCTCCTCCTATAGCACCTCTACCCTGTGTACCTCCACCCACTGTTAATAGGACTCCTTGCATCTCCTTATCACCATCCCTACAGTTTGATGGCAATATCCAGGAATGCAGGGGTTTTCTTAATCAGGTGGAGTACCATTTTGAGGCCTCACCAGGGTCATTCCCCACGGACAGAGCAAGAATTGGTTATCTAATGAATCAATTAAAGGGCAAGGCCCTTGCCTGGGCTAATCCGTTGTGGGAGAGTAATCGGAGCATAGCTCATAATTACCAGGAATTCCTTGCCGAATTCAAGCTCACGTTTGAGCCATTGGGTAGAGAGGATGACGCCTCCACTGCCCTAATGCACATCAGACAAGGTAACCGGTCTATCTCGGATTATGCTATTGAATTCCGTACCTTAGCTTCCGAGGTAGACTGGACTAACAATGGGTTAATCTCAGCATTCAAAAAGGGTCTCTCAGAGACTATACTAGATGAGATAGCCGCTAAAGAATTACCTAAGAGTCTTAACGAATTTATTACGTTTGTCATGCATATTGATAATAGGTTAAGACTCAGAGAAGTCACCAGAAGCAAGACCAGACGTACGGCTATGTCCCTAGCACCTCAATTCTCTAAACCTGTTTTGTCTAACCTCCCTGTACAGTCCGAACCCGAACCTATGCAGTTGGGGGTCACTAGACTGTCAGAGGCCGAAAAACAGTATAGGAGAAGGGAGGGGTTATGCCTATATTGCGGTAGAAAGGGACATATGATAACTAATTGTCCAGTGCGTCCGGAAAACTTCCGCACCTAAGAACCTTAAGGGGACAGATCTTAGGTGTGATGGAGTTGTCCTCTAACAAAAACAAAAGTAGATTCCTCCTTGAGGTATCTATTTCCCTTGATAACAAGAAGTTTTCTTGCAGTGCCCTAATGGACTCAGGTGCTGCTGGAAATTTTATTGATGTCCAGTTTATTAGGGGTAATGAGATACCGGTCAGGGAGAGACCTACGCCGCTAGCTGTAGAGGCTATTGATGGTAGACCACTCACACAACCGCTTATAACCCACGAAACTGTCCCTATTACGATCTCCATTGGGGCCTCCCATAGGGAGGAGATGACGTTTCAGGTTATTACTTCTCCATCATGTCCTATCATATTAGGGTTTCCGTGGCTGAGTAAGCACAATCCCTATATTGACTGGGCTAATGGGGAGATATTAGAATGGGGTAAAGAGTGTATGGGGAGATGTATAAAACCAGTACTAAAGAGATTGGATACTATTGACCTTCCCACTACCACTCCCCAAACTCCTGGAGTTCCCATACAATACCGAGAACTTCAGGAGGTGTTTAACAAGGCTCAATCCGATGTATTGCCTCCCCACAGAGCATATGACTGTGCCATTAACCTGTTTCCAGGCGCTATGCCACCTAAGGGGGCAGTTTATGCCTTATCTCCCCAGGAGAGTAAAATAATGGAGGAATACATCAAAGAATCCTTGAGCAAAGGGCACATAAGAAAGTCATCCTCACCAGCTGGTGCAGGATTCTTTTTTGTTGAGAAAAAGGGTGGTGAGTTACGCCCTTGCATAGACTACAGGGCACTTAATAAAATCACTGTAAAAAATGCATACCCTATTCCACTCATTTCTGAATTGTTCGATAGACTTCAGGGAGCTAAAGTATTTACTAAGCTTGACCTTAGGAGCGCTTACAATTTGGTTAGAATTAAAGAGAATCATGAGTGGAAGACGGCATTTAATACCCGTAGTGGACACTATGAATATCTGGTAATGCCATTTGGGTTATGCAACGCCCCGGCCGTATTCCAAGACTTTATAAATGATGTACTCAGGGAATTCATTTACTCATTTGTCTTGGTTTATTTGGACGATATTTTGGTGTATTCCCCTGATCTTCAAACTCACCACTCCCATGTGAAACAGGTTCTGCAGACGTTGTTGAAAAATAAACTTTATTGTAAATTAGAAAAGTGCATATTTGACCAGCCTGAAGTCCACTTTTTGGGTTACAACATCTCTGCATCGGGATTTCAAATGGATCCTAAAAAACTAGAGGCTGTACTACACTGGCCATTACCCTCTGGTTTAAAAGCCATTCAAAGGTTTATTGGTTTTGCCAACTATTACAGAAGATTCATCAAGGGATTTTCTTCTGTAATAGCCCCAATCACAAATATGACTCGCAAAGGGGTTAGTAGCACGGTATGGTCCAAAGAGGCTGTGAATGCTTTTGAGACTCTTAAACAAAGATTTGCCTCTGCGGACATACTAAAACATCCTGACACCAGTAAACCTTTTATATTGGAGGTTGATGCATCCGAGACAGGGGTAGGGGCTGTTCTCTCTCAGAGAGAAAGCCAGGGAACACCATTGCATCCTTGTGGCTACTTCTCCAGAAAGATGTCTCCTGCTGAGCGCAACTATGATATTGGCAATAGAGAACTGTTGGCCATTATTCTTGCCCTCAAGGAGTGGCGACATCTTTTGGAGGGTTCCAAGGACCCCCTGTTGATCATAACCGACCACAAAAATCTGGCATATATAGGGGATGCCAAACGTTTGTCTTCCAGACAGGCTAGATGGTCACTGTTCCTTTCACGTTTTAACTTTCTCATTACTTATAGACCTGGTTCTAAAAATACCAAGGCTGATGCCTTGTCCAGGCAATTTGATAATGAGTCAGCTCCGGAACAGATGACATCTCCTATTATTCCAGCAGAGTGTATTATTGCTACTACTGTCCTCTCACTGTCTTCTCCACTGCTTGGCACCATACTAGAGGCCCAGCCTCAGGCGCCCAGTGGTAAACCGTGTGATAAACTGTTCGTTCCCCTATGTGAAAGGGTTAATATCATGAAAGTGTTCCATGACAATATAACTGCTGGACACCCGGGCATCAATAAGTCCACTGCCGCGATCACTAGATCATTTTGGTGGGATTCACTCAGGAAAGATGTAAAGGAGTATGTGCAGGCATGTTCTGTGTGTGCAGTTTCTAAGGTGACTCATGCACTTCCTTGTGGCCTGTTGCAGCCTCTTCCTGTTCCTGAGATTCCATGGTCCCACCTATCCATGGACTTTATTGTTGAGCTTCCTAGCTCTGCTGGGTTCACTACTATTCTCATGGTTGTAGACCGATTTTCTAAGATGGCTCACTTCATTCCTCTCAAGAAGTTGCCATCTTCGCAAGATTTGGTCCTAATTTTCATACGTGAAATTGTCCGTTTGCATGGCATCCCCACAATATTGTGTCTGATAGGGGCTCTCAGTTTGTGTCCAGGTTCTGGAGGGCGTTCAGTAAACAATTGGGGATTGATCTCTCCTTCTCCTCCTCCTACCATCCACAGACCAATGGTACAGCTGAGAGGGCTAACCAGTCATTAGAAGTTTATTTGCGTTGTTTTATTAATAGCACACAAGACAATTGGTCCGAACTACTCCCGTGGGCCGAGTTCGCTAGAAACAATGCTGTTCATGACTCCTCTGGGCACAGTCCATTTTTTGTCAATAATGGTAGGCATCCTACGGTTCTCCCTGCGGTATTTTCTGATACTGCCATTCCTGCTCTGGATGAGCGTCTGGCCTCCATTCGGGATACCTGGGTTAAGGTTCAAACTGCTCTAGGGGCTGCTGCTGAACGCTTCAAACATTTTGCTGATAAGCGTAGGAGTGCCAACCCGGTGTACCAAGTGGGGGACCGGGTTTGGTTGTCATCTCGCAACATCAAGCTTAAGGTCCCTAGCATGAAGTTTGCCCCCAGATTCCTTGGTCCCTATAGAGTGCTTCGTAGGATCAATCCAGTGTCTTACTCTCTGGCTCTTCCTGCATCTTTAGGGATTCCCAACACTTTTCATGTGTCCTTACTCAAACCTCTTGTCTGCAATAGATATACTGTTCCTTGTGTTCCTCCCCCTCCGGTGGTGGTGGGTGGTCAGGAAGAGTATGAGGTATCTTCTATCGTGGATTCTAGGTTTGGACTTTACAGTACTTGTTGTTTGGAAAGGTTACGGTCCTGCTGATCGTTCTTGGGTTTCGGCTCCTGACCTGCATGCGGGCCGTAAGATCCGTGCTTTTCACGCTAAATTTCCTCTCAAGCCTGGTCCTGTCCGCCCGGTGGGCGTTCTTCAGGTGGGGGGTAATGTCACATATTCATCCGCTTATAGAAATGTGGTTAATGACATTTACTGTCCACACAGGAAAAGTTGTGCCGAGCAGCAACCTAATCCACAGAAGGGTTAATGCTGAGCAGTAATTGTGCAAATGAAACCTGGTGTCATGTATTCATCCGCTTAGAGAAAAGTGATTAATGACATTTACTGTCCACACAGGAAAAGTTGTGCCGAGCAGCAACCTAATCCACAGAAGGGTTAATGCTGAGCAGCAATTATGCAAATGAAACCTGGTAACTGACTTTGGGGTCAAAGGCCGGTTACAGCCTATCAGAACTAAAGGAGGGGTATTTAGGCCCAGTTCTCAGCCTGCTCAGTGCCCTGTCGTGGTTTCCCTTGTGGTTGTCTGAGAGCGCGTTCCTGTTTATAGTTTTCTACCTGGTTTTTGACTTTGGCTTTGTTTATTGACTTCTCTATATTCTGGTATCCTGACTCCTGGCTTTCCTCATCGCTGTGTCCCTTTCTGTGTTCCCTGACCTCGGCTAGTATTTTTGACTATTCTTTGTACGTTAAATCCGGCCATTCTAAGGACCGGTAATATGTTACTTATTTGTCATCCGTGTTGTACAGTTCTACGTGCTGGATCAAACAGTAATCCTGATACATGGGTGGAACTGGGGGCGGTGGGGTGGGACAATTGCATGTCCGCCTGTTCATTAAAAATGGACCTACCTTCACTTACCAATCCAGTAGGGTCTATGGGAGCACTCCAGGACCTTTTGGCGATGTACAGTTCCATCTCAGGCTGATCCTTTTATGATTGAAGGCTGAAAGCGAACATGAATAAATCAATATCGTGGATCGGCCGTGTTCACTCTGTGAAGATGAACATATTGCTGCATATTCAGTTCTTGCTTCAGGCCCTCCCGATTAAGATTACGAAAGCAGACTTAACACCTTTACAAAGTGCTATAGGCTCGTTAATATGGCAGAAGAAGAGGCACAGGGTCTCCAGAAACGTCCTCTACCACCCTAAAACGAGGGGAGGACTGGGACTGCCGCATCTTTACTATTATTATGTAGCAGCGCAGCTTACTCAGATAGCAATGTGGTATGTACCAACAGATATTAGGAAATGGGTTGATTTGAAATCCTTAATGACAGGAGCAGATCTTCCCCAGTATTATATGTGGGTTCCTCGGGATAGCACGTGATAGAGTGATATTACGTTCCACGTGCCCAGCTATACTTAACTCTCTCAGAATTTGGGATGCAATAGCTTTTAAATTTGGCTTATCGTCTTCCCCGTCCTCACTCACTCCATTACTCAGAAACCAGGTGTTCCCTCCAGGTATGTCAGCCCGCGACTTCCAAAATATAGAACAGGCAGGCCTCCAAAAATATTGTCATTTATATGAAGGGGCTCAGATAGTGTCCTTTGATACACTTCAGACATGCACCACACTTATCCCAGCTGACGTCTTTCGCTATTTACAGATAAGGGACTTTGCGAAGCGGATATGCGTTAAAGAGGCAGCGCATAAAAATCTGACCTTTTATGAGAGGCTGTGTCTGGATGAAACCTCCCAGCGAGGTCTCATAACCTTACTGTATGCTTATCTATGTACGGAAACAAAGGAATGGGGGCAACTGACTTACATTTCCCAATGGGAGGCAGACTTGGGGGATGTATTGGAATGCATTGACTGGCAGGATATCTGGGAGGTTAGGCCACTCTGCAGTAGGCAGTGTTCTGGAAAATCTTTTTAACTGACGACCGGACTTAACCCCATGGGAGTGCCTCCTGCATAGGCCATTGGAAGGGTGGACTCGAATAGAACAAACTTTGATATAGAAAGTAACCTTGTTGACCAGACGGGCGGTTGCCCAGATTTGGCTGCAGCCCACCGTTCCCTCCATCTCTCAAGTCCTATATAAAGTTAAGGACAATTGTCTGATGGATAAACTGACAGCGCAGGTGAGAAACACGGTACATACATTTGAGAAAATATGGGAACCCTGGTTCTACAGTTACCTTGCAGACTGACATAGGACTTAGGTGAAGACCTATGGAGGGTGGTGTAGAGGGACCGACAGAGGCGGCACTCGCCCTCTTTTCCCCTCTTCCCCCCACAACTCTCTATCTTTTCCTTATTTTCATCTTTTTTCCTGAAGCGGCTCTCCTACACACCTTATACGAGCTTTTCTGTCCTAGGACAGTTCTAGAAACTAAGTAGGCTCTCTTAGGGAGTTTAAAGGAAAAAAAAACTCAGAGAGGGGTCATATCGGGGTCTTGCACAGGATTATGCAATCTTCCTAGGGTATGGACACGTGTTCCGCTAGAGCTGAGGGATTTTTCTTTACTATATTTCTCTTCTACTAATTTTTTCGACTATTCTTAAAAAAATTAAAAAATTAAATAAATAAAAAATTGGGTTTCATATAGGTATCGATAACAAGGTGGGTGCATATGCTCATGAGATGAATTAAAGACATGCTGTTATTCTGTTTAACTCAGATGAGTCGCACCACTTGATGTCATATATTGTTTAATTCTTTGTTGCTGTACCATGTGTATAGTGGTGTTCTGTAATGAGTATCACTTTGTTGTGCTATTTTTGACCAAAAAGAAAGAATTGAAAAAAAAATGGACCTACCTCCCGTGTAGGTTTCAGGTCAAACAATTACCCTATCAATATCACGCAACTTCAGAATCTAAAGCAAAGGGAGTATCTATCATGATTGGTAACCAGCCAGCATTTTCACTCATATCGAAGGTGACAGACCCCAAGGGCAGATACCTAATCATAGTAGCTGACATTAATGATTCCGATTACACTATTGCGAACATATACACCCCAAATGATCATCAATAAGGATTCCTAAAGACAGTGTTTGCTAAAATCAATCAGATCCACCAGGGATTCTTGATCTTGTATGGAGACTTTTTTTTTTTTTAACGTCTTTGTTTTGTGGTGCTGAGATTTACAAACGAGCTTACATTGCCACGACAGCTGATATAAGCCAATGGAGTAATACATAATAAACATTATCATGGCAGTCACATTTTTAAATGAATCAGCCTTGGCGTACATGTCTCTGTCATTGGTTACTTCCCAATAGATAAAACAATAAGTAGAGAAGACATTCTGGTTAATCTCAGGAATGTATGAGAGTTGGGCACGGCCCACGCCTGCAAGGGTGTCTGTGTTTCTGGGGCTGAGCGAGTGTGTAACAGGTGCTTGGATGTAGATGTTGTTTCGTCCAGGGCTATGCATGAAGCAGGTGAGACTATTGGGTGGTTTAGATATCCAGAGAGCTCAGAGTAGGGTTTAGGTTGGTTGTGGGCGTGGGTTGTGTTAATAGGTAGGCAAGTCGACTCGCTATGTGTAGCATGTTATTAATTACCCCTGAGCCTGGAGTGAGGCAAAGATAGTCAGGTAAGTCCGATAGTTTTGATAATTGTAGGTCAAGGAAAGAGGCTTAAGCTGTGCTTGCCCAGGCTATGCCAGTCGCCCGGTGCCCCTTAGGGGCCTGGGGCAGGAGTCCTGCTTCGCAGCAGGGTGGTTCTCATGTCATGGTTGTGGGTGGTCCTGGAAGGTACCAGCCTTGTCTGGTTAGTGTAGTGGGGGTGTTAGGTCGTGGACCTTGTCGGTTCGTGTTGTGGGTGTCTGTGACCTGTGTGTGAGATGGTGTGTCTTGGACCTCAGTGTCTTGGAGAGTGTATGTCTCTCCCATCCATTGAGAGCTCTTATTGTGGTATATGAGGCCGTGTGGGAGTGGGTTTTAGCCTGTCTAGCCATGGTCTGCATTTATGCGGCATACATCTTAAAACTCCTGTGAAAACAGCTTTAAACTTAACAAGAAAATATATGAGATAGTGTGGTTCTTAAGTATAGTGCGAAGGCACGATGGGGTGTCGGAGTCAGATTTGGTTCAAGTCAGAGCCCCTCTCTCCTCTCTTCCTCTGGGGACAAAGGGCTGAACTCTTTCCGGGTCCCAGGTCTGTGAGGCTGAGGAGGTTGCTGGTTGCTTGGGTTGTGGGGATCTCCCCAGGGCTTGGAGGAATGGTCCCGCTTCTTCTATTGAGGACAGTCTCAGTATTGTGCCTTCTCTGTTGACGGTTAGGGCTCTGGGAGTCGTCCATCTGTAGTCGATGCCGGCTTCTCGTAGCTGGTGTGTCACTGGGCCCATTGATCGTCTCCACAGTAAGGTGTTATGTGTCAGATCTTGGTAGAAGGAGATTTGTGATGCTTCAAAGGTGATTGGGGTTTTATCTCGAACTGCGGCCAGGATCCGATTTTTGTCCGTCTGGGATTGGCACCGGACAATAACGTCTTGAGATATCCATGTATAGGTAATGGAAATGCACACTATCCCTTGTCCTGGAATCCTGGGTGCAATAGGCTGGATAAGCTCCAGTACCAAAGGGACCAAATATCAAGGAGGACATCCTGGACATGAGGCAAGAGATAACGGGCCTAAAAGAAACAGTTCAGCAGTTACTGTCATCCCACACTACCCTAACAACCAGGGTGGATCTGGCTGAAGAACGAACCAGGCGCACCAACCTTAAGCTAAGGGGCATCCCCGACTCCATCACTACGTCTGAGCTACCCCACTACCTACGCCGCCTCACTGACACTCTCCTCCCGCACAGCCAGGCGAAGAAACTTACATTTCGACTGATTCTTTCGAATCAAAAAACCCAAGCAGGCGCCAGCCTCAGCCTCTCAAGACGATATTGTAGAAAAGAATCCAGGCACTCCAAGGTATTCCAACAAATAGGCAATTTTATTGGACCCAAGCACCAAAAAACAACGTTTAGACCCCTTAGGGTCTTTGTCAAGCTACTGAAACACATAACTTGTATACAATATATAGGTATATACAACAATTAACAAGTGAAAAAACATGTGAAATGTTACAATTAGGTAATTACGTAATCACTCAATAATCATGAAAACAGTGTCAGAACATAATCATCTCTCCAATAAGAGTCTCACATATTGGGTGTCACACCATGCAATGGAACTCCACCAATCAAATAAAAAAAAGTTTATTAATTATTTAACTAGATACCAATTAAAAAAGATTTATTTCAATAAAATTAAACAATTTAGATCAATTGGAAATGCCAAAACACTTACATTTCCGGATCGGCTGTGTGAATCAAGTCACATGATTACATTTGATCGTGCTAAACTGAAGTTATTAATGCGCATGTGCAATTCAGCGCATGCACCGAACAAATAAACCTCAGTCAAGATTAAGTTGACACGGAGACGGGGGCACAAAGCCAATGCGCATGCGTACAATAGCGCATGCGCAAAACGCACCTTAATGCAATTGAAAAATAAATAGCAGCGAAAAAAACTAACAATTATGTTTTTTATTATATCAATGAAAGAATTCGACTTGAATGCCATTGCAGTGTGACCACCTCACTAATGGATAAAATGTACAAACTGAAATTACCTAAAATGTAATTATAGATCATAATACATCTGTAACTTGTTACCTTGATACAACAGTACAATAGGTAACATATCTTGTAGCATCACAAATGACAATATATACATATACTTAATCTTTTCACTAATCTTTTTAATCAGTTTAATCACTTCAGACTTAATGTGAAAGAAATCACCAATTTAATAAATAAAAAATAATAAAAAAATAAATAATAAATAAAAATAAATAAAATGTAAAAAATGCAATATATAAACAACTCTAAAAAAATAATTAAAAAGAATTAAAAAATTCAATATGCAAAGCTGTGATAAAAAAATCAAATTATAAGTGCAATGGTTTCAATAATAACCATGTGAAGTGTTAACCATAAAAAACACGAAGTGATCTGATAAAGACGTCTTATTAACCCATAACCTATAATGGGATTTAATTAAATTTAATGGTTTTCACCATCTCAATAAATATAGATGTAAATATATTATCATTTTATTGGAGTACTGTCCCTCATTAATAAAGGATCTATCAAAATTTAACTTATTGTTAACAAGATGTTTATGTCATTTTTAGTATTGATTTTATTTTTTTTACTTTTAATTTTTTTACATTGAAACTAAGATGTGGATGAAAAAGTTAAGGAGCAGACCTTAAAATTCATAATGACTAATTACAAAGTATCTTAAAGTCTCCTATCAAAATCAAAACAAATAATTGTAGATTATGCTAACGTAGTGTACCTATAATCTTAATTTTAATAATGACAGGAGGCGAGTATTTTGCATAACTTTCTTTACTTTATGCCTCCAGCAGCACAAGTCAATCAATAAACTTTAAACCAATCAGTAACAGGCATCACATTCATATATAAAGCCCTGACAGTCACATGACTTCCTCTTTCTTTGATGCGAAAAACAGTCTATTATAACGTCAGGGAATTCAAATAACAGTCCTGAGTAACGTGTAGAACATAACTTGAAACCTTCCAGCTTTATCTTGTCGAATCCATCTATGATGATTACGCTGAAAAGAACAGAAATACGTGAAAGGTGATGGAAACCAACTGTTGTCCACATTAAATCCAGTACTATATGTGTCTATATTTATATTAAGTTAATATACTGAAACATTAAACAAACCATAGTATACTTAATAATCAACACGGATCTAACACATATCAACCAAATAAGCATCCCATAAATATACTGAATTACCAAACCTTATAATTTACACTGAGAAAATGACAAACCAAAATATAAAAAATTTCCAGAGTATAGGGAGGGAAACAGGGAGGGAAAATACTCGCCTCCTGTCATTATTAAAATTAAGATTATAGGTACACTACGTTAGCATAATCTACAATTTTATCACATGACAGGAGGCTTCATATTTTGCATTTTTAAAGCTGTGGTATGAGCGTGAAGGATGCGTGTGTGGTTGACGAAAATAAATATACGGAAGTAGTCTATCCGTGTCCAATTCGTCGCTGAAAATATAGAGGCCCCCTCGTGAAGGCCTGAGAAGCAGCTGCGCCTCTTACCTAATGAGTACCCAAACACGTCTCCACCCTCGCTAGCGATAACAACCAATGAACCCATCTAGACAGAGTGTTCATGGTAACTGGCTTGTACGGTTGGTATAAGACCAGCAGATGTCCTGAATGTGACATTCTAAGTGTTGTCGTGATCTCCATGTAACAAAGTACCCTTTAACTGCACAAAGGCTGGGAAACCGTCGGTAACAGGGAACGATACGGACACGGATAAGATATAGTTCTACGAGACACTGTAGAAATTATTCTTTCCGGTGATACCGAAAAGACCGTCTACGTCGAACTCCAGTACATCTGATACCCGACGAAAAGACCTAAAAGTAACGTGACTCTGGCTAATGGCTGACTGAGGGATAGGACCGTGATATCTGACTAGCTCCAAAAGAACCAAATCAAAGTCCCACACCAGTGATACTTTGACGCATGGTTCTGGACGGTTTGATACCCCACAGAAAATGGCATATCAAATGCTCTTGATTGACCGGAGTGTCGTGAATCGTGCTATGCATCGTCGAAATCGCGGAACGTAGCCCGTTAATGGAACGTTCCCATCGGCCTGTAGTGAAAAGGTATGATAAAGATCCAGCATCGTGGAGATAGGGGTAATAAAGGGATCGCAGTCCCTTCCCATACACCAGCGAACTCAAGGTGTTCCATGCGGATAAGTTATTTCGGGGGAATACCTGGCGTCCATGAGTCCCATAGTAGGTCTCTAGTTGGTTGCGATAGTCCCTTGACATACCAGTCTCCCCTGGAAGACACCAATCTACCAACTCCAGATGCTCCTGCATTCTCAATGGATGATGTTCTCCTTTTGGATCCGCCCGAAGGCAAGTTAAAACGGAAGGAGCAGAGGATGATCCTGATTAAGGACAACCCTTCTGGGTGTCACGCTTGCCTCCTTTACCGCAGTAATGAGTACTATCGAAGTCTTCGCTATTCTGATCCCAATTTCATAGGTGTGTCCGTATCTCAGGCAGTGAGCTTTCAGCCACTGTCTGGCCTGGTAGTGAAGCAGTCCTGGGAAATAGTCAAAGGGTTATGGTGCCTTTCCGCCGTACCCGTCGAATTTCCTTACGAATCGTCGCTATCAATGATGTGGGAAGGTGTAATCCGCCCAAGGTGGAATCTATTCTGAAATAGAGGAACTGAATCACTCGGAACTGGGATCGAACCAACTCCTCTCTGTTCACTATGAATCCCAACAATTCCCGAAACTGTAAACATAAATCTCGTTTGTAAACGTAGTCATGAATTGGATTTGCAAAAGGTAAGTCGTCTAGGTATGTGACAGCAGATACCCTTTACTTTTCAGTGCGCAGTGACCGACTTCAGAAACTTCATGAGGCACCATGTTAACCTATAGGTAAGTGCCCTTCAAGTCCAACCTTGTAGATCCCCTAAGAGATGGATACCTTCCTTCTTGAGTTGTCGGTACGCCCCAAAACCATTGGGTTGGCATAGGTTGATGACTGGGTGATAGTCTCCTATCTTCTTCCTTACTACCAAACCGTTGCTGAGATAAATGGTTCTCCAAACGATAGTCCGTCTGCCTGAGGTCCTCGCTCTTTCGTCCCTAACTTCAATAGTTTGAAATCCATCTTTAATCGGGCTGCTTTGCGGCGTTCTGTGCACCTGTCTGCCTTGCGTTCCCCAACTTACATATTGCCCTTTGCACCCATTCCCTCACATCGTGAGCTTCTAGAGGTGAGTCTTGTGTGGGGTCAGGTCCGCAAAGTATAGAATTTTTTCCCGGGCTGATCATATCCAGTATTTAACTCATTTTGAGTCCTCCTCCTACACACTGATCGGGACATACATATCACCACGAGCTCCATAGTGAGGACTATCTTGTTCGGACATAGAGGGCGTGGGCATTCCATCCTGAGCCGGTCTCGGATTTCTTTTCCCATAGGCCTCCTAAGCCAGAAGTGGGCCCGGTGCTCCAGTTAACCCCATTCGGATGACCCTGGTTGTCGGATGGTGCGTGAGTCAAAACAGGAGTGTCCAGTGTGCCAAAGAAAAAACCTTTCTTGCTAGGCGTGTCTTGTCACTTTTACCTCTTCTGCCCTCCATTCTTTCATGATCTCCAGAGAAGGGGGGGGAGGATGAAGTCCTCGTCCCCTGATGATGGGTGTCCGACCTAACGTCGGTATCTCAATCTTCCATTGGTGTTGCTGCCGTTGCACCCGCTCTGTCGGATGGGTTGTTAGCCAGCATACTGGAGAGGACTTCTTCCCCCGGAGCTGTCATGGCAGCCTTAATCCTCGCCTGAAAATCGGTCGGGGATATTGAGGTAAGTCCGACATGTTGGTTCACACCCTTTCGGTCCGTGGGAGACAGGATCGTACAACAGTACACTTATTGCCACTCAGTAGGCCTCCGCGTATAACTGGGGGTCACCCAGAATTTTGATCAATCAGTATCATTTTCGCAGGATCCGGGGAGTGGTCTGAGAATGAGGACACCCTCAGTAAGACCGGGATGAGCGGTCTGCAATGTCGGGACGTAGCCCGAGTCTGGGAGACGTGAAAGCCTCAATATATATAGTCCACGGGGTTCATCCTTATATGGTCTAGAATTGTGGAGTTTTGGCAGCACTGTGAGTTCTCCTTCTCGGTTAAGGGAAGGGCGTACGGAACCCCAGTTGAAGCATAGAGGTGCCAGAATACATGCATCTAGTGCGCCCTGGTCTGTGCATACAATGACAGAGCGTACTCTGAAGGTAGAAGCCCTAGAAAGGGTGCGGGGGGTCACCCCTTTGTACCTATGCCACTAGCACCGGAGTAAGACTCGCTTGGGGTTCACCCAGCATAGGGGGGTCACCCCTGTATGAATGTCTCTTATGGCATGTTGGGACACTCTTTCGGTCTATGGGGTACCGAACAGGTGTCAGGTACGGTAGTACACTTATTGCCACTTAGTGGGCCTCCACGTACAACTGGGGGTCACCCAGAATTGTTTCAATCAGTACCACTTAGAGATTTCCTGGGAGTGGTCTGAGGAGGGGGTCACCCTCAATAAGACCGGGATGAGCGGTCAGTAATGTCGGGACGTAGCCCGTGTATGGGGAGGTATGGTAGCCTCCAAATTATCCAAGGGGTCACCCTTATAGGATATAGTACTGTGGAGAATTGGCAGCACCATGAGCTCTCCTTCCTGGCTCTGTCGATATACCTGTATTCAGTGTGGCTCTTAAAGTGAACCTATATATATATATTTTTAAGGTCACATACTTTTATATCATACTATTTTTTATTGTTTTTTATTTTCTAGAAATAATAGTGTATTTTTATAAGATTACTTGATAATAAATTGCTCCCATTTTTTATCCATCCATTGTATCCTATAAAAGTGATTTAAAGGGGCAGTGTCACCCCAAAATTTGACACTGGGCAAATATACTTAGAGCCGGTTACCAAGGGCTCTAAAAAAGGTGAGCATTTCTCTATTTCTACTCATATGGACAATATTTCGATTCTGGGATGCTACACTTAGTGTGAAATATTTGTATCTTTTATATACCCGGTGGAGAATATCTTCATAAGGAGAGAGGGGTCGTGTGTTCTACCCAAAAGACACAGACGTGCAGAAGTTTAGAGCCTAATACTAGAAAAGGCTCTAACAAATGTGAGTGCACATATTCACTTATTTCATAGATCACTCTATTTAAAGACATATTACACTATCATTTGTATATGTTCTTTTTGTTCTCTTTTTTATGTATGAATTGTATTAAGAGAAGCGAAAAAGGGTAAGAGTTCCGAGAACACACTTACTCAGCACTTATATAGCGCTGCACTCACTTAAAGAACTTTAGATCTGGATGGTGGCAACATCATCCAAATCAATAAGTTCTTTTGCGTTTTGGTGACTGTATTCAGTGTGACCCGGTCTGTGCATACAGTAACAGATCGTACTCCGTGGAAATGAGCCCGCCCTAGGGCGTGGGGGTTCCCCCCAGTATATGTATGTCACTAGTACCGGAATAATATTCGCTTGGGGTTCACCCAGAGTAGGGGGATCACCCCAGTATATGTATGTCACTAGGACAGGAACCAGATTCGCTTGGGGGTCACCCAGCGTAAGGGGGGTCACCCCTGTACCACAATGTCACTTTGGAGAGGTGTCTGCCACGCTTGGGGGTCACCCAGCGTAAGGGGGATCACCCCTGTTAATCACTCCGTTATGTGCCTCCACTACTGTGTCCTGGGAGGTGTATCCCTGTGGGGAAGGAGTGTATCCAATGGTTGTGAGGTCCAGTGGGAGTAGGGAGCGGAGTAAGATATCAGCTCTATTTAATTTTTCCTGCCAGTAGATAGAGTAATGCATCCACTATATACCCACAGCAGGGGACAGTCCATTCATAATCCTCCAGATGTACAATAAAACTGTTATTCAACATGTCAATTGTATAGAACAGAATAGAGCAAACTGTCAGCAGATGCACACAGCAGGGATCAGTCCTACATATTCATGCAGAGTTACATATAAAACTTTTATTTCACATGCCAATGAAATATGCCAGTATAGAGCTCAGCAGTGAACAGTCCATTCATAATCTTCCAGGAAAGGTACATATAAAACCTTTATTCCACATGCCCATGAACAGTATTGAGCTCAAAAGTACTTGTAAAACTTTTATTTCACAGGAAAAATATATGAAACATTACAGAACTAGCCGCCAGTTCGTGGGAATCACAAACTGGCCAAACGACATGGCCGACGTGAATCTCGCGAGTGCCGCGAGATTCAAGATGGCTGCCGTTCGCGCGCAAAAGTGCTGTGTGGCCCACGATCGAGGATACGATCGCGGTCTGCCGGCATGGAAAAGAGTCCCCCCGACATCCCCAACCCCCAGAGACCTGCCCTGAATGTGACTGTCAGGGCTTTATATATGAATGTGATGCCTGTTACTGATTGGTTTAAAGTTTATTGATTGACTTGTGCTGCTGGAGGCATAAAGTAAAGAAAGTTATGCAAAATATGAAGCCTCCTGTCATGTGATAAAATTGTGTACATGATATCCAAAGACCATTCTCTGGATGGAAATACATAAGAACTATGAGAGACAATCATTAAGTATGTGCTCAATAGAGTGATAAACCTCACAGATTACAATAATCTTTAAAGATGATCTGTAAAACATAGTGATAAAGAAAATTAAATAAAAATTTAAAAACAAAAAGAGATAAAATATGATTTAAATAAACGGATTTAGGTCATATTCTTGATTGAGTCCCCTAGGTGTCAGGGAATCTAGTTCCCTAATCCAAAACGCTTCTCTAAATAATAATCTTTTTTGTCTGTCACCACGTCTCTATCTTTCTTCTACATGTTCAATGATTTGAAATTTAAGATTCTCAAAACATAAGTCTACAATTACAACAAAAAATTCAGAATTACCTATTCCAATGCATTTTGCAGAAGCAAAACATAATATCTCTCAACTTAAATTTCAAATCATTGGGGCGGGGCCTGACCGCCGAGCTGGATGGACGTGGGGCACCTCAGCTCCTCCATGAAACCCACAATCCTAGCCCTAAAAATATTTCCTTCCCCCTGAAAAACCACCCAGCTGCAACTAGAAGGCAAAGGGGACCTGTGCACAACTCTCGGTGCACTTACCGGCCTCCGTCCTACCGGCGATGAAAACTGCTGGGCGGCTGGGATTGTGGCCTGTCGTGAGGCTCTGGCGGGAGATGCGGCCGGTCTCCCGTGCTTAGTCCGGCGGGACCTCCCACGCGCTCAAAGAGGGCCCCGTTCTCCCCCCCTGTGGGCCGGGGGGGTTATCCCGGACCCCACTGAGGAGGCAGTGACCATCCACGACTCCTGAGCGGCGAACCGAGCAGCCAGAGACCGCATGGTGAAAACCAAAATGGCCGCCGTGTCCATCACAAGCTGGAGAATAATGGCGGCAGCCGTGGAGCAACGAACCGAAAGACACCTACATGACGCCTCTAAGGAGCGCACAACCAGCCTGCTACCACAACTCATGCCAGCATTGATGAAGGCAACACCTCACAGGGTAACCGGCAGGTACTCACGTGGGACTATAACCCTAAATAAGCGCAGAGGCGCAACAGACAAGAGACACAAGCTCCCTTATTATACATGAGTATACTATGTCATACTGTCATGCCTAGAACTAGTGCAATTGCGCCTAGCCGGTAGACCCACATGTACAACAACAAAATTATTAAGCATACCTGCTAACTCAGAGACTCGCTGCTCCCTGGTGGTCAAAAAGCTAAGTTTAAGCAATGAAGAAATCTAAATCATATATTACGTCTAGATATACTACGAAGCTACCTGTTAATCAAAGTATTATATAAAAATGTGCACGTTACTCAATAACCTCAAATGTTATGTTTGAAAAGTTGCTAGAGGACTGCCGTTGGGGTACCTCGAGCCAAAGTGTAAATGTCTTTATGCACTGCAAAAAAAAAATTAAAAAAAAAAAAAAAAAAATTTCAAATCATTGAACATGTAGAAGAAAGATTGAGACGGGGTGACAGACAAAAAAGATTATTATTATTATTATTATTAAACTGAGGTTTATTTGTTCGCCGCATGCGCTGAATTGCGCATGCGCATTAATAACTTTAGTCTAGCGCGATCATGTGATCGGCGTAACGGGATGTGCATGTTACCTCAAATGTAATCATGTGACTTGATTCACACAGCCGATCCGGAAATGTAAGTGTTTTGGCGTTTCCAATTGATCTAAATTGTTTAATTTTATTGAAATAAATCTTTTTTAATTAGTATCTAGTTAAATAATTAATAAACTTTTTTATTTGATTGATGGAGTTCCATTGCATGGTGTGACACCCCTAATATGTGAGACTCTTATTGGAGAGATGATTATGTTCTGACACTGTTTTCATGATTATGTAATTAACTAATTGTAACATTTCACATGTTTTTTTACTTGTTAATTGTTGTATATACCTATATATTGTATACAAGTTATGTGTTTCAGTAGATTGACAAAAGCCCTAAGGGGTCGAAACATTGTTTTTTGGTGCTTGGGTCCAATAAAATTGCCTATTTGTTGGAATACCTTGGAGTGCCTGGATTCTTTTCTACAATAACGTCTTGAGAGGCTGAGGCTGGCGCCTGCTTGGGTTTTTTGATTCGAAAGAATCAGTCGATGTGTAAGTTTCTTCGCCTGGCTGTGCGGGAGGAGAGTGTCAGTGAGGCGGCGTAGGTAGTGGGGTAGCTCAGACGTAGTGATGGAGTCGGGGATGCCCCTTAGCTTAAGGTTGGTGCGCCTGGTTCGTTCTTCAGCCAGATCCACCCTGGTTGTTAGGGTAGTGTGGGATGACAGTAACTGCTGAACTGTTTCTTTTAGACCCATTATCTCTTGCCTCATGTCCAGGATGTCCTCCTATGTGTATTAAGAGAAGCGAAAAAGGGTAAGAGTTCCGAGAACACACTTACTCAGCACAGTTCAGTGCGCAGTAAGTCTATGTCCGCAGCATGCATCTGCCTCATCTCCTGCAGTAGGTCGGCTATATCCTGTTTAGTGGCCGAGGCCGGGGTGTGTGGGGTTCCTCTGCTATGCCGTCTGGAGCGCATGGGCTCTGTTCCCGGTCCGGCGAGGCCGCCATTTTGGGTGCTGCTGGGCATTGTAGTAGGGCACTTATATCCTGGTTGTGTCTTTGTGTGTGCCCTGTTGGGGTTTTTGGGATCTCCTGCCCAAGTTTTCGGTCTCCCAGGGAGAGGGTCTGTGCTAATGCTGGGTTGTACCTGATATAGCTGTAGTCCAGGATGATAACTCCGATGCGGGCCACCCGCTTTGGAAGTTGAGGTAGGCCTCAGTTCTCCGTCAGGTTTTCCTGCCCGTTCGGGTGAACAGAAACGGCATCGGTGGTTGGACTGCACTTGAGGGATGTGTGACGAAGTGCCCTTCGCCACTTGTGCCTGGAGAGGACTGCTTGCCCGCCTCTTGCCCTGTGACTATGGCCCCTGGGATGTATTGCCCTTTAAAGACATGATTTGGGCATAATGGATTTGTGTTGTGCTGCTGCTGGCCCTTTAAGAACCATCTGGGGACATACTGTGGAGTTACTGGGTGGCCACCATTTCCTGTATCAGAAGCACATGGTGAGAACAATGGATGGCGGCCATTTTAACTCACAGACACTGTTTGGACTTTTCAACACGGTGCCATCTCGCCAGTATTTGGTGCACAGAGACATCGTGCAGTGGTTTTGGACTATACAGCAGGGGACACATTATACAGTGATTGTTTTTCATTTAGCCTGTATATGTTCTGCAGAATCTGCATTAAACTGTATTTTCCAAAGTACTGAACAGATCTGGGTGAATTTTGGATATGTGGTTCAACCAGATCCCCCGGTTCCAAGGATATACTTATGGGGTTATTGCATGTTTTGGGGTCCCTGTGATGTGTTTTATAAACTGTATTATTTCTGGCCAGCAGATAATTGAGCTTTGTGTATTGTTGAAACTCAATTATCTAGCCTGGCCCAGAGGAGGAGTTTTGTGTTGCATAAATTGTGAGTTCTGTGTGCCAGTAAATCAGTCTTGTTCCAGCATTAAGCCTTGGCTCATGTTTGGGGGATTGGAGAAATACACTCTGGGGATTGCTATAATCACTATACTCCCCAGGGTATGATCACTAAGTTCTGCTAAGAGCTTGTTCCTGTTCCTGCTCTCTGGGGAAAGAGAGGTTCACCCACTGGAAGCTGGATCCTGGCCTTGGGTCCAGGGTGGGTGGAGACAGCAGAGACCCCGGCGCAGTTGCATCGCTGGAAGTGAGGTCTGCAGTGCTGATAGTGTCGGTTGAAGTGCTTGGAGTCCTCAGCGAGCACTAGGAGCATCGATTGGCGGAGGTACTCAGTCGGAGTGCCAGCGGTCCGTCACAGGATGCTTATGGTGATGTTTCCCCCTGAGGGTGGTTTTATGGGGTCGCAGATTGCCATGGATTATGTTCCGTGTTGCAGGAGCTCTGGAAATTGTCGGCCATTCTGTTCAGTCGCTTAGCTCTGCCCCTTGTGTGGAGACTTTAACAGTACTCTAGAACCACACCTAGACACATCATCGGCAATGACTGTCTCTAGGGCGAAGAACTTGACGAACAAGTCTAAAAAGATGGATACATTATTTCACTCTTATAATCTATACGACAAGTGGAGAGCAATACATCCCGACGGCAGGGAATATAAATTTTTCACTAATGTCCATAACTGCTACACGAGGATTGACAGGTGCTATGTGTGGCGAAAGTAACCTCGCCACTTGTACTGGAGGGTCATGCTTGCCAGCCTCCTGCTCACAGACTATGGGCCCTGCAGGGAAACCTGTAAAAGACTACCGAACTTGACTGACTGTTAGCACTGATTTCCCTGGAACTGTTTTGGGCATAGGACCATGTGCTCGGTCGGTCAAAACTATGACTCCCAGGAAATTCCTGAACCCCTGAACCGATCTGGGTGATTTTTGGATATGTTGTCAGGGCATGTAACCAGTGGCGTCTCCAGCATTCATATTTAGGGGGGGCACATGGGGGGCCGGGGACAGAAGTAGGGGGGCAATTACAAAACGTGTGTGTGTGTGTACACACACACACACACACACGTGGAGAACATTTAAAAGTTAACAAAATTCAGATTTCCAGCACCTTGATAAATATGCTTAAGTCTGCTTTAGAGTTGCAATTGTAACAATATCTCATGATGCCAGAATTGTTACAAAACTAGTTTTAAAAAAACCCCATTATTTTTAAAAATAATTTACAACATGCAATTTGAAGGGAATTTAAATTAACACTTCTATATAAATATTTCACATACATAGAAAATGATCACTTAACAGTGTATTCTCTACGCTACAGTTTAAGCATTTTAAAGTGACACAAAGTTGTATTTTGAAATGCTAATTCAAATGAATTTTTCCTGTAAGAAGAGCAGATTTAGCTCCACTTCCATGAACAATTAAAAATGGTTGGCACTAAAGTTTGTGCCCTGACCTATAGTTGGTGAATACTATACCAACACAAACTAAAATTACTTGTTTCATTCTCTTGCTCACAATATGGAATCCTGGGTACATGCATATCATTTACTCAAAAGCTGCATTTAAAGTTCACGTTACTTACAGTAGTAGTGCCACTGTCTGGAGTGTCTGCTCCGCTCACTCAGTCCCTCTGCAAATTGCACTCTCAGGTAGGTAAGGTTTCACACCTTATGTGGGGCCGCACTGCAAACTGTTTGCAATCTCTGGTAAGTAAGGTGACACTGTCACAACACTGTCTGCAATCTCAGGAGTAAGTGCCACTGTCATACCACTCACTGTCTGCAATCAGGAGTAAGTGCCACTGTCATACCACTCACTGTCTGCAATCAGGAGTAAGTGCCACTGTCATACCACTCACTGTCTGCAATCAGGAGTAAGTAACCTTTGTCACACTCACTGTAATCAGTGCAATTAATTCACTTTTCTCAGAACCTAGATGTGGCAGAGGCAGCGGGCCACAATACCTGCTCCTCTCTGCTTGATCTGTTCTGCCTCCTTTGCTCTTGCTCCTCTATGCTTGCTCTGTTCCTCTTTGCTTGCTCTGCTCTGCCTCCTCTCTGCATGCTGTGCTTCTATTTGCATGGTCTGCTTTTACTCCTCTCTGCTTGCTCTTCTCCGCCACTCTCGACTTGCTCTGCTTTTCTCTACTTACTCTGCTCCGCTCCTCTCTACTTGCTCTGCTCCTCTCTGCTCTTGTCCTCTCTACTTGCTCTGCGCTGCCTCTTCTCTGCTTCTTCTGCTCCTCTCTGTTTGCTCTGCTCCTGCACACATATTGCCTAATACATACAAACCCATCCACGCACACTGCCTAATACATCCATCCATACATTTATACACACATATTGCCTGATACATATACACACACACTGCCTAATACATCCATCCATCCATTTATACACACATATTGCCTAATACATAGACCCATAAACGCACACTGCCTAATACATACTCACTGAATACTTATATCCATACACACACACTGCCTAATACATCCATCTGCACACACATATTGCACAATACATATATTGCCTAATACATACGCCCATACATGCACACTGCCTAAAACATACATCCATACACACATACTGCCAAATACCAGACATCCCATGTCTCCCGGTAGTTCAGGGAGACTCTCGCATGTTGAATGCGGTTCCCTGACACACACGCAGATCATACATAATATCCCGGAAATCACACACACAATCTATAAAGTATGACTTCTGTGCATGTCAATATGTGTGTGTATCTGTGTGTGTTTCAGTGTGTGTATCTGAATGTATGTGCCAGTGTGCGTTTCAATGTGTGTATCTGTGTGTCAGTGTGTATGTGCCAGAGTGTGTGTATGTGCCAGTACGCATATCTGTGTGTCTGTGTGTGTTGGTGGAGGGGGGGGAGTGAGCGCAAGCATGTCAGGGGGAGGTGGAGTGACCGCACATGTGCACGGGGGTGGCGTAGTAAATTGTGAAGCCACCTCCCTGAAATGCATTTTTGCATGTTGGGATACATTTTACATTAAATATATAATTTATAGCTGTGATAATAATATTTTCATTCATTTGGTGGGATTTTATTTATAATATTGTGGGATTTAATTTATAGTAATGGGTTTACGTTAATTAATGTTACAGTGAACCTGTCTAACATTTTCACTGTAAGAAACATTTTTTTCATTATAATCTATCAAATGTATTATGAATATAATTGGTCGCATAGTCACTCGCACACGTCACTTACACACTCTAACATACACTACTTACTGAAGTATACACACGTCACACACTCTCACTAACACATGTATTAAGTATATACACAATGTCACTGACACACTCACTAACACACACTATTATTAAGTATACACACAATGTCACACACTAACACATTATTATTACGTATACACACGTCACTGACACACACTATTAAGTATACACACAATGTCACACACTCCCACTAACACTCACTATTATTAAGTATACACACAATGTGCCACAATCTCACTAACACACACTGTTAAGTATACACATAATTTCACTGACACGATTAAGTATACACACAATGTCTCACACTCTCACTAACACACACTATTCAGTATACACACACACAATGTCTCACACTCTCACTAACACACACTATTCAGTATACACATACTCTCACTAACACACACACAATCAATGTCTCACACTCTCACTAACACACACTATTCAGTATACACACACACACAATGTCTCACACTCTCACTAACACACACTATTCAGTATACACAATGTCTCACACTCTCACTAACACACACTATTCAGTAAACACACACAATGTCTCACACTCTCACTAACACACTATTCAGTCACACAATCACACTCTCACTAACACACACTATTCTCACACTCTCACTAACACACACTATTTAGTATACACACAATATCTTACACTATTCTATACACTAACACACACACACACTATTCAGTATACACACACAATGTCTCACACTCTCACTAACACACACTATTCAGTATACATACACACAATGTCTCACACTCTCACTAACACACACTATTCAGTATACACATACTCTCACTAACACACACTATTCAGTATACACATACTCTCACTAACACACACTATTCAGTATACACACACTCAATGTCTCACACTCTCACTAACACACACTATTCAGTATACACATACTCTCACTAACACACACTATTCAGTATACACATACTCTCACTAACACACACTATTCAGTATACACACACTCAATGTCTCACACTCACTAACACACACTATTCAGTATACACACACTCAATGTCTCACACTCTCACTAACACACACTATTCAGTATACACACACACACACAATATCTTACACTCTCACTAACACACACTCTTACTGAACTATACACACACAATGTCACTCACACCAGTTTAGTCACACTTTATACACAATATGATCAGCCCCCTTGGGCTCCATGTGGGCCATACCTGTGCTAGGGCTGTGGAGGAGGATCCATTCAGTACTTACTGCTGGCTGGGCTCCCTCCATGTTACTGAGAGCCCAGCCCCTGAGCAGATGGATCCCCCTGCCTGTAAACAAGCACAGACACTGGAGGGAGGAGGAAGCAGGAAGCAGGAAGCAGGCTGTGCTCACTGTGCACCGCTCTCCTGCTCCCCAGCAGAAACAAAGGGGAGACTTCCTGCAGGCTGGACAATGGTTCCTCCTCCCCTTCAGTGAGCACAGCCTGCTTCCCTCCTCCCTCCAGTGTCTCTCCATGTTTACAGGCTGGGGAATTCCCCTGCCTGCAGGATCCATCTGCTCAGGGGCTGGGCTCTCAGTAGCATGGAGGGAGCCCAGCGAGCAGTAAGTTCATTTCCAGTTGGGGGGGCACAAAGGGGGGCACAGCCTGATCTAGGGGGGGCCATGGCCCCCTCTGGCCCCCCCCTAGTGACGCCACTGCATGTAACTATGGGGTTTATGGGGTTTTATGTGTTTTTAAGGTACTTGTTGGGGTTTCATTAAATTGTATGTTTTTCTGTGCTTGGAGAAAATTGGGTTAGATTAGTACAGTTCCTGATTCATTTATCTCCCAAGCACAGAGGAGGGATTCTATTGTTTGTGTATGGGAGTGTCTCATTGTATGACTGTTTTTATTGGTATATTCACTTTGTGTCCCTTTGCCCAACAAAGTCTACCTGGGTGTCATCCTTGTTGGGAAACTTGCATAAAAGGCCAGTGTGCCTCCATTAAAATTGAGTTCCTGTTTTACCCTAAACATAGAGTCTCATCTCATGTGTGGGGGAAAAGGCTATATCTACCCTGGGGATTACTATATCACTATACTTCCCTAGGATTATAATCACTAGCTCTTTTAAGAAATGTGCCTGCTACGCTTTCTGGAGTAGGAGAGGTTCACCCACTGCTGGAAGCTGGATCCTGGTCTTGGGTCCAGGGTGGGTGGAGGATGGCGAGTTCCCAGCCAAGCCGTAACGCTGGATGTGGGGACTGCAGTGCTGATGTTGTCTGGTGGAGTGCTTGGAGTCCTCGTGAGCACTAGGAGCATCCGTCGGCAGAGGTACCCAACCGGGGTACAGGTAGCTCCGTTACACTATGTCCAGGGCCCACAATTACCCCAGATTGAAGAATGCACTATAGGGACTATAGACTGGTCAGACCACGTGCCTGTGGTACTGACGATCTCTGACTGCTTTTCTTTTAAAGGTAAACCACTGTGGCGCCTCAATGAATCTCTACTTCAAAACCCTAACTATGTAAATACCTTGAAAGAGCACCTGATGCTATATTTCTCTACCAATGATGTACCTGGAGTTTTCAAGGAGTTTATATGGCAGGCACATAAGGCAGTGGCAAAGGGATTATTCATTAAACAAGCCTCCTACCTTAAGAAATTGGCCCCAAGCCTCATGACGTACTGGACCGCACAGCCGAGGGCGTTGCATAATGCCAATCAGCTGAATCCTACTATTCAACATAGAGCAGACATCCAAAAATTACAATGGAAAATTTCGGAGGCCAATTTAAAACGTACAAGCTTTTACCTCAAAAAATTTAAAATGTCCCATTACTCTCAGGTGAACATGGTGGGGAAAATTCTGGCAGTCAAACTTAAAGACCAACAAGCGCGCACCAGAATACAATACATCATCTCCAGCAGGAAAGAGAGATTGATCACCCTATCAGCAATTAGCAATGAGTTTGCAGTATTTTATGGCGAACTCTATAATTTAACCAAGGATAGCGCCTTATATCATGCCCGATGGCCTGTCAAACATATACTATAAAAAATTTTTAAGGAGGAGCTGGCCCCAGAGCTGCTCCTGCTGTTTACTTAGGCAATTCTGACCTCTTAGCTACCTCGGGAAATGTTAGCGGCCACAGTGGTGGCCCTCCCCAAACCGGGAAAATCCACTACGTGCTGTAAGAACTTTAGGCCTATATCTTTACTCAACTAGGATGCAAAATTGTTTGCAAAAATTTTAGCCAATCGGATGAAAAAAGTGCTCCCTACACTCATTCATCCCGACCAAACAGGCTTTGTGAAGGGTAGGCAGGGAATGGTCAACACCAGAAGAGTTCTGGACATTGTGGACTCGATGATGCAGAGAAAGCATTTGGCCACCTAAGCTGAAACTTCTTGGAGGTGACCCTCAAGAGGTTTAACTTCCCGGATGCTTTCCTGGATTTGGGTAGAGCACTGTACAATATGCCCACAACAAAAGTGACATATGGGGGCTTCCAATCGGAACTCTTTGTCATTACGAATGGCACCCGTCAAGGGTGTCCATTATCACCCCTCCTTTACGCATGAGCATGTTTGCGGACGATGTCCATTTGATGATCAAAGACCTTGTTACATCCCTACCAGTTTTAACTGCCACTTTACAGGAGTGTAGTAGGTTTTACTATTACAGGCTTAACGAAAGATGCAGGCGATGCCTGTGAGGTTGAGCACGGGAACAGTCCAAGAGTTAAAATGGAAGTTCCAGTATGATTGGAGGGAGGATTTTATTGTATACCTGGGAATTAGGATTACAAAAATCTTACAAGATGGGGGCGGGGCCCAACAGCCATGGTGGCAAGGTGTGTTTCAGTAGAGCTCCTCTCCTATACTGGATTTAAACGCATTTATTTTCCCTATTAAGCAAGATTTCGACTGAAATCGGCTACTTACCTACGTCTAGACCTAGCTAGGTTCAAAGAATCGACAGGGGCTTGTCTGCGGCACATCTTGACTCATGCGGCCTAGATTGCACCGGGCGGGGGAGGCAGATGATCCTCCGAGCCAGAGGTGCCCATCAGCACTCAGCACTGGGTGGGAACCCCGTTACAACCCCCCCTCTTGGACCGGCGGGGGTGATTCCGGTCCTTCCCTAGGAGGCTGCCTTAACCTAGTGGGAACTCGGGGTGAAACCACGAAGGTGAACAAAAAAGCGAGCGACTCAGCCTGGAATGGCAGATGTTGCATGGTCCCCCGACAACACAGAGTCCAGGCTGGACCGCACTTTTGATGATTTCTGGTGCAAGTTGGAAAGCAAGCTGCAGCAACCGGTCGCAAAGCAGCCGTGTGATCACTCACCTCACAGGCAAAGCCTTACTCCGCAACAGAAGCTGGCTACACCGGCAGTGAGACGAGCCCCAACATGTCGGCAGAGCGGGAAGTGCTCCTCACTCCTGCAAACAGCGGCACCAAAACAAGAACTGTTGAGATCTGGCACTGGGACTCTCAACCTATCAGGGGACCTTGTGGAAGACCTACTCATGAGGACTGTCTCCCTGACAATGCCTTCCAGGTCACAGCTGGGCACGGCTATATGCATCACTTTGCTGCTCCTGCAGCCTCTGCCTGGGCCCACAGGTTTGATGACTGCGGCGCCGGCAGGTGGCTATGACAAGCCCCAGAGAGGCATCGGTTGAGCATACATGGGACTCCTGCCGGCTGGCACTGCTTCCCCTCTGATGCATAGTTTTACTTCCCTATGAGCAGATGTATGACTTTGCTTGTCCTGATGTTTATGTAGTTGTCTTTTCTCCTTTAGTTTTTTTTGTCTATCAGCATCACTTCTCACCTGGGGGGCTTCTTAGGTGTTCATTTAAGCACCATATCTCTGTCTAGGACACATCTCTCATCTACAAAAGGCAATCTCTATATATTACTCAGATGTATATGATCAGCTAGTCTGTTTACTACACATTATCAGTGATTATATTATGAGTTAACATATGTTGAATTGACATATGATGAATTGTATGGATATTACTTTTGATACCCTCTGCAGTGTCTTTGTTACCTTGTGAAATTTCCAACGCACTACGAAAATAAAAAATTATAAAAAATAAAAAAAATCTTACAAGATTTACAAAAGGCCAATTACGATAGACTAGGCAAAGAGATTTGATTTACTATAACTGGATGGAAAGGCAAATTCCTGACGTGGTTGGGTTGCATAGCAGCGACCTACCAATAGCACTCCAGCCCTTCTTCTTATTGAAGGTACAGAGGGACTTGGATAGGTTCATTTTATGTAAAGGCAAAATGTGCATCCCTAAAGCCACCGCAGTGAGGAAGGTAGCGCAGGGTGGGCTAGGTAGCCCGGACCTCCAGAAATACTACCATGCTACCCTGATAGCTCAAGCGATTAGCGCACATGACGCCCATAACCCGCCCCAATGGGCAGCCATTGAGTCACACTGGTCAGTCCCGGAAGGTGTAAACAAACTGTTAAGGTTGCCAAAAGCCGCTAGACCAAGAACGCCTAAAATGCTATGTATCAAAACAGCTATGATCAAATCATGGGATAAATTTTGGGGCACATTTTACATATGGTCCCCAGTCTCGCTAGCTACCCCTGTTGGATGTTTTAAGTATCTAACCCCCACATTTGACAGTAGAGGATGGGAGGGCAGGGGAATAACCAGCCTTCACCAGTTGTGGCTGGAAGACCCGGCTTCACTCCCGCAATTGCAGGAGAAGCATGAACTACTGCCCTCTACATTTTGGTTGTATTTACAGATGAGATCAGTATTACAGGGTCTGCAACATGCTAGAGCCCCAGGAGTGGTGGGAGTGTGCGGTGATCAAACCTTACTGGGACATGGTGGCTGAGGTAATCTCTGGGGTGTTGGACACGTGATACGTCAGGTGTCTTGAAATGGCAGGTACGAAAAGATGGCTTATATGAGCTCAAACAGACACCAAAAATCTATAGAAGCATGGGGTCAATGGGAAGCGAAGTTTGAACAACTTTAGTGAATGCAAGTGATAAACACAGGTATAGGTTGTGGGGTCAAAGACTTCTTTTTACAATGATATATTAATAAAGAAAAAAAAAGGGGAAAAAAACAAAACATATAGAAATCTCTAAGTATCTATGATTCTCCACTCCCGTCAAACCAAAGGAGTTGAGCCAAGCTGTCCCAGGACAAGGGGCTCAGTATCCTGGAACCACGCCCCAAGTTCTACACAAATCCCTAGTCTTTTGTTGCCCAGAGGGAGCAAGCTACACCTGCCAAACTTCAGTTGATAGGGTGATTGAACAGGTGGGCCAGCTAAGATGTTGTTGGGTTTACTCACCCTCTCTTCTCCTCTTCCCCTTCTCTTTATTCCTCCTTTGCTATTTTTTTCCACTCTTTTCTTTCTCTATCATCTCTCATCATCTCATCTTCGGAGGAAATATCATAAAATGGATGTGTGGGCATTTCTTAAGACTAACAGGAGAAATGGAATATGGTACAAGAAGTCGGCTAGTGAGAGGAATACAGTGTAACCTTCAGTATTATTCGTTGTGAATGTTCAATCCTAACAATGTGAGATGTTGGTTACACAGGTGTGTCATGGCGGTGTAATGATCTAGTATGTAAACCCTATAGCGGAAACACGAAGCAGGGAATGTCCGCAGAGTGTCAAGGCAACACCGCTGTCTTTGATATGCTTGTTCCAAATGCACATCTAATAAAAGAAATAATGAATCCAAAAAAAAATAAAAAATGGACCTACCTGCTGCCTATGAGTAGTAGTAGGGGGACAGTTTTGTGTAGAGCCCCCACATGCCCCTTATTGTTTTTTCTCTTTTTTACAGAGCAAACATCCTTGGCCAAGGATGGCAGCAGATGGTTGGCAGGTCACTGTTATATAGTAATAAGCCCTGAGCCCATTCACAGTCGAGCCTCAGACGATGGGTCCATTGGCTGCTCACTTTTTAGTAGTCATGCCGCGGGCGTGGGGGTGAGGGCACAAGGGAAATATTATACTCCCTTATACTAAAATGAAATTTGTGTTGACCCACCTAAGGATTTTTATTTTCATAATTTTTTTTTTTTGTGGCAGCTAGCTAGCAAGCGCTCGCCAGACGGTACACAAGTAACCCTTGCACCTCAGAGTTTTTTTTTTTTTTTTACTATTTGACCTACAGTCTGCTAGTACCGCCAGCAAACTAATTGTTGGTGTTTTTAAAGTCCGAATCACAAAACAATTGATCGATTGGTGGTTTTGTTTGTTTTCTTCATTATGCGTCCTTTGTCTGTTTTCAGACCTTCGAATAAATCTCCAATCGCCCAACCAAATGCACAACTCTATTAACGAGTAAATTTCTACCTAAAGATTGTGCAGTACACTCCACTCACCACCAGGTGGTGAATTTGTACTGCACATTTTTCAGCCTTTTCAGATCAGCGCTGGGTACATGTACTGTTTTATGCTTTAATATTACTTAATTCTGGGGAGGGTTAGAAGGGGCTTTCAGGGGGACACTTTGACCTCTCTTGCAAGGCACGTTCTCTCCCCCTGACACCCTGCCAACATGTACAAAACATGTCAGGCAGAAAGAGATGCCCTTTGGCTGTGAGTCCCAGAATGCTTTGCAGTGTGAGCCGGTTCCAGCAGGCAAAGATACAAAGTGACAGTTTATATTTCCTGAGGACATGAAGAAAGACTCAGGTCTTTTAAGTGTTTTCATTTGTCTTAAAGGGACACTGTAGGCACTGTAACTGCTTTCATTTTCATTCATTGTGGTTATAGTTTCTGGAGTCTCCTGGTGCTGTCCTTCCATTCAACGTTAATAATTCTTTAGTGTTTTAATGCTTAAGTGCGTCCTCAGCAGCCCACATCCCCTCTGAGTTGCTTGGGCTAATGAGGAAGCTTTAGCCTACGCAGCAATGGGCAGCTGGGATTGGCTGAGAGTGTAAGCTGACCTCTTTCACTCAATGCTTTTGCAGCGCCCACTGATGGTATGGATTGGTATGACTAGAAGGAAGTGTGTAATCTCTGCCTTAGCTGTACCTTCAGTAGGGACCAGGCAATGGTTGGTCATGGAAACTTATTTAATATTAAACTGTTTAAAAAAATGGTTTAACACTGAGTGGTGGGACAGTGCTAGGCAACTCCAGGCACTTTATCTTTTTACAGCACTGGGACTCATTTGGTGCTGCTAACTGCTCTGCTTCTCAAGAAATCATTGAGGAGGCGGTGGACCAATCCAATGCTTCTCATAGAGGGGCATTGGGGACATATGAGCATGCGCACTGAGTGCCCTGTGCACATCCAATTCATATCATAGGAAAGCTTTGAATACAATTCAATGCTTCAAGTGGAAGCTCCTCTAGTGTCTGTCTGGAAGGCAGCCACTAGAGGCGTGTTTAACCCTTCAAGGTATCAGGGGCAAATGGGGCAGCTGCCCCAGGCCCATTTACTCTTGGGGGGGGGGGGCGAAGCAGCTGCACTGTGGGCCCCGCTGGCCTCAACCATTTCTCCCTCTCCGGCTGATAACCGGGACACTAAGGAAGCCCACCGGGTGGTGCATGCACAAAGGGCCACCCGGTGGGCTTCTGTCAGCAGGGGCCCACCGCTCAAGGGTGAGGGCTGGGTGGGGGGGACAATAGGTCCCCCCCTTATTCTAATTTAGGACCCCCACCCACCGCTCAGGGGTGGGAGGACAATAGGTCCCCCCCACTTATTCTAATTTAGGGCCCCCACCCACTGCTCAGGGTTGGGGGCCGGGGGGAGGACAATAGATCCCCTCCCCCGGTGGGGGCCATGGGGGAGGACAATAGGTCCCCCCCTTATTTTACTTTAGGGCCCCCACCCGCCGCTCAGGGGTGCAATAGGGGGCAATAGGTCCGGCACGCGCGGCACGGGTGGGGGCTCGGGAGGGGGGACACTTTTTTTTTTTGGACAGTGAGCAGCCACAGGTTGCTCACTGTTTAATAGACATGCCCCTACTCACGGTATACCGAGTAGGGGCAGAATTTACTAATACTAAGTAATTTTTACCTAGTAGTAATTTTGGCTGAAAGACTTAATACCGTGGGAATTAGGGAGTTATCTACTAAGCAGCTTCAAGAGACCATCCGAAGTGATGAAGTGCCGAACCGAACCAAAGTTCCGAATGCAAAACCAAACCAAATATTTTCCCCATGCACATCCCTAGTCCTTTTAATGGACACTATGGAATGTCTATTGATATAGGATGTGCACAGTTTGTATCCTCAATATAACACAAATATATGGTGAGATGAAGGGGAAAGTTAATTTTATCACATGACAGGGTGCTTCCTATTTTGTAAAACTCTCTTTACTAAACTCCACAGCAGTAAAGAAAGTGAAACATTTAACCAATCAAAATGCAATAGGGAGTATGATATTCCCAGTAAATAGGCTCCTCCCCCTCTTTCTTTACTGCTCCATTGCAGACAGGTCAGAGTTTTGGCTCTTCCCTTTATTTATAGTTTTTATAATATATACTCATTGCTATGTCTATTTAATATACTTGTTACACTTATCACTTAATTTATCTTTCCTTTCTTTTATTACATACACTTCACGGTGTATACTTGCCTTATCTCTACGGTTTATATATACACTTGCTGTTTCTGCCAGTTTTTCTAGTCAGTTTGCCCTTACTATTACCTTTACTGTGTTTCTCTCCGTCCCTGCCCTTGGGCGGACCCCCGGGCGGTCCCCCCTCACATCCCACTGCCGGCTCTCTAATCAGTTGCCTTCTCCGTGCCGCCCGCTAGTTTCCTCACACACGCGGCGGCCATCTTTGTTCTCGTATATCGCGAGACTGCGGCGGCCATCTTTGATCTTTTGTCACGGCGGTGATTCCCCTTACCTATTGCAAGACAAAGATTGGTTCACAAGGCTCGACCTAAAGGACGCGTACCTTTCAGTACCCGTCCACCACTCCTGCCGGCAATTCCTACGTTTCCTCTGGCAAGACCTCCCCTGGCAGTTCACGTGCCTCCCCTTCGGCCTCAGCTCGGCCCCATGGTGCTTCACCAAATTACTGAAGCCCGTGGTTGCTCATCTTCGAACACTAGGAATTTACTGCATTATATACCTGCACGACCTCCTGCTGTTCTGCTCCGACAAGTCCAGACTGGTACGTCACATACACTATACCACAGATCTCCTATCATCCATGGGTTTCGTGGTGAACTTCCAAAAGTCGGCCATCCACCCATCTCAATCAGTTTAGTTTCTAGGATTCGAGATAGATTCCACCACCAGCACGCTACGACTGCCGACGTAAAAGATTTCGGCCATCCGCAAGGAACTACGCAGGGCCATCCAGTGCCACACCATTCCACTCCGCGCCCTTGCCCAACTGGTGGGACTCCTCTCAGCTTCCATACTATCTTCCCGGGCCCACTCCACTACAGGGCAATGCAACGACTCAAGGCGTCCTTCCTCAGACACAATCCCTCATACGACCAACCGGTCCCCATAACAGAGGAAGTCAGAGATGAACTCAGATGGTGGCTAGACAGCATGGAAGCATGGAACGGTTGGGCCATTTTCGGGAACACACCCGATATAGTCATGAAATCGGATGCCAGCCTCTGGGGATGGGGCGCGACAAACGGAGATACTTCGACAGGAGGCGCCTGGACCTCCCAGGACCTCAACTTGCACATAAATTGCTTGGAGCTTCTGGCGGGATCCTTCGCCATCCGCAGCCTGGCAAAAGACAAGACGGACTGCTGCATCCTCCTCAGGATGGACAACATCTCCGCAGTCCGCTACATCAACCACCTGGGCAGAGTCCCATCTTCTGTCAGAATTAACTAAAGAGATTTTCGACTTCTGTCTACCCCGCATCATCTCCCTCAAAGCGGAATACCTCCCAGGGGAGACGAACCTCACGCGGACTGGTTCTCACGCCATTGGCGAGACACCAGCGATTGGAGACTGGATCCACAGATCTTCAACCAACTGACAGAACATCGGGGTCCATTTCATCTGGATCTGTTTGCGTCTCGCAACAACAGACAAACACAAGTGTACTTCAGCTGGCTCCCAGATCTGGAGAGCAAGGCAGTAGACGCGTTCCTACAACCGTGGCCGAGCACGGGAGCCTACGCCTTCCCTCCTTTTGCCATGATAGCAAGGACCATCCACTACCTGAAAAGCCAACAAGTCTCCCTAGTACTCATCACTCCATTATGGAGGGGACAACCATTGTTCCCGGATCTCCTGGCACTATCATACAGGGATCCCCTCCTAGTACCTCATCATCCTTACCTCCTAACGGATCCCAAAGGCAACCCTCATCCACTGATCCTAGACAACTGACTCATCCTAGTGGCTTGGACTCTTTCCGGGGTACCTGGCAAGTCGGCGGACTATCGCAGACTGCTAGGGACCTCCTATGGAACTCATGGGCTCCGGGAACCAGAAGATGCTATCAATCCGCTTGGAATTCATGGTCCACTTGGTGCATGGAACGGAATCTCGATCCATTTACAGCCACTATTCCAGCCGTTTTAAACTTTCTGTCTCATCTATTCTCGACTGGTCGATCATACAGATCGATTAACGTAGTCCGCTCCGCTATCTCGGCGGCCCACATTCCCACACTAGGGATCCCGGTGGGTAAGGATCCACTGGTGTGTCGACTCCTAAGGGGCATCCGACTGCAACGACCCCCAAGCCCCAAATACTCACGGCTCTGGGACGTAGACATTGTTCTCCGTTTCTTGAGAGACTGGCCAAATAACGATAACCTGTCCCTTCGACAACTATCAGCAAAACTCACGGTTCTGCTTTGCCTAGTGTCCTTCTGCAGGGTTTCGGACATTCAGGCATTTGACATAGACGCGTTCTCAATCTCCCTGAAAGGAGTCACGTTCCGGGTGTCCCGTCTCACGAAATCGGACTCTACGTCAGTGTTCTACCCCTTCTTCACCTCAGACCCACAACTCTGCGTCATTTCCACCCTACGACGGTACGTGGAGGTTACACTACCGATTCGTACCTCACCCTCAGGCCAACTCCTCATACCTTATGTTAGACCACACGTTCCCATCTCGATGACCACCCTCGCCAGATGGGTTAGTTGGATTCTGGCTCTAGCAGGCGTGGACGCTTCCTTCGGGGCCCACTCGGTATGCGGCACAGCGGCTTCCTCAGCCTTCACGCCGGGTGCCTTGCTATCGGATATGCTACGTTCGGCGGACTGGTCAAGAGAATCCACGTTCCGCACATTCTACTTCCGCCCGAACTCTGGTGCAGCCATGTCACTCATACAACAGCGTTAAAAATGCAAAATAGGAAGCCTCCTGTCATGTGATAAAATTGAAGATTATGCTAGCGTTAGTGTACTTATAATCTTAATTTTAATAATGACAGGAGGCGAGTATTTTCCCACCCTTCCCACCCACACTTCCGATTTACTATAGTAGATACAGTTTTATTCATGTATTATACCTACCACTATCCAGCTTATATATATATATATATATATATATATATAAGCTGGATAGTGGTAGGTATAATACATGAATAAAACTGTATCATATATATATATAGATATATATATATATATATATATATAAGCTGGATAGTGGTAGGTATAATACATGAATAAAACTGTATCTACTATATATATATACAAAAAAATTCTTTCTTGGCACTCACTCTTTCAAATATACAAACTAGTATGCAATCCCATGTTGAAAATACTGTATATATATAGAAAATAAAGAGATGCACTCTTAGGGCTTAATCAATGAAAAAAAGGTAATTTATTGCAGCAGGTATAACATCCAAAATTTGCCGACGTTTCGACCCATTCGGGTCTTTCTCAAGGTCAGTGTACCTGGATATAAAAGTTATATATATAAGAAATAAAGAAATGTACTCACCAATTGTGAAGAAACCCCTGAATCCCTCCGTGCGCACCCGGAAGTGAAACCGGAAGTGAAAACCCGCGGTCACGTGATACGTGCATACGTAATGACTTAGTGTTGCTAGGATACCGATAAGCAAATAATAATTATAAGATCGGTATAGGAACAAATATTTATATCGGGTGTGCAAGTGAAATGCCTAAAATCAATATATGAAATATATATAATATCTCATTAAAGTGCAAAGTGCATAAAATAGCAAAAATATGACACAGTGTAAAAATACTGAATAAAAGTGAACAAAAATCGTGATATGATATATACTATAAAGAGTGTCACAATATACCTATTAGGTATGAGGGTGATCCGGATTACTGCTCAACCCATGAACACCACCGTTCCTGCTGGACCCTTTTCTCAACCGTTTGATATTTGTTACGACAACCGTTGATACTTGTGGCTGATCTTCATAAAGACCATCGTTCTATTGGTTTCTTATCTGTTAGTGATCGTTTCAGACTTTATACAAATCTCCTTCCCTGTTTACGATGTCGCCTCCGAAAGAGGGAGAGGAGCCTATTTATTGGAAATATCATACTCCCTATTGCATTTTGATTGGTTAAATGTTTCACTTTCTTTACTGCTGTGGAGTTTAGTAAAGAGAGTTATGCAAAATACTCGCCTCCTGTAATTATTAAAATTAAGATTATAAGTACACTAATGCTAGCATCTTCAAAATCTTCAATTTTGGTTTTCTCCCAAGGCTTAAAATGTGTGAGGCATTCGTGTCAGGAATACCGGGAGACTCAACACGCAGCAAGTAATGATATACCAAGAATAAACGCACACTGGCCAGACTTAACATGTAAATGGATAGAGAATATTCAGGGACAAGCCAGAAATCAGGAAAAGAGAATAACGATAGACAAGTCAAGGAGTATAGAAAGTAGAATAGTTAGTAAATACCTAGATAAGAACCAGAAATACAAAACGTGGATTAGAAAAAGCTATCAGAATCACACCGTATTCATCAATACTTGTTATTCCTATCCTAGTGGAATGGAGACAAAGCTCAGAGATACCCAGGGCCGGACTGGGAAATAAAAGCAGCCCTGGAAAAAAAATATTTACCAGCCCCATAATGCGTCGCGCCTGCATAGTGTGCAGATACAGAGTTAGAACAGATAACTTAAAATTAAAAAGTACTTCAACGTAAAAAGCGCACTCATAGGCTTCAAAATAAACAAAAGTGCAGATTTATTTTAAGCAGACGTGCCTTTGCATGTAATCAATGTTTCAGACCAACTACCTTGACATATTAAAGAAAAGCTTGTTAATGGGACTGAAATGGTTAATGTATGTGGGGCAAAACTGCAAAAAATGTTTATTTTCAAGTCCTGAGGGTGTGCTCTTCACTTTAAATATGTTATTGTGCTGGAGTATGCACCTGGCAACAAGACTGGGCCAATATCTGCTCATTACAAATGGTACATATTAATGAAATCTCTCTGTGTATTATGCATATAATATACATAATATACATGCCATATACCAGTGACGGATCCAGAACCTGAGCCTGGGAGGGGCACTTGTAGATTATTTAAAGAAATATTCCATGCATAATAACCACTACTCCTCTGTGTAGTGGTTATGGTGCCAGGAGTGTCGGCACCCCCTCCCAGAGTAAGTAGTCAAACCGTTTAAGAACAGTTTGACAACTTACCTGGAGTCTGCTGGGATATGGGGCTGTAGTAGGGTATAGGAGCAGTGGTGCAATGTGTGTGAAAGGTTCAGTGTGTGGGTGTGGGGGGCAGTGTGTGAAATGTTCAGTGTGTGGGTGTGGGGGGCAGTGTGTGAATGTGTATGGTGTGTGTGGGGGCAGTGTGTGAATGTGTATGGTGTGTGAATGTGTATGCTGTGTGTGTGTGTGGTCAGTGTGTGAATGTGTATGGTGTGTGTGTGTGTGTGGGGTCAGTGTGTGAATGTGTATGGTGTGTGTGTGAATATGTATGGTGTGTGTGTGTGTGTGGGGG
>OW240916.1:31108960-31376257 GCA_933207985.1 Pelobates cultripes
GATCATCCATTCTGGGCTGAGCCAGCACCGGCAGACCCGGACGGTGTTGAAAAAAAGGTACGTTTTTACCCATTTAAGGGGGGCAAAGTGGGGACGGGGACCTTTACATGTTTGCATTCCTGACCCTATAGTGTTACAGTTGCAAGAAAGAGTATGTGAACCCTTTGGAATGATATGGATTTCTGCACAAATTGGTCATAAAATGTGATCTGATCATCATCTAAGTCACAACAATAGACAATCACGGTCTGCTTAAACTAATAACACACAAAGAATGAAATGTTGCCATGTTTTTATTGAACACACGATGTAAACATTCACAGTGCAGGTGGAAAAAGTATGTGAACCCCTAGACTAATGACATCTCCAAGAGCTAATTGGAGTGAAATGTCAGCCAACTGGAATCCAATCAATGAGATGAGATTGGATGTGTTGGTTACAGCTGCCCTGCCCTATAAAAAACACACACCAGTTCTGGGTTTGCTTTTCACAAGAAGCATTGCCTGATGTGAATGATGCCTCATACAAAAGAGCTCTCAGAAGACCTACGATTAAGAATTGTTGACTTGCATAAAGCTGGAAAGGGTTATAAAAGTATCTCCAGAAGCCTTGCTGTTCATCAGTCCACAGTAAGACAAATTGTCTATAAATGGAGAAAGTTCAGCACTGCTGCTACTCTCCCTAGGAGTGGCCGTCCTGTAAAGATGACTGCAAGAGCACAGCGCAAACTGCTCAATGAGGTGAAGAAGAATCCTAGAGTGTCAGCTAAAGACTTACAAAGGTCACTGGCAAATGCTAACATCCCTGTTAGCGAATCTACAATACATAAAACACTAAACAAGAATGGATTTCATGGGAGGATACCACAGAGGAAGCCACTGCTGTCCAAACAAAACATTGCTGCACGTTTACAGTTTGCACAAGAGCACCTGGATGTTCCACAGCAGTACTGGCAAAATATTCTGTGGAAAGATGAAACCAAAGTTGAGTTGTTTGGAAGAAACACACAACACTATGTGTGGCGAAAAAAAGGCACAACACACCAACATCAAAACCTCATCCCAACTGTGAAGTATGGTGGTGGGGGCATCATGGTTTGGGGCTGCTTTGCTGCGTCAGGGCCTGGACGGATTGCTATCATCGAAGGAAAAATGAATTCCCAAGTTTATCAAGACATTTTGCAGGAGAACCTAAGGCCATCTTTCTACCAGCTGAAGCTCAACAGAAGATGGGTGTTGCAACAGGACAATGACCCAAAGCATAGAAGTAAATCAACAACAGAATGGCTTAAGCAGAAGAAAATATGCCTTCTGAAGTGGCCCAGTCAGAGTCCTGACCTCAACCCGATTGAGATGCTGTGGCATGACCTCAAGAAAGCGATTCACACCAGACATCCCAAGAATATTGCTGAACTGAAACAGTTCTGTAAAGAGGAATGGTCAAGAATTACTCCTGACCGTTGTGCACGTCTGATCTGCAGCTACCGGAAACGTTTGGTTGAAGTTATTGCTGCCAAAGGAGGTTCCACCAGTTATTAAATCCAAGGGTTCACATACTTTTTCCACCTGCACTGTGAATGTTTACAAGGTGTGTTCAATAAAAACATGGCAACATTTCATTCTTTGTGTTATTAGTTTAAGCAGACTGTGATTGTCTATTGTGATTTAGATGATGATCAGATCACATTTTATGACCAATTTGTGCAGAAATCCATATCATTCCAAAGGTTTCACATACTTTTTATTGCAACTGTACTTTAATGTTAAATAGAATCTGTTTTAGGTTTTAATGTATCGTAGCGTAAAGTTCAAGTTTATTAATATTTGGCTTGCAGAAATATTTTACTGTTTAATCTCTTTGAGTAAATTTTGTTCATGAAGCAAACATTTTATCATCATAAACATATGGAATTTAGTGAGCCCTGATAAACATAGAAAATGCTTTATGACTGCCATTTCATAATGTAAGCTTAAATATCATGCATCTATAAATGTAATTGTTGCTTCATATGTGCACATTGACTAAATGTAAATTGTTACTGTGAAATCTGATATCGCAATCTCTCAGCATAAAATGGACGTTCCATCGAATTCAACTTGACAATAACATGAAAAACATGAAAAACTCCATACATGTTGCATTAACAAAAACCATTCAGAAGTTTCAGGATTAACTATGTGGTTCCCTAGTCATTGTTAAAGGGCAGGTCTACTTGACTTAATTTAATATAAATTGATGATGGATTCCCTAATCCCTAGGAAACTCTGGCTATGAATATTGGATAAAGTCATCACTCTAAGTCGTCATGCTAAAGTATAGTTACATCCAGGGACGTATTAGCCGTGAGGCAAACTAGGCATTTGCCTTGGGCGGCACTTTCCAGGGGGCGGCAAAAAAAGTGTAAGATATTGTGTGTGTGTGTGTGTGTGTATACTGAATAGTGTGTGTTAGTGAGAGTGTGAGACATTGTGTGTGTGTGTATACTGAATAGTGTGTGTTAGTGAGAGTGTAAGATATTGTGTGTGTATTGAATAGTGTGTGTTAGTGAGAGTGTGAGACATTGTGTGTGTGTGTATACTGAATAGTGTGTGTTAGTGAGAGTGTGAGACATTGATTGTGTGTGTGTATACTGATGTGTGTGTTAGTGAGAGTATGTGTATACTGAATAGTGTGTGTTAGTGAGAGTGTGAGACATTGTGTGTGTGTATACTGAATAGTGTGTGTTAGTGAGAGTGTGAGACATTGTGTGTATACTTAATAGTGTCAGTGAAATTATGTGTATACTTAACAGTGTGTGTTAGTGAGATTGTGGCACATTGTGTGTATACTTAATAATAGTGAGTGTTAGTGGGAGTGTGTGACATTGTGTGTATACTTAATAGTGTGTGTCAGTGACGTGTATACGTAATAATAATGTGTTAGTGTGTGACATTGTGTGTATACTTAATAATAGTGTGTGTTAGTGAGTGTGTCAGTGACATTGTGTATATACTTAATACATGTGTTAGTGAGAGTGTGTGACGTGTGTATACTTCAGTAAGTAGTGTATGTTAGAGTGTGTAAGTGACGTGTGCGAGTGACTATGCGACCAATTATATTCATAATACATTTGATAGATTATAATGAAAAAAATGTTTCTTACAGTGAACCTGTTAGACAGGTTCACTGTAACATTAATTAACGTAAACCCATTACTATAAATTAAATCCCACAATATTATAAATAAAATCCCACCAAATGAATGAAAATATTATTATCACAGCTATAAATTATATATTTAATGTAAAATGTATCCCAACATGCAAAAATGCATTTCAGGGAGGTGGCTTCACAATTTACTACGCCACCCCCGTGCACATGTGTGGTCACTCCACCTCCCCCTGACATGCTTGCGCTCACTCCCCCCCCCTCCACCAACACACACAGACACACAGATATGCGTACTGGCACACACACACACTCTGGCACATACACACTGACACACAGATACACACATTGAAACTCACACTGGCACATACATTCAGATACACATACTGAAACACACACAGATACACACACATATTGACATGCACAGAAGTCATACTTTATAGATTTGATTGTGTGTGTGATTTCCGGGATATTATGTATGATCTGCGTGTGTGTCAGGGAACCGCATTCAACATGCAAGAGTCTCCCTGAACTACCGGGAGACATGGGATGTCTGGTATTTGGCAGTATGTGTGTATGGATGTATGTTTTAGGCAGTGTGCATGTATGGGTGTATGTATTAGGCAATATATGTATTGTGCAATATGTGTGTGCAGATGGATGTATTAGGCAGTGTGTGTGTATGGATGTAAGTATTCAGTGAGTATGTATTAGGCAGTATGCGTTTATGGGTCTATGTATTAGGCAATATGTGTGTATAGATGTATGCATCAGGCAATATGTGTGTATAAATGGATGGATGGATGTATTAGGCAGTGTGTGTGTATATGTATCAGGCAATATGTGTGTATAAATGTATGGATGGATGTATTAGGCAGTGTGCGTGGATGGGTTTGTATGTATTAGGCAATATGTGTGCAGGAGCAGAGCAAACAGAGAGGAGCAGAAGAAGCAGAGAAGAGGCAGCGCAGAGCAAGTAGAGAGGACAAGAGCAGAGAGGAGCAGAGCAAGTAGAGAGGAGCGGAGCAGAGTAAGTAGAGAAAAGCAGAGCAAGTCGAGAGTGGCGGAGAAGAGCAAGCAGAGAGGAGTAAAAGCAGACCATGCAAATAGAAGCACAGCATGCAGAGAGGAGGCAGAGCAGAGCAAGCAAAGAGGAACAGAGCAAGCATAGAGGAGCAAGAGCAAAGGAGGCAGAACAGATCAAGCAGAGAGGAGCAGGTATTGTGGCCCGCTGCCTCTGCCACATCTAGGTTCTGAGAAAAGTGAATTAATTGCACTGATTACAGTGAGTGGTGTGAGTGTGACAAAGGTTACTTACTCCTGATTGCAGACAGTGAGTGGTATGACAGTGGCACTTACTCCTGATTGCAGACAGTGAGTGGTATGACAGTGGCACTTACTCCTGATTGCAGACAGTGAGTGGTATGAGAGTGGCACTTACTCCTGAGATTGCAGACAGTGTTGTCACAGTGTCACCTTACTTACCAGAGATTGCAAACAGTTTGCAGTGCGGCCCCACATAAGGTGTGAAACCTTACCTACCTGAGAGTGCAATTTGCAGAGGGACTGAGTGAGCGGAGAAGACACTCCAGACAGTGGCACTACTACTGTAAGTAACGTGAACTTTAATTGCAGCTTTTGAGTAAATGATATGCATGTACCCAGGATTCCATATTGTGAGCAAGAGAATGAAACAAGTAATTTTAGTTTGTGTTGGTATAGTATTCACCAACTATAGGTCAGGGCACAAACTTTGGTGCCAACCATTTTTAATTGTTCATGGAAGTGGAGCTAAATCTGCTCTTCTTACAGGAAAAATTCATTTGAATTAGCATTTCAAAATACAACTTTGTGTCACTTTAAAATGCTTAAACTGTAGCGTAGAGAATACACTGTTAAGTGATCATTTTCTATGTATGTGAAATATTTATATAGAAGTGTTAATTTAAATTCCCTTCAAATTGCATGTTGTAAATTATTTTTAAAAATAATGGGTTTTTTTTAAAACTAGTTTTGTAACAATTCTGGCATCATGAGATATTGTTACAATTGCAACTCTAAAGCAGACTTAAGCATATTTATCAAGGTGCTGGAAATCTGAATTTTAACTTTTAAATGTTCTCCACGTGTGTGTGTGTGTGTACACACACACACACGTTTTGTAATTGCCCCCCTACTTCTGTCCCCGGCCCCCCATGTGCCCCCCCTAAATATGAATGCTGGAGACGCCACTGCACACAGACTGCTAATCCCATGAATAGACTGCTGAAAACATACACACAGAGTGCTGAATACATGCATGCAGACTGCTGAATACATGTACACAGACTGCTGAACACACACACACACACACACACACACAAACAGCTGAATACACACAGACAGACAGCAGTGAGGGGTGCAGTGTGTGTCTGTGAGGGGAGCAATGTGTGTGTGTAAGGGGTGCTGTGTGTATGTGAGGGGTGCTGTGTGTTTGTGAGTGGTGCTGTGTGTGTGTGAGTGGGGTTTCTGTGCGTGAAGGGTAGTGTGTGAATGAGTTGCTGTCTGTGAGGGGTGTTGTGTGTGAGAGGGGTGTTGTGTGTGAGAGGGGTGCTGTGTGTGTCTGTGTGAGAGGGGTGCTGTGTGAGAGGGGAGCTGCGTGTGTGTGTGTGGTGCTGTGCATGAGAGGTGGCTGTGTGTGTGGGGTCCTCTGTGTGTGAAGGGTGGTGTGTGAGTGAGTTGCTGTGTGTGATGGGTGCTGTGTGTGTGTGATGGGTGCTGTGTGTGAGAGGGGTGCTGTGTTTAAGAGGGGTGCATGTGAGAGGGGTGCTGTGTGTGTGAGGGGTGCTGTATGTGTGAGGGGTGCTGTATGTGTGAGGGGTGCTGTGTGTGTGTGTGAGGGGCGCTGTGTGTGTGTGTGTGTGCATAGGAAAACTGATTTTTGTTTGTTATTTTTATTTATAAAAAATGTTCCTCCTCAGTACCCCCACCTTCTTTTTACCTTTGGTGGGAGGAGGGGGACACTGCCAGCCCTGGTGGTCCAGTGGTAAGTAATGATCTACAGCCTGCAGCTCCTCTGCCTGCAGGTTATCTTCACTATTCCCACGAGCAGAATGCTGTGTCAGAGCGTTGCCACGGCAACCCGTGGCAATGCTCAGACCAGCATGCTCACGGGAGAAACTGCCTCCCAGGTTCTCTCTCCCTCCCGCTATCCCTCTTACCAACGAAGGGCCCAAAACAAGTAAGCAGGGCTGGCTTTCTGTGGGCTGCCAGGGGAGATCAAAGGATCTCCCCTGCCTGGCCGGCACATGGGCAGTGCTGTCACAAGCTTCTGCTAAATACATTACTGCCCCCCCCCTTCCCCTAAATACATTACTGCCCCCCCCCTTCCCCTAAGTACATTACTGGCCCCCCAATACAATAGGTCCCCCTAGCCCAAGCCCCTTTATTCTTACCTTTAAAACTGTTCAATGGTGCAGGAGGGAAGAGAGGCCGCGATGCAAACTTGGTGGTGCCGCCGCCGCGCAGCCGCCGGATATGATGTCATATCGTAGGCGGCTTGTAGGGCACCAGGGCAAGAGCCTAGTGTGCCCATGCTGAAACATGGCCCTGCCCCTGTGCCCCCCCGCTACTGCCCTGGTGCCCCCCTCTAGTGTTCCTGTGCCCCTCTCTACAGCCCCATTGCCCCTCACATCAGACCCATTGCCTTCTACCACAGCCCCATTGCCCCCACCACAAAACTGTGTGCCCCTCATCACAGCCCTTGTGCTCCTACCACACCCCATGTATACCCCTCTAAATCCCCCGACTTCCCATATTACACATCCCTTCAACTACAGCCTCTATCGCCCACTACAGCCCCGATCACCCTACCACAACCTCCCAAGGTTAGGTTCTGGATCTGACCCTTCTCTGTATGCCTGTGTCTGTATGTCTCTGTATGACGCTATGTTTGTGTATGACTGTATATGTATGTCTTTGTTTGTCTGTGTCTGTGTGTCTCTGTATGACTTTGTCCGTATGTCTCTGTATGCCTTGTTATGTATATCTCTATGTGACTATATGTCTGTGTATGCCTGTGTCTGTGTGTCTCTGTATGACTTTGTCCGTATGTCTCTGTATGCCTTGTCCTCTATATCTCTATGTGACTATATGTCTGTGTATGTATGTCTCTGCCTTCATCTTCGCCTGTTTAGCCAAAAATCCTTGCACCAGCCCTGTACATCCTACACATACAATTTTGGTTTTAACATATTAACAAAAAGAACACAAGAAATAACCATTTAGGAGACAGGCCCCCACGGGAGGGGAGTAACCCTAATAAAACGTAACTTTTAATATATATATATATATATGTATATATGTGTGTATGTATATATATATATATGTGTATAAAAACCTCGATCTCAAAGAGGATCAAATAGAGTATCTATGTTAGGAATAAATCCTACAAAACTTTGGTATAGAAAAATATATATAAATAAATATAAATAAACTAATACTAGTGAATAAATAAAATTAAACAATAGAAGAAGCAAAAATAAAAGTAAAATGAAATAAGGAAAAAGAAAAAAAATCAGAAACTGTCCACTCTAAGACTGTGGAGTGTAATTTCACTGAAGGAGGAAAGCAAAGTGAGACAAGGTTATAATGTTGCAAGTCGTCTATTAGAGCGAAATGAGATTCCAGAGTATAGATAAGCAAGTACAGCCCGTCTCTATATTACTGTGCCTTCGAAGGCACCCCTTAATAAACGCTAAACCCCCCTCCCCTCACTTAGAGGGGGGAAAAAAGATATCCTTGAAAGAATATATAATGAAAATAAAAAATAATAAGGATAATTAACTGAGAACACCTCGTGGGTGAGGTGAAAAATCAAACGAACAACAGAGAATACTCGTGTAGTGAACAAATGTGTAAAAGTCTAGTATGGGTGGTATTGTCTCAGATAGTATAGGCAAAATGTCATCCCATATCTTTTATCCAACCCCATATATAAAAGTCCCGATGCACATTTCGCCAAAAAGGCTTGAGCTTTACATCCCCATACAAACAGTGTGCTCTGCCTCTGTGCGCACAGTCATAACAATTGCAGTAAGAGATCTTCCTCTTATGTCTTTAGATTTAGAGATATGAATTGACCTATTTTTCTACACCGGGCTGGCACTTTGGAGATCCCCTTGAATAGTGAATGATTACACAAACTAAAAACTGGTTGAATGCACACAACTAACATTTTCATTAAAATATATATATATATATATATATTAAAAAAAAATCTTAATGAAAGATGAATGTGTGCCTATTTCCCTACTGTGGTTAAGGTACATTGTAGTGGTTATTGTACCAGGAGTGCCCTGGTTGCCCCTCAGTCATCAAACTGTCTGCTAATTGTTTGACTACTTACCTGGTATCTACCAGGGACCATTCCCTACCTCCTCACAGCCGAAAGTCAGAGTCAGGCGCTCCTTCATCATTCCTGAGCTAAACCCTGCCGTAAACTAGCTCCTTGGCTGAGAGTGTCAGCTGATTCACTGTTAGGCTTAGTTCATTGAGGAGAACCATCTGTGAGGAGACAAGGACCCCAGGTTACAAGTCAAACTATAAGAAAACTGTGTGACTACTTAGATTGGGGGGCACAAGGACCCTCTTGGTACCAGAACCACATACATTTTTCGTGGTCATGGTGCTTGGAGTATCCTTTTAAAGAAAGCTTTCTAGAAACACTCTGTCTGTATTTTGTATATTTTTATTTCCCGTCATAATTCTTTTCCTATCTGTCTTCTCCATATCCTCCTTAAGATTAACTCCCACTCTCAGTCTCAACCTTTTTTTTTTCTCAACTAAGACTAACATTGTTCTCTTACCCTTCATTTTCTGTGCACTTCTTAATAAATATCTCACCTTCATCATGCCTCCTCATACTTCCTCTCCATATTAACCCCAGATCATTTCCCCTAGATATTAATTCATGTTTGCTGGTCACTAGTCTTCTAATACGTAAATTTAATCCCTCACATTTCATCTCCTCTCTTCCCCCATACATGCATTCTGTCTAGTTCGGTCTCACCCCCTCTCAAATTGTCTTTGCGAATCAATCATTTCCTCTGTGCTTATTTAATGAGAGCTGAAATTTGAAATGTCAACTTATTAGAGTCAGGCTTTATGGGGTGTATTGATTAGACGTTAGAGTCTTGTTAAATCTGTCTTTATGATACAGTCTGTGTATGCACTAATACATATTTGTATATAATCTGTATATTTCTGGCCACTCTGTGCATATTTATGCAATAATATGTAATTTTATGTGTCTATATATCTAACACTGTAGCTGCCTTTTGTAAGAGTAATGGATTTGTCAGCAGAAAATAGCTTCAAAACAGCTTGTATTTCTCTACTTCATACTTCCATACTATTTTCGTCAACGCTAATAAAAAATATTACACTGTACCCTCACTGAATAAGTTCTGTATCTATCACCAGTGGTGTATTTTGGATTTGTGCTGCCCTAGGCACGACTAAATTCGGGCACCCCCAAAATATAAATTTGTCCCCCCAATTCGTGTCAAGGCCATGTTTTTGACTGACAGACACATGCTCTCATTGATACATGCACTGATATACACTCACTGACAGATACACAGTCATTGGCACACACATACAGTTATTGGCACACACACTTTCACTGACAGATACACACTGACACACCCACTCACTGACAGGCACACACTCTCAGATACACATAAAATGACATACACACACTGACATACACTCACAGGCACACCCATTCTCACTCACAGACACACACTGACAGCTACACTCACTCACAGTAAGGTGGACAGCCCCAGAACACGAGGCAAACAAGGCATTTGTCTGGGAGCTTGGGGTGGCATTTTTGGTAATGTGGTAAATACATCCCTGTCTATTACCTATGTATAATAGATCATTTGGGGATTTAAAAAAAAAATCATGTGGGGATCCTTAGGATGTCCGAATAAATGGCTTTGCCGCGTCTCTCAAACTGTGTGCGTTATGAACTCTCCAGCATTATAAACAAATACATCGATTGATAACGCTGGAAAATACAAGACATTTTCAAATGGCAAAAAATAACTTCGGAGATACAAATTAATATATTGCCTCCCAGAATAATGATAACATGTAATTCAATTTTTACAAAATACCAAATAATCAAATCTCAGGTGCATATCCAACGTCAGTAGTTACATTCCTCCAGCCTTTATCATCCATCTTTTACCACTGTCTGACACAACTCCATGCAATGTTATAAATGTTTCAAAACATATATAACTAAAGAAAACTTAGTTAAACATACACATAGTAACAAAGGATCCATAACTGAAGTGTAATAAAATCAATTGAATTAATTTAGCATTCAGTCCCTTGAGGAACAGGGTTTGTAATTCGTATTTCAACAATTTTATTTCTAAAGGCGGTTCTCTATCCTTACTAGGAGAGGGGGGTCTCCACCGTTTCATCTGTAGTTTACAACTGTTATAGTATCTCCTTTCTCCAGAATATGCTCAGTCATCAGATACTCGACATTCCATATCTTGATTTTACTTTTATGTTACTAATTTTAATGTCATATAGTTTAGGAGTTCAGTTCCTTGAGAAGAAACAAATCAATTAACGATTGCCCTTCTGTTAGGATACATGGTGTGAATGTCCTTATAGTTTCCCCAGTATAAGCCAAACCGCAAGGGCATTTAAAAAGATACACAATGCATTGGAACCAATCATTATAGTTAAATGCCTCTTCTAAAACTACTATAAACAAATCGATACATTACAAGGACAATGTTAGTTCCCATGGCTGTGCTTTGTACCTGCAAGTAAAACGTGCCTCCCAAATGGATAGTTCTTTCTAAATGTTAACAACTCAGTGAGAAAGTATGTGCACTCACTACTTGCTCCCACCTCCAGTAACACAACAAACATAACCTCCATTCCTTCATCATGGAGAATAGAGGTGTATAAGGTGTTGACATCCAAAATGCAGAGGTTGACACCCAAAGGAAGTTGTCCCAATACTTCAAATTTCCTGATTAAATCTGTCATATCCTGAACAAGGATCTATTTTCCTATATTGATGTCTACATACTGTATGAGAACTCAAAATATTTCTGTCTACTAAGCCCTTTGTGTTTTGCTGCACCCATAAGAGTCATCATCATGGCATTGATAACCATTGTACCCCTTATCTGCTGGCCTGAAGCTGCCATCCTTCTACTGTTCCTTTGATGTGCTAAACCCCTCTGGAGAAAGATATGATGGATCCCAAAGATCCTACATATGTCTAAATTGCAAGATTTAATGTTAACTTCATTGTATTTTTCAAGGCAGGCAAAACCTTTTTGATTTGCAGCCAGTCGATAAATGTAGCAGATTCCTTAGTCTCCATTTCAATGAAATTATCTGGAGCATGTTTATGAGTAAACAAAACACATAAATGTAATCCTCTATAGAGTCATTCCATTTCAACATCCACTAATAGTTTATCCCTATTTAGGTAGGAAAAAAAATAGCTGAAACTTCTCTCGGAAAACTTAACTGTGAATTAGTCAATTATTTATTAGGGATATTAATTGTTTCAGTTTGTAATCCGTCCGGGGTATCTTATTGTTCTTTTACAGTGCTTTATCTTAAAAAAATGACTGAATAGATTTAAAATCAGATTGTCAAGTGAACCTGAAGACCTAAGGATCTGTCACAGTATGTTAGGATCCTCAACAATATATAAGGCAACAATACTAGCAAAAACTAAGTAAGGAAAGACAGGCATATTACCGGAGCTTAGAGTGTCCAGACTTAATGCAAAATCCAGATCTATGAAGTAACAGGCATAATGCTATAAAAAGGAGAACAATGAAAATATAATAGGCATAAGGCTATCCTAACTATAAGATAAGGCCAGGGACTAATGAAAGTATTTAGAAAGTTGGGCAGACTAGATGGGCCGAATGGTTCTCATCTGCCGTCACATTCTATGTTTCTATAAACAGCAGGGTAACAAATAATAAATAAACACTTGCACCGGATCACTGAAACTTGAGGTCAGGAACCAGCTGGATCGGGTAAATATACAGGAACAGAAATATATCATAGTAAAGCGTAGCCTGTGTCTGGCACACTACACAGGAATAGGTGTAGTGATCAAAGTAGCCGGGTTTTGTACACAAGGTAATACAAGAGAAAGCAAAGTCAAAAACTAAGCTTGGTCAAATAATGAGAATCAGGAACAAGGACAATAATAATGCCCTAAAGGCACTGAAATCACAAAAGTGCACTAAACATCTACTAAACTCAGGTATATAAAGGTCTGGCATGTTGACTTAATAGTCACGCCCCCAAAATGTGATGAAGTGATGACATCATCACAGCATGAAAAGGGTTGGAGCTACAGCGTTTAGCTTCAGAAACACTGGCGACGGTGTCTGAGGGTTTTTCCAGATGCAGAACCCCCGGGACTGTGGCTGAACTGACGCAAGAGTGACAATTTAATGTAGGTTTCCTTACAGGGTCAGATTCCAAAATGTAAAGGTAGAATAGACAGAGAACATATTATGAGACATTCTTACCTCAAGGGGTTAAACCGTTCTCAAACAGTTTAACTCCAAAGTTGCCTCCAGCAGCAATGTCCATTCCCCCCACAGCATCCGGCATCTGAATTTTCAGAAGTGCTGCCAGGCAGGGGTGCTGCTTAAGTTTTTTTCCAAGCCAGTTTAACCCCTTAAGGACAGAGGACGGTTCAGGACCTAACGGTCCAATGTACTTACCTGATTGCCGTCGTTCCCCCACCGGCGATCAGCGTTGCTCCCGTTGTGGGGAGACTGCCTGCAGCCCAGACAGTCTCCCCACACTGAATTAGGACCCCTGGGGCCATGTGATCGCTTAACACAGCGATCACATGGTCACAATAGGTGTCCATGTGTCTGGCTGCAGGGGGACTGTCTGTGCTGACAGGCAGTCTCCCTGCAAGTGTAAAATCAAAAAAAAAAAATTAAGTTAATGTTAATAAAAAATAAAAAAAATTATATATGTGTACATATTGTGATCCTTGTCAGCAGGTAGCGCGGTCCTCTAGGGCAAAAACATGCACGGTCTTTTAATGCAACTTCATTCCAGGCACTTTATTTGTAAGTTTACATATGAGGCAGCAGCAAATGAAAACATAAATATAACAGGTTTCCCTTTAAACAAAAACCTAGCTCGTCTGAGCACTGACTCACTTTGAATATCCCTCTCTATCAGGGTTAAACTAACAAAACATATTGCACCAACCTTATTAGATAGCAACACTCTGCTAGCTAGCCTGTTGCTTTTCTTTCTCCACTCCCAGTGCTCCAAGCCAGCCTTGCCCTGACTGCTTTCCTTTCTGCACTCCCAGTGCTCCAAGCCAGCCTTGCCCTGACTGCTTTCCTTTCTGCACTCCCAGTGCTCCAAGCCAGCCTTGCCCTGACTGCTTCCTTTCTGCACTCCCAGTGCCCCAAGCCAGCCTTGCCCTGACTGCTTCCTTTCTGCACTCCAAGTGCCTAGTCTCCTTGACTCTATCTGGAGAGAACAGCCTCTCTCTCCTACCTGCTTCCTGGGAGGAAGCCAGCAATCCCTCTCCTTTACCTGCCTAGCAGGGAGGAGTTTATTCCCACTGCAACAGCTGATTAACTGCAGCTGAGCAGTGGGTTGGAGACAGTCCAAAAACCCTGGCCTGGATCTATGTCTCCCCAGAAAACCACTAATCTGTGGAGTGGAGCATTGGCCCACCCTTCTCTCCAAATGCTCCACCCCAGGGGCCCATAACTAAACAAAGCTTTGTGTTGTGCAACACACAAACTACACGTACTTCCCCTGGGGTTAAAAGGCCTATCTGCCTTCACTTTATCACAATATATATATGATATATAGACATATATTATATTTATATAATATATGTCTATATATCATATATAATGTCATACTAAGTGTATTTTTATATTAATATGTACTTATATTAATATAAAAATACACTTATAATTAAATTACACACGTATATATATAATATATATAATAACTATATATATATTGTATATATATATATATTATTATAAAATATAAATAATAAGTAATTTAAATTAAATTAATTTTTTTTAAATAATAATAAAAATTGAAAAAAAAATATATCTAAATGAAATTTTATTCTAACTGTATTTTAAAATGAATATATATATATTTATATCAAAATATACTTAGAATGTATTTGTATATATATCTATGTATATATAAATAAATAAAAATAATACAAAATATATATATGTCCATATACAAAATTACATAAATAATTATATAAATACACACGTAGATTTCAAATATATAAATATGCATATATATTTAAATTCTACGTGCGTATTTATGTAATATTTTTACATAATTAAGTAATTTTATTGATTGCAATTTGAGGGACCTGCCTGCCAACCCAGGCCGAAAGTCCAGAGAATTTAATTTGCTAGCACTGTATTTTACCCTGTAAATTTCTACGACACCCTACATTTTAAAAATGTATGTTTTGAAACCGCAATATCCTACTTGTACCTATAGCCCTATAACATGCAAAAAAAAAGCAAAAAAGCACGTAAACACTGGGTATTTTTAAACTCAGGACAAAATTTCGAATCTATTTAGCAGTTTTTTTCATTAGCTTTTGTAGATGAGTAAAAGATTTTTCAAGTAAAAGTAAAAAAACATGTATTTTTTTCAATTTTTCATCATATTTTTTTATTTTTTTAAATTAAAATACATGAGATTATATAAATAATGGTATGTAAAGAAAGCCCCTTTTGTCCTGAAAAAAACAATATATAATTTGTATGGGAACAGTACATGAGAGAGCGGAAAATTACAGCCAAACACAAACACCACAAAAGTGTAAAAATATGCCTGGTCACAAATGTACAACATCGCAAAAACAGTCCAGTCCTTAAGGGGTTAATGAATGAGGAGTTACTGATTGTCTGAGAGCATCAGCTGATTGGTCTCAGCCAGTCAGATGCATGCCTGCCTGGCAGCACTCCGCACTTCCTGAATCTGAAAATTCATACGCTGGATGCCACCTGGGGGGAGTGGACATTGGAACTGGAGATAAGAGTGCCCCCAGTGGCCACCTGACACCATAACAACTTAATTTAGATGAAGTTGTTTTGGTGCCTGAAGTATTCTTTTAAGCACTTGAGAACAAGTCTGTGAGAACATTGGTGAGTACAGAGTCTATGAAACAATGGAAACAGAATGATAAGGAGGGTAATTGGACAAATTACTTTGGGCCCACAAGAACTGAGGTTACAAATGGCAAGTCAAGCCAAGGAACTCAGTAGTTAAGCAATTGGAGAAGCTATGAGCACATTTTAAATAGACAATTCTTGATTAAAACAACCTGACACAATTAAATTGTTACTTGTGACCTGGTTTTCTAACTTTCATTATTTTTGCTTCTAACGTTCTATTATGCAGTTGTCACTTAGTCCCATCCTCATTTTCTGGTGAAGAACGATTAAAAATAGCTTAAAGATTACCTTGAATCCAGAACCAGTCAAATATCTCTGCAATCCTCTCCACGCTGTCAGACATTGTATGCCACAAAACATTATTCTATTACACACAATTCAGGTCACAATTAAGAGGTCTGGTATCGCAGCCATTTATGTAACTATTTAATACCAAATAGCTGAACATTTTTTCTGACACTGAGAAAAGTTAAGAAAGGTAGATGTCCATTGACACCCACATGCCTTATGAGACAATGGTCTAATTCAAATAACAACTTAAACTGCTCTAACTAAGACAGTAAACAAGCGGATTTTGTTGATTGTGCCGAGCTATAAAGTTTAGTTTGTTCTACTCTAACAATACCGTGACTTCCATCTCATGGTGGAGATTCAAAGACCAGTTCACAACCTACAATGCCTTCACCTTTGTTACGACGTGTCATCCTCTTCTGACCCACAGTCCAATCAAATGCTTCTCATAGCACGGTTAGGCTTTGGGCACATGTACAGCAAGCACCGCAAATGCACCAGTAAACTTCTTCTGAGTTGAAAAAAATTTCTGTCATTTCATCTCATGGCTAAAGAAGTAGGAAGAGATTTTGGGCTGCCCAGAGGGTGGGCAAGGAGGGGATTGAATGGTTTAGGGACATAAAGGATATCTGGTAGGGAGGCAAGGATGGCTCTGAAATTAGGGAGGAAGGCAGGGAGGGGACAAATTACAATTAAGGCATTAAGAGGGACTGTCCTACAGGCCTCTACTTGCAGGCATGCTCTCAGCTGCCTGCAGGGGAAGAAACTGATGTCCATCTCCAACATTCAGTGCATGCTGATGACAGACATGTTTTTTTTTTTCACAGGACTCACATAAGTTAAAGTAGACTGAGTCAGGTGTACTGGAGCTGTAACTACGCCCTGACAAAATTGCAATTTTCTCTGTATAGGCAGCCTCGCAATAGAGAGAGTTTGTTCCTTGACCACTTCTAAAAGCAGGAGTGGTCATAGATACTGGATAGGAGCCGCCTAACTCGCCATAAAGAAGGCAAACTGTCAGGTCCTCTGTCCCTCACAGAGGACCCGACACCTGGAGGGGGCCTGCGGCTTGCCCGGTACGGCGCCGGGTGTGAGGTCCCTCCAGTCTGCCCTCCGCCGGGTGTGAGCTGCAGACGTTGCAGTGTCTCGCGATCTCTGGCCACTGGCCTATATACACACACGCTCTGCATCCGCTATCAACACACTGCATCCATTACAAAATACACACATGCTGCATCCACTATACAGACACACAATGCATTCACTACACACACTGCATGCAATCCACAGCCACTGCACACAATCCATCCACTACACAAATACACAATCTGCATTCACTACACAGACACTTTATTCCCTACACACACTGCATAACATAATGGATGTGGGTGTTTTTTGCTTGGTGTGGTTTTGTTGGGGATTGGGGGTGGGCAGCATTTCATCCTTTGATCCAGGCAGCACAATGACTTGGGCCAGACCTGATTTGGTGTGATCTTCACCAAGCTGCAGGTGCAGATCTGCACTGAGAACAGAGCATTGCGGGCAGGGAGATCTATAGATCTATATATCCTGTGCAGCATGGGTGGGTGGGGGGGGGGCAGCAGAGCCAACGCTATATTGCTAGCGCAGGATCTGCTATCTGAACAGCAATTGCAAATGAGATTTGTGTGCAATTAATGAGATTCGTTAGTGTATAGAGAATTCCAACTTACGAAATTAACTTTTAATAAAGACCAGATTAGCCATTTCTCCAAGTAAAAATATTAAGTGTTTTTATTTAATTGATATTGTGTTAATCATCCTTCATCGTATATACCTCAGTCTTTCTCGGTCCCCTTCTCCTTTCTAGTTCTTTCCTCCTCTTTTGTGTTTTTTCGCCTCTCTTTTTTATTCTCATTATTTGCTAGCATCACACTCTATTCATCTATCACCTGGGCAACGCCAGCCATGAATGGACCTTTAAAATTACCAGTGATTACAGAACAGGGCATGTGTGGCCCACGTGTGTACCGAGAGGCTGCTAAAGGGAAAATAATGGTATTAAAATTCAACTGAACCAGATAAGGTTCAATTTCATTTCACTGACAGTATAAGCATGTATAGACATAAATGTAGCTGCCACTGGAGATACTATGCTATACTAGTACATTTTAACAGTACACAAAATAGCCTTGCCACAAATACATATTAACTTACAATGTGTGTGTGTGTGTGTGGTTGTGTGCGTGTGTGCATGCGTGCGCGTGAGCGCAAGCAGTATCTGGCAAGCATTCAGACTCTTGACAAATTCGATTATTTATCAAGTTATTATTTATTTTTAATTCTTTATTTTTATAGTGCATAAGTTTAGTACAGTCGCGCATGGGGTACCCCGAAGGCAATCCACCAGCGCATTATCAACGTTTAAACAGAGAGGTATATGTTTAGTCTAGCACATTTCTATAAAATTAGAGTATATAATGAACATTAACGATTTTCGATGTTTAGGCATACACATAACATAGCGTGACCTCGCTTCACTTCTAAACATGAATTTAAGATGCTGTGACAAGAGCTATTTAAACTTTGGGTAAAGAACCACTGGGGCTTGCTGTGTACAAGAGTAACTTCACTTGAACATGTTAATGTATGGCAGGGGGCCTTATTCTTCGTGGGGTTGCAACCGGGATTAGCCGATCACCATCTGGGCGTATAATTATTGTAGTGGCTAGGTGTGCTCTAAGCCCCTTCCCGCCTTGATGACCGCAGGTACCTGGTAAAGAAAAAAAGAAAATGTCAGCGTTAACCCCTTCTGACCTGTGCTAGCGTGGCCATGTTGTGATCTAGTCATATAGAGGACCACCCGAAGTTGCTTGGCTCTTGTGGGGTTGTGCAGAAAATGTTGGGAAGTCCCGGTCAGTGCCAATATGAGTCCATGCTTTGGGGCCTCCGGGTGTGATGTCTCCATGCCGGGAGTCAGCTCCGGTGGTGCCTTGAGGGGAGTGCAGTCGCTCCGACCTTTGTTTTGTAGCGTCGCCCGCAGGGATCCGGATCATACTGCGCTGTGTAGTATTGGTCAGGTCTGGAGGGTTCCCTGCGTGTGCCGTTTGTGGCATGGTCGCAGGTTTATGTGTTGGCGAGCAGTGGCATGTTCTTGCGAGGCCCAGCGCCCCTTCCCGCCTTGATGACCGCAGGTACCTGCATTGCCGGATGGTCGCTTTGGAGGCTCTGGGTGAACGCCTGTACTGGCTGCGTCGCGCTGCTGGTCGGATCCAGGCAGCCACCATTAACTCTGCTTGGCGGTAGGTAGCGCCTCGGCTGTGCAGCACCTCCCAGAATATGTTGCATAGCCAGTCGAAGGTCCCTTTTGGCGGTGTGGGCGGCTTATTTTGTGCTCCCCTCTCATGGTATCTGCGCTGGGCAGCCATATTGGAAGTACCTTGGTGGCCGGTTGCCCCTGCATCCCGTGGGGTGAACTCTTCCGTTTTTCGTTGAGGTCGGTGCTTCCAGTGGGGACCGGGATATCCCCCACCAGTCCATGGGGGGGAGTAAGCTATATTAGCGTCGCTTGGGGGGTCCAGGCGCCGAGGGGAGCATCCGCCTCCCCCCGGCTCCAGCCCCAGTAGGCCTTATGCCGATCTCCGCTTTCCCGGCTCCGACAGGTCCCGGGGTTGTAACCGTCGATTCAGCGGTGCACCCCCGATGTGGGTGGTGCACCTTCAAAGGACCTTGGGCCATATAGTCTCCACTTTTCCCAGTTTGTGGCCCGTCTGTCAGGAGCTCGTGGCAGGCACGTCTGCACGGCTCAGTGTCCAGGCTCCGCCCCTATCAAGTTATTTTAATTCAATGAAATCAAACTAAGGCATAATTAGAATATCCCCCATTCATGCCTCTCTAACCCCCCAATGTATATTCGCACTCCCCCATCTCCCTCAAACTTACATCTCTCCAGCATACAGAGAGGTGGAATATGACATTAAAGGGACACTATAGTCACCTGAACAACTTTAGCTTAATGAAGCAGTTTTGGTGTATAGAACATGCCCCTGCAGCCTCACTGCTCAATCCTCTGCTATTTAGGAGGTAAATCCCTTTGTTTATGAACCCTAGTCACACCTCCCTGCATGTGACTTGCACAGCCTTCCATAAACACTTCCTGTAAAGAGAGCCCCATGTAGGCTTTCTTTATTGCAAGTTCTGTTTAATTAAGATTTTCTTATCCCCTGCTATGTTAATAGCTTGCAAGAGCCTCCTGTATGTGATTAAAGTTCATTTTAGAGATTGAGATACAATTATTTAAGGTAAATTACATCTGTTTGAAAGTGAAACCAGTTTTTTTTTCATGCAGGCTGCTGTCAATCATAGCCAGGGAGGTGTGGCTAGGGCTGCATAAACAGAAACAAAGTGATTTAACTCGTAAATGACAGTGACTTGAGCACTAAAATTGCAGGGGAATGATCTATACACTAAAACTGCATAATTTAGCTAAAGTAATTTAGGTGACTATAGTGTTCCTTTAACTTTTATTCCCTGCATTGCTGCCACATGCTGAGTCTTCAATGGAGAGGTTGGTCAGAAGCAGTGTAATTTTGTCGACTAACAATTTTAGTAAATTTTAGTTGACTAAAATTTTTGAGATTTAGTCGACTAAAACTAGACTAGAACTAAAACTCAGATGATTCAGATGACTAAAATACGACTAAAACTAAAATGGCTTTTTAGTCAAAAGACTATGACTAAAACCAAATTGAAATTCATTATTAGTCATAGTCTGCCAAAATTAACACTGCACAGGGGGGCTGTGAAAGGGGCAAAAGAGACAGACCAGGGCTTGGGGGAGACACCTAGAGGGGCTGGGAGGACACAAACAAACACAGAGGGGTTGGGAAAGAGGCAAAAGAGGCAGATAGAGGCTTTATTTAAACCCATTAGATTTAGTTGTGTTCATTATAATCTACTGAAGATTTAGTCGACTAAAACTAAAACAATTCAGATGACTAAAATGAAAAAAATTCAGACGACTAAAACTAAAATAAAATTTGCCCCCAAAATTAACACTGATCAGAAGGAAAATCCACGGCCATTGCCACTATCCCACTCAACTGTGCTAAAACAGTGACATAGTAGAGACGGAGGGTGTTCTAGTAAGTCATGTCATGGGGCACCTTCCACAGTTATTACAAAGATCGATCCCTCTCCCATGCTGTTCCCTCTTCCTAGTTCTCTGGTCGTAACCGTCACACAGAGCAGACAGCCGATCTTAGTATGCCACTAAACGTCAAATTTATTATTTAAGGCATGGGTGTAGGACAGTGTTAATTTTGTCAGCTAACAATTTTAGTTGACTAAAATTAGTCTTATAGACCAAAATCTACTAGAGATTTAGTCGACTAAAACGATTCAGATGACTAATATAAGACTAAACCTAAAATGGCTTTTTTTAGTAAAAAGTCTATGACTGAACCTAAATTCTAATTTGTAGCCAACATTAACACTGGTGTAGGAAGCAGGGTGAATGAGGTGTATGAGATATCCCGGTAATCTAGTAGAAAAAAACGAAAGGGTTTAACACCCCCCTCCCCACCCTCGTCGTTCAGCACTCCAGATGTTGTATACTACACCTCCCATAATGCTCTTACAGCCATCATGCTGGAAAGCATCAGAGCAGGTGTAGTCCACAACATCTGGAGTGCCAAAGCTTCCCTGCCCCTGGTGTAGAGCTTAAAATCATGTATTTTATAGTTTAAGAAAGCTAAGAAAAATAAAAAAAATGTAAAGGAGTTTTGTTATCTTCTCCGTTTTTAAAACAATTACATTTACAAAAAATAGATGCAAATTTATCAGTGGAAACATTTCTAGAAAGTACATACCTTTGTTGAGTAACCGTTTGTTTTTGAGCTAATATATATAATTTTGCCTACAAAAAACGGCATAGTTGAACATATGTTCTCCAAGGTGTTTGTAACCCCCAAGTTCTTCTATGTTTCCTACTACACACATTTGTATTCCTAACACTATAGTGTATCTTTAAGAGCAGACACCATCACTTATACTGGTGATACTGCGTACCTGCTGACATAAGGCTTGTCAAATTAACTTCCTTTTTGTGACATTTGATTATCTGATAAATGACTCATCTACTAATGAGATATTACTAGGCCATTGTGCAAGGGAATACTTGCTGGCAGGATTTCATAAATGCAACATTTCTCCAATTACTGATGTTTTTCCAACCCTGTGTGAATACATATTTTATAGTGTAGTCCTGGAAGCAGTTTCTACATATTCTGCTATCTCTGAATCCAAGTTCTTGGGGTATCCTTTATTGTACACAGTGGTGTATCCTGGTTTTGTGCTGCTCTGCACAACTGTCAGGTCAGCAGTCTTCCCCATGATTGTGATTCCTACTGAACCAGACTGAGAGACCATTTAGAGAGTCAGAAACCCTTTGCAGATGTTATGGCTTACTTAGCTGACTAGAGTGGGACACGGTGAGCCTAGAATATTGCACCTTTTCACAATATTCTAATTTACTGCGAGTGTGGATTTGGGGTTTTCATGAGCTGTGAGCCATAATCATCGCACTAATGACAAATCACGGCTTGAACTATCTTGCTTTGCATGTAATGCGTCTATCTCATATATTAGTTTCCTCTTTTACGTTGCATTACTGAAATAAATGAAATTTTGCACGATATTCTAATTTTTCGAGTATCACCTGTTGTCACCAAAACAACCTGCAGTTTTGATGTATAAATCATTCCTCAGCAGTATTACTGTTCAATTAACTGCTATCAAGGAGTTAAATAGCTTTTGTTTCTTCTACGCAGCCCTAGTCACACCTCCCTTGGTTTTGACTGACACATCCTGCATGAAAACAAAATGGCTTAATTTTCAATCAGATGTTAGTTTAAAAGTTTTTATCTCCTGCTCTGTAAATTGCACATTAATTATATACATGAGGCTCCTGCTGGGTCTAGAAGGCTATTAACAGAGCAGAAGATAGGATTTTCTAAATTAAAGAGAATTTGCAATAAAGGAAGTGTAAACATTAGATCAATCGTTACACAAAGTGTTTAGGAAGGCTGTGCCAATCACTTGCAGGGAGGTGTGACTAGGGCTGTAGAAACAAAGTGGAAAAGGGTTCAAAATCCTTGCAGGAAATTAGAGACCTGTGAGCTTAACATCTGTGACTGGGAACATATTTGAAGGGCTATAAAGGGATAATATTCAGGAATTCATTGTGAAGAACTTTGTTATTAGCAATAATCAGCATGGTTTTATGAAACATAGGTCATGTCAAACTAACCTAATTGCATTATGCGAAGAAGCAAGTAGAAGTATAGGTCAGGGTGTTGCAGTGGATGTGATCTACTTGGATTTTGCCAAGGCATTTGATTCAGTTCCTCACAATAGGTTAGTGTTCAAACTAAAAGAAATTGGTCTAGATGAATATTCTTGTTCTTGGGTAGAACATTGGCTTAAGGATAGAGTACCACAAGTTGTCATTAATGGTAAATTTTCTGGCTGGACAAAGTGGAAAAGGGGGGCCCTTCAGGGTTCTGTTTTGGAACCTCTTCTATTTAACATATTTATAAATGATCTTGAAATAGGCATTGAAAGCCATGTATCAGTGTTTGCAGATGACACAAATCTTTGTAATCTGTAATTTGTAATAAAATGTGAGCAGGATATTGCTTTGCTGCAGAGGGATTTTGGATAGATTGGGGGACAGGGCACTAAAATGGCAGATTAAATTTAATGTAGAGAAATGCAAAGTTATGCACTTTTGGGTCCAAGAATGCACAAGCAACTTATACCCCAAAAGGTAGTGAATTAGGGAAAACAACACACGAAGAGGATTTGGTAATTGTTATAGACAACAAATGCAATGTCAATCTGCAGTTGCTAAGGCCAGTAAGGTTTTGTCATGTATAAATAGAAGCATAAATTCTTGGATTGAAAATATAATTTTGCCTCTTTATAAATCGCTGGTAAGACCATACCTTGAATATGCTGTACAATTTTGGGCACCTGTTCTAAAGAAGGATATCATGGCACTAGAAAAAGTGCAAAGACAAAATTGCTAAAAAGAAATGGAGCATTTTAGTTAGCTTTGGTTAAAACATTTGAATCCCTTTAGTTTGGAAAAACTGCGCCTCAAAGGGGATATGATAACATTATACAAATATAGTCGGGGCCAGTACAAACTATTATATGGAAATCTATCCATAAACAGGGCTATACATAGGACACGAGGTCACGCATTTAGACTGGAAGAAAGGAGATTTCATAAAAGGCAAATATAAGGTTTTTTTTACAGTAAGAGCAATAAGGATGTGGAATTCTCTGCCTGAAGAGGTGGTTTTATCAGAGTCCTTACAGATGTTTAAACTGCAATTGGATAAATACTTGCAAAAACATAACATACAGGGATATAATTTCTAATTAGTGGGGTGATGCGTGATCCAAGAGATATCTGACTGCTATTTTGGGCTCAAGAAGGAATTTTTTTCCTAGTTTGTTGCAAAATTGGAAGCGCTTCAGAGTGGACTTTTTGCCTTCTTTTGGATCAACAGCAAAAACATATGTGACAAAGGTTGAACTTGATGGACGCAAGTCTCTTTTCAGCTATGTAACTATGTAACTATGTCATTTACCTCCTAAATGGCAGAGAATCGAGACCTCAGGGGCTTGATATATACACCGAAACTGCTTCATTAAGCTAAAGTTGTTTTGATGACTAAAATGTCCCTTCAGCCTTTTTTCCCCAAGATACTCCATTATCTTTTGAATTTATTAAAGATTTAGCAAATTGTATGATAATCCTGTTCAGACAAGGCAAAACCAGGGCAGAAGAGGCAAAAACAGGGAAAATGTTGCAAAAGAGGGGGGAGTAGACTAAAATGTTTAATTGTCTCTTCTCTGTATGATTCCTTGTGCTGATTGTAAAGGATGGACAGAGAGCGACCTGTCACGAGATAAACAGATGTTGATTTCTACATAAATTTTCACACCTCAAAAACACATAATTTTTGTCAGTTGACTGAATGCTTTTCTGTAGGGATTTGCAAGATATTAGACATCCTCATGCAAAACTAAACTCCGTGAACTGCAGGAAGCACCTCTAATGGCCGTCTGGTAGGGCAGTCTTAACTCTAGAATATAAACATTGCAGATTCTGTGATATTTTACATTGCAGGGCTAAGCGGACAGAGACACTGCACCCAGACCACTTCAATGAGATGAAGTGGTCTAGGTGCCTATATAGTGTCCCTTAACCTCCCCACTTAAAATGTTACTAAAGGTTTGATACAGACTGTAACCTGTTAAACCCTAATCCTAAGGGTTACACTACACCTGAAAATTGAAGAAACCCGGATTCCAAAGATCATGGACTTTGCTGTATCTATTGGTTAAAGCATAGTTATGTGCACTGACTCTATGATTTGCATGTATTTGTATATGCGGTGAAATTCAGGCTGAATGCTCTGTGTTTGTTTTTTTTGATGTTTAGTAAATATGTGAAATTACATTATGGTCAGAATTCGGACATTTTCATATGGACAAAATCCGATGTTTCGTGAATAACCCCGAGGGATTCAATAATGTAAGACTGTCTTTTCATTGGATGCAACCCATGCTTTAGCAGGTTTTCCCATATTTGAAGACATCGGCAAGATAAACATGAAACGCTTATATGATGCAAAAATCCTTTTTTTTTTTGCCTCCAAATATTTGTTTTTATGTAGTTTGGAAATATCTAAACGGATAAGCTGCAGTAATTAGATAACGTTTCTCCCTTTTTAGAAACATGTTGGACTTTCAATATCTTTAAGCACAATTCACTTTTTGTTTCCATATTTTTGTCTGTATCCACCAATCTAATTTTTTTTTTTTAAATATCATTTACGATTTATTCAACTATTATTCAAATTTTAACATATTTTAAACAAGTTATCAAGCACTGGGGTATACTGGTGATACAGAGGAAGGCAGCAGATCAACTTGATTCAGGGTCTCTCTTCCTCCGGTAGATAGATGTACTTGAGGTATGAGTTGCACCTTAAACATCCTTGTATTTTGAGGTCTGAAATGACAACAATGGTAGATACCAGTAGTGCAGTATATCATTATTCACAGAAGGAGAAGAATTATGAGGTGCACTTATATTATACGTAGTGGATACCAGTTACCCATACATCCCTCCCAGCGTGGCGACTGAACCACTATACGCCAATTGTGAGTACTATCTTATGTAAGTGTACATCAGTTCATTTACTTATTCAGTGATCATTCCTTTGAAATACTACACAGTATTGTCTCTTTTTTGGTCTATTACATGTCTTATGGAGCACAAAGTCCAGACCAAGAGGTACATTCAAGGTCCATAAGTGGGGATTGTACGGTTTAAGCATAATGGAGCTAAACTGGTGCTCTAAATAATGTAAGTGCATATCTTTTTGTCCTACTTCTGAATTTACTAAACTATCAGATTCTACCTTTATCCCATATTTGTAGTTTTTATACCACTATACATAAGGGTGTTTAAGGCGCAACTCCCACCTCCTTCTCAAGAAAATTTTAACATATGTTTATATAGAATTAAATACAAATAAATATACATCGTATATGTTAATGCAGGTGCGTATTTTAAGATAGTCGAAAGGTAGAAAATAGCAAAGTATTGGTCTCATGCAGCTGCTTTTCATATTGTTTTGTGTTTTGCTATTAATAAAAAAACAGACATTGCTTTGATACTCATTCATGTTTTAAAAATACATATAGATGTGTTTATGTGTATGCAGTCTTTCTCTAATTAATAACTATCCTGGGAAAATGGTAAGCAGTAATAGTACCATACACTGTACAATACTTGTTATCGTGCTCAGTGATGCAAAGTCTGCATTCATGCACAAAATCAACGTGACTTACCCGCAGGGAATGAAAGATAGGGGGAGAGCGTGGGGGAGAGGTAGTGACATGAAGGAAGAAAAGATTTGAAAAAATAATAACGAGGAAATGAGTCTTTCTTTATTATGATTTCTTTACATATATCATTTATCTCTTTAAAATATATAATCTGGGGAATAATGTTTTATACCTTTTTTTAAAAAGGCTAGATGGTCTGAGGGGTCGTGAATACAATAATCTTGAGCGGTATATAATAAGTCATAGGTCATTCGGCAGATCTTGGATTGCCTGTAGAAAAAAAAATCTAAATATATTTTCTATTTTAATTCGGGTGAAATTTGATGTGAAAATTAATATATTCTCATATTGGAAAATATTTGTGTAGTCCGTCACCTAATGGATGTACTTTTCTTTAGAGCCTGTCAGTGCTACGTCCATTCACATGTCTGAAGATTGTAATTAGGGGAGGGCTGGGGAGTGTCCGCAGGAGCAACATAAAAATATTAAAGAGCTTGACACCCACGTCATAAAAGGCCCAGAAATAACAGGTTGGAGAAAGATAGCATGTCCATTCAAGGGACCTTATACTTTGACCTACATCCTGGTGACACATTAAAGTTACACTGTAGGCACCCAGACCACTTCAGCTCATTGAAGTGGTCTGGGTGCAGTGTCCCTTTTGCACCTAGTGCTGCAATGTAAAACATTCAAGTTCCAGAGAACTGCAATGTTTACATTGCAGCCTTAAGTCACTAGAGGGCTTCCTGGTTTGAAACGGACCTTTGGTCTGGTATCTGACACTGGACGTCCTTGCGCTCTGCATGAGGACCTCCAGCGTCAGATTTTTCCAGATGGGAAAGCATTGATTCAATGCTTTTCTATGAGGAGGTCTAATGCGTGCGCAGCATTATGGGACAGAGAAGGAGGAGGAGCTTCAACGTGCCTCGCCGCTGGGTAAAGGTAAGTAAATAAAGTATTTAACCCTTTATTTACCCAGGCAGGGGGCAGTGTGTAAGAGAGGGGGGAGGCAGGAGGAGTGATAGTGCCAGGAATACAGCTTTGTATTCCTGGCACTCTAGTATACCTTTAAAGTAAATTTTATGCTTAATATGCACCCGGAGGTCTTGAAGCAATGAAAGTGAATATGACAATGAGAAGAGTACCATGCACAGAATGTTTGATCTAAAGCTGCATACTCTTGAAATTTTTTAGGATATACCAAAGATTGGTCTGTAGAGAGAATAGAGTCATTACCTGGCTTTTCAAATATATCATCCTCTGTACAAAACTATATTATGAACAATAAACTGTTGTGGAACTTTGTTTTTTTCACAATGTTTATTATATTTGCATACTAAAGACATCATTAAATACCTTCCTGCTTCATATGTATGTCAATAATGCTTCTGAGTATTATATAACAGTAATGACGCGTTTGTGTGTTGTACTGCATTTTACAGAGTTGTACAAAAGGCAATCGAGACATATTGCAAAGTCTGAGGGAGGTGGGAAGAGAGTTGTTTGAGCAATCTAAAAAAATTGCGTACATTTGCACAGCCATGAAGATAACATGCATTCTCTTCAAAGCAAAACTGGATATCTAGGTGTATTGGAGGGACACTATAGTCACCAGAACAACTACAGCTTAATGTAGTTGTTCAGGTGAGTATAGTCAGTTCCCTTTTCTATGGGAATGCATTGGATTGGCTGAGATTGTCAATTCTGATTATCTCAAGCCAGGGAAGCAGACCGGGGGCAGGGCCAGCACCGGCAGACCCGTGCGGCACTGGAATAAAGGTACATTTTAACCTATTTAAAGGGGGGGAAAGAGGGTCTGGGGATCTAAATAGTGTTTTTAACATTATAATGTCAGGAATACACATTTGTATTCCTGACAATACAGTGTTCCTTTAACAATATAAGTCTATAAATATAAACTGACTTACATACAGAAGAAAAAGAAAGTGGGAATAAAAAATACAAAGTGGAATGTGGTGTAACTATGCTGTTTTGTTACAGGTTTTGTTACATTGAGGCAGTGCTGGCGCAAACAGCATCAGAAAAAAAACTTGAGGTCTGTAGGTTGCGGTAATTGTGCTCTTTTGTCATAAGGATATCATTAATGACCAGCGGCGTACTAAGGGGGAGGCGGGGAGGGCGGTCCGCCCCGGGTGCCACTCAGTAGGTGGGTTCCATGCTCTGTACCTTCTGCTCTCCCGCAGCTCCGGCAGACCGGCGCTCAGTTTGTGAGTCAGAGCACAAGGAGGGGATTCCCAGCCTGTGTTCTGACTCACACACTGAGCTGCAGGGAGGCTATTTCAGAGTGTACCAGCAGGGGGCGCAGAGCCAGGTTGCTCCAGCTCTCTAGATCCCCTGCACCTGCTGCCTGCCTGGGAAGGAGCTGCTGCTGCCCCTACCCCTGCACCCTCCTAAACTGTAAGTAACTATTATACCCCCTGCAATTATACTCCCACCCCTCTTCCCCTTTACCCCCATGCCCCCTGCCCTATACCACCACCTCACTGCCATTATAACCCCCCTGCCATTATACTCCAACCCCTCCTGCCCTTTACCCCCACCTCACTGCCATTATAACCCCAGAGCAGCCACCAAATGGTGAGACAGACCCTACTGATACTGCACCCTCCTAAATGGTAAGGTACTACTATATCCCCCTTGCCCTATACCCCCCCTGCCATTATAACCACACACCCCTGCCCTATATCCCCCACCCTCCCTGCGCTATACCCCCACCCTCCGTGCCATTATACACCCATGCAATATCACACACTAAGCCCCAGACCCCAATCTACTCCGACCCACCCAGGCACATACAACTGTTCCCCTACTGTCACATAGACACATTACACACAGGCTCACATTAACAAATTACATATGCAGTCACACACAATGCACATACAGACGCTGTCACAAACACAAGGACAGATATATCTGGGAGGCAGTGAGGTTAGTGCGCACCCTGCAGTGAACCGGGCAGCTGGGATAAGATGTCATCCTGGCATCGTCATCACTACTGGGAGCACAAGTGAGCTGTGCAGGAAGAGCACTCAGCCCATCAGCAACCGCTAATCACCATGGGGAAGATCCAAGAGCAAAGTAGGGAAGCTGGGTGGACCTCTTAATTACTAAATGTGTGTATCTCTGTCGTTAAGTGTGTGTTTATTATGATTGTGTGTATTTATATACACAAACAACCACAGATGTACAAGTCTGTGTGTATATATATCTGTGGTTGTGTGTATATAAATGTGTATGTGTTTAGTAGATAGCTCCCTTATTTGGTGTCCTTAAATATGTCAATCCCACATAAGGACAACAACTAAGGGAGTTATCTACTAAACAACTGAAAGATTAAAATTAAGTAAAAGGCTTTAAAATTTTGATATTTTAGCAGTTTAGTAGATAATTCCCTAAATTAATGCTCTTGTGTGAGATTTCCATATTTAAATATGCCAAATTAGGGTGCTCTTTAGATCTAAATATGGCAATCTCACATAGGGATATCAAATAGAGGAGTTATCTGCTAAACAAAGATCGAAGCTTAGAGGAGTCAGCCAGCACAGAACAGGAAATCTGGGTGGCTAGTATGAATTCTATGCAAACGCCAACACTACACACCCCTACATTCACTCACACATTTTCCATACAAAAACACATGCTTACATTTAGATGAACAAACACTGCTAAGTGCTACATTCATTTAAAAAAAATTGGGTGTTTTTTTGCATTTTAAGGTGGTGGTGGTGGGGGGGGGGTGCCATAAGGAGAATCCGCCCAGGGTGCCAAATGCTCTAGGTACGCCCCTGTTAATGACAACTATCTTTTTATCTTTCAGGTAATCTACTTCATTTTACTTTTTTCTAAAGACATGTTTCCATGGCCCTAGAACCTCCAGCTCATCTGAACATTCCCTTCTAGTGGGTATCAAAAATACTTCGCACACAGACTAATTAGGTACTGTTTGAGCTACTCCAAAAGACATGGAACTGATGCTAGAGATTCAGGAGAGAGCACTAATTGTACAAATTATTTCTTATCTGAAACGGTTCAGCCTGATGAATGGTTAATTGCCAACTTCCATCAGAGATGCCCTTTCAAAATTTCCCTCTTCCACCTCACCGTACACCTTTCTCTCTTAGTCTGCCCGTTGCCCTCCTTTCGGTAAGTATTAACCATGCCTCCCTCCATATTCAGACCCTACTAAATCCCTCCTACTCCCCCACTCTAATGGGTCCCCAATGTACACATGAAGTCCGTAGGGTCAAATGGGGTATTTGGATGGAACGTGTGTAAGAGGGAAAAGAAAAGATTAGAAAATATATTGGACGAGGTCTTTAGGAAGGAAATAGATAAGAATGGGTATTGAGAAGGAAAAAGATTTGTATGTTTGTATCTTTTTTTAAATAGGTAGCATTGTTAAGTAGTTTATAGCTAGTTTGTTAAGCGTTCATGGTTGCTAGTTTTTACAGTGTTATTTGTAGTTAGTGTAAAGGAGCTCCCCGACCGAGTACCCTCCGTTGATGGACGCTTCCTAGCTTGCGCCGAGGTTCACAAGCCCCGCACCGGACACCACAACCACCGCAGACTCCGCAAGCACTGTAGCTTGACTGGAGTCTCGCCATCTTCCTTCCACCCTGGATCAGCTTCTGTCCTCCAGGACTGTGTGGGAAAGACCTCTTTCTTCCAACCTGTATGAACCTCCAGCATCCAGGACTGTGTAGGGAAGACCTCTCCTCCAAGGAGAGCATGTCAGGCACAAGCTCCTAAAAGAGCTAAGTGATTCAAGCTCAGGGGAGAATAAAAAGCATAGCAATCCCCAGTGTGATTATAACAGCTCCCTCCAATAACGAGACAAGGCTATGTTTAGAGGGATCAAGAAGAACTGTCTAAACCTTTATTTTACTTGGGACTAGCCCATATGGTCATTACATTAACAATGCTGTGAAAACTCAATAAAATTACAAACAGCCAAATCATAGCAGGCAACACACAGTGACTTATCACAACACAATGGCACATTTCCAAATAGGTGGGGGAGACAATAACCTACAGAAAATATCTCACGTGTCTGCAGAATTAGCAATATGCAAATCTACCCGAATATGCAAATGAACCAGTCTTGCTATTCAGGTAGTGCATATTGCTGTTGCTACCAACAGAGGGCACTAGACAAGCTCCATAGCCAAATCCACCTAGTTGGTAGCAAACCTCAGCAGTACAGGAGAGCAGGCAATACATTTCACAGTACACACACACTATAAACAATTACATTACACACACTGTAACGGACCGTTTAGCTCACCAGAGGTTAAAACCGTTTAGGCGATATACCCCTTTCTCAGCTACACCGACAGCTACTGTAAGCACCGATCTCCCGAACTGGAAACACATGAACACTAGAAATATCCGAACAGGAAAACCATACAAAACGGTTACACTCCTGGCAGTCAGCATACAATCCAATTCCCCCAATAACGAGACGACACTTCATTTTGAGGGTTAAGCAGAATCCTAGATTTATTCACACAACCTCCTTTTAAGACATTCTCCCATGCAAGGGAGGGATCCACAACAATTAGTACCCCAGCCAATAGTGTACCAGTTACCTCCCACACATCTCCTCCCCCTAGTGTGACACATAATCCCATTAGTCCAAACACAAATTCCCTGGGATACTGGATGTACCCCTAAACATAGGGTTACCCCTTTAAATGTTACATCCCCTGGTAGCCCTGATCTTGGTGAGACACATATCCAAAAATCACCCAGATCGGACCAGGGGTTCGGGAATTATGGAGGGTTAAAGTTTTGACCGACTGGATGGCAAAAGTATCCGAAAATAGTTCCATGTATTTTGGCCCTGCATTCGGTCACAGAAAAGGGAATGAAACACACGAATTCACTGGGTTATGGAGCTTGGGAAGGATTCGTATGAATCCCCTTGTTCGTGGGATCCTCTCGCCATTCTGAGACAGCCACTAGAGGAAATAGGGGAAGGCTTAACCCATTGATAAACTGCTATGTTTATGAAAAAAATGGGTTAACCCTAGCTGGACCTGGCACCCAGACCATTTCATTAAGCTGAAGTGGTCTGGGTGCCTAGAGTGGTCCTTTAACATTCTATATAATCACTGGAGCTGTACATTGATTAGCTGGCATCCTTCAGAGCTCTTCATCATTGAAGGTATGTAAATACACCATTTCTCTAGCAATATTGCACCTATGTGCTAACCATGTTGGCATGATTTGCTACTATCACCTGCTCTCTTTCATGTTCTCTCCCCTGAGCCTTTTGCATCCATATGCAAAACCAGGTCAGAAAATTGTTCAAATTAACATATGAGCATATGTCTTATTTCTGTGACTTCAATGTCTCTTTTCTTTGTACTTTTCCTACTATAAATGTTTTGTATTTGTGTTTTTGTCTAGCATGCAAATAAATTGCCTATGTATACTACTCCACCACTGAGTCTTCCATTCCGCAATTGCAGGGGGACAACACCCTCACAACACCGACTTACACATTAGTTACCGACTACCAAGGTCCTAATAAACACAGAACATTTGATCGATGGCCAAGGTCAGTCGTGTCGCCCACTGAAGGAGTCTTGGCTAATGGACCCAAAAACACTCCACATGTGGGATTTGTAAGAAGTATGTGACCTTGTACTATCACGCACACTTGTTGTCCAACCAGAGAACTGGCTATGACCTCGCTCACTATGATAGACTATGAGTGTAATTTCCTTGTTTCTGTTTATGTTACCTTAACCCGTTTTCTAATTTCTGTAACAATTTAAATTCTATAAATAAAGAATTTTTTTTAAATGTCTCTAATATTTCACCACGATATTGTTTCACCCTTCCCACTGAAGTGCTACCTCTTGATAGGAGGTGGTCTACTGGGCAAAATTTAAATAGACACTCCCTGTCTAGGTGGATAGAACGATTTTTTGCTACAGTGTATACTTTAACGAGATTGCTACAATCAGCCCCTGAGTATTACCTCTGCAAATTTCTCTGCTACTTAGTTACAATTGGATAATTACTCTGGCTTTATGCCATTTTCAACTCTTCTATTTGATAGGGTAAATTTTCCCTTTACACTGATAGGGTCGCGTATCTAAAATACCATAAAATACTATTTTTAAAGGTGTACTACACATTTAAACTTTTTTTTTTTTTTTTTTTTATCCTTCCACTGTTGGCTGCACTTATAATTCTTTGTGTGTATACTTGTTATTGTGTTTGTGTATTGGTTTCTTATAAAGTTAATTGCCTTGTGATGATATATTACTCTGGAGGTAATTCTCAAGGTCTCCCCCCCCCTTTTTTTTTTTAGGTGGAAACCTAACCTCATATATTCTTTCTATTAAAAAAAATACAGTTAAAGTGTGTGTCACAGAGGTTATTTTAAAATTCAAAAGTGCCATGCACGCAAATTATGCCCCTGACAAAAAAGAAACATTGAACTAGCATAACCCAAGACTATGGGGGGTATATACCACTGTAGAAAGAGTACAAAGCCTAAAGAAATGTAACGTATAATTTATATTTATCTAAACTTTTCTAGTATTTTAGCTGTTGGCCCATTTTTTCACTACTTCTAGAAGTTATGTAACATGAATGTTAAAAAATAGATGTCACCGGCTACAAAGCATATTTTCTTCATTTTATGTAATATTGAATAGAGTGCTATGTTGCTTCAGGGATTTTTTTGTTTGTTTTTTTTCTTTTCTCTATTATTATTTTTTTTTTTAAACCATAGAATGCCAACTTTAAACAGTGCCCTCCCAGCACTTAAATAATTATAAGGAATGCATTGCATAACCATGTATACCCCTCAAATACAATGAGGTTAAAAAGAAATGCCTTTATCTTAGGAGATGTAGTTGGAGGTGTCAGACCAAACATTATATACACGGGGTACATCTTTAATTTTATGTGCTATACGTTTTCCTTTATGTAGCATTTTGAGTTTTTAATGTATGGCGGGGGAAGGGGGTTGTATATATTTCCTGCATTTCCTCTTACGTGTGCTTTGTTTGTCACATAGAAATAGACACACCTTACTGTCCCGCAGGGTACCTTTATATTGGACTCTATGATGTCCCTATGGTGTACAGAGTGTGTATGTGTGTTTTAATGAAAGTAAGTATACAGCGTCTTATAAAAAAGGGTTTTTCCAAAAAAGAAATTTTAAAAAAATTTATGAAAAGGAGCCAAAATGTTACCAGCATTTTTGTTGTAGCTAAGCAGGCGTTTATGGACTATGATCAGGTCTACTTTTCTATTTTTTTTGTGTCAATCTTTTATTGAGACTTTAGGTTTAGAGGGTACAGATTAAAGAAAGGAAGCCAGGGGGTTTGACATTACGTATGATATACGTAATAGAGCAGACTCTTAGTAGTAACCGTCTCATTTTTTGTTAAAGTAAAACACAGGTATAAACATGCTGGGTATTTGTGCCAAGCTTAATAACAGGAATATATTTAGAATCATCATAGGGATAGCTGTCCAGGCTCAAAGGCATTACAAAGTAAGAGTTATCAGAATGGCATGCATAGTGATAATATTAGTAGGAGTACATTGCTCAGTTTTCTCGAAAAAAAATAATAATCAGGCTATGTGCATGAGCAGACAACAAGCACTTATTGTTAAAGAGAAACAAGCTTAGTTAGTCTAATGCGTAGGTTCAGTAGTCAAGCTAGGTTAAGGGGAGCATAGACCCTCACAATGATGGTTAGAACCATCAGATCGGCACGTACATAGCGTGGTGCATGGTGGCTCTTAACCAAGGCTGCAAAACATACATAGTAACATCAACAATGAAAACACAGCAATTTGGGGAACGGCTCACGTTATACATATTCTGTTCCCTGGCAGCCTGTGCTATCAGTAGGGTGATTATTGAGTCATGCATGTAGAATGCACAGTGAGCCCGGAACCCAGTGAATCAAGCTCAGGTTGTGTATGTTAACATTTCCGACATGGGAAAACAGCCACCTACAACAAGACTGAGTGTGACTATAATGGTGTAGTGGGGATGGGATGCTATCTGTTTTACGGTTATGATATAGACATGCTAGAGAAATAAAAAGTCAGATTCAACATGAGTGGGGTACGTTGCATTGTTGAACTGAGGTAATGTTATCTTTGGGTGGCATACTGGACCCTGTCTTCCGATCATGCTGTCAGCCAATCCCCGCGCTTGGTAGGCTGGAAGCGGATGTTTGTAGATCTCAGAGGGTGATGGCAAGCTGTGGGCAGATAGAGGCCTCTCCCCAGCCCTAGGCCTGATGTGAGGTAGGCATTTGTGTCCCGCAGACCTGGGAGCTCTGTGGGACCGGGTCTCTCCCAGTATGGGTGCCATGAAAGGCCCTGAAACTGCATGGGTACAGGCCTTGGTGTGCGATTTGCAGCCACCATTTTGCAGGGGCGCAGACTAGTCGAAGCCCGCGCTGGAGTGAGTGGTATGCGCCAGTGGCGGTGAGTGCACCAAGTCAATAGGGACCGGGATAACCCCGTTGGACCAATGGGGGGAACAGGAGCCCAATCCTGGATCTACTGCAAGTTGTGGTGGCGGGAGAGCGGCCATCTCCCGCTGGGCCGACCACACTGCTAGGCCGCAAGAGTCGACTGCTCGAGTCCGGCATGGAAGTCCCTAAGTGTGGTATCAGCTTGTAGGGCAGAAAGTCCCCGTTCATGAGTAGGTCAGATTGTGCCGGTTTGCAGGTTCTGCTCCATGAGATTTGGGGAAAATTAGCATAAAGATGAGGGAACTGCTGCAACTTGCGTCTGCTCCCGTCCGCAGTCAGGCCCCGCCCCCCAGGTCTACTTTTAATAATGGTCCATGGTAACTTGTGGATTGTTGCAAGCACTTCACAAATCATATATAAATTGTTCTGTAAACATCCATGATCAGCTCTTACATTTTAGGATTTGAGTACCTCAATTGTACCATGCAACAAAGTGCCATGAAGTGAACGGGAAATGGCAAATTTTAGGCTAGAAAAAGCCAAAACAGTTTTAACACAATGTTAGGCAAAGAGAAAAAAAAACCTTTTGCACAACATCGGGAGTTTGGTGTTTAGGGGGGAAAAACACTAATGCATACTAAGACCACTAGGAAAGGTCCCCCACTCTTCAAGTGGACTGTCTATCAACAAAAGAAAAAGGGACAGAGCCATAGTGCTCTCTGTTGAATCCTTAGTGCAAAAAACCCCATAAAAGATTAAAAACACTCACAACAATATTAGATGTTTGTGCATATCAGGAGAACAATCTCCTATTGACCCTGTCTGCTTTTGTAACTCCCTCGCTGGTTCCGGCTCTGAGGGGTAATGTAAATCGTCATAAGCACACACATCTCCTATAGATGTGGGAAATTTTGCAAATCGTTTTTTTTTTTTCATTGGTTGAGTCAGTTATAATGGATTTTAATTTGGCGTTTTTTGGGGCCTGACAAACAGAAGAATTAGAAGAAAGAAGACTTCAGATACTAAATATAATTATTTTTAATAGGCATTAGTTTTATTGTCCCCTTCACTATAATTAGAGTGAAGGTAGGGACATTTATTTGTGTGGCTAGGGATTGGGGATGCCTAGCCACCCAGAGGGTGGACAAAAGCATGTCCAGCACCCCATTGCTTAGTTAGAGCCCCCACCTGCCATCCTTGGGTGGGCACTGGTGGGGGGGGACACTAGATCCTCCTCCCTGAATATTAATACTATGGCTTCCACTCCATACAAACATGTTGGGATAAGGATGAAACACTAGGTTTTTTCCCCTTTTACTATAACAACCCCCACTCAATGACCATGTTTGGTGGCAGGACAAAATAAGGATTTCCTCCTTTTTATTTTATTAAATAGTCCTCACCCGCTGCCATGGGTGGAGGTAAGGAGGCAGACAGTGATCTGTCCACTCCACATTACTTATTTTTATTTTTTTTTATTCTTTATTTATTGCGTGCAGGGAATTACAGAACATGCCCGGTGTGCCACAACAGCATATACAGGCTTTTGATATAATTACAGATTGTACATTTTCATGGCATTTGAGAAAAATACTGCACATTTTATATTTTATAGTAAGAGTAAACATGTTAAACTAAGTGTTTTTCAGTTTTAAGTTATACCAATGCTAGTACTGGGTCTGTCAGTTGGCTATAAGTTAATCAATGACTAAGTTAAATTAACCCGATGTAAAGTATGCTCATGCACGTATACAAATAGTTAGACAAAGATCTATCATGCTTTTAAGAATACAGTGAATGGCAGATATCAAAAGACAGGCTGATTATACTGACAGGATGAGCATTCAGGTTTAGAAAACGATTTATAAGCAAGCTTGAGGATACGGTATACCACCGGGGAGCAGATCTCCTGATCGATAAGGGCACAGGGGTTTGGATGGTAGGATAGCTAAAGGCAGGTCAGTCTCAGTAATAGAAAGTCCCTCTAAAAACCAATGAAAGGTAGCCCCCTCAGCCTCCACTACAGACTTGCCGTGCTGGGGCCGTCCGGATTGCTGTTAGTCGCTGGGTGCTGGGTGAGGTCACTGCTGTGTGCTTACTGCCTATGGTGATCAACCCTGCAGCAGGTGAGTGTTCTTCTGCCCTTCCATGTGTCGATAAGCCCTGTGGTGCGGTGATGGTTGCGGGCAGCCGATGTATTTGTGGGTCATAGAAACATAGAGGTCTCCTTGTTTCCCTGCCCGGAGGAGGGAGGAAACACCGGGACCCCACGGGAGGTCTTACTGAGTCTGATCATGGTGGAGGTGAGTTGCTGGTTAAGGTCCGAGGGTGCTGACTGGTGGCTGTAGATAAAGCTGTGCCGTTGTTGTTAACAGTCCGCCCTGGTTTCTGTCAGTGTGGTATCAGCTTGATCGCTCTAGCAGCTCGCGCACATGGAGGCGGCCATCTTGTGGATTGGCGCCCGGGTGATGTTCCCCGCCAGGGTGGTTGAATAGGCCCAGGTTGGTGCTGCTGCAGACCGGGATAACCCCCCCGGTCCAAAGGGGGGGGGAACGCTAGCCGCTGGCCAGGAGACCCGGGAGAGCGGCCGTCCCATCCCGGCTCAAGCCCCAACAAGCTCCGAGCCCAGCCAGGTTACTGTCGGTGCCGGACAGGCTCCCATGCGGTATCCCCGTTCTCCCCAATGACTTGGGGTCTGTGTGGTCGTCGGTGGGGTTTGCCGGTCGCGGTTAACCTCCAATTTGCGCCGACTTTCGGCCCTGGAGCGGGAGCTCAGACAGAACGCGTCTGATCCTGTCGGTGGCCAGGCCCCGCCCCCCACATTACTTATTTTAAAGTCCCTCACCCAATGCCAAGTCATAGTAATATGGAGTCTTAATGACTACCATAGGCTCTTTATTTATTGTATACTTTTCTAAAGTGGCGGCCGGCTTGCTAGTGCTGGACTTCCACTACCTGGTTAACCCTTGTAGCACCATGGTTTGTTTAACTATTTGCCCATTGACTGCTAGCCTTGCCAGAGAGCAAATAGTACTTAAAATCATCGTTCAATTGCATGAAAGCAAGTAAAGGACAGTTTGCGAATGTGCATCCTACTGAATGCATTTGCTCCCAGTTTATGTATAGGATTGAGATGCGGACTCACCCAATTTAATCCGGATTCTGGGTGCATCTTGGTGAATCCTGCAGATTTGTGCAGGCTGACCGAATTCAGACTGTATAAGGCGTTAGTAAATATGAATACTGCCTTTGCGGTCGGAATTCAGCTATTTTTTACTGAATGAAAATCTGGTGTTTAGTTTTAAGCATCACACAGCCAAAGGATGTCTTTGTGCTCTAAACTGATTTGATGGAGCTACATGCAGCCTTCCAGATGGTGTTTTATTTTATTTTTTTCAACTGGTAAATCATAAAGGAAATCCCTGCTTGAACACAAGTAATCTCATCAGTCATGTCTTTAAGTCTTGACATGGTAGGTTTTCCTTGAAACCAGCTTGAGGGTTATTGTGTTAAAATCAGTCAAAGTGGTCCTTAAGGAACTCTGACGGAGAACCTTTCGAGCCTCTATGTTTAATGGAGTTTGGGTCGTCACATTCAATTCTCAAACATGTTGTTTTCATAATTTTTATCACCATACAGATCAGGGCGTTTTTTTGTGTGTTTTTTTTTAAGTATTCCGATGTCTTAGAGCTCCAAAGTCCCCCACCCCCACCCTGCGTATCCGCAAACAAGTAACACTCTTACATGCCTGATCTAATCAGGATTAGTGCAACCACTAATCCCACCAGTGAAAATAGCAGAGCTCACTAGGTCAGTGGGAGCAAGGCAGGTGTTTTGTTTAGTGCATGTTTAGTGCTGTGTTCCGCTACATCTAATATATGAGTTAAATAATTTATGTTTAATGATAACCTCTGGTATTTATCCATAATAGAGATTTAATAGTGCACATGCTAGCTTTGATTTTATTTGTCAGTTCTTCCATTACTCATTTAGAGTGCTTTCATAGAGTATTATATAAAAAAAACATCTCATGTAACCCTATCTTCAGGTTAGCTGATATCAGAAACCACAAGCTTGTTACATCAGCCATGGCATTAATGACACGCTTTGTATATATTACATGTTATGATAGTGATAACCTACTTTCAATTTAAACAAACAGGATCCATCGATGGATGGATGGACCTTTATACATCTATACACTGACATGTAAGCCAATACTCTTGTCTTTGTTCTCTTTGGCTACCCTAACAGACAATCAGATTATGAGGGAATTTTGTTCCTCATATTCACTTAATACCAGCCCAGTACCGAGGAAATCTTTCAGATTATCAAGAGAGATGAAAAGGGAAAGAGCGTAGAGACTATAGATTTAAGAAGAACCGCGAGAACACGAAAGGGAATGAAAACAAAATAAGGACGAAGAGAGGTCAAAGAGTGAAAAAGCTAGGTGACAACAAAGACAGTAAGAACAGATGGAAATAAAAGTATACAAAGAGAATGAGAATGGGAGTAAACAAAAAATACACATAATATAGAATGAGAAATGAATATAGAATCAGCTTTATTGAATATACCAAAATAAGTTTTGAGAAGCATCAAAGGCACTATTAACAATATAATGCTAATAAACTGTACATCACAGAAACAACATGTACATGGATAATATATATATATCAGTACAAGAAAAAGTCAGAAAAATATACAAAAAAATTAAGTAAATAAGATGAGCTGGTGCATTAGATATTATCTTTCTAGATACCATAAAACATGAAATACCAATATAATTCTAAAATATACAACACCAATAAAAAGAAACACAAAAGTATTGTGAGAAGAGGGGAATATCCAAGAAAATGCCCCTAACGTTTCGGCGAAAAAAAGCCTTTATCAAGGTAACATGTCAATGTAAACAAAAAATAGACAGAGTGAGAAGATAAGGAGATCGAAGGAAAAAGAAAGATTGGCTGGAAAAAAGCAGAAAAGTGTGTGATGGAAATATAATGAGATGAGAATTAGACTGAAGAATATATAGATAAGGTCATAAATAAATATGAAAGGAGACAATAGAATCATAGAATAGACAGTAAAATAGGAGAAAGTATAGCTCAGGCGAAACTAATATAAGAGAGACATGAAAAAAAGGTTTGAGGGTAATAGAAGTTGAGTACCAAGAAAGAAAAGTGAACTGAAGTTCAGTTAGAGAAGATAAAGAAGAACTGAGGAAAAGTCTGGAGAGAGAAACAATAGATGGTAAAACATTCTGATCCTGTGTGGAAAAGACAAACAAAAGGTTAAGAGAGAATGAACGATGAAAAACGATAAAAAAGGATGGAAGAAATTTTAAATTGAAAGTAAAGGGTCATTAGAGACTAAAAATTAAATGCAAAAAAAGGATGGAATATATAATGGACACTGTTAAAATGTCCTCAAATATACGCGAAACTAAATGGAATAATCAGACATCACTCTACTGAAATTGATAGGAGGCCCCCACTAAAATCCCAAATATAATGAAAAAAATTATAAAAAAATGAAATGCCTTTTAATCCGCACCATGAATAATTAATTGTCCAGTGTTTACCTGTAGAGTCTTGTTAAATGTATAGATAAATAACTGACGATCGATACATTGCCCAAACATTTTTTTTGCACAAGTCTAGTAGAGAGTGAATATGTAAAAATACAGTGCATGACGTGCGCCAATTAATGTAATAAGAGTAAGCACAGAAAACTGAGAGAAAAAGTTAAGAAAAGAGTCAGGATTATAGGAAAGGCAAAATAAAGGTGAAAGGAAGTTTGACGTTTATGGGAGTGGAAAATAAATGATGAAACATACAAAATAAACGAGTCGGAAAAAGATGAAGAGAATCAGGAATAATTATTTACAAATCACAAACATCTTCCACAACAACAAAATATACAATTCTATTTACAGAAAGAAATAAGGAAGACAAATTGTAGATTATGCTAGCTTTAGTGTACCTATAATCTTAATTTTATTAATGACAGGAGGCGAGTATTTGCTTAAGACTTTCTTTACTTAAGCTTCACAGCAGCACTTTTTCACATAGTAACAAGGTAACCAATAAGAAAAAAGGAATAACAAGGTATATAAGTCCCTCCCAGTGATGTCATTTCCTCTTTCTGGCTGCGAACAAATAGGAACCGTAACTGAAGAAACCAGATGAGTGATTCAGGATGCCAGACTTGAGGAGTGATGCTTGAGAGGGAGACAGGAACGTAGGTTTGAGAACTTGAGGAGTAGAGGAGAAGCTTGTGCTGGAGCAGCAACTAGGCTGTATCTCTTAAGGGAGTTTTATGCTGAAACGAGAGAGCAGAGTCGAAACCAAGGATTAATCCGTGAATTGGACTTTGAAATTATGATAACCAATTGATATGAAACATACATTACAGCTCTCTAGAAAAGTTAATCTATACATCATAGAAAAATAACTCCTAACCCCCATGGAAGTTAGGCGTAGTGTGTTCGGTCTTGATTTAGAAACTTACCTACAGTGGCGACCCTAGGGTGGGTAAAAAACGAAAGTAGGAGTGGTGGGAAATACTCGCCTCCTGTCATTAATAAAATTAAGATTATAGGTACACTAAAGCTAGCATAATCTACAATTTTATAACATGACAGGAGGCTTCGTATTTGCTGTTTTAACGCTCCCCGAAAAGGGCCAAGGAAGCGTGCACAGCCGGACGAAAGTAGAAGTCGCGGAACGTCTGTTCTCGGGACCAGTCAGCGGATTGAAGAATGTCACGAAGCGAGGCTCCAGCGCTGAACGCCCCCGATGCCGCTGCTCCTCTGATGGAGTGGGCTCCGAAGGAGGCTTCAATCCCGGCTAGGGAGAGCAACCACCTAACCCATCGGGCCAGGGTTGTGGTTGACACTGGATTATGTGGCCGGACATATGAGATCAAAAGTTGGCTGGAAGACGTTGGACGAAGAGAGGAGGTGAGAAACAAATAACGAGATAGAAGAGATACCACACACAGCTTCGGGTGGTTAGGAAAGTAAGGATAAAAAATAGAAGAAGAGTTTGATTTTGTCCGTCTGGACACGGAGAAAGAGACACCCTCTGGGGAAAAGTTGATAGCGTCATGGTCAAATGATCGAACATCCGACACTCGTCGGAAGGACACTAAGCAAAGCAAGAGGGTGAATTTTGCTGAGAGTTGACGAAGGGATAGATCTTCGTTGCTCGGCCAGGACTCGAGGAAACGAATCATGACATTAACGTCCCAGAGATGAAGGTATTTTGGTTTAGGGGGGCGAGCCAGTTTGATGCCCCGCAATAGTCTACAAACCAGTTGATCCTGGCCCACCAGAACTCCGTCTAGAGGAACATGGGCTGCCGAGATGGCTGAACGGAAAACGTTGATGGATCTGTAGGAACGGCCTAGATCGAATAGATGAGAGAGGAAATTTAAAATGAACTGTCTAGGGGCCGTAAGGGGATCGGTATTCCATTCCAGGCACCAATTGCACCAAGCGTTCCAGGAGGAAAGATAGCATCTTCTAGTTCCAGGAGCCCACGAATCCCAGAGGAGTTCCTTAGATCTCTGCGATAGTCCTCCGAAGTGCCAGGTTCCCCTGAAAGAGTCCAGGCTACAAGTTGGAGGTGGCCTTGTGTCACCATAGGATGAAGGTTCCCTTGAGGGTCCTCCAGGAGATTGGGCCATGGAGGCAGAAGGAGGGGCTCTTGGCAGGAAAGGTCCAGAAGATCCGGAAACCAAGCTTGGCCCCGCCATAGTGGGGTGAGTAGTACCAGAGTGATCTGTTGTCTGCGAATCTGAAGGAGGACTCTGGGGATCATTGCAAATGGAGGAAAGGCATAGGCTCCTGTTGTCGGCCAACTCTGAAGGAAGGCATCTACCGCTAAACATTCTGGGTCTGGAAGCCAGCTGAAAAACCGTGGGACTTGAAAGTTCGTCCGGGAGGCGAACAGGTCTAGGGTAAACGGGCCCCTGAGTTTGGAGATGTGGAGGAAGATTGTTCTGTGTAGGCGCCAGTCGCTGCCGTCTCTCCAATGTCGGGAGAACCAATCTGCAGTGATGTTCGATTCCCCTGGGAGATATTCTGCTCGAAGTGAGATGTTGCGTTGGAAGCAAAACTCGTAGATGTCTTTTGTCACTTCGGAGAGGATGCGGGATCTGGCCCCGCCCAACTTGTTGATGTAGTGGACAGCTGAGATATTGTCCATCCGAAGGAGAATACAGCAGTTCGAGAGATGGTTGGTTAAACTGCGAATTGCGAACGAGCCTGCGATTAACTCCAGACAATTGATGTGGAGAAGGTGTTCTGAGGTGGTCCATGGTCCTCCGGTGGAGGTTGTAAGACAGGTTGCACCCCAACCCTGGAGACTCGCATCTGACTCCACTACATAGTCCGGGGTAGGACCGAAAATTGCCTTGCCGTTCCAGGCCGACATGTGGCGGAGCCACCAAAGGAGTTCCTCCCTCACCTCCGTAGTGATCGGGACCCTCTGGTCGTATGAAGGATGAGTCCGAAGGAATTGGGCTTTCAAGCGTTGCATGGCCCGGTAGTGAAGGGGGCCTGGGTAGATTGCTTGAATAGAAGCAGAAAGTAGGCCTACGATTCGAGCTAACCCTCGGAGAGGTAAATCCTCTTGACGAAGTGTTTTGCGTAGTTCCTTCCTGATCGCAGTTAACTTGGATTGAGGTAGACGAAGAACACAGGTTGAAGAATCGATCTCGAAGCCGAGAAATTGAATAACTCTCGATTTCTCTTGGTTTATGACGAACCCCAAAGATTCGATCAATGTAGATGCATAGTTCGTCTGTGAACGCAGTCTGGATGCGTCTTCGCAGAGAAGCAAGAGGTCGTCGAGGTAAATCAAACAGCGGATGCCGTTTTCTCGAAGATGTGCGGTGACTGGTTTGAGCAGTTTGGTGAAGCACCACGGGGCGGAACTCAGACCGAATGGAAGGCAGGTGAATTGATAAATCCGGTGGTGCCAAAGAAAGCGGAGAAAACGTTGACTGGATGGGTGGACTGGAACCGAGAGGTAAGCGTCCTTTAGGTCGAGGCGAGTGAACCAATCGCCTGGTCGGAGAATGTCTCTGAGGAGATGAATCCCTTCCATCTTGAAATGTCTGTAAATAACGAAAGAGTTTAGTTGACGGAGGTTGATTACTGGGCGAAAGCCCCCTGATTTCTTCTTGACTAAGAAGATGGAGCTGAGGAAACCTTTGTCTAGAGGAGCGAGTTGAATCGCTCCTTTTGTCAAAAGAGAGCGTAGTTCTGAATCTAGAAGGAGATTCTGAGACTTTGACATTTGTGGATAGTAAGGGTAATCTGTTTGAGAAGGGAGAGAGTGAAATTCTATGGAATAACCCTGAACTGTGTTTAGGACCCAGGCATCTGAAGACAGTGTCTTCCACATGTTTACACAGTGTGACAACCTGCCCGCATGATAAACAGTAGAAAGGTGAAAGGTAGGAAATCTCACCTGTTGGATATCTGTTGCGTCCTCGGGATCTGTATCCTCTTCCCTTATCCGCCCTTTGGGTGAAAGAGCCCCTTGAGTGATATTGGGGAAGAACGATGAGGTTGGGGTTCTCTGGCGTTGGTTTGTGGTCCAGAAACGGCTGACTGTACGACCCCTTGTACGGCCAGCCCTGCCAAAAACCCGTGAGGGTTGATGATGAAATACCCTTTTCATGGATGATTGCGCCTTGTTTAGTGTGGCGTATAGGTTTACATGCTTATGCAATTCTTTAATATAGGGTTCTCCAAACAATAGGCCCTTTGCTTTGGGGCCCAATTCTTTGGATCCCAAGTCCGCTAACTTGGAATCCATACGCAGCAGCACTGCTTTTCTACGCTCAGTACAGAGGGATGTATTTGCATTGCCCAGCAGGCAAATAGAGCGTAGCGCCCATTCTCTAATCACAGATGGGTCTAGAGGGCCTTCATTAGATAAGGCTTCATCAGCCAGTAGAAGAATTTTAGCTAGAGGTCCTAAGATATCTAGCATTTTATCTTGGGTGAGGCGTAGGCTGCGCTCAATGCCCTTCCTTGGGTCACGGCCCGATCTGGCCAGATATGTATAGAGTAGCGTATCAAACTCCGGGGTCACCGCGACCTTATCCGGTAGAGTGGGTCTAGGGCATTCCGCTCGTAGTCTTTTCCGAATCTCCCGGTCTAGGGGCCTTCTGATCCAGAAATGAATATACTGGGAAAGATGGTCTGGTAGTGACCATTCAGATGATCGGGGATATCTAATTTGCCTCGGGTCAAAAAGAGGCTGGCCAAGTGTATCCAGAAAAAATTCAGTGTCTCCAGATGGATTCGATCCGGGTATCGTATCTTCGGTTGGGAGTTCTCCCAGGATAGATTGAGGGTGAGGTGCTCCCTTAAAAAATGTCTCAGGGCAGTCTTCCTCATCTTCTGAGGAGTGGTCAGCTTGCCATTCATCTAGGATGGCTAAGGGGTGTAAGTCGAAAGAGTCTTCTTCCTCTTCCGACAGAGTAGGCTGGATGGAGTGTTTCTCTCTAACATCCGCCTGTTTAGGGCGTTTCGCCGGTTCTTTCCCCTTGCGTTTGAGTGGTTCAGGCCCATTCCCTTTCCAATAACGTTTACTGGGTTTGGAAGGGTTCCTTTTTGAGGAGTCTGAATCCTCCGCATCTTCATCAGAATGCGGGGTTCCTGAACTTTTAGGCTCTTTTGATTCAACGGGCAGCACCCGAGCCAGGGCCTTTTCTAGTGAAGCAGCCACAGCTGCATTAATAATTGCTTGCAAGTTTTGATCTTGATTTGAAGCCTCCATAGCAACAGTGTTGGCACCTATGGGGCAGAATAGGCCAGTGTTAGAGTGTATTGTAAGGCCGTCACGAAATATCACAGTATGTTATAATTCCACATTGCAAGCTGTAATTGGGGGTCACCCAGTATAAATCACCTCAGGGAATACTTTTTCATACCCGTATAGAGGTATAGTGGCACAGACAAAGCGGGCCAATCATGGGCTGTATAAAGTAACAGCAATCATATATTAAATTTAGGTAATTAACCTTACACATGCACAATGTAAATATGAGATGTATCAATCGTGAAGGATATATGAGGAATTGTTCAAAATAACTATATAGAGAAAAGTGACTCCATTTATATGTAGTAATATAATGGTGTAAATCCAAGTAAAATGGTATTGTAGGAAAATAAAATGTGCAAGATAGTTTGGATGCAGTATAAATTCCACCACCAGGGGGAGGTAGACTGAGGCAAAGGTGCACTAAGCTTTGAAGTAAAGTTCCCTTCAATGTGAATGATGGGAGTAGAATTATGAGAGACTTATGGGAAGATGATAATTAAACTGGTAAATTGAGGGCAGTAAAGTTTAAAATAAATAAATACAGATAAATACATATAACCGCTATCTAAAGCGGTATAATGGCCGCCGCACGGCCGGGGTGAAATGCGGATCGCGGCTCCAAGAAAATGGCCGCCGCAATCTCGCGCGTGCGCACTAGAGACGGCCGTGTGGATCTCGCGCTCCTCCGCGAGATCCAAGATGGCCGCCGTGCGCACTCAGGACCGGTGGAGGCGTTCCCCACGGTCCGAAAAGCCCGGGAAAACGGGGCAAAATGCTGCACGAAGAAAAATCGGGCTAGAGCAAGGTAAAAACAATAAAAGGGAAAAAATTAGACAAGATAGTGAGAAGTAAAAGGAAATACCAAAGAAATACCAAAGAAAAAATAAATAAAATGAGGGAAAAACATATATTAAATAGCTAAATTTAGGAAGTAAAAGGTAAAAGAGCAGACTCAAAAGTATATGATAAGTAGGGTATGTATATATATATACAGAGAAATGAATAAAGCATATGACAGATAAATTAGTAAATAAACCACAGAAACCCACAGAAGTAGGAGACAGTGGCACTCTGAAAGCAGCAAAGAAAGAGAAATGACATCACTGGGAGGGACTTATATACCTTGTTATTCCTTTTTTCTTATTGGTTACCTTGTTACTATGTGAAAAAGTGCTGCTGTGAAGCTTAAGTAAAGAAAGTCTTAAGCAAATACGAAGCTTCCTGTCATGTTATAAAATTGGAGAGCAAACGATGATAAAAATAAGAATATATACAATATATACATAAAACAGGAAGGGAATCAAATCACGGACAATTATTATTCACAGTTGGCACATGAGTAATTTACGAAGAATTCCCTTTTGAATCTCTTAGATCTATATCTGAAGCTTCATGTTCATTATATACTCAGCCAGCATTTTAAGTTGTATCGACCAAGACTTGTCTTAAAGCAATGGCGAGCTTCCGCATGTCTTGTTTTTTCTATATGTTTTCTTTAAATGAAGACTATTTCTGTTTGACGATATCTTTACATTATATCTCTTTAATAAAAAGAGATTGCACAAAAGAATCGTGAAGACTAAACTATTTTAACAACTTAATCCAAGCTTCACAGCTGTACATAACACTGGCGTAAGTATCTAATTTATCCAGAATTTTGAATATAACATTTGCATCGATCTATGCTATAGGTGTGTTAGATTGTGAATTGCAGAACCACAAACTAAACTTTTTGGTTTATCCTGGTAGCTAAGCAGTTAAAAGAAAGTTTGCTCCATCTACAATCCATGGATAGAAAATCCTGTCCCCTCCTGCTGTGTACCCCCGCTCACCACATAACAGGTGACGTCAATGCCATCTCTTTGTCATCCTAGTTCTGTTCAGAGAAAGAGAGAAGCAGAGATACTGACCCACTAACCTGGTAATTGCACTGTACACTAACCTGGCAAAATGGTTATTTTTTAATGTGTGTGTACTAACCTGACAAGTGGTGAATGTGTGTTTTTTATCCAGAATATAAAGCACATGGGAACACACTGTGCAAAATAAATGGCTTATGTCATCTACGACTTTGTTCTGTAGACCACGTTGGAGAACAATAGACAATAAGCAATGCTACTTTGGATGTCATGTTTTATAATCTAGAAAACAAACATCACTGTATCCTTATCGGAAAAACATTTATTTTACTATTATTTAAGACTGAAAATGTTAGGATCAATTAATCTGATCTGAATTTACAAAAGTCAAACTGACGTTGGTATCGTCATTTTATTTGGTAGTAGAACATCAATGTGGTAGATTGTTTGAAGGTCTGGATTTGGTCTGTTTTTATCAATATTAGTGTGTAGAGTAAATGTCATCAGATAATCTTTTAGGATATACATGTTATGTAGTGTCCCTTACAGTGGGAATATTACATAAATCAGGAAGATATTGTATGTTAGTACAAAACAATTCTAGAATTAGAGAAATGTAACTCACCAGGAGGTTGTTTTTTTTTACTATATACTATATAGAATTGAAAACAGATTATCCAGTGGTTAAGCAAAAATCTATACTTGTGTTGGAGATTATTTCTATCATTGGGGTAAATTACAATCCAACGTCCATATCCGATCAATAACCATTTCTGACTTTTACCTGGTATAGGTTTACAGTCCAGGAACATTACAACCTTTTTCTTTCGGTAACACTGCCAAAGTTAGTAATTATTATTGACTTAAAACTAGGTTTAACAGTGGTCATTGCTAATCACGAGAACTCAAGAAAAATGTGAGGTTAAAGACAAATGAATGGATCCATTTTTGAATATTGTGACCTGAATGTTCAACCCCTTTCATAGTGTGATGGTGATGATAAAGAGTGACATATTTATCAATGATCGATTCAATACTAAAAAACATTGATATGCCTGATGTTAAGCATGCTCAAATTGAAAACAAAATGTATACATGTGTATTTGTTGTTGTGCTATCAATTCTGTATTTTTGTTGTTGTTTTAGTACTTATTAGTATGCTATATATATTTTTTTTGTTGTTTTTTGGTTTTGTAAATATCAATTTTATTGTTCATTTTTAAGACACTTTCAATATTAAACATAATGGGACATGCTGGTCCCTACGTTTGATCGCTGTAGATGGTTTTGCAGGATCCAAAAATCACTAAATATAACAGATTTATACAGGACTCTGCTATGGAGTGTCCATATTAAATTTTATTGATTAATGAGGAAATATTGTTATAAGTTTGGTGAAGTAGCTTCACATCAGGGGTGGTTTTTTGTGGTGTATACTCTGATCACAAAAAAAAAAACTTTTGGGGAATCAATTAATTAATATAAAAGTGTTATCTGTGATTTAACAGGCTTTCTTATGTTAAATTTACTAGATGTCCAATGGTTCTGTTAGTGTATTGATATCTCTTCTCCAAAACAATTGGGATTCCTTAAGGATCACTTGTTAACTGGTTAAAATATCAGAACGGTGGGATTGTGATGCCTCGGACATTGCTAATGGCTCATCAGCAGAACATTTTTTGATTAAATGAATACCCTAAACACCGTAATCCCTGAGGTTTTATATCATACCTCGGGTCTGTGGGCGCCTATCACCTCCTCTATGAGAGGTGGAAACTTTGACCTAAACCCGTAGGTGCAGGGCTTAGCTCATTGGCTGAGAGCAATCAGCTGACACTCTCAATAAATGGTCCTGCATGGCAGAGTTTAACTACAGGCCCTCCAAAGAGGAAGTGACCAGTGCTCAGTAGACCCCAGGTAAAAAGTCAAACAGGTTGACTACTTACACTGGAGCGACAGGGCATTGTAGTTGTTATGGTGCGTGGTGTATTCCTTTAAATAAAAAAAATTACCCCTTCATTTTTATATTTTTGGCCCCAAATACAACCAATGTATCCTGCATTATTTCCCCTGTCCATGGTACTGACACTGAATATTCTACTAAAATAAAAATATTTGTGAGAAATAGGGCTATAAGACCTCGTTTCTGCCAAGTATAAACAATTACTGGTGTGTTCAAAATCATAGTTCAATTAATTTATTGGATATTTATGGAACACAAACTTTATTGGTTTAAACTCACTCCTTAGACTCAAAACCAAGGGGTTAATGAACAAAACCAGGAATAGCAGGAATTGAAAAGCTACTGAAAAATGCCACGGTCACAGTCATGGGCAAAGTACTACATGAAAGGATAAGTCATGATTTTTAAATTGAATAATAAATATTGTAACCAGGTCCATTTACAGTAACCGAGTAGAACTGTATGAGTTTAATTTACTGCGCTATGACTATGTAGTATTATCTTTGAATACAAACGCACTACATTTGCCAATATCCTTGAACAAATAATTAATACACTATGCAGAGAGGTTCCCATGGGTCTTTAATAATCAAGGAGTACTGGAATTGGCCCTCAATATGATGAGGGATTAACAATATGCAGTGGATCCCAGCAAAGGTACGAGAGTTCTTCCCCTTCCTCTTGTTAATCTACCCAATGTAAACGAGGGAACATAATCAAAATGACTTTCCCCGGACTCACTTTTAACTAGGACTATCTTGCCAGGGGCCGTCCCTTAATCCCTCGCACTATAAAAGTCAAAGTAAGTTATTGCTGTTTCACTCTACTGGTCATGAAATAGGTCAATTATGTCCTTCCCTTTCCCCTATAGAATAGAAATAATTACATTATTAAAGGGGATTCAAGGATAAGCTATTTATTCTATCTCCATTGTACAGGCAAGGAGTGAAAACAAAATGTCCATTAGAGCACTGAAATGGTTACTATAGCCAGGGCTTGAGAGGGTTCACATAATTATTAATGGTTGGGGCCTTGAAAATATGTAGGAGATGTGAAGTGTGACTTTAGATATACTGAGGGCAGTATGGGTCTTTCATATCTTTTTATTATTCTACCAGATTTTAAAGCGATACTCTACTCATGATCTGTGCATCAAAACCACTCCATTAAGATAAAGGGGTCTAGTGCTTATTTTGTCCCTTTAAAGCAGGCTTCCCCAAACTCCAGCCCTCCAGATGTTGCCGAACTACAACTCCCATGATTCTAGGAATGAAATAGATAGGCTGAGAATCATGGGAGTTGTAGTTCAGCAACATCTGGAGTGCCGGAGTTTGGGGAAGCCTGCTTTAAAGCATCACTTTGATAAATGTTTTGTCTATCGATTTCTATTGTGTATTGCATTTAGCATTGGATATCAAACCTAGCGTAAATTCTTCAATCATTTGGTATTTACTTCGATAATTATTGATAACCTACAGTTGTAAATATGCATCTTATTTGAATAATTTTACAGGATTATTCATACTGTAAGGAATAAAAATGAATTTTCAATTTAAGGCCAAAATAGATGAAGTGGAAACATAGCTGACGTCAACAATTTTTCCAGTTCTGCTTTTTTGGCCTTAAATTTGAAATTCACTTTGCATTCCCAACAATTCTCCATTTAGTTAATATTCTTGTATATGTGCAAAATTTGACCATGGCATTCTTACGTATATTTCTATATCATTATTTTCCATCCTAGGCCTCGATTTACCATTTTCGGATAAGCTTTTCAAATGATTTAATATTTTTGGATAAACAGTTAAAATTATTTAATAGTCTGAAAAATAGTTTAATATTCTTTGATATGTTTTTATATGTAATATATATATAGAAATTTAAAAATATATATTTTTTTACGTTTATCCAAAAATATAAAACGGAGGTCCTCCTCCCATCACTTCCTTGGTTTGAGTTTCTGTAGGGAGTAAATAGCTGTAATTCAGGTGAAATACTAGTCATAAATTACTTTGTAACTATTGGTTACGTTTCCTTTTTTAGAATAAATGTTTTGCAACAGTGTCACCCCCAATGCCAGTACTAGGATAGATTGGCATATTGTTTGAGAGATTTGATTAGCTTTCTACGTATACACCTGCATAATTTTGGTTACCAGACAGCCACTAGAGGGACTTCCGGGTATTTAGGCGGCTTTTGGTCGCCTGACACTGGACGTCCTTACGCTATGCATGAGGACATCCAGGGTTATGTAAAACCCTAAAGCAGTGATATCCAACCTGTGGTACGCGTACCCCCAGGGGTACAATTCAGTGCCCCATGGGGGTATGCAAAATAATGGTTGCAGTGCCGGTGGCGGTGCTGGACACCGCACGGGCTGGGAATCGCTGGCTGAGTCTATCCACATGATCCTTAAGACCAACTTCAGCAACATCAACCCAATCACCCTGAATGCAAGTGCCCTGGAGGAAGTACAGTTCTTCACCTACCTGGGCAACATCATCGACCAGCAAGGTGGAACAGATGCAGATGTCAAGGCAAGGATCGGCAAAGCAAGAGTCCCCTTCATCCAGCTCAAGAACATTTTGGATTCCAGAGAGCTAACCTTGACCACCAAGTTCCGACTGTTCAACTCCAATGTGTAGTCAGTACTGCTGTACGCGGCTGAAACCTGGAGGACAACCAAAACCACCAACAGAAGAATCCAGACATTCATCAACAGCTGTCTCAGAAGTATTCTCCACATTCGCTGGCCAGACACCATCAGTAACACCAACCTATGGGAACGGACGTGCCAACTTTCAGCAGAGGCAGAAATCTGGAAGAGAAGATGGGACTGGATAGAGCATACCCTACGCAAACTGCCAACCAACATCACCAGGCAGGCTCTCAGGTGGAACCCCCAAAGAAAGAGGAAGAGAGGCCGTCCAAGCAGAGGCAGAGCCTAAACCAGCGCCGAGGGACATCAGCGCTGGAATCAGGTAAGTGACAGAAGAAGTCTGTAACCCCTCCTGCACCACGGTGGGGGGAGGGGGATTATGACGAACTGGGGCACAAATTTGTTTTACTTGCACTATAGTTTCACTTTAAAGAGTTTGTCGATTTCAACTTGTCCCTTTTCAGTCTTTCTTGTCCACTCTCTCAACTTTGTCCTTTGACTGGCAATTCACAAAAAACATCAGAATCTGCTGTTACTTCTGTTTATTTTTTGTGTTCATTTTTGTATTCCACCATTCAGCAAGCTGACAAAAACCTTGATGAACCATATGAATGCCAAATTCACCAAACATTGTAAAAAACGAGGGTGCTACTTGGCCTGGAGCAGTCACACTCCCCACAAAACACGAATGAAAGTAAGAAACAGGCGAACCATAATATGCAAATTAAAGCTTTATTGTGGGCACAATAAGCAATGTTTCAGCTATCACAAGAGCTTTTTTCTAAGCCTATTGCGCTATTGTGTCCCCAATAATTTATTAGCTTATATAACTCAACGTGCTCATTACCTTCTTTCATTTAAATGCCTTAGAAACCACGTCATCATCAACCATTTCAGACGTATAGAGCGTCTTGTGAGTAGAGTGTATAAACGTTATAGGAACAGCACATATATATGCACAAAATTTACAGTTTCCAATGCAACAAGATTACGGAAAATCACCTGTCTCAAAAAACCATAATATTGCATAATGTGCTAGACGAACCACAAGCTGTAAAACTTACTGCTCCAAGAGCTTCTCCTCAAATCTATAGTTTACTATAGTTGGGCACCTGTGGGAGAGGTGTTTCATGGAAGGAGTCTGCCCAGGACTCCAAGTGTATTTAGAATAAAAGGAATTAGAGGGCACATCCAAGAGATATCTAGAGATTCATGCATTTTTCCTCTTCCCATTTTTTTGTAGTTTGATATTCTTGGTTCCTTTTCAGGACACAAATGATTGGCAAACTATCTCAAACAAGGAGCTACATCAACTTGGTTGGGGTGCTTGAACCACAGCTACAAAGGCATTGATATCCTTAATGGACAGAAAAGTGAATAAAACTGGCTTGCAGTTGAGTAGTATGATGAAATATAGCGGTCAGCTACAACATTAAAGTCATAGACAGGTGAACAGCAAGTCTTGTGTGGTGTTTCCGGTATGCATGGACAACCGGTGAACTGGCAGCAGGGTCATGGGCGCCCAAGGCTCATTGATGCATGTTGGGAGTAAAGGCTAGCCATCTGGTCCAAGCATACAAAAGAAACACTGTAACTCAAACTTACTAAAAAACTTAATGCTGGCCATGATAGAAAAAAGTGTCAGAACACACAATTTTTCTGCATACGGGGCTGCCTAGCTGCACGCCAGTCAATGTGCCCACAATGTCACCTGTTCAAGAACCTTCAATAGTTACATGAGCGTCAGAACTGGGCCAAGAAGGATGTCTGTTCTGATGAATCACATTTTCTTTTAGATCAGGTGAATGGCCGGCTGTGTGTGTGTTACTTACCTGGGGAAGAGATGGCAGCAGGGTGCACTATGGGAAGAATGCAGGCCGGCATAAGGTATGCTCTGGGAAATGTTCTGCTGGGAAACCTTGGGTCCTGGCATTCATATGGATGTTACTTTGACACGTACCACCTACCTAGAGATTGTTGCAAACCACATACCAAGTACACCCTGGTGGCAGTTGCCTCTTTCAGCAGCATAATGCACCCATGCCACACTGCAAAACTTGTTCAGAAATGGTTTATGGAACATGCCAAAGAGTTCAAGGTTTTGCCTTGGCCTCCAAGTTCCCCAGTTTTTAATCTGATTGAGCTGTGGGATGTGCTGGAACAACATATCCAATCAATGAAGGCTACACCTCGAAACTTGATCTGCCGCTAAAGTCTTGGTGTGCCTTGACATATAAGATCTGTTTCGGCAGCAAGAGGGAAACCTACACAATATTAGGCAGGTGGTTTTAATGTTGTGGCTGATCAATGTAATGTCCTCATATAAAATCTACTCCTAATTCAAAAAAGCATAACAAATATTATCTGCTATTATGCAAATGTGTGCAAGTGGCAATTCACATATGCCACATATGTTTGTGAGTGTATAAATGCATTAAGCAATCGGCTGATACATACTATAACAGTGTGAAATTTGCACACAACATGCAACACATTTAATGAGTTTATATGCTATTTATTGGGTGTTCTAGATATACATTTCTGTGGTTTTTATATTGTTGGAATACTGACTGTCTCAAAGACAGGTGTCTCCAAAATCTAACCATACATCCAATATGCTTTTTATTGAATTTATCTTTAAATTGTTCTTCTTTCACTCTGTTTTACCCAGTTTCACAGTCTTTTTCCCTCGATACCCTAGCACACTCATCTCCTCCTCTCTCCTTTTGTTAAGAGCGGTTTTGTAAATGGATACTCTTTATCATTTTACTGCGTTTACTAAAAACTGGGTCAGTGGGACAGAACGCCTAAAGACACCTGAATTGTGTAATCGACAGATCACTAAAATCAAGAAATATTGCAAGACCTTTCTCCACCTAACACTCAATTGTAAATTAAATTGACATCATAAAGTCTTAGCAATAAAATATATAGCAGTAAGAACATGCAGAAAAAATGACTACTGCCCATCTTCTATAAGTTATGGTGTAAAGTGAATCAGCAATGTAGCCACCAACATTTGTAGTCTCAGCTCCCAACAGATCCTTACTGGATGTTCCAGGCTTTGTAATGCTAAATATAAAAGATCTAAAAACTCTGAATTCTGTATCACTGCATGCATTTTGTATATCAATTTTACAAGCACATTGAGATCGTCATGGAGATGTGAACGTTGTACCAATAAAAAACATGGTAATACTGAGGTAGGGAAAAAAATCTAGTATACCCTACAACTTTTAGCAGCATGTCTCTATAGAACCACCACCACCACCACCACTCTGGATAATTGTTCAAGGGACACAATAGGCACCCAGACCACTTCATCTCATTGAAGTGGTCCGGCTGCGGTGTCCCTGTTCCCTTAACCCAGTAATGTAAAACACTGCAGTTTTAGAGAAACTGCAATGTTTATATTTCAGGTTTAACCCCTTAAGGACGGAGCCAAATGTCCACGTTGTGAAGGAAACAAAATGTAAACAAAACCTGGCATTTGCGCTACATGTCTGTCCAACCGTAATTCACCTCTTTCATAGTAAATGCACCCATCCTTATTATATATCATTTTATATTGGGGAAACAGGGCTTTCATTTAATATCAAATATTTAGCTATGAAACATAATTTAATATGAAAAAAATGGGAGAAAAGAAGAATTTTTAATAAAAATTTAGTTCTACATGACATTTTAACTGTCAATGTCATAATACTGTTTGCTTTTACTGCAATAAAATACACATATTTGTATTCAGCAAAGTCTCACGTGTAAGACAGTACCCCCTATGTACAGGTTTTATGGCGTTTTGGGAAGTTACAGGGTCAAATATAGCACGTTACATTTGAAATTGAAATTCGCCAGATTGGTTACGTTGCCTTTGGAACTTTATAGTAGCCAGGAATGAAATTTACACCCATAATGGCATACCATTTGCAATAGTAGACAACCCAGGGTATTGCAAATGGGGTATGTCCAGTCTTTTTTTAGTAGCGATTTGGTCACAAACACTGGCCAAAGTTAGCGTTAGTATTTGTTTGTGTGAAAAATGCAAAAAACGCCAATTTTGGCCAGTGTTTGTGACTAAGTGGCTACTAAAAAAGACTGGACAAACCCCGTTTGCAATACCTTGGGTTGTCTACTATTGCAAATGGTATGCCATCATAGGGGTAATTTTCATTCTCGGGCTACCATAGGGTCTCAAAGGCACCGTAACCAATCTGGTGAATTTTAATGTGAAAAAAATGAAACGCAAGCCTTATATTTGACGCTGTAACTTTTGAAAACACCATAAAACCTGTACATGAGGGGTACTGTTGTACTCGGGAGACTTCGCTGAACACAAATATTTGTGCTTCAAAACAGTAAAAAGTATCACAGCAATAATATCGTCCGTGTAAGTGCTGTTTGTGCGTGAAAAATGCAAAAAGCGTCACTTTTTCTGGCGATATCATCGTTGTAATACATTTTACTGTTTTGAAACACTAATATTTGTGTTCAGCGACGTCTCCCGAGTAGAACCGTACCCCCCATGTACAGGTTTTATGGTGTCTTGGAAAGTTATAGGGTTAAATATAGTGCTAGCCAATTAAATTCCCTTTACTTTCGGCATGGGTTGTCAGGCAGGTCCCTCTAATTGTAATTAATTAAGATACCTAATAATGTAAAAATATTACATAAATATATATGTAGAATTATGTATATATATATATATATATATAAACAAAACCAAGAGGGCTGCACTACTATTTTTTGCCTAGGTGAGGTGTTTTTAAATAAAACTATTACAATTTCTAAAATTTTGAAAGCATTGTTTAGTGAATAAGCGAGTGCGCTGGATTCTGTATTTTGTATATTTTGGCCCCAGCAGCACCCTATAATGTATGCATGTTTAGGTGAGTGCAGCCCTCTTGGTTTTGTTTGTATATTTGGGAGTCTAGGCCAGCTCCTTGGTTTTGCACCCCTCCCTGTCACAGGTGCCTCATTCCAGGATCCTATTTAGCCTTGACTTGCAGAGAGTCCCAGTAAGGAAGTATTTCCCAAGTAAGTGGATCAATCTCATAAGGGCAAGCATTAGGCTGCTAGAGTAGGACCTGCCAAGAATCGGGTACATTGACGTTGTGGCAGGCTTATGCAATATATGATCATATAATGTAACTAAACCCCCATTATTTTTTGCCTAGGTGAGGTGTTTTTAAATAAAACTATTACAATTTCTAAAATTTTGAAAGCATTGTTTAGTGAATAAGCGAGTGCGCTGGATTCTGTATTTTGTATATATATATATATATATATATATATATACACGTATGTGAATCTATCTGTGTATATCTATATAATTTTTTAAATATTTTTATTTATATATAGGTATATATAGTGATATATACGTATATATTTAAGTATGTAGATATATATATTATTTCATTCTACGTGTATTTTGATATAAATATATATATATTATCACAATACAGTTAGAACGAAATAACACACATCTATATATTTTTAAATTTTTTTTAAAATTATTTTTTTAATTTTATTTTTTAACGTATTTACATATTTAATTTTTTTATATTATATATAAATATATATATATATAACAATAATTATATATATATATTTAATCAGTATCAGTCTACGTGTAATTTGATATTAATATATATATATATATATATATATATATTAATAGTAAAATACACCTAGACGGTGTACGTGTGTTTATGTATATGTGTATATATACTTAGATCATATATATAATATATATATATGATCTAAGTATATATTTTTTTACACTAATACATTTAATTTTAATTTTATTTTCAGCCAGCAGGGGGACCACCTGCCATTACAGGCAGCCCCCCCTGCTGGCAATGCAGGAGGCAGCCTACCCGGCCATGTGATTGTGGGGTCCTCGCACATTCAGGTAGTGCATATTGCTGTTGCTCCCAACAGAGTTGGTAGCAATCCTCAGCAGTACAGGAGAGCAGGCAAAACATTTTACACTATACACACACACATTATAAACACCCTGCACCTATAATAGGCACACAGTGACTAGGACATAGGAACCATTTAGGAACCATTCATAGGTGTGCCGGGTGTGCCTGGACACACCCTTATCTAGGGTTCAGGGGCGGGCTGAGCAGTATTGGGTCAGTTATGGAGATCGGTAAATCTCCATAATAGCCCACAATACTAGCTGAGTGCCAGTTACAGGCATCCCAGACTGCACACACACAGCCTCTCACACTGTTTTTCTTGCCGGTGTGAGAGGGGCTCTGGCAGGATCTGACATCAGAGCCCCGCCCACTCCACACACAGCCTCTCATACTGCTAACCCTGCCGGCTGGTATACAGGGAGTGCTCCATACTGCAGGATCTGACATCATAGCCCCGCCCACTACACACACAGCCTATCACACTGCTTACCATGCCGGCTGGTACACAGGGAAGTGCTCCGTACTGCAGGATCTGACATCAGAGCCCCGCCCACTCCACACACAGCCTATAACACTGCTTACCCTGCCGGCTGGTACACAGGGGAGTGCTCCATACTGCAGGAACTGACAGAGCCCCGCCCACTCCACACACAGCCTCTCACACTGCCTACCCTGACAGCTGGTACACAGGGGAGTGCTCCGTACTGCAGGATCTGACATCAGAGCCCTGCCCACCCCACTCACAGCCTCTCATGCCGCTTACCCTGCCAGCTGGTATACAGGGAGTGCTCCGTACTGCAGGAACTGACATCAGAGCCCCGCCCACTCCACACACAGCCTCTCACAGTGCTTACCCTGCCGGCTGGTACACAGGGGAGTGCTCCGTACTGCAGGATCTGACATCAGAGCCCTGCCCACCCCACTCACAGCCTCTCATGCCGCTTACCCTGCCAGCTGGTATACAGGGAGTGCTCCGTACTGCAGGAACTGACATCAGAGCCCTGCCCACTCCACACACAGCCTCTCACAGTGCTTACCCTGCCGGCTGGTACACAGGGGAGTGCTCCATACTGCAGGATCTGACATCAGAGCCCCACCCACTCCACACACAGCCTCTCACAGTGCTTACCCTGCCGGCTGGTACACAGGGGAGTGCTCCGTACTGCAGGATCTGACATCAGAGCCCCGCCCACTCCACACACAGCCTATCACACTGCTTACCCTGCCGGTGTTCTATCAGTCTGGTATACTCCGTCAGATTGCTATACCCACGTCACTTCCGGGGAGGGGAATCAGCTGTCTCCTGTGCTGCACATGCGTGCTAGCACTCCTGCTACTCCTCCACAGCAAGGTCCTGGAAGGTAAGTAAAACTAGTTTTACACTTTCATTATAGTTAGTGCATTCACTAAGCTTAGGCACACGGGACATTTAGGGTTAAGTGAGGGTACAAATTAGGGTTAGGTAAGTGCTTCTAACCTCTCTCACACTCTATTCTTACCCTAACCCTTGGGGTAAGGGTTAAAATAAAGTGTGAGAAATCACTATTTAGTGATATTCCCCTAATGTGAAATATCACTAAATAGGAACAAGTCCCTAATCCTAACCCTAATTTGAACCCTAACATTAACCCTAAATGTCCCATGTCCTAAGCTTAGTGAATGCACTAACTATAATGAAAGTGTAAAACTAGTTTTACTTACCTTCCAGGACCTTGCTGTGGAGGAGTAGCAGGAGTGCTAGCACGCATGTGCAGCACAGGAGACAGCTGATTCCCCTCCCCGGAAGTGACGTGGGTATAGCAATCTGACTGGGTATACCAAACTGATAGAACACCGGCTGGTACACAGGGAGTGCTCCGTACTGCAGGAACTGACATCAGAGCCCCGCCCACTCCACACACAGCCTCTCACACTGCTTACCCTGCCGGCTGGTACACAGGGGAGTGCTCCGTACTGCAGGAACTTCCTGTTTGTGTGAGGGGCTCTTTGCAGGATCTGACATCAGAGCCCCGCCCACTCCACACACAGCTCCTCCAGGGATCGTCAACAATGTGTGCTAATACCCCTATCCCAGCACACATAGTGTTAATACCCCTACCCCTGCACACTATGTGTGCTGGGATTGGAGTATTAACACTATGTGTGCTGGGATAGGGGTATTAACAATATATGTGTGCTGGGATAGGGATATTAACACTATGTGTGCTGGGATAGGGGTATTAACACTATGTGTGCTGGGATAGGGATAGCCTCTGCGCTGGTAACCTCTCCTCCCCCATCGACATCAGCTCCCGAGTGGAGCCGAATGCGCATGCGTGGCAAGTGCCGCGCGCGCTTTCAAAAAGTCTGTAAGAAAGCATTTCTCAATGCTTTCTTATGGACGTTCTGCAGACTGGATGCGAATTTCGCATCCAGCGTCGGGGAAGCGCCTCTAGCGGCTGTCAGGAAGACAGCCACTAGAGGTTGGATTAACCCTGCAATGTAAACACAGCAGTTTCTCTGATACTGCTATGTTTACATCTGAAGGGTTAAAACCTGAGGGACCTGCCACGCAGACCACTTCATTGAGCTGAATGAAGAGAAAAAGAGAAAAAGTTATAAATTAAGACTTGTTTAAAGTTGATCATGTTTATATGAGTTCTGTGTCATTCCCGGCAGTAAAATCATCCATGAATTTTGGATTGGGATTCTTTTAAAAACGGTCTCCTATTTCTGGATAAAAATCTGAAAATGTTATAGTTCGGTGGCCGATGCTGGATTGTGAGTCCTAAAAAGCTTCTGTGCTGCAAAGACTATTAGAAGAATTACAATGCACTAAAAAACAGCTAAAATAATCGCACTTAGTTCAGACTGCATATAATTTATATCTGTCATGTAAAAACTTTTATGCTAAAGGCAACAGCGCTTCCTCATGTTAACAGCTAAACTTGGTAAACAAATTACTGGCACTAAAACATCGTATAATCTAGATAAACTAGCCAATAAAATTAAAAACCCAAATAGCAATACCTTTCCTTCTTATTGTTATTCTCCACATAAAATGAGTAAAGAAACTATTACATAATATTTTAACTTTTCAAATGTTCCATCTGCATTAGCACAGCAAGCTCAAGATTTATAATCTCGTATTTTCAGGAAAAAAAAGCTCATTGATTCAATGCTTTCCTACGGGATAAGAGAATTACTCAAAATTCCTATAAACTAGCGGAGGTCAATACAGTGGTGTATTCTAGTTTTGTGTTTCCCTAGGCATGATAAAACTCAGGCCCCCCACCCACACCCTTCTAAATTTCACTTCCTGTTAAAAACCAACATGCTCTGTGTCTGACAGACACACACCTTCACTAATGCAAACACTGACATACACTCACTGACAGATACACAGTCATTGTCACACGCAATGTTTAACCAACACACACTTTCACTGAAACATACACACTCACTGACAGACACACACTCACATTCACCGACAGACACACACATCCACCGACAGACACACTAACTGACACATGCATTTACTGACAGATACACATGCACACTCACTGACAGACACACATACACATTCACCAATAGACACACATACACACTAACTGATAGACACGCATTCACTGACAGATACACATACACACTCACTGACAAGACAAGTGTTTGGCTGGGTGGCCGCCGTTCGTTTGCACGAACACGTGGGAACTGAGTTGGCGGCCATCTTGTCGCACGAACGCAAGCAGCGGTGTTTAGTTGTTGAGTGCATGGAACTAAAATCGGACACTCTAAATAGGGAACACCGCTGAACTTTGACGAACGCCTGCTTCGTTTTTACTCATGTAGAGCACTGTTCGGTAGAATTGTTCCCATGAACTAGGTGAAAAATTTCTGCCTAGGAGTCAGTGGATGAGTTCGGTACTTCATTCGGTTTTGGATTCCCGAAAATGACCGACCGCTACCACTTTTCTTATGGAACTATTTTGGGCAGAAACCACGTGTGCGGTCGATCAAAATGTTTCTTCCATGGAAAATCCAAACCACCGAACCAATCTGAGTGATTTTTGGATATGATAGGCACTCAGATCAGGGCTATCCTGGGGATGTGACTCTTGAGGGGCTTCCATTGATTTTGGGGGGTTGTAAATTTGTTGTATTTTTTTGTTCCTGGAGATAATGAGATTGTACAGTTCCTGACTCACTTCCTTATCTCACAGGCACAGGGGAGGAGTTTACTGTGCATATAAATTGTGAGTGCTTGCCTGCATTAAACAGATTTACTCCCAGCATTAAGTCTCGACTAATGTGTAGGGGGTAATGCTATAATTACTACACAGCTATATTCTCTGCAGGAGCGCTCTGATAACTGGAAGCTAGCTCCAGGACCCTGTGCCATGGTGGGAAGTAACGGCGAGACCCCAGCCAAAGTGTGGAGGCTAGGGGCTGAAGTGCTGATGCTGTCCCAGAGATAGCTACGAAGTGTGTTTGGCTGAGGTACCCAGTCGGGGTACCAGGCGGTCTGCCACAAGTAGATATATACCCCAAATAAACCTTGCATGCATTTAATTATGCAATTTTTCATGGGGGATATACGTAAAACCAGCTTTCAAATCCTGCAGATCTCCAGACTTTCTGTGGCTGTCCAATCACAGACTTCCCAATGCAGCTCAATGAGAATTCTTTGCAAGGCAGGTGCTCTGAGCAATTGCTGCCTCCTGAGTTTAGCTCCACTGAGCTGACCAAACCAGGAAGTAGCAGGACCTGTTGTCTGCTTGAAAGCAAGGTGTGTGTAACCAAGGTTAATTAATAAAAGTGTAAATTTCTATTGAAATCTACACTTTTTGAAAAATGAAAAAAAAGAGGACACACACCTTACACATAAAGTATTTCAGCAAGCTCAAGTGCTTTAGGGGTCTGGAGTGACCCTTTAATTCAGTTTGTAATTTGCTCTTTCACGCACTCCCAACTATTTATCTTGATTGTTTCTGCAGTAGGCCAGGGCTGTCCAACTTTTTTGACTTGAAGGGGCTAGAAACAGTAGTAGGCAACCTTCGGCACTCCCGATGTTGTGGACTACATCACCCATAACGCTGGCAAAGCATTAGTTAAAATTAGGTCCACAACATCTGGAGTGATGAAGGTTGCCTGGCCTTGGGATAGAATATGTTGGACCAACACTAAGAGCTTCATCCATTTCCTCTTCTGCTGACTCCCTCAAGTTTTTCCCTGCATTAGCAGATTTTCTCTTCTTTAAAACCATTTCTTCTGTATCTTTAGGACCATGTCTTCCCTTTTCCTTTCTGGGTCTATCGCTCAGTTTTTTGTACCATCCCATTTTTCTCCCTATGTTTTTTTTTCCAGTTTATCTCTGTCTATTGCTGTAGTTTGTTTTCACATTTCTTCCTCATGTCTGTTTCTAGCTGATTTTGCTATTTTCTTAGTATTCTCTGAATCTTCCTTTCACTCCGCTTATGCTCTTTCATTTTTAATTACCATCTTTTGCTGTCTTTTTTAATGTGCCTCACAGTCTTTTCTTATGTTTTCTTCCACTCTCTATCCCTTATTCTCCATCCATCATTTCATCTCTCATTTCTCAATCGAAATGTCTGAATTCTGAGTCTTGTTACAATTGCAATTTAAAGGGACACTATAGTCTCCAAAACAACTTTGGCGTAATGAAGCAGTTTTGGTGTATAGATCATACCCCTGCAGTCTCATTGCTCAATTCACTGCCATTTAGGAGATAAATCAAATTGGTTTCTGTTTATGCAGCCCTAGCCACACCTCGCCTGGTTGTGACTGACACAGCCTGCATGAAAATAATGGTTTAATTTTCAATCAGATGCAACCTACTTTTAAAGTTTTTATGTCCTACTCTGTAATTGAACTTTAATTATATATGGGAGGCTCCTGCAGTGTCTAGGAAGCTATTAACAGAGCAGGAGATAAGACATTCTAAATTAAACAGCATTTGCAATAAAGGAGGTGTAAACATTAGATGACTTTTTACAGTTAGTGTTTAGGAAGGCTGCGTAAGTCACATGCAGGGAGGTGTGGCTAGGGCTGCAAAACAAGGTGATTTAACTCCTAAATGGCAGAGAATTGAGCAGTGAGACAGCAAAGGATAAAGTTGTTTTGGTGACTATAGTGTCCCTTTAACTTTTCCTCAAAAGTCTCATACTCCTTCCCCCAAATCTCCAGGCTACATAAAGAAGCAATATTAACTTTGAGGCTGTGTTAGTCCCAGTGATTTCATCTCATAATATTAAAAGGCATAATTTAGAGGATTTTTGGCAAAAATATTGACATGAAAACTCTCATAGATTTGACACCTCCAATATAGATTTCATGTGTTTCAATGGAGCTGTTTTACATTAACAACAAAAGGCATACTGTTTATATAACTATTGACACATGATTATTAAGAAAATCAAAACCCCTGGCCTTAAAAGCCCATATTACATAACTTCCAACAGATGCATCTTCTCACTTGAGAATTTTATTGATTTTACACAAATATAAATTTGCAGTAAGACAAGCCAGGATATTGTCATGCAGGCGATCAAACAATAGTTTTTCTAATATTTTTTTTTTGTAATGTACCAGTCTGCTGCCAAATCAAATAGAACATAATAAGAACTTAATCAAGAGAACTAATGTGATGCTGCTGCACTTTACCATGAGTGATGCACCTTGGACTGGGCTCTACTCATGGCACTATAGTCATCGGGGGGACCATATCCCGTGAAAGGTGGGTAGGTTATGATTGCAACTTTGCAACATTTCTCCCCATTTCCTAGTGCTAGAAAGTATAGAATTTCATTTTTCAATGGAAGGTATTTCTTGTGATTCCCAGTGTGTGACCAAGGTTTTTTGTTTTGTTTTTTGTCGCTAAAAATACATGGCATAGTGAATGAGCAAAAGATTAGGGCATGGAAGTTGGATATATGTCTAGCAGTGCCATTAGTGGGTTTGGGCTGATGTTGTAAAATGCAATGCTGGAAAGATTACTTCCACAGAGATGGAACCAATGCACAGTCGGACAATATATGGCTGTACGTAGCTCTGCTCCCACATCCAGTTAGGTTGTATTTCGTAATCAAATATGAAGATTCTGATCATTTACACTTTGGTGAATAAATCTGTCAGTGTTCTTAAATAATGGCTTCTTGGCTAAATTGACATCGGCACAAAGCTCCCTTAATGTGGCACTGCACGCACCATAAGCACTACAGCTCACTCCAATGGCTGTGATAAAGAGAAGAATAAGTAACATCTTAGACTCTTTTATTGCAAGCATTTAAATGCCAGCCGTTGTTGGTTGTTTCTATACACAGGGTTACTCAATAAAGTGAGAATTCAAAGTGAATTTGAAGTGAATTTTAAATTTAAGGTCTAAAAAGCCAAACACGCGATATTATTCAATTCTTTAATACATCTGTACTTCCAGTACAGCTATTTTATTTGTGTAAATTGTCCTATTCGGCACTTTGGAGAAGGTCCCCCAAATCACTGCAGTGGTCATGGTGGTTGGAGTATCCTTTTAATTTCCCACATGGATCCGTCACGTACAGCCATTCACCTCCAATTATCTTCCCTGTGAATGACAACCCATTACCGCGAATGAGTAAACTGTAAAGTGTATTTCAAATTTAAAGCTGGAATAGCGAAAACTGACTTGATGAGATTTTCTATTTCAACTACTTTGGCTTAAATTTGAAATTCACTCTGAATATCCCTGTAAAACCTCCCATGCCATTCCATTTATTTTACCCCGGCCTATTCAATCATTCCCCCTTCAAGTTACCTACAGCACGGTGTAAGTGTTAACCATACCTTCCACTTGTGCAGGCCTAACAACATTCAATAATAAATATGCTTAGATACTTGATAGGAATGCAAAATAAACTCCTTTGTGTTTAGAGTGCCTGTACTCAGGCCCAGGTGCCTTCGTACAGTATCTGAGATCCAGGTGTACCTATATTCCTCTCTCTTTGTTCCCAAGGACCTACAATAAGTAAGGACATTAGAGAGCCCTTATGTCCAATGTCAGTGTGCAAAATGACAACTTGAAATGAGGTAAATACATGGTGTGAATGCATTGTAGACACAGTTGTGATTATAGCGCCTCCACCCAGTCAATTCTCACTTCATTGACCATATCGTTCTGCATACCTCCCAACATTTCAAATAAATAATGAGGACACTTTAATTTTAGGGGTGCAAGTGGGGTTCTAGTCATGAGTGGTCACTCTGACAGCCACTAGAGGTGGACTTAACCATAAGTTAACATTCCAGTTTCTAAAAAAAACTGCAATGTTTTAGATTTCAGTGTTAAAGGACCACCGCACCAGGCTATTTCATTGCCATGAAGTAGCTTGCGTGACTTTAGTAGTCCTTTAACCACCAGGGTGCGCTGTAGTGGTTATGGTGCTCGGAGAGTGTGTTTGGGTCCCCCAAGTTTGCAAACATTTTGACAAGTTACCTGCAGTCCGCTAGACACCTCATCCCAGAATCTCTCTGGATTTGGCTAATCCCAGCTTTTCTCCAGGCCCAGCAGACACCAAATAAATTGTCAAATGATTTAACTACTGACCTTGGGAGAGCTCCAGGGTATTTTAGGCACCATAACCACTATAGCTTGCCATAGTGCTTATGGGTCTTGGACAGTTCTTTTAACCTATTGTAATGCATAAATGCAGGTTATGTAGAAAGAATTTGTAGAATGCATTGGCTGGGAGAATGCAAGCAGTTGAATACAGACTATCTTGGGGCTAAAACTGACAGGGGGGGGGGGTTATGAGTTAACAGCAGTAGCTGGGTTAACAATAATTAATGTTTAGGAGGGAATCTGGTATTGTTTAGGAGGGAACCTGGTATTTTAGTATAGTGGAAAAATAAGAAAAGGGTCTAACAGCATAAGACATGGGCCTATACCTGTTTACATAACAATTAGAATGATACATGGTGGAGCTGAGCTCTTAGTAAGTGGTTACATTGTATAATTATAGAATTATTAAAATATTGTGTATTTAAGCAGTTATGGCTGACATCCACAATAAAACACTCTGTATTAAATAGCACATTGGGCAGCCATAGAAATACACTAATATTAAGCATTACCCAAAAGACCCCGGTGATGAAGGAGTTAACTGATGACGTCTGAGTGTCTGTGTGTGTGTTTTCTTCAGGCAGCATGCTAGAACACTGGACTATCAGCTGATGGGGGTGTGCTCATGTGACGTCAATCGGAGGGTGTGTCTCTCTGGTCTTAAACATGGAAGGGGGCGTGTCTGCTAATACAAAGGGGCGTGCCCCCAGTGGGCATGTCATGTGAATTGGCACATGCTGAAGAAGACAAGTAGTTTGGCAGCGGAGAGGCTCAGAGAAAGACAAGGGGATTTTATGAAGAGTCTGAGAGCCGGATTCTAGAGCACAGAGATATCTGGAGATTCTGTAACTTTTACAGTACATGATAATAAGGATCTTACAGTTTTTCCACCCAATTTGCTAATGCTGTACAATTAACTGATGCTATACCTGCACCCATTAAACATTTGGCTCTAAGACAGATCACAAGGCTGCTCAGCCAAGAATCTTCCCCCTATTCACTAAAGTCGCTGGCGATAAGAAGATTAAGAGGGCTGGCTGCTGCAGTGTGGCTGATTTTCATGAGAAATTGGAGAATTCCAACTGCTTTCCACAACTTGACAACTTGGAACGTTGAGGGAGAACATACTTGATACATCGAGATCACCACTCAGACTGAGGAGGGCCTGTACCACCCAATTAGTAATCTCCTAATACCCTATTCATGTATGAAACATCTCCTGCTTAATATCACCATGAGAGGTAAGACAGGACCAGATCCTGATATGTCTAAACAAAAAATACTCTATGCTAGCAAAAATTTTTATTTGATATTGATGGGTACAGTGTATATGTATTTGGGAATTATGTTTCAATCATGGGTTTTTGTTGTTGTTTAACTGATAGGGGTTAATGTGCTATGGGCAAAAAACAGAGCCTTGTTGTTAGGGAGGAGTTTGGGCACTGCCAACCTGTTTAACCAAGCTGACTGATCTTTGCTTGCATTAATATATTTTATATGAGATCAGGGACAAGTTTGTCAACTTTCAGTTGGCAGGGGAGGTCACCCTTAATGCCCACTAACCCAAAAGCACACATTTTTTGTTGTTGTTGCCAGAACATATTTTTAAATTAGAGCCATTCTACTATTTACCAACCCCCCCCCCCCCCCATCCAGGAGCAATGTCACCTAATGTCAGTGATAAATACAACTGATTACTTGTTTATTAATTCAGGCTAGTAACTCAGAATATGTTCTTACTGCCTGGGTGGGACAGAACATGTATGATGAGGGTGGTAGACCTACTGCAATTCATCCCTTTTAATTATGTTGTGTATTGTCCAAAGATACAATTTAGTTTTCTGATCATGCAGTACTTTACATAAACTGCTACACATTTACATTTACCTAACTGTAAAAGGCAAATTACATTAACAAATTTTAATCCAATCATTGCCTAATCTTCAGGGTTTAGTGTTCCCTAAATTCCAAAAAATTCTTTTAAAAACATCTGCAATATCAACCCTTGTTGTAATATTATTAAAACATAAAATAAGCTTTAGGTGGTAAAAGATTTTCATCCGAGATGTCAAGCTTTTACGTAGACGGGTGAATGTCCAATATATAAAGTAATATTTATGAGGAATTGCTGTAGATTTATGTAATAGCTTTCTAGTAATAATGGTAAAGTTAAATTTTGATTTTTCTCGACTACTTATTTTGTTCTTTAGATGAATTAGATGTTTTTTTAAATTTTCAATTTTTTTTTTGCTTTATGCTGTAATTAATATAATAAGAAATGTAATTTTTTTTAAAAATGGTTTATCCTTTTCCTTTATATTTGAATATATGACATATCACAGAATTTTATTTATATGTTCCCTGGCAAAGCACTCTCTTCTCATATATTATTTTGCGTGTACGTCCTCAATGCAAAAAATGGAACTAAAATGGTCCGCCGTCTTTTTTGTGAAATGGCTTCTCTGTAATTGTTTGACGTTCTATTCCTTTAGCTTGTGTGATCCAAGATCTGTCCTTTTCTGAAAAATATGACTTCCAGCTTTGATTGAGACCAACCCAAAATGTATGACCCTGTTGAGATGAGCACTGTGTGTGCGTAGACTTTTCCTGGCCCTTTGTTTTGCAAGTGGCGCAGGCCGATTCCCTGCTGGGTATTTGACAATGTCCCAGTGACCCAGATCTGTGAGGGTGGAGTTGGCAGTAGGGAAGATTCATCTCCCTGAATCTCTTCCTGTATCTTCACTCAAGTACACCCAGCAATAAATAAAATGGTACGAGCCTTGCCGCACAACACCAACGACCAACTATTGACAAAACCACAAAAAAAGCAAAACAACTAAATAAAAACATATTTACATAGATAACCATTTTTTAAATGTGTGTGTGTGTGTATACACATTCTTACGTGTATATATGTATATATCAAATGATCGACCTAAAATTATAAAGGGGCAAAGGTCATCTGTGCAGTGATTTTCGGTAATGAAAGGCAGTCATTTACAGATGACCGCCATGAAGTTTGTAAGCCTCTAATCACACGCAAAATCAGCTGAAATAGCTGATACTTTGTGTATATAGTGTAGCATCTATTTTGTGTAATTGTCCCAGTGTTGTCTTAAGATTGAAGGTGTAAGATATATTACATTAAAGCACTTATTAGAGGAAAATAATGGCCTCTTGGCCCAGGATGGATGGATAGATAGATAAACAGACATACAGACAGATAGATATACAGACAGACAGACAATAATTCCAAGATTAGTAGCACTGAAAACAAAAATAGATCACTGGTTGCCTCGCTACATTGGCTGTATATATATATATATAAATATTTGAGAAGATGAGGCACTCACTGAACTTCAAAGGTAAAATTTAAAACTTAAAGTTGTTTTCGTTTAGCCATTGTAAAGCAGATTTAACATAAACCTGTAATAAAAAATGTCACTTGCCTGAAATTGCTCCCGTAGATATTGAATACACCATATGTTATAAAGATACATGGTGTATTCAGTGCAAAATATAAAGTTTTACTCAATTTTCCTCCGATCTACCTTTGGTTCGTGGGTGTTACTATTCGCGTAACACCAACCGCCAAGACATTCTCAGCTCCTCCAGCAGTCTTCTTTGATTTGCACTGCGTGCGATGCATCCCCAAGCAGGGCAAATCTGGTCAGTAGCGGTTGCTATGTGAGGCGAGCAGGGGGACCACTAGAGGCAATCTTAACACTACAGTAAAAAAACATTAGGAATAGAAATATCTATTCCTAATGCTATATTGTTTCCTTACCTGTTTAGGTGCCCCTGCCTAAAGTAAGATTTACTTACCGTACATCACGCATCACGCTGCTCTCCCCATTAATGCTCCACCTCCCTGGCTGAGATCATCACTCTAAATGATCTCAGCCAATCCAATGCTTCGCCAAAGATAAGACGCTACACCAATCTCTAGAAGAGTCATTTTGATCTATAACTGAGTCTAACTCAGTTATAGCTGCAGAAGCATTTTACCCATGCAATGAAAACATTGTTGTCCCTGAAAATGCCAATGTTTTCAGTTTCATGTTTAAAAAGAGGCATAGCAGCCCCCCCTCCCCACCATTGTAAGTAGTCAATCCATGCGCTGTAGTGGTTATGGTATTTGGAGTGTATGGAATAAGTTAAAGGGACACTATAGGCACCCATACTTCAGCTCATTGAAATGATCTGGGTGCAGGGTCCCAGGTTCCTTAACCCTGAAAAGGTAATTATTGCAGTTTTTAAGAAACTACAATAATTACCTTTCAGGGTTAACTTCACCTCTAGAAGCTGTCTGACGCTGGACATCCTCACGCTATGCATGGGGACGTCCAGCGTCACCCAAAACCCCATAGGAAAGCATTGTATAATGCTTTCCTATGGGGAAATCCTAATGCGATCTATAGTTTCCCTTTAAAGGGACTCTCCAGTGCCAGGAAAACAATTAGAGCTCTCCAGAGGAAAGCATTGAAAATGCTTTTCAATGCTTTCCTTTGGGGAATTGAGCGACGCTGGAGGTCCTCACACAGCGTGAGGACGTCCAGCGACGCTCTAGCACAGAAAACCTCTGCTATGAAGCAGGAAGTGCCCTCTAGTGGCTGTCTAGTAGGCTGTCTCTCTCCCACCCCCCATCCCAAGTTGTTGAAGGGGTTAAAACCCCTTCCGTGACTTACCTGAATACAGCGCCGATGTCCCTGCAATGGCCGCGCACGTGCATTAGACCTCCCCATAGGAAAGCATTATTCAATGCTTTCCTATGGGGATTTTGGCGACGCTGGAGGTCCTCACATAGCGTGAGGACGTCCAGCGTCGTATAACACACTTTACGTGTTCTAAGAACACAGAAGTCCCTCTAGCGGCTGTCTGATAAACAGCCACAAGAGGAGGACTTAACCCTGCAAGGTAATTATTGCCGTTTATGAAAACTGCAATAATTACAGTTGCAGGGTTAAGGGTAGTGGGAGTTTGCACCCAGACCACTCCAATGGGCAGAAGTGGTCTGGGTGCCTGGAGTGTCCCTTTAATTATTAGTGATAGTATAGTATAGATGATAAAGGAACACTGTAGTGTTAGGAATACAAGCCTGTATTACTAATGCCATAGTGTTTTTGTCCCTAATTAGATTCAGGTTTTTACTTACCTTTTTTCTGCCTTGAGACCCCCTTGGCGCAGCTGCTTGATCCACCTTCCTCGACGTCATCCGGGAGGCGTTGCTTCCTTGTCGTTGGTCCAATTCAATGCTCCTCATAAATTTGTGCATCCAATCAAATATTTCTCATAGGATAGCATCGAAGTGAGTGTCATCGTTTGAAAAAATCATTATGCATGTTTGAAAGCTGCATTCTTCTATACTCTTATGTAATGTCGACTTTAAAGTCCCACGTGTGCAATTATTACTTTGTCTATTGCATTTTGATGTTTAAATAGTTTAAATAGTTTTAATGTTTAAGTTTAAATAACTAGAAAAGACATTGGATAAATTTTAGTATGGTGAATATATTTCTAATTTATCGCAACCGGTAATTATAATAATTATCTCAGTAAGGAACATATGAATCATATTACATTGTTCTGTTTAATTATATAATGTGATCTTTGGTAACAATGCATTTATTAACAACAGTGCTATATTCTATTGGTTTTTTTTTTAACTTTAGATACATACGCATTCTTATTATTTCTTCTACATAAAATGTATTTCTTCAGAATGCTCTCTCATACACCCACTAAGGTAGCCAATTAGTTTGAATTTGTTTGACATTCACTGTGTTTCGGTTCATTCATTGCTTTGAACAGGAAGACTACCATGGACCTCTCTGAAAAGTTGGTGAGTGATTTCAGCTAGTTAGGGTTTAATAGAACCCTTCAATCACCTAAAGCACTTTAGCTGATGTGAAAAGTGTTTCCTCTTTTTTCATTTTACAAAAAGTGCAGTTTTCAATAGAAATTGGCACTTTTATAAATTAACATTGTTACATCCTCCTGGCTGTCAATCAGACTACAGGTCTGGTTACTTCCTGGTTGGTTATCTCAGTGTAGCAAAACCTAAAAGGCAGGCAATTGCCCAGAGCATCTGCCTTACAAAGACTTGTCATTGAGCTCCATTGGGAAGTCTGCGATTTGACAGACACAGAAAGTCTGGGGTGGGTTAGAAGGGAAGGGCTTGCAAAGGCAGCAGAGAAGAAATGAGAAGAGATGTTTTTATTGGGGTTATATCTACTAAATAGTGTTTTGTTTTATATTTTATATGTATATTTGGGAAGTGGAGTGTCCTTTTAATTTACCAAGCTCTGGTTCCATGGATCCTAACATTACCGCTTTCACACAAATTGGTAATTAAACATAGAGACCTGAGTGTTTCAGTTTATTGCTATCAGTCAAACATGTTGTTATCGTCTATATGCAATGTATATAGCAACATGTACTTTACTAGTGCTATACACATAAATGATAACACATAACATGTAAAGTTTAAATTTTACACTAGATTTAACACAGAAGGAAATGCCTTTTGGAGCGGTTTATACTCAATCTGGAAAGTATGAAGAATTGGCAGGGAATTGCAAATGTTAGGTTAAAAAAAGTAATTCCGGACAATTAAGTTAAATAACATATCCAGTTTGCCTTTTTAGGCCTAAGAAATGTAATTTCATTTGTCTGATCTCAACAAATCCCAGTTTAATAAATATATATTGTCTCGATTTTTTTTCCTCCTAAAACTGGCTGCTTCAGTGGCGTCGCTAGGGTGTTTGAGGGGGGGCAAGAGGGAGCCATGCATTGCCCCCCCTCTTGTGCCCCCCCAATTAAAATTGGAACGGGAGCACTGTGTCTCTCTTCACAAGCTGCAGCAGCAGTGCTGTCAGTTCCCACTTGCCTGATGGGCCCTCCGGACTGTCGGCAGTGTACAGAGGTGGGTGGTCCGTCAGGGCCCCTACCTCCATCGTTCTTTGAAGGATTGAATCATAGATGGAATTCCCACTTACGGCCAGAGGGGGCACTGTGCTGGTCAGTCTGTGTGTGTGTGGGGGGGTCACTCTGTGTGTGTATGGGTCAGTCTGTGTGTGTGTGTGGTTCAGTCTGTCTGTGGGGGGTCGGTCTGTGTGTGTGGGGATCAGTCTGTGTGTGTATGGGTCAATCTTTGTGGCGGGGATCAGTCTGTGTGTGTATGGGTTAGTGTGTGTGTGTATAAGTCAGTTTGTGTGTGTGTGTGTGTGTATGGGTCAGTCTGTGGGGGGGCAGCAGTCTGTGTGTGTATGGGTCAGTTTGTGTTAGTTATTAAAGTAAAAATTATAAAGCCCTTTCCTATCCCACTCTTTACACCCCCAGAACACAGTATACCATTACAGACAGTGAACTCCCCACATACAGTACACTCCCACCCAAACAAGGTACACCTTTGCATACACACACAGTGCACCCCTCACACACTTCATACCACACATCATCTCTTCCCTCACATACACACTTCATCCCCACATGCATTCACTCCCACACACGCATACATACATACATACATACATACTTCACCCCATTACACACCAAATCTCATATATGTTTATATATATATATATATATATATATATATATATATATATATATATGACACATACACACACACACACTGACAGATACACACATTTTCTCACACACTCACAAATAGTTATTTTTATTTTTATTTAAATCCACACAGCCTCCCTACCTTTGCTGAGAGCTGAGTGGATCTTTCCCTGGCGTCCAGTGGGTCTCCTCTCTGATCTTCCTGCAGTTTCTCTCTGCTCCCCTGCACGCTCTATTTAGTGATGCTGGGGCCGGAGTGACGTCATTGCACTAAACATCGTGCGAGGGAGCAGAGAGGAACTGCAGGAAGGTTACTGCTCCCTTGCGCACCACCTCCATGCTCGTCGTGGCGGCCAGCTTCAATGTTTCCTTTGCAAAGGGCTGACAAATCCCAGGCGCCAGGGTGAAATTTCTATTTGCCATGGTGACCCGGTGTCTGGGATTTGTCGAGCCCTGTGTATGTGTGTATATGTATGTGTATATATATTTATTTATATATGTGTGTGTGTATATATATATATATATATATATATATATATATGTACATGTATGTATGTATGTACACACAAACATATATATACACGATTTAGAACAACCCCCCTACTTTTATCACTGGCACCTCATGTGTCCCCAAATATATGAATCCTGGAGCCACTGAGCTTCACTGCTGTCTCTAGTCATACAATATATAATATAGATACAAAAACACCTGTGTGCAGGTAGAAAACACACTTAGTGGGTAATAAATGTAAGAATACAAAAAATTACCCTTAGTCAAAAGTGAAGTAGATGAAAGGACTCCTCTTATGTCCTTAGAACAATATTGATATACTACCAGAAGGCAATCTACAACACAAAATAATAGAAACGGACATAGAATAGTAACGTAGTGTATTGGGAATTTGTAGAAATAAATGATTACACTCACAGACCCAATTTGATTGCAGGCATATCATAAATAACGATGTATGGACTTCTCGATTTGTGGAACGTCAATCCCATGTATAAGAGGAAGAATAGAAAATAATAATAGTGCAGAGTATCTTAAATAAAATTAGCAAAATTTATTACAAGGTACACTTACAAGAAAGATGTATCAAAAAGGCACATCAAACTCAGCTGAAGCTGCAAACCAGTCTCAGGATCAGAAGAGCAGAATAACCAAATAAGATAAAATACATTTAAACATCTATAAAAACAAATACTCCGCATATAAGAAACAAGCCCTACGCGTTTCGTTCATAAAATGAACTTCATCAGGGGCATCCAGTCCTCTGTAAACAAAAATACATAAAACACTCGTCTTTTATAACTACAATCAAATTTGCCGCGAAGAAAATCAGCTGTGCGTGTTACTTCCGGGTTTCGGCTTCGGTGTATTTCCGGATACGCCCCTATTGCGTTCCGGAACTTCTGTCCAAGCCTCACTTTGAAGTTCATCTAATTGAACGGAAGTCCAGACGAATGTGCGTTCCATTTTGCGTTCCATTCTCGGGGTTAGACACATACATCCCCAGAGCACATCGTAATATATAAAAAAAACGAAATAAACATATGTGTAATCATATATACAAATATATAGAGAAGGGGGGAGTATCACCTAATTTCGAAAAAGGGGAATAATACATACTAATAATAGAAAATAAAAAATAAATAATAAATAAAAAAAATAAAAATAACAAAAATAATCAAATAAAATTAAAAATAAAAATAAATAAATATCAAAATAAGAATAAAAATAAAAATAAAAATAAAATTAAAAAATAAAAATAAAATTAAAAATACAAATAAAAATAAAAATAAATGAAATAAAGATAAAAATAAAAATAAAAATAAAATTAAAAATAAATAATAATAAAAAGAAAATCATAAAAAACAAACCAAATCAAAATCAACATTTAGACCCCTCGGTTTCATAGTTTGCAATGTATGAATCCAATGTCTCTAGTCATATACTGAGCTGGTGTCTTTACTTTGGGGGCTAATACTCTTTGGGGATGTGGATCTCGCAGTAGACTATTGGCTTGTGCAATGGGAAGGTTGAAGAGATCAAATTATTCCCACTGTGTAATACACTGTAAGGGAAATTTCCTACCTTCTCTGTGAGCAAATCCGAGTGAATGGCTATGAAATTATATCATAAAATCCCATTGCTCTGATTAAACAAAGGGTACAATAAAGTTGTCACTGCTTGCCAGAGAAGGCTGAGACAGCTTGCTCACAACACTAGACACCACAAATAAAGTCTCTCTTCCATGCTAGTAAGAAGAAAGAGAGGCTTAAAGGATCACTATAGTGTCAGGAAAACAAGCTTGTTTTCCTGACACTATATCATCCTTAGGACCTCCTCGCCCTCAGGGTCCCCCTCCCTTGACGCTGAATGGGTTAAAACCCCTTCAGTTACGTACCTTAATCCAGCGCCTGGGTCACTCGGCACTGGTGACCTCTCCTCCCCCTCTGACGTCAGCTCCCGAGTGGAGCGGAATGCGCATGCGTGGCAAGAGCCGCGCACGCATTCAAACAGTCCATAGGAAAGCATTTCTCAATGCTTTCCTATAGACGTTCTGCATGCTGGATGCAAAAAATGCAGAAACTCCTCTAGCGGCTGTCAGGAACACAGCCACTAGAGATTGGATTAACCCTGCAATGTAACAGGACGACTGTATAATAAATCTAAAATATGGTACTGCCTAATTAGCCGGACATCTAGTATCAATGCAGTAATATATATCCTAAGTACTTGCCATTGTCCTAGTGTATAAGCAAGTGTTCTCTTTTCACATATACACATTTGAATTCAACTTGATACTTCTTCACTCACAAATACACATTCTATATCACTGACACTATATATGCCAATATGACAATATATGCCGTCAATTGTGTTGCATCGAACCCACAAATGCACACATGCATCCGGAATCTCGAAATTTTATCAAAAATATCTGATATACAAAAGAATATTCCAACTCAACTAAAGTTGTAGCTTTACAAAAAATTTTCACTTTACGTTTTTTTTCAATTCGGATTTTAAATTGGTCCAGTTATTAGTTTAGTGAATACCTGTTAATATTTTGTGCCAGGCCTTATTTCGTAGATCTAGATTGCGCTGATTAGTTTTCTTGTATTGGTATATCTATGCACCCAAACTCTGAACTCTATGTGAAGAGAAAATATGTTTAAAGGGTTACTCCGCACACTGATTTGAAGTGGCCATGGTGCTTGGAGTCAGTATATGCAACATTTCAAACACTGCTCATACAGAGATATAACACAGTGCTGTCGGAGGTGAACTTCTCCTTTCATTTGTTTGCATTGAATTCTGTACATATTTAGCATCTGCTGTCAGCTTGCATAACATGCTGGTGACAGACAGCCATTGCATGATACCCCCCAACATTGCCTTGAAGCTAGATACTAGTATGTGTAGTAAATTAGGGTGGGACAACGACACAGATCCATTAAGTTGTCAAGTCAGCCTGGCGTAAATGCTACCAGACCTTGACAATCAAGCAGCCCGACCCACCAAGGGCCAACCATGCAGGGAACGCTGGTAGAGTGCTCTCTGCATCGGACTCTAGCATGAGCTTATCAGTAGACTACGCTTTTTGGGGACCGTTCCAATTTGTCCCAAAAAGCTGGAGAGACTGTGAGACAAAACCCTGAAATATGGACTGTCCAATGAAATCCAGGCTGTTGGGAAGCTCACCCCACTCTCTGTGCCGCCCAAATCCTCTCTTCACCCTGTCCTCACCCACTTCCCTACTGCAGTTTAGGAATCCTGATCTACAGCATTAATGAGTCTATAATTTGCATATGCGTGTCTGTCTATGTATTAATTATTATGCCCGACTTACAGAACTTATATTATCTCATGTGCTTTTATTAAGAGATAAATGCCTCTGCGATATTACATGCATATGCATTTTAGAAAATTATATCTTGCATTCCTCTATAATTATTGAGTTTTGAGATTTATTTAGATATTGTGATGCAATCAGAATACCGGCACAACGTGTACGTATGTATATTTAAAAGGGCGTATTCACATACTGATTTTTTAAATATACTCGTTCATATTGACAGCTGTTTTAAACAAACCAAAATGAAAGGCCCTATTTATTGCATGAGCACAACGAAAACTCTGGCTTACATGGTCAATCTGTGAGTACAGTTTCGTGGGATAAATATTTCAAGATCACCTAATGTCGTCTAAATGTTGTAGTTTGCTTTACAACGAACTATCATTCGGCGTTTAGAGAACTGACATCACTGCTCCTCATCGAATGTCTATATGACTGCGATTTGTTTTTTATTGCAAAATTGTTTCCCATGACGTTAAATTCTACACCACAGAGTGTACATGTGTAATATGAAACATAGGGTTTGTTCCTTAAATTGTATTTCTTATAAATGATAAAATGACTTGTTTAACCTCACATAATATTTCAGATTGTGCATAGACACAATTTTCCTGCACTGCCATAATACAGCATTCACTACCGCAAATATATCTCAGAACTAATGTTAGAGACACTCTGAACACCTAAAGCACTTGTGTCCTCCTTTTTTCATTTTACAAAAATTATTTCTATAACAATTGGCACTTTCATAAATTAACCTGGTTACACCCCTGGCTTTCATGCAGACAACAGGTTTTGTTACTTCCTAATTGTTTAAACTCAAGAGGCAGCAATTCCTTTGAACACGTGCCTTGCAAAGACTCCTCATTGAGATGCATTGGGAAGTCTGTGATTGGACAGTCACAGAAAGTCTGGGCGGGGTTACAAGGGGAGGGATATATCTACTAAACAGTGATTTTTATTTATTTTATTGTATTTGGACAGTGGAGTGTCCCTTTAACAAGCAAAAACTTAGACCCGGTGTATTTTGAACATGTAATCTAACTATACATAATTGATAGCATTTAACAGATGTAACAACACAACCGACAAGACAGAATAGGATCACATCCTACCGGGGTTGAGGCAGCTCTAAATATACATGGGAGAGACCTTAGGCCCAAAACATAGGCAAATGCGTGAAACCAGTCCAGTGGAAAGGTGACAAACTGCATAACACCTACGGAAATGGGAAGTGGTCACGTGGGAATCTACATATCGAGGCCTCAGGCTAAAACAACTAGAGAGATATACAAGCCACCTATGGGAACCTTACGAGAACGCATGCCACACAAACGTAATGCTCACGATCTTGCTTTGTCGGTGACCTGCGTGTCCCACCTGTTATACCTTACTGTTATGTGTTTCTACTGTCAAAATCTTCAATAAAAACAGATTTACAAAAAAAAAAAAAAACAGATGTAACAAACAGTGACGCTGGGTCACTACTCCCTTGACAATGCTAATGTGCAATCAATGCTTTCCTATGGGAAAATGGCTGACACTGGATGTCTTTATGCAGGGCGTGAAGACGTCCAGCGTCAGTTGCTGGAACAGACATCCGTTAACAGCCAGGAAGCGCCTCCAGTAGCTGTCGGGTAGACAGTTTCTCTGGAACTGCAATGTTTTAAATTGCAGCACTAAGTGCAATAGGGACACTGCACCCAGACCACTTCAATGAGCTGAAGTAGTCTGGGTGCCTATAGTGTCCCTTTAAACATTTTTACAAATTTATAGTGTCTTGCAGAATGTTTCAGTGGATTCTTAAAGCTATTACTCTATTTAATTAGTAGTATACCTAAGTATTGAGATGATCCAGAGACCCTTGAATACTAGCCCTTATGAAAAATGTCCCCAGCAATTTCCTCTGGAAATTAAAAAATATGGATCTGGCTAAAACCGTGAGAATTATGTATAAATTTGGTTCCTGCAAGCTTGCAGTGGCCCTGGTCTAATGGTTGCTTTTGATTTTTACCTGAGTGTGCATATCTCTCCATCTATCCCTTTTGTTATTCACTGCAGTAAGAATTCATAGTGACTGTCAAATTTAAAGGGACTTTATATGTACCAAAGCAACTTTAGATTGATGAAGCAGTCTCAGCGTATAGATCATGTCGTTTCTGTGTCACTGCTTAATTCTCTCCAGGTCGGCTAATTTTATCTTATTTTTTAAATTGATTATGAATTCTCATTTTATGTATGTATGTCTTTATCAACAATTCTATCTCCCTCCATCTACCTCTTGTCTTTGCATCTACTTACATGTCTCTCCTCCGCTGCATATCTCCAAACCCCCAAAGTGTCTGTTTTCATCTTCATTGTATCCACCTCCAAATGTCTCTCTCAATTTACTGTATCCTCAATGTTCCCTCATCAAACCTTAATGTTGTCTGTCTTCATCTGCACCAAACATTTCTCCCAGAAGACCTGTTTTCATTACGTGGTGGATACCTTTTGACCCAATACATTTTTCATTACTAGGTGAAACCGTGTCCCTAAATGGTATGTAAAGTAACTTCCAACCTTTCATATAATCGATTTTTATGGTGATTTATGCATACCTCCCAAGTGTCACTATTTAGGAGCAATAATCCCTATTTTGGGCCCAGGTCCCTCTGTCCTTCTTTCTTGTCTTAATGTCCATCTTTTCTTGGAGCTCTATATTGTTGGTGTGTCTGAGTGTAACAGATCTCCACTTCAATAATACTCACAGGAATGTCTCACTAGGACTAAGACAGCCTCTAGTGCCTGTCTACCAGACACCCACAGCATGGTGGTCGAGGCCATATGGTTGGTATTACACATCATGTACTATTTTATTTACTTTACACATATATTTAATGTATAGATTAGTTAGATATTTTACAAATAAAGTACTCTCTGCACATTTGGTTCCAGGACTGGCTGGCAGTTAGAAAGGAGAAATGGAATGGGGAAATAATGTTTATTAAAAAGATGGAAGGGTTTTTTTTCTTGTTTTTTTTTTTTTATACTTATAATATTTTTAAATCTGACAAAACAGAACAATATTGATAAAGGAACATGCCACACCTAAATCACTTTATCTGGAACATGTCACATTTGTGACAGTTTACAAGAATGTCGATTTCAGTGGAAATTGGTGCTAAACCAGAGTGCGATCCCTAGAAGAGGGCCCTGGTGGGATGGGGTAATGGGAGTGGGTCCAAATTATTGGCAGGTCAACCTGGAATGAATGCACTGACCATGGAGGGAGCACTGTTCCAGGTTCTAGAACCCTGAGTGTAGTGTGAGAATGCCTAATGATGCGCTTTTTGGGGAAAGTTTCCTGGTGTCCTCAAAAGCAGGATACCAGGAAACAAAGTCGGGTCTGTGAGACAGAACCTGAAGATCAGGAATGTCCCACTGAAATTGAGATAGTAATGGGGATAAATACAAATTAAAGAAAAAGAAAAACTATTTAAAGGGATACTTTAGGCACCCAGACCACTTCAGCTCATTGAAGTGATCTTGATGCAATATCCCAGTCCCCCTTAGTCCTGCACTGTAAATCATTGCAGTTCCAGAAAAACTGCAATGATTATATTGCAGGACTAAGACTGCCTGTAGTGGCTGTCCATCAGACAGACACTAGAGGGCACCTACCGCTTGCTAGGCGACTTTTGGTTGCTTAACTGATGCTGGACATCCTCCCTATCGAGAGGGCCTAATGCGATGGTATCACTCGGCACGAACGCGCATTAGACACCCCTTTCTTTTGGATGACGTTGGAGGAAGCAGAGTGCCAGCCCAGTGCTGACGGAGATCGTCGCTGGAATCAGGTGATTACATAAAGGGTTTATTAACCCTTTGTGAGCCGGGGGGGGAGGGCAGGGCACAATTCACAGTGGAGGGCTAGAAGGACATTTTGTGTAAGGAATACAGCTTTTTATTCCTTACACTATACTATCTTGCTTCTTCCCTCTTAAAGGGATACTATAATAAATTCTACACTATAGTATCCCTTTAAGAGGGCAAGAAACAAGATGTGAGGTATTCTATGCATAGTCAAGCTAACAGTGAACATATATAGCTGTCCTTGTGAAAACACTGGTTTTCAAAGCTATATATATACAGTTGCAAGAAAAAGTATGTGAACCCTTTGGAATGATATGGATTTCTTCACAAATTGGTCATAAAATGTGATCTGATCATCATCTAAGTCACAACAATAGACAATCACAGTCTGCTTAAACTAATAACACACAAAGAATGAAATGTTGCCATGTTTTTATTGAACACACCATGTAAACATTCACAGTGCAGGTGGAAAAGTATGTGAACCCTAGAAATGACATCTCCAAGAGCTAATTGGAGTGAGATGTCAGCCAACTGGAGTCCAATCAATGAGATGAGATTGGAGGTGTTGGTTACAGCTGCCCTGCCCTATAAAAAACACAGACCAGTTCTGGGTTTGCTTTTCATAAACATTGCCTGATGTGAATGATGCCTCGCACAAAAGAGCTCTCAGAAGACCTACGATTAAGAATTGTTGACTTGCATAAAGCTGGAAAGGGTTATAAAAGTATCTCCAAAAGCCTTGCTGTTCATCAGTCCACAGTAAGACAAATTGTCTATAAATGGAGAAAGTTCAGCACTGCCGCTACTCTCCGTAGGAGTGGCCGTCCTGTAAAGATGACTGCAAGAGCACAGCGCAGACTGCTCAATGAGGGGAAGAAGAATCCTAGAGGGTCAGCTAAAGACTTACAAAAGTCACTGGCAAATGCTAACATCCCTGTTAGCAAATCTACAATACGTAAAACACTAAACAAGAATGGATTTCATGGGAGGATACCACAGAGGAAGCCACTGCTGTCCAAACAAAACATTGCTGCACGTTTACAATTTGCACAAGAGCACCTGGATGTTCCACAGCAGTACTGGCAAAATATTCTGTGGACAGATGAAACCAAAGTTGAGTTGTTTGGAAGAAACACACAACACTATGTGTGGCGAAAAAAAGGCACAGCACACCAACATCAAAACCTCATCCCAACTGTGAAGTATGGTGGTGGGGGCATCATGGTTTGGGGCTGCTTTGCTGCGTCAGGGCCTGGACGGATTGCTATCATCGAAGGAAAAATGAATTCCTAAGTTTATCAAGACATTTTGCAGGAGAACTTAAGGCCATCTGTCTACCAGCTGAAGCTCAACAGAAGATGGGTGTTGCAACAGGACAATGACCCAAAGCATAGAAGTAAATCAACAACAGAATGGCTTAAACAGAAGAAAATATGCCTTCTGAAGTGGCCCAGTCAGAGTCCTGACCTCAACCCGATTGAGATGCTGTGGCATGACCTCAAGAAAGCGATTCACACCAGACATCCCAAGAATATTGCTGAACTGAAACAGTTCTGTAAAGAGGAATGGTCAAGAATTACTCCTGACCGTTGTGCACGTCTGATCTGCAACTACAGGAAACGTTTGGTTGAAGTTATTGCTGCCAAAGGAGGTTCAACCAGTTATTAAATCCAAGGGTTCACATACTTTTTCCACCTGCACTGTGAATGCTTACATGGTGTGTTCAATAAAAACATGGCAACATTTCTTTCTTTGTGTGTTTATTAGTTTAAGCAGTCTGTGATTGTCTATTGTTGTGACTTAGATGATGATCAGATCACATTTTATGACCAATTTGTGCGGAAATCCATATCATTCCAAAGGGTTCACATACTTTTTCTTGCAACTGTATGTATATATATATATATATATATTTATTTATATCAGTGGCTGATCCGGGGGGGGGGGGGCAACGGGATTCTCCCCTGCCGGCTAATCACAGATCTCCCTCCACGGTCCGCAGGCACTGTGCTGGCAGCCGGCAGGGGAGGGAGGGAAAGAGGACCCGGGAGCTCTTACCTGCAGCTCCTCCAGGGCCTTCTCTCGTGAGCACGGTTACCACGGCAACGCTCCAAATCTCGTGAGAGTGAACTCTATCCCTGGAGCTACGGGCTAGAGTTCACTCTAACCACTGGGATCACCAGGGATTCCCACCGGACCACCAGGGATCCAGAAATGTCCCCCCTCCTCCCAGTAAAGGTAAGAAGGGAGGGGGACATAATGTATATTTATATTATTAAATAAAAATTTAAAAAAACATTATTTAAAAGCCTCCCTACCCTCCTTTCCCCATGCACACACTGCCCCACACACACTCACTGCACACCGATAGACACATTGCCCCACACACACTGCTGCTCCCCATACACATGACCCCCATACACAAATTGCCCCACACATACATACAGTGCCCCCCACACACTGCTACCCCCCCATAAACACTATGCCCCACACATACATACTGTGATCCACCATACACACATTGCCCCACACATACATACAGTGCCCCACACACACATACAGTGATCCCCCATACACACACTGCCCCACACATACATACAGTGCTCCCCATACACACACTGCAACCCATACACACATTGCACTTATACACACATTGCACCACACATACAATGCCCCACACACACATACAGTGCTCCCCCATACACACACTGCCCAACACATACACACATTGCCCCCCATACACACATTGCCCACACACACATACAGTGCCCCCCATACACACACTGCCCCCACACACACACTGCCCCCCACACACATACAGTGCCCCCATACACACACTGCCCCAAACACACATACACTGCAAGCCTCACACACACTGCAACTCTCACACACACTGCCCCCCTCACACACACACTGCAGCTCTCTCACACACACACTGCCCCACACATACACTGCAACCCTGACATACACTGCCGCCCTCTCGCACTCACATATACACTGCACCTTTCACACACACATCACCCCTCACACATACCACTGCTCCTATTCCCTATATCCCAGCAGACCCCAGGTAAGTTGTCAAACTGTTCTTAAACGGTTTGGCTACTTATTCTGGCATGGGATCCTGGCACTACTGGCACCATAACTACTACACTGAGCTGTAGTGGTTATTGTGCCTGGATTATTTCTTTAAATAATCTACAAGTGCCCCTCCCAAGATCAGGCTCTGGATCCGCCACTGATTTATATATATATATACCCATATACAACAACCAATTCTGCTTTTTAAGATTTATTTATTTTTTATTCTTTTTTTTGCTATTCATGAGTTTACAGACAATCTTGCTGTGCCACAACAGCAAAAGAAAGCGTGATAAAAACAATAGATGTCATGGCATTTGAGAGAAACAGCACAGTATTTTTATATGAAGATAGTTGAGTGAGGTATAAATGAGTAGACTTATGTAAACAAGCTGGGAATACATGAAACAACAACGATTAAGTAGTCACGCTAAATCTACATGAAGGAAACTTTAAGAGAGTATACCACCCCGGGCTGATCCTGGGTTACAACAGACAGTCTGCTTTGCTAAACTAGAGGGCATTAATAAACAGGCAACAACACTAAGAGTTTCAGCCATGTGGTCAGCACACTCCCATCATGGGTACGATGCGGCACCAGCCGAGATCTCCAGGCTTCTGGTCCAGTGTCAACAGTGCCGCCAGTTCTGCTTTAAGCCAAGTTTGGTCAAACATTGATGCACAGTGAAAATTAACAGATCTTCATTTCATTCTGCAAAACATAAAAAACATTGCCGCTGCAATAGTCTAAGAAATAAATAATTTGTAAACACTGGCTGTTCTGCTGATTCCTATTTGGCTCTGTTGACTAATGCTAGATGCTTATCAATGTTGCCACATGTTTATATTGAAGGTCAATGTGTGATTGCATAATAATACTATGCTTTCATGGCACAACTTAAAACCTTTGCTTAAAAAGTGGAGTGCTTCTTTGCAACAACGCTCAGATATCCTGCTGCATTCAATCTGTCCACATTGAAGCCGTTACGAACATCACAATGTACAATGTAGCAAGGTTGAGATGATCTAGAGAAGGTTCCTACAATATGCCTGTGGATTTAGCTTATTGAAGTGGCCTCCCTAGTCACCAGTAGTCCTGTGCATGGCAGAAAACTTTAGTTCGGCCAAATCATTTTGTCTGAAAATAAAATGTAGTTTGGGTAGTCCAATAACGTCAGTGTGGCAGTTCAGCTCGTCTGAATATCACCCATGCAAAAATATTTTCAACACCTGACATATTATGTATATATTTTGCCGTTCACTGATTGGCGCATTTCCCCTTTATTTAAAAAGTTACTATTAGAGGTGAAAAAGAGAAGAAGCATTAAAAAAAAAAATACATATATATATATATATATATATATATATATATACATATTATTATTATTATTATTTTTTTACTGCTCCTCATATTCTTTCCCATCAGTTATCTTCTTTTTTGGCACCATGACAGAACTCACGAATCACAAATCACGAATCAAATGAGCATGCTCGTCCATTGTGTGAGACGTTTGCTGAGTCCATGTGGTGCTTCGAGTTACGGAATTGCAACAATCCAACAATCGTCCTAAATTCAACTGAATTGCAAAACGAATTAACAAATCTTGTCACCAGATCTCACTCTAGATATCAGTCCAACTGGGTATCTGTAGGTCAAAGAGAAAGAAGGTACTCAGTGTAGAGGTCCATTAACCTCAAAACATATCTAAGCACTGAAAGTATTGGAGTTAGCATGGCTTATTATCTCTGTGGAACACCTCAGAACGTTCATAGTCTTACATTTGCTTGAGCAGAATTTAATGTGAAGTATTTATTTATATATTTATTTTTGTATTATTTTGTGCCTCACCCATGTAACATCTATTTATAGACATGGTTGGGCGTTGGCAGAATATGATTCACTCTCTTACCATCTTCAGGTATTGCCAACCCAGTGAAGCTGGTGCCTTGGTTTCTACATTCAGATCGGGATTGTAAGCTTGCAAGCGGGCGCTCTCCCATTTTGAGGTTCTTTTGTCTCTATACTCAACTTAGTTAGAAATGCCTTGTATCAATCTCTCTGTAAGCTACTATTTCCTCTAATTATTACTCTTACATGGCAGGTTTAGCTGGCAAAGCATATAGACCTAGGCAGTATGCCAGATTGGGGCCCCTGCCTAGAGCCCTTGGACGTCCATCCCCACCTGGAATCTGTTGAAGCCACTCCCCAAACTTGGGAGTCACAGCCCGAGTGCTCCTAGCACAACTGGGACTACTTCTTTCAGTCCCTGGTATTTGTCCAGCTTCTCATGTTCTTTCTTCCTCATGTTATAGTCAATGGGTATTGCCACGTCCACCATTACTGCAATCTTCCGTTCCTTGTCAACCATCACAATGTCATGTTAGTTGGCCTGTACTTGCTTGTCTGTCTGGATCTGGAATATATATATATATTTTACTACACTTTACCTGCTATTGTGCTATAATGTAGTGTAGATAGAATTAGGTGTGGGAATTTAGGAGGGATGCAGGAGAACGAAACATGTTAATTGGCGGACTATAAATTAGTTAAGGTAAAGCTGACTGCTCTTGCTGCTTCTTTCTCTACAACAGGGTGGCATGGCCCCTTTCATCTACACTCACTAGATCCGCCTCTTTCTCGTTCTGCCTCCCAGTAAGAAGGGAAGGAGAGAAGTGGACAAGTGAATGCTGTGAAGAGAGGTTTCAGATTTTGTGATTAGTGAGAGACAGGAGTTGAGAGATGGAGGGCTTGTAGGATGAACAGATAGACTTGGTTGAAAGATGACAGCGAGAGATTAGTATCTGTTATGTATGTTACATGCTTCCCAACTATCCCGATTTCGCCTCCTGTGAGTTTTCCTCCAGCCATGGCCATCTTTAGCGCATGGCAAACGGGGCAGCTGCCCCGGGCCCAGTTGCTCCTGGGGGTGCTGCAGAGCAGCTGCCCCGTGGGTCCCGCGATTTGAGCAGCCCCATGTACCCAGCGGTGCGGCTGCACAGAGCCGCACTGGCCCGCCAACTAAGGAGGCCCCCCAAATGGCCCATGCACTAAGGGCCACCCGGTAAGCATGTGTGAGCAGGGGCCCAGTCGGGCGCTGTGACGCTTAAACCGCGCGACCGGGCCCCTTGCTGTACTGGCTAGGAGGAAGTGAGTGCTGCGCGTCACTTCCTCCCACCGGTTATAATAACCGGGAGGAGAAAGGCAGGAGAAGAGGAGTTATTCAAGATAACTCCCATCTGCCTCAGCCTGCCACTGGACCCCAGGTAAACCACCCTCCATAAAAAGGTAAGAACCTGGAGGGTGGCTAAATTTATGTCTGTGTGTGTGTATGTCAGGATGTGTGTGTGTGTGTGTGTGTGTCAGTATGTTTGTGTGTGTGTGTATGTGTGTGTGTCAGTATGCCTGCCTGTGTGTGTGTCAGTATGTCTGTGTGTGTCAGCATGTCTGTGTGTGTGTGTGTCAATATGTCTGTCAGTGTATGTGTCTGTGTGTGTTTCAGTATATCTGTCAGTGTATGTGTCTGTGTGTGTATGTATGTATGTATGTATGTTTGTGTGTCAGTATGTCTGCCATTATATATTTGTGTGTCAGTATGTATCTGCAAATGTTTTAATATATCTGTGTGTGTATGTGTCAGTAGGTCTGTCAGTGTGATTGGGGTTGGGCGTAATTGGAGGGGGGAGGGGCAGGGCCTAGGGGGCCCAAGAAAATGCTTTGCCCAGGGTCCTATTCATATTATATACGGCCCTGCCTCCAGCACTTCCTCCAGCAGAAGCAAGACAATGCGTGAATGTTTTAGTGTTTTCTCTCTAAAAGATTCTGTAAAAAGATTACGGGAAAATGTATTGCTGGGCCATCCTCTGACCATATCAATAACACATGGTGTCTGTACAATCAGCAGCTACTAGATGTTGAAGACCTCTCCCCCTTCCATTCATATCTCCCTCTCCCCCCTTCCATTCATATCTTCCTCTCCCCCCTTCCATTCATATCTCCCTCCCCCTTCCATTAATATCTCGCTCCCCCCTTACATCAATATCTCCCCCCCTTACATTAATATCTTGCTTCCCCCCTTCCATCAATATCTCCCTCAACCTTCCATTAATATCTTGCTCTCCCCTTCCATTCATTTCTCCCTCTCCCTCTTCCATTCATATCTCCCTCGCTCCTTCCATCAATATCTCCCTCCCCCTTACATTCATATCTCCCTCCCCTATATATCATATATTTCTCCCTCTCTCCCTTTTCCATTAATTCCATTCTCCTCCTTTCCATTAATATCTCCTTTTCCATCCTCCTCTTCACCACCAATATTCCCTTCCTTTGCATTAATATCTCGCTTCTCCCCCTTCCATCAATATCTCCCTTCATCTATATCTCCTCCCTTCCATTCATATCTCCTCTCCCTTCCATTAATATTCCCGCCTCTCCTTCCATCAATAATATCCTCCCCCTTCCATTCATATCTCCCTCCTCCATTCCATTAATATCTCCCTCCCCCTTCCATTCATATCTCCCTACCCCCTTCCATCAATATCACCCTCCCTCCCTTCCATCAATATCTCCCTCACCCCTTCCATTCATATCTCCCTCTCACCTCTTCCATTCATATCTCTCCCCCTCCCATTCACATCTCCTTCCCCCTTTATCCATATCTCCCTCCACCCCTTCCATTCATATCTCCCTCCACCCCTTCCATTCATATCTCCCTTGCCTCCATCCAGTTCATATCTCTCCCCCATGTCTCCCTCCCTACACATTCCATCCATGTGTCTCCACATCCACTCCCCTATGTCTCCCTTCCTATGCCTTCTGTTTATACTCCTTCCCTATTTTCAGGCAGCTGTACCCTCACACTTTCACCTCAGGCACCAGTTTTGCTCTGCCCTTTCAATTTACCTGACAAGGAAGCCTCTCACTCTCCGGTGGCACACTGACAGATTGAGCGCCGGGTAGTCTCCTGACACACGGCGCTCCTACGCAGAACCGCATGGAGCCTCACGTGTCAGTCTGACAAGTGATTTTTGTGCCCCCACGACCGAAGCCTGTGATTGGCTGGGCCAAAACTAAGTTCCTTGTGGGCTGTCCGCTGGATGCGAGTTTGACATGCTTGCTGTAGAATTTCTTTACCCTATGCAATGTTCAGCATACTAATACAAATTCCAACAAAACCATACTTTCAATAAAAATAACCTTTTGCATGTTTTATAAATGTCAAAATTCCACTTTATTTTGTTTCTGATGAAATGTAATAATAAACTGAAACATTGTCATATTTATAAATCTGCTAACGCCTATGGTTTTTCACAGGCTCTAAGAAAGAGGTTCCCCAGAGGCAATTACATGTATCTATAAATGCATGTAAAGAAACCACAAATCAGGAATTAGGACCACGGATCAGTAGGCTCCTTCTTGTTTCATACTGCCATTGACAAGTTATTTTCGTCAACGCGCATGGCAACGCAATGAGCAACAGTGATGTCTCTTTTCTTTCTAAACGAGAATAAGAACCAATAATTTTCCCCACCCATCCATATGCCCGATGACGTGGCTTCTGTTTGGAGGGTGCGGTTTTGGCACTTGATCCATATGCCTGCGGGATCCTGGGAGTTCTGTTTCTTTCCATCCCAGTTTTAGGAAGTTAACCAGACCTCCGAAGTACATGTAGTATTCCCGAGAAAGATGGTCACAGCAACTATGTACTGGCAAAGTCAGGCTACATTGTGCCACTGTCAATAGTTTGTGTGGGTCATGGCCTACAATTGTACTAAAATTGTCCTTGCACATAGTGTTAAATTTTTTAGCTTGTTTATTTCTGAATCTTTTATATCTGAAAATGTCAGACCATCACCCTCTCTGACAAATGCCTATAAAAAAAAAAAAAAAAAGACAGCCATGGAAAATGTATTTTAATCTGTATTAAATGTCAAAGAGAAGGTTTGCACCCTTAACACAGAAAAACTAATGTGATCACTTCAGCACATCAGTGCGTTTGTTCAGATCTGCTTCTCTGTAACAGTTTTGTTTTGTTTTTTTACGATCATTTAGCTCTGCAGCATGACTTGGGTTAATATAACTAATCTGTGGATTACGCAACAGAACATGTTACATAGAATCCGATAAAGTGTGTCAGTGGGGCAGAGAGCATGATGGACTGGTTAGTCTGCCAATCACAGACAATCTCCGAGCCTGTTTAACCAGTGAGAGACGAGGACCAGTCTCTAGGCTTCGTTCAACGTAATCACCGCAGATGCCTGTTATATAACCAGCAGGATTATTCAGGAGAGGCGGAGCATGCCAGTTAACAAGCCTGCGACTAATTACCCCCTTTATGCATGTTATTACTTATTCTCATTGCTCTCCCAGTGCTCTCACAAGCTGATATGTTGATTATTAATTTAATCTATTAATTGACATAATTGTTTTACCTCCCCTCTAGCCGTTCAAACACCGAAAACATACAGTTCTGCTAGCAGTGTTTGCAGGCAGAAAAAGCACAAGAACAAACAATGTCAGTGATATACCCACAAACAAACAAACAAACACAAAGAGGCAGCCAAGGGCTGCATCTGTTTTTCCCCCCAAAAGATTCACACATAAAGTATATCATTTATACATTATAAATATAAATAGCATCAATCATATCACAAAAACATTGTGAAATATCAGATTCATTTGCATGGTGATTTTTATTTTGAATTCTGTTTTGGCAGATTTCAATAGGTCAAAAGATTGTTTCAAAACCAGTCCGCTAAGGAATCTAAGCTGGCAAAGCAAAGCATCATGGGAGTTGTAGTTTTGCAACAGCTGTGGATACAGTCATCCCTACCTAATCATAACCCATAACATGCGGCCAGTCTGATAAATAATAAAATTGACAAATCCATAAATTGAGTATTGTGACTAATCCATTAGGGAATTATTATTATTAATTATTGAGAATCCAGGCATATTATTTGTCCAGCATATGGATCTGTAGGGCAAATTGTAATAAGAAATTATTCCATAGGATCATGTTCAGACGAGTTTGTTTATTTTTTTCAATCTGTGGTTTTTATAATTTCAAACTTTAATGGTATTTCCTGGGGATGGGAAATATTGTTGGATAAAAAGTGGTAACCGACAGTGGTCTGCTGGAAATAATTCTTACTATTTGTACTTTAAAGGCACAATCTAAACACCATAACCACTATGTCTGCTATAGAGGTTGTAAGGAGTGGAGTCCCTTGTCGCCCTCCCAGAGTAATATGTCAAACTGTTTTAGAATGATTTGACAACTTACCTGGGTACGGCCAGTTTGACAGCTTAACTGGATCTCCTTACAGATAAATCCAGTTCGCTATACAGTGGTACGCAGGGCCACTCTCATTGGCTGAGAGCATCAGCTGAGCAGTGCAGGTGCCCAGGTAAGTATACAAACACTATGCTGGGTAGAGATGCTATAACCAAACTCAATTGTACTCCATATGGGCCCTGGATTGCTTCTTGAAGTATTTTTCTTTCTAAAACAATGCCTCTCTGCTGTAGAAATTTTGTGTAGCAGGCAGAAACTCTTATCAACATTCTTGTGTGGCTTAGCTGTTCCAAACCGACAACAGATACACATTAATACACTACAGAAAAGCCAGTAAAAATGCAAAACTCATGGTTACACAACATAGAATTTAAAAAATTTTTTTTACAGAACAGGTATAGTTTAAGCTGAAGTAACAACAGGCATGGTAACCGTAAGGTAAATACTGTGACACAGGCAGTTACAAGATCTATGCAATGCATTAGCAGAGAAGGAGTTAATCTCGATCTTTAGTCTGTCCCTTATATAATAAAGCCCACACAGCACTGAGCACAGCTGTGTGACGTGGGATAAAAAGCAGGAATGAGTCAATCGCAGGATGGGGGGCAGAGATCAATGAAAGCAAGGAAGGGGGGGCACACATGAGAGAGAGAGGGAATGATCGAGAATGAGGTGAATGTTGAAGAAGCAATAACTGATAAATGAGAAGCCACAAGGAATCACAATGCGAGGAGTTATGGTGGTAAAATAGGTCAGCGCCTGGTTTATAATAAACATATATAGTTAGATAGTTGTAAATATAGATAGTAATGTGAGGGTGGAATTACTGGCAATGCTGCTGGGGCAGACACATCAGGGTCCGTAGGGTTGTGAGGGCCCACTGGGTGACCCCACACTGTAATCACGGCAGTAGAATCGGAGAAAAACAGAAAAGGGTAAAGAAATAAGTAGGCAGCACACCTGAAATTAGGGGATTTCCTCAAAAACGCTGACGTGCAATAGAACCAAGAAAAACGTAAATCAGTATGTGCCAAAAGAAGAATATATATAAAAAACTAATTGTAAAAAATATACACATAAGAAGCACACAGTAAGACTTCTATAATATCCTTAAAATAATAAAAGCCAAGAAAATTGGAGTGCCAGGTTATATAAAACCAGTCCCAAAATAGTATCTGTTCCATTCCCAATTTTTCATGCAATATGTCTGACACTGTCTTCACTTCATGGTAACAAATAGGAGAAAGCAGAAGAACAGGAAAGACCGATAGTGCAATATGCCAGCTTAACTGAGGTACAAACAACACAACACAATACAGTGGTGAGGTACACACAACACAATACAATATACAGTGAGGTACACACTACACATAGGTCCACAATTGGCAATTCAAATGCAATAGAGCTTAAACCAGCTCTGGATTATTCAGCATACAGTGGTTTAGATCCCCATTTGTAGAATTTCATTCTGTGATCTGATCAGGGGCTCATTCAAGTGCTGGGCCCCACTAACACTGTGTAGTTTGTTTGGGGACACATAAATATATCTCCAAACCAGATCACATTTAACAGCAAACAGGACTGGCCAATGCTGGGACTGGGAGGAAGTCGTTACACGTCACTTCCTCCCAGCGCACACGCAGAACCACATGGGGGAAAAGAGAGACTGCAACATCCCACTCCCCCTGGATTTAGTTCATTCTGATGTGTTGCATGATTGCGTGTACTTACACATGTGTTGTAGCTGCTAATTAATATTACCTATTGGTGTTATGTTAGTAAATGCACAGTGTACCTTTTTTATTTGTATCCTCCCATACACTAGAGTCCCTGAACACACAAACACACATACTGCAGTATTATTATTATTATATAGCGCCAACAAATTCCATAGCGCTTTACAATATTATAGGAGGGGGCAATTTAACAATAAATGAGGTTGAAGGGAACCCTGCTCAAATGAGCTTACAGTCTAGAAGAGGCTGGTTATAAAACACAATAGGGCAGTATAATCCTTATCCACAAATACCCCACAACCCCATTCCTTACACCACCCCCACACTACTGCCCTATCCAGACACACACTGGACTGCGAACAGCCCCATCTATACACACAATCCCACATGCCTATACATAGCACCACAGGTAGCCTATCCTACACACATAAACACCACAAGCAACCTCTGAACAGACACAATCCCACATGCCTATACATAGCACCACAGGTAGCCTATCCTACACACATAAACACCACAAGCAACCTCCGAACAGACACAATCCCACATGCCTATACATAGCACCACAGGTAGCCTATCCTACACACATAAACACCACAAGCAACCTCCGAACAGACACAATCCCACATGGCTATACATAGCACCACAGGTAGCCTATCCTACACACATAAACACCACAAGCAACCTCCGAACAGACACAATCCCACATGCTATACATAGCACCACAGGTAGCCTATCCTACACACATAAACACCACACAGCAACCTCCGAACAGACACAATCCCACATGTCTATACATAGCACCACAGGTAGCCTATCCTACACAGATAAACACCACAAGCAACCTCCGAACAGACACAATCCCACATGGCTATACATAGCACCACAGGTAGCCTATCCTACACACACAAACACCACAAGCAACCTCCGAAAAGACACAATCCCACATGCCTATACATAGCACCACAGGTAGCCTATCCTACACACATAAACACCACAAGCAACCTCCGAACAGACACAATCCCACATGCCTATACATAGCACCACAGGTAACCTATCCTACACAGATAAACACCACAAGCAACCTCCGAACAGACACAATCCCACATGGCTATACATAGCACCACAGGTAGCCTATCCTACACAGATAAACACCACAAGCAACCTCCGAACAGACACAATCCCACATGGCTATACATAGCACCACAGGTAGCCTATCCTACACACATAAACACCACAAGCAACCTCCGAAAAGACACAATCCCACATGCCTATACATAGCACCACAGGTAGCCTATCCTACACACATAAACACCACAAGCAACCTCCGAACAGACACAATCCCACATGCCTATACATAGCACCACAGGTAACCTATCCTACACAGATAAACACCACAAGCAACCTCCGAACAGACACAATCCCACATGGCTATACATAGCACCACAGGTAGCCTATCCTACACAGATAAACACCACAAGCAACCTCCGAACAGACACAATCCCACATGGCTATACATAGCACCACAGGTAGCCTATCCTACACACATAAACACCACAAGCAACCTCCGAAAAGACACAATCCCACATACAGTCTCTCTCTTTCATTTCCTCCTGTTGTTTTAAACCTTATATAGAGACTGTCTTGGGGCAGAATTTGCAAACAAGCACAGTAAAATCTGACAAGACTCTTTGAAAATGGCCTTTTTAGTTATTTTTGTTATTTACCTCGAGTGGAAGCGGAAGTATATTTATATTGTTTGATAACATGGAATAAAATAATATTTTTTTTTAAATGTAGATTAACTAGTTCTTACCCAGGTGCAGCGGGACTAAACCACGTTTCTACTTGATTGGGAAACGACATTATCATGAAAAGTTAATTATATATAATAATGTATAGAGAGAGAAACTCTAGCATTAACTGTTGCTGGCTATTAGTGCACACTCTGCACTTCCTCATGCCACAGGCTTGCCATCTGGAGAAACTCGCTATCCTGCATGCCAGTGTTCATTGCGACGTCACCGCTAAACCTTCAGGGAACTGCCGAGTACCGAGTGTTGGAATGGTGATCTGTAATGGAGGTTATAGGAATAGTGACAATGTTACAGACCAATCCTGGACCAATTCAGACGTAGCAGACGTCAGTTTGATAGCTTATCTATTAAGTTATTGTATTATTTAGCTTCTCTTTAAAAATTAAACACCCCCAGGCACCCCAATACTGAATTTGCCCAACTTTAACCCTCAACGCAATAATTCTAAAAAACTGTTATACCACAACCCTTCCTATTGTGTTTTTATGCCCCCACCTCCTCTAGATTATAAGCCCATTTGAAGTGGCTCCTCCACAACCTATTGTTCCTGTCAAAATGTAAAATACTTGGTCTAATTTGTTAAATTCCCCTTAAAGGGACTCTCCAGTGCCAGGAAAACAAACTGTTTTCCTGGCACTTCAGGTCCCCTCTCCCTCCCACCCCCCATCCCAAGTTGCTTACCTGTATTCAGTGACTTACCTGTATCCCGTGCCGATATTCCTCGGCGCTGGTTCAGGGTCCGCCCACGCTGCTCCCCCGCCTACGTCAGCCGGCGAGGGGAGACCTAATGCGCATGCACGGCAATGCCGCGCACACGCATTAGACCTCCCCATAGGAAACCATTGAAAAATGCTTTCAATGCTTTCCTATGGGGATTTCAGCAATGCTGGAGGTCCTCACATAGAAATGTGTGCTATAAACCCAGAAGTGCCCTCTAGTGGCTGTCTAGTAGAATATTTACAGTTGCAGGGTTAAGGGTAGTGAGAGTTGGCACCCAGGCCACTCCAATGGGCAGAAGTGGTCTGGGTGCCTGGAGTGTCCCTTTAATTATATTGTACAGCACTACAAAATTAGTTAGTGCTATATAAATACCAATAATAACTGTAACTCATATCAAGCTTTAAACCCTCTTAACACTAAATGCCATATATTATCGAACTCTGACATTAACCCCTCTCTAACCTTCCCCCTCCCCTTTACTATAACCACTTCTATCCCAGCATGCATTTACACAGTTGCATACACTTACTGTACTCACAGATTCAAACACAATACATTACAAGTAGATGTAAATATACACTGATGCTATTTTTGGCCCAAATCCCTATTTTTTTATCCTAATGTCCCTGGTTTCTAGGAGCTCCATATTGAGTGTATAACAGCGCTCCACAGCAATAATACTCCCAGTAATGTGTCTTTAAACTACAATAAATATGTTTAGAAATCATTCTGTGTAACTCAGATAGATACATTGTTCCTGTTCTAGATTACATTTTAGTTGCATAAATTGTTATTAGTAAGTCACCTAAAATTTCTCAGAAGAGCCCTGCCCCTGGTCACACATACCAGACACACCTAAAATAAAGTGTCCCTGTTTGTCCATTTGAAATGTTGGAAGATATACATCTGTTGTAGAAGCATCAGGGGAGTTTGCAAACTCAGGGGGGTTTAACGTTTGGCCATCCTAGTTCTACAAAATTGGGAGAAAATATCTTGCAGATTTTAATTTTTTATTGATTAGTTTCCTGGACACATCCACTTGCAATGGGATCATGTGTCTATAGTCATCAAACACCAGGAAGCAGCCAGCCTCTATTTGGATATTTCAAGATGAAAATAATAGTGCGGATAATAATAATAATAATAAATAATAATAAAATGTGCATCAATAAAGACATGCATTATCCTACAAGGTTCTTAAAGCCACAGACAGGATTTTATAAGGTTGCTGAGCAGACTAAGCCTGAAGACTCAAATGTGCAGCACTGACACCATGTGGCTCTTTACAATAATGCAGGTTAATTTTTTTGTGATCTTAATATATATTTACATATGCCGTTCCAATAGCTTTAGTAGTTATGCACGTTCTTATATATGTATGTATAAACATAGTGTGCAGTATATTTCTGTATGATGCTGCCCTTTGTAAAATATAAGCTAGATTTTCAGTATATGGAATCCACAAATTTTCCGACTTTGACACCTATAAGAAGAAGTTTGGAAGTTTAAAGGGACACTATAGGCACCCAGACCACTTCAGTTCATTGATGTGGTCTGGGAGCAGTGTCCCTATTCCATTTAGTGCTGCAATGTTAAACATTGCGTTTCCAGAGAAACTGCAATGTTTACATTGCAGCACAAAGTCTGCATCCATTGTCTGTCTCCCAGGCAACCACTAAAGGACTTCCTGAGTCGAAATGAACCTTTGGTCCGGTATCTGACGCTGGACGTCCTCATGTTCTGCATTAAGGACCTCCAACATCAGATTTTTCCCCATAGGAAAGCATTGATTGAATGCTTTTCTATGGGGAGGTCTAATGCATGCATTATTGCCCGCTCGTCACGGGACTTCAGAGGAGGCAGAGCCACGACCCAGGTCCAAGGGACATTGGCACTGGGGTAAGGTAAGTAATAAAAAGGGTTTTAACCTTTTATTTACCAATGTGATGGTTGCGGGGGGGGAGGTCTGAGGGAGGCAGGGGTAGCTGTAGTGCCAGGAATACAGCACTATAAATAGTGTCCCTTTAATAACAATTACAATACTCTGGAATACACAGATGACAAGAATCTTAGAAAATATCAGGAGATGTTAATCACTGCTTACTAACTAGCTTCAATGAAAGATGCTAAATGTTACCATCTGCTGCTATGTCCATAAATTGTTTTGATTTTGTAGTATGAAAAGGCAGTTCACTCTTAACATTAGAAACAATCTTTATATCAATTAGCTGCTTATGGGAAAACTTAGCAACTAATTGGAAACAAGCAGCAAGTCATTTCACCATGACATCTGCCTATTTTGTCACGTAGTCACAAATCCTACGGGTTTATTTAACAAAGTGAATTTTAAATATACATTTTTCAATTGCACCTGTTGTACAGCTGTGCTTAGTGTTGGGACAGGGACTGTACTGTCAGGGGAGATAGGAGCTATACAGTGTTTGTGTATAGGTGGACAGGGGCTGTACTGTCAGAGGAGATAGGCACTATACAGTGTTTGTGTGTAGGTGGATAGGGGCTGTACTGTCAGGGGAGATAGGAACTATACAGTGTTTGTGTATAGGTGGATAGGGGCTGTACTGTCAGGGGAGATAGGAGCTATACAGTGTTTGTGTATAGGTGGATAGGGGCTGTACTGTCAGGGGAGATAGGAGCTATACAGTGTTTGTGTATAGGTGGATAGGGGCTGTACTGTCAGGGGAGATAGGAGCTATACAGTGTTTGTGTATAGGTGGATAGGAGCTGTACTGTCAGGGGAGATAGGAGCTATACAGTGTTTGTGTATAGGTGGATAGGGGCTGTACTGTCAGGGGAGATAGGAGCTATACAGTGTTTGTGTATAGGTGGATAGGGGCTGTACTGTCAGGGGAGATAGGAGCTATACAGTGTTTGTGTGTAGGTGGATAGGGGCTGTACTGTCAGGGAGATAGGACTATACAGTGTTTGTGTATAGGTGGATAGGGGCTGTACTGTCAGGGGAGATAGGAGCTATACAGTGTTTGTGTATAGGTGGATAGGGGCTGTACTGTCAGGGAGATAGGAGCTATACAGTGTTTGTGTATAGGTGGGATAGGGGCTGTACTGTCAGGGGAGATAGGAACTATACAGTGTTTGTGTATAGGTGGATAGGGGCTGTACTGTCGGGGAGATAGGACTATACAGTGTTTGTGTATAGGTGGATAGGGGCTGTACTGTCAGGGGAGATAGGAGCTATACAGTGTTTGTGTATAGGTGGATAGGGACTGTACTGTCAGGGGAGATAGAACTATACAGTGTTTGTGTAGATGGATAGGGGCTGTACTGTCAGGGGAGATAGGAGCTATACAGTGTTTGTGTGTAGGTGGATAGGGGCTGTACTGTCAGGGGAGATAGGAGCTATACAGTGTTTGTGTATAGGTGGATAGGGGCTGTACTGTCAGGGGAGATAGGCGCTATACAGTGTTTGTGTATAGGTGGATAGGGGCTGTACTGTCAGGGGAGATAGGAGCTATACAGTGTTTGTGTATAGGTGGATAGGGGCTGTACTGTCAGGGGAGATAGGAGCTATACAGTGTTTGTGTATAGGTGGATAGGAGCTGTACTGTCAGGGGAGATAGGAGCTATACAGTGTTTGTGTATAGGTGGATAGGGGCTGTACTGTCAGGGGAGATAGGAGCTATACAGTGTTTGTGTATAGGTGGATAGGGGCTGTACTGTCAGGGGAGATAGGAGCTATACAGTGTTTGTGTATAGGTGGATAGGGACTATACTGTCAGGGGAGATAGGAGCTATACAGTGTTTGTGTGTAGGTGGACAGGGGCTGTACTGTCAGAGGAGATAGGCACTATACAGTGTTTGTGTGGCGGATAGGGGCTGTACTGTCAGGGGAGATAGGAGCTATACAGTGTTTGTGTATAGGTGGATAGGGGCTGTACTGTCAGGGGAGATAGGAGCTATACAGTGTTTGTGTGTAGGTGGATAGGGGCTGTACTGTCAGGGGAGATAGGAGCTATACAGTGTTTGTGTATAGGTGGATAGGGGCTGTACTGTCAGGGGAGATAGGAGCTATACAGTGTTTGTGTATAGGTGGATAGGGGCTGTACTGTCAGGGGAGATAGGAGCTATACAGTGTTTGTGTATAGGTGGATAGGGGCTGTACTGTCAGGGGAGATAGGAGCTATACAGTGTTTGTGTATAGGTGGATAGGGGCTGTACTGTCAGGGGAGATAGGAGCTATACAGTGTTTGTGTATAGGTGGATAGGGGCTGTACTGTCAGGGGAGATAGGAGCTATACAGTGTTTGTGTATAGGTGGATAGGGGCTGTACTGTCAGGGGAGATAGGAGCTATACAGTGTTTGTGTATAGGTGGATAGGGGCTGTACTGTCAGGGGAGATAGGAGCTATACAGTGTTTGTGTATAGGTGGATAGGGACTGTACTGTCAGGGGAGATAGGAGCTATACAGTGTTTGTGTATAGGTGGATAGGGGCTGTACTGTCAGGGGAGATTGTAATTGGGCTTTCCTGGGGCAGGGTAAGTTACTTTCCTCTGGGGGTAGGGGTAAGGAGCTGTACTGTAGGGTTGTCAGTTGCTACATTGTGGATGATTAACGGGCTATATTGTGGGTGGGGTAAGGGGCAGTACTGTGGTGGTGTAAGGGGCTGCACTGTGGGGGTAATGGGGCTTTTGTTTTGGGGTGGTAAAGGGCTGCTCTGTGGGGGTGGGTAAGGTATTGTACTGTGGGGGTGGGTAACGTATTGTACTGTGGGGATGTAAGGGGCTGCATTGTGGATAGTTAAGAGACTGCATTGTTGGAGGTGTAAGGGAGAGCACTGTGGGGGTGGGGGGGGGGAGAGAAAGGGGCTGTACTGGGAAGAGTGTACTGTGTATAGTGAATAACCCTGATAGGATGCATGTAGTCCCGCATGAATATATATCTGTAAGATAAGAGAAGTTGTATTTATGTAAAATGAAATAAAGCAAGTGTCAGTCACAAGTGAGATTGAGGGTTCTTTGAGGTAATCCTTGATATAATCTTGAGAGAGAGTCCCATTTTTATATTGAACACACATTGTGTGTATACCATGTATATTAACTTATACCACGTGTATAGGTTAATATACACCTCTTTGTTACCTTTTATACAGTCATTAGGTCATTATAAATGTTGGCATTGCACAGTGCATAACCCATTTCTTTTTTTTATTTCCACAGCACAGATAGAAGTTATCCCGTGTAAAATATGTGGGGACAAGTCATCGGGTATTCATTATGGAGTGATTACCTGTGAGGGGTGTAAGGTAAGCTTTCTCATTTAAAACCAATTATATAAGATCTGACTGCTTATTTTGTCACAATGATGATTCAGGATATTCAGCGTTTAGTGAATAACCTGATTGTCTTGCCTTCTGCCCCAATAGTCTCTCCCTCTGTTCCCCTCCCCCATAGTGTCAATGCAGATTGTGTGTAATATGTGTGCGCGGCAGACTGTGTGTGTGTTGACTGTGTGTAATGTGTGTATTGACTGTGTGTACTTGTTGTGTGTGGTACGTGTTTATTGTGATTGATGTGTGCAGGTTGTGTGTAGTGTCTGTTAGCTGTGCGTAATGTGAGTGTTGTGTGTATAATGTTTATTGTGTTGTCTGTGTTTTGTCCCCATCCTCAGTAGATTTCTGCAAGGAGGGGGCTATAATTCCTTGTGGTCTAGCAAGGAGTTAAATTTCCTGGAAATCACGTGGGGACCATGTGGCCTCAACATAAATGATTTTTTTTTAGAAAAAGACTGCTGGATGTGTGTGATGTGACATCATATATTCATGCAGCCTCTTCAGTATGACCTGCTTAGCATACACCTTAAAATTTATTTAAAAGATACTTGTCATGGTAGATGCAACTTATTTTTAAAAAGCATAACATTCTATCTATACGTCGTGATAAGAGATTTGCTAGCAAATGTATAGATTCGGAGAAAAATATATTTGCAAATAGGTGTTTCTTTTATCAATCAATAAGTTCTTCAGCATAGATTCATATGTCGAAGGACTGAGTGACAGGGAAATCAGAAGAGGCTTCCCACAGGCAGAGCTGGGTTACCCTATAGGAAACTAAGGCCTGGGTATAGACAGAGGACTCATGAGCCCCTGTCTCGGACTGGAGTTCTGGGTGTGATAAGTCCCTCGTCAAACCAGCAGGGAGATCAAAAGCACACATTTTAATATAACGCATGAAGTTACATATAGCCAGATAGCAATAAAGACTATTTTATGTTAAAAACAAGAAAATATTTTCCGTTTTAATGAACTGGGCAGTCTTGGAAGCATGTCATTATTTTCTCTCCAATTTTTGATCTGACAGGCTGTTTCTTCAGTCGGTGTTTTGCATTAAATATATTACGCATTAATTAAATATTATTATACTATAATCATGAAACCAGTGATGATGCCAAACTAAACTTAAAAAAAGTATTTATCAGTCAAGTAATACTTTTACAGAAGTAAAATTGTTTTGTGAGTATTGCTGACTGGTTTTATACAGTTCCTCCATGTGACATCCTGATTTAGCACGATCACAATCACCCGACGGTTTGCCTCGGGCCTCTGAAAAAAAGAGGGGGAGTTCGAGCTCATAACCCAGCCTGAGCAGCACTTTTGAAACTGTTCAAAGTTTCAGGGCATTCTAACCCATACGGAATGGTTTGTCTGTCAGCCTGGTGTTCTAGCCGGTTCTGATGATACACCTCCATTATGGTTAATCACATAGTCTGTGCCATCAGCAGCGTCAAGCTAAAACAGGGCACAAGAAAATATTGAGAACAGACAACAACTCAAATACAGACATAAACAGCCATGTTACAGTGCTGCCACCCACCTCATGTGTGACATATTAAGGGTTAAAAAGTGTTTATAAAAATACCACTTTCTGTCTCATTAGAGATTTTGCCTTTTAGCTCAGAGAAGCAAGGTGAATTTTTAGTGTAGAGGTTTTGCCTTGACGTGGCACGTGAGCTTACACTTTAATGCCATTAGAGTAATATAAAAAAAAACCCAGTCATTTAAATGTACATAGTGATTGGGGTTTTCTTTTTTTTATTCTAACAACTCAAATTGCTTGCCCTTCAGTGGGTCCCGGCTCAGTTCTCAAGCTGTTAAGGCATCCATTCACTGGTCAGGGATAGAACCACGATGACTCATGAAATAAGCAGGTCATTGAGGCTGGCGGCTGAGCTTCTCCCCTTGATTTTACCTTGTCTTTTTTGATATTCAAGCCTCCAAACTTTATCACCCGTTGAGAGACTTTTTCACCTTGTTATAACCTTATGGGAGTTTTTTTTTTAAGATTAAGTGGGTTGATAGTGTACCCTTTATGTTACTTCATGTACTGCTTTGTGTAGACACAGTTTTGCATAAATATCATAGTGCTACCCATCCCTCCAAACTTCTTTATGTTTGCGAAGCTCTATCTTTCTTCGTGTGCTAGCCACAAGCCACCCAACAGAAATTCAGCATTATCAAAATGCCAACCAAACCCCTTAACTCTCAAGGCTGTTTCTCATATGCTACCCACAAACTACCTGGCAGGGTTATAATAGTATCAAAGAAATTCTACACCAACCAGACTCCTTAAACCTGTGAATGCCCTCAAGTCTCCTTATGTCTGTGAGATTATTCTCCAAAGAACTTTTAGGTCACTGCTACCTTTGATTCTAGAATCACAACAATATTACAAATACAACAGGATAAAACAATCAACAAAGGCTTTAAAACCAGGTCACAACGAACTGGATTTACCTGCTCCCTTCTGCACTGCACCTCTTAGACACTCAACAAATTACACTAGTGCAATGTTATAATGGTATGGCTTACCTTTCAGATGACCAGCCAAGTTGAGTACCCAAGGGCCAAGCAGGTCTGATCCCAGACTAAGATCCTCCAACTGTTAGCATAAAAAAAACAAAGGCCAACAGATTCTATGCAAATCATTTATTGATCATCACAGCAACTGTGATCAGCGGTGAGAATTTAGAAAGTAGAATCTGTCTTAAAGTCAATTTTAGCAACTGTTAAAACCCATAAAGGACAAACATTGACTATAAAGCATTTTCTGAAATGTAAAAGTTACAAAATACCTTTTTAATAAATACAAATGTACACAGAAAGCAAAAATGTAATAAACAAAATGTAGATATGTAACTCCTTCCTATGTGTTCTGGGCTTGTACCACCTGGCAACTCCCTCCGCTCCTGGTATTGTGGCTCAATACACAACACACATCACAATCACCTACTCTGTCACTTCTTGTTTCAAGCGTGCTCTCCTTCCCCTTCCAACTAATCCTTAGTTATAGAAAAAATTTAAGTTGCAACCATTTTCCAGCAAAGTCTTTGAGTAAACAAGTATCTGAAGAAGAAAAACCTGTTTATATGTTATGGAGTAGGTCATCAGCCGATTCCATATCATCAACCTCTTGAAGATGTCAAGTTGTAGTAATTTTGTAAATAATGGAATACTGCGAAAATGTAGTACAGTGTTAAAAAAATATATTTCAAAAGAAAATTGTGGACAGAATATGCTGTATAGTTAAAGGTTGACTCCCATGTCAATGCTGTTTCTGAAGGCCTGCTGGTTCATATGAGAAGAGATGGCAAATATTGTTGCATTGATCTATAATAAAGATTCAAGCTACCATAACGTTCCCAACGTAAAATTGTTCCCCCACAATTAATTATCCACAGATGGGATATCATTCTCAGATTTGTGTATAATTAATATTTTATTCTTAACATTATTTCCCCCCTATAACTTTCACTTTTCCCTTTTTTTCTGTTATCCTTACTAAGTTTGTTAAAAAAAAGTTTTATTCATGTTATGTAATTTGATGTCATGTTTAAAAATTTGCAAAACATTAAATAAAAGAATTTAAAAAAAATATTTTGCTGATCATATTTAAGTACTCACGTCTCACTCTCACAGAACAAATACCAGGCTTCAGTCCTTAGAAAACACAACACACTAAGCATTGACATCTGACTCTTTGCTCCCCCTCCCACTGTATTCTGTGTTTTCTGACCTTATGTATCACCGTTGGCTGATTTTTCAGGGTTTTTTCCGGAGGAGCCAGCAAAACAACGCAAGTTACTCCTGTTCTCGCCAGCGCAACTGTCTGATCGATCGGACCAACCGCAATCGTTGTCAGCACTGCCGACTTCAAAAGTGCCTTGAACTTGGCATGTCCCGAGATGGTGGGTACCCGCTTACTCACAGGTAGCTCTTGGGCATAGTCATTGTCGTACGTGTATTATATATATGAATTGCTGTAGACACAAACAGGGTTTATACACTAAAGTGAGAATTGCTGTGAAATCAAAGTGAATTTCAGATTTAAAGCCAAAGAAGGTAAACTGAAAAAATGATCCATGTCAGCTAGGTTTCCAGTCTGGCTGTTTTGGCCTTAAAGGAACACTATAGCATTAGGAATACTAATATATATTCCTAACGCTATAGTGCCCCAGTCATCAGGCCCTGCTGCAAGGGTTAAAAAAGGTAGTTTATTTACCTTTTGTCTCTCACATAGAAGACGCTCCGACTTTTTGGCTGAAATCATCGATGATCTCAGCCAATCCCCTGCTTTCTCATAGAAATACTCCATTATTTTGTGGAAGCGACTCTAATGGCTGTCAGTACAACAGCAATGTTTTTAGCCGCAGGGTAAAATGGTGGGAACACAGAGCACACAGACCACTTCATTAAGATGAAGTGTTCTGGGTGCCTATAGTGTTCCTTTAAATTTGAAATTAATTTAGAATTTCCAAGAATTCTCACTTTATGGAATAACCCAGTAAGTGTTTACATGGCACATGACAGCGTTGTCATTCTGTGAATGACCCACGTTAATTATGAGTAAGTACTAATTTACACTTGCCAGCTGTGCATCTAATTGAATGGGTTGAGGGGGTGGTGGGGTTCCCACTTCTCATTTCCAATGCACTCTCCGTGTGTAATACTGCATTCAGTGTGCTCTCAAATTCTCCTCTGTCCTGACAAGTACTTATCTTGCAGAAATCCTCAGAATTTACTCTACCTGGCCAATTTCCATGAATGAATGTAACATATATAAAAAATGTTTGAGCAAAATAAACACTGACAACTGTGTAGGCAAAGCAGAACTATGATGCGTACCAATTAAAGGGACGCAAGAGTCACCAAATCAACTTTTGCTTAATGAAGTAGGTTTTATGCTCAGTTCTCTGCCATTTAGGACATAATTTACTTTGTTTATGCAACCCTAGTCACATCTCCCTGCATGTGACTTACACAGTCTTCATAAACACTTCCTGTAAAGAGTCATCTAAAGTTTGCACTTCCTTTATTGCAAATTCTGTTTAACTTAGCATTTCTTATCTCCTGCTCTGTTAATAGCTTGATATACCCTGCAGGAGCCTCATGAAAGCAATTAAAGTTAAATTTACAGAGCAGGAGATAAGGTACAGCTGATTGAAAATTAATCAATTTTTGTTTCATGCAGGCTGTTTCAGTCACAGCCAGGGGAGGTGTGGCTAAGCATGCATAAATAGAAACAAAAGTGATTTAACTCCTAAATGGCATTGAAATGAACAGTGAAACTTCAGAAGCATGATATATACAACAAAACTGCTTCACTGACCTGAAGTTGTTTTGGTGACTATAGTGTCCCCTTAAATAGTCCTCACCTGTCGCCAATCAAATCAGAGTGCCATCACCACATCACAAATGACAAAAGAAAGGTTTAGGAACTCAAAAATAGCTAAGTAACATTGAGACACTTTAATCCAAATCACAGAGGGCTATCTGTCAAGCTAAATGCACCAGTGAACACATTGAACCTTTGTAAGTGCACCGAACAGGAAGTTTGGCAACTGGTGAAGAGCAACCAATTACATGTCATAACAAATTACATAAATTCACATCTAAATACCATTTACAGTGGTGTATTGGCTTTGACAAAGGTACATTTTAGGCCAAAATGTTGCAACTCCGTGGTTTGGAGTAATGAGTTAATTAACTATTTTTGACACTCATGTAACCCGTTGTTTGCACTTTGCAGCCTCAACAGGGGACCCTTCATCCTAGAATAATGACAGTCAATAAAGGACAAAGACCTTATCATGATTGAGCTTGACAGTGTCCCCATGCAAAAAGTGAGGTTGAGGCAGAAATGGTTTGTTAATTAGTGTGAAGAAAGAAATTGACTGGCATGCACTGTTCTGATTTCACCACTTTAAGTTGAAATTGAATGCTGACTGAGCACAATACATAAATGCTCAGCATCACTGCTCAGCCTATAATTTTGTGGCCGAATGAAAGCAAATCTCCAGAACAATTCCCCAATATCTAGCTAAATGCCTTCAATTAGAATGGCTAACAAGTGACATATTCTTATTAATGCGAAATGTTTAGGCAGATGTTTTTGAAATCTTAGTGTTCATGCTTACATTTTATCAGGCTCAGAATTGACACACCATTAAAGGCTTTACTGTTGCCTAGCCATGTTTAAGCTAACATACACTAATCAGCCACAGCATTTAAACCACTGCCAGGTGAAGTGTTTAACATTGATTATATTGTTACAATAGCACCTGTCAAGAAGTTGGATATATTAGGCAGCAAGTGAACAGTCAGTTCTTGAATTTCATGTGTTGGAAGCAGGGAAAATGGTAAAACGAAAAGATCTAAGTGTTCTTAGCAAGGGCCAAATAGTGATGGCTAGATGACTGGGTCAGAGCATCTCCAAAACAGAAAGTCTTGTGGGGTGTGTCTGGTATGCAGTGGTTAGTACCTACCAAAAGTGGTGCAAGGAAGCACAACCGGTGTACCAGCATCAGGGTCATGGACGTCAAAGGCTCATTGATGCACGTGGGGAGTGAAGGCTAGCCCTTCTGGTCCGATCACACAGAAGAGCTACTGTAGCTAAAATGGCTGAAAAACTTAATGCTGGCCATGATAAAATCGTTCATTGCAGTTTGCTTCATATGGGGCTACATAGCTGAAGACTAGTCAGCATGCCAATTATGATCCCCATTTACTGCGAAAATGCCTTCATTGGTGATGTGAACATCAGAACTGGACCATGGCGCAATGGAAGAGGTTGCGTGGTCTGATGAATCATGTTTTCTTTTAGATCAGGTTGATTGCCGTGTCCGTGTGCATCATTTACCTGATGAGAGATTGCAGCAGGATGCATTATGGGATGAAGGCAGGCCGATGGAGGCAGTGTTTTGCTCTGGGCAATGTTTTGCTGGGAATCCTTGGGTCCTGGCATTCATGTGGATATTACTTTTACACGTACCACCTACCTAGAGCAGATCATGTACATTCATTCATGGTAATGGTGTACACTGATGGCAGTGGCCTCTTTCAGCAGGATAATGAACCCTGTAAAACTTTCTCAGGAATTATTTTAGGAACATGAAAAAGAGTTCAAGGTGTTGCCTTGGCCTCGAAATTCACCAGATCTCAATCCAATTGAGCATCTGTGGGACATGCTGTAACCACAAATCTGATCCATGGAGGCCCCACCTCACAGCTTGCAGTACTTAAATGATCTACTACCAATGTCTTGGTGCCCGATATGGCAGGACATGTCAGAGGTCTTTTAGAGTCGATGCCTCGATTTATCAGAGCTGTTTTGGCAGCACAATGTTAGGCATGTGGTTTTAATGTTGTGGCTGATCAATGTATGTGTAGTCAGTGGAGAATTGGTTGTAGCGGCTTTTTTGCTCATGTTGGGATTTGTTCTTCTTAAACTACCAGGAAACATTTAACAGCAGATAAGTTGATGAGATAGGAAAAATGTGATAAAATAATGTAGAGGATATGGGTTTAGAGCTGACTGTAATAAAATTGGTAGGAAAGTTGTAGAAAAGAGAAAAGTATTGGGCTTAGCTCTGTTGAGGACTCAAGATAAATTAAGAGTGAGTTAACAGAAAAAACTTACTGGCACTTCATAAACTAATACTTATGCATACAATGTGCTATAAATCTCTTTCTCTCCTCAGCGGTGAAGTTTGGTCGAATGTCTAAGAAGCAAAGGGACATCTTGTATGCTGAAGTCCAGAAGCACCAACAGAGCCAGGAGCAAGTGCTAGGCAGTGAGGGGGCAGATACCATCTCCCGGGGCTATCCTACTAGTGTTAGCAGTGGTCTGTCTGACCTAGATGATCTCAGTGGTTTGTCTGATGGCCTCCTCTTTGAATTCCCCCTCACTCCAGATGGGGGTAGCTCCTACTACAGCCTGGAGCTTCCACTTTCAACACAGCCCTCTCCAGACCCATGTAATGGGGCTACAACAGACCCCCTCCCTGGCAACTGCCCTCATGAACTCGGAGAAGATCAGCGGTTGCTAGACATCAGCCCTGCAGACATAGGTAGGTACCTACAGAGATGTTTAAAACACCTAGCATTTTCACAGCATCCTGAATGATCCCCAGTAGAAGGTATTTAGGTAAGGTTTATGTGGGTCAAATATTAGATGTTTATGAGCCTGTAGGACTTCTTTTTAAAAGCTTTAAATGAAGATGTTCTGGAGTTAAAAACCCAGCTGTAGATCTATAGATAAGAGTCATAATTGTGAGTGGTACTGTTAAGCCCAAGAAAACTTCACAACTAATTTCCTGAGAGAACCAAGCAAACATTTCAGAATAGCTATTTCAGGTTTAGTGGAAGCATGAATGAATTTAAAAAAAGCACAGATGAATTTAAAAAAAAGAAAGAAACAAAAAAAAAACAGGGTGAATTAATAAGAGGAACAGATGTGAAACTGTGGAGAAGAAATATTCTTTACTTTTAATATTGTAGACAAACTGAAATTAGGGAGAAGTAAATCTGACTGAATTATTCCAGGTTCAGAAATTTTTTTGGTTGTCTCTTGTCTACAGAACATGTCTCGCAGAACATCATACGTTCTCACCTAGATACTTGTCAGTTCACGAGTGATGAGCTAAGCAGGATGACCTGGAACATTCACTCACAGGAGGACGTGCGCAGTTTGCAGAACAAGGTAAAACTGTAACTTTCGATATATTAAACATTAACAAAATAACTCCACTAGACAAAAGTAAACTCTCCAACAAAACAGCAGGCATTGAATGCACCTGTCTATACACTGTGCGATAACCATACACTCTTCATCTTTTTATGATTTTAATGGTAATTTAGGAGGACATTTTTTTTAAATATATCCCATCAATCACATCTAATAAAGGATTTAACCCTGATGACCCAAAGTTAAGCAAATTACTTGTAATGCTGATATTTATTTTACCTGACCAGCTCTGGTGACTTTTTAGTTGTAATAAGAGACACCTACCTTATTTTTTCTCCTTAGACATGTGAGACGATGTGGCAGCTCTGTGCCATCCACATCTCTAATGCTATCCAGTACGTGGTGGAGTTCGCCAAAAGGCTGGATGGTTTCATGGAACTTTGCCAGAATGACCAGATCGTGCTGCTTAAAGCGGGTAAGAACATGCAACAAATAAACTTAAAATACCAGGGCGGTGGAGAAGGGCGGCACAGCTCCTACCATGGAATAAAAGTGCATTAGATGAGAAGAGAGAAAATATTCTGTTATAATAGATCATGGGTATGAAAATGGCCTTGAATTGGAGATTGTAGAGCAGCAGATGTAAAGCCAAACGTCTGCATTCTAGCACTAGAACACAGGGTGAAATGTATTAATACAAGGGATGATGAATATTGTTGAGCACTTAGGACACCAGCTGAGAGTGTGGACAGCCAGTCACTTTAAGTGTGTACAGTCAAGTGGAACAACAGACTAATAAAGTTGTATTATTAAAAGTTTTATTATTAATAAAGTCGACCTTACGACCCGGAAGTCCTTCTAATGGCTGTCTGGTAGACAGACACTAGAGGTGGAGTTAACCCATAAAGGTAATTATTGCAGTAATTAAAAACTGCAATAATTACCTTTCCATGGTTAAGGGACCTGGGAATATGCACCCAGACCACTTCAATGAGCTGAAGTGGTCTGGGTGCCTATAGTGTCCCTTTAATAAACGGAATTAATAATAAAGTTTTTATCTTTTTCTCCTAAAAGTTTACCTATCTTCCCATTATCCTTTGTGTGGTGCAGTTTTAATAGTTACTAAGAGTGCAGCGATATGGCAGTAATGTATTTGGAATCCTCTGCCACAAGTTGGCAAGCAATATTTAAGGTCTGACATCTTGGATCCCGGCAGCCTGCGCTCTCTGCATCACGAGGAGCGACTGGCTGCCATTGGCCCATGAACCACCGACCGTTACTTGTAACCCCTGCACACCACGGCTGGCCCCAGCTACTGCTTAATAACAGTCCCGGTCACTTCTCTGATAGAGAAGAAAGTACTGCAGTGTGAAATCACAAAATGTAATGGATCTTGCAGTCTGGGTTTATAAATCTTCATTTTGATTTCAGCTGAAATCATATCAAACATAATTCTGCAATTCAGATGTTCGGTTTCTAATGTTTCTTCATGTTTTTTGACAATCACTCTAAAATCTGGCTTCCTCCTTTTTCCCCTTCTTTTTTTAATTTTTTTTATTTTATTTCTATCAAACCCATCTACGACCCCTCCCCTAAAAAAACGGAATATGAATCCTATTCCAAATCGTGGTCCTTGATTCTTACATCCTACCTAACATACTATATGCCACGTACATCTTATTTCTTTTATTCGGTCTGTGGGTGAGAGCTTAATTTCTTGGGATTATAATTAAACATTTCATTTTAAATTGGGTGGGATTTTTTGTTTTCATTTCATTGTATTGAGCTTTAAATTCCCCTTCCCATTTCCTTAATGTTTGGTTTATTATTTTTTTTCCTGGGATGCTGGGAACACCCCCCTCTCCACACCCCTCTGGCTCTTTATGTGTCTCTGCATTAGGGTGCCTGGAAGTCCTGCTTATTAGGATGACCCGAATATTTAATCCTTTAAACAACACCGTCTTTTTTGAAGGAAAATTTGGCGGAATCCAGATGTTTCGCTCTCTTGGTAAGTAACGTATTTGGGCATTGTTACTATGGCATCAATTAAACAAATGAAAGAAAGTTAGAGGAAGTGCATAAAAATTTTTAAAAAAATGTAAAGAAAAATTGTTTAATAAACCATATGTTTAGCTGTGCATGAAATCTGGCAATATTGATCATATTTTTCAGGTTTTATTTTGTTTTGAATTGAACTGATCAAATATTTTGTTGCTATTTTGTTATCCCTTTAGTGTTTTTTTCCCTCCAATTATTATTTATTATTATTATATTTTATTTTTTCCCTAAGGATGTGATGATCTGGTAGCCGCCATCTTTGACCTGGGTCGGACACTGTGCCGCTTGGATCTGTCAGACGAAGTAATTGCTCTATTCAGTGCAGCAGTTCTTATGTCCCCAGGTACTAATAACTGGGACTTCTTAAAAAAAACAAAAAAACAAGCCTTTACCACGGGCATTCTGGGGGGAAGGAGAGGCAGTGTGTCTATGAACTTCTTCACACTGGCTCATGAACGCCACAATGACAATTCATGGAATCTGGACCTGCCCCTGGTCCACTGCAAATGTTATGTGGACCTGACTGCATTTGTTTTTTTATTTTTCTGAACAATTTGAATGCCAGATGCTTAAAGGAACACTATAATCATTAAAACAACTTTAAAGAAACAGTTTTGGTGTATAGATTTGCCCCTGCAGTCTCACTGCCCAATTCTCTGCCATTTAGGAGTTAAAACACTTTGTTTATACTGCTCTAGTCACACCTCTTTGCATGTGACTTACAAAACCTTCCTAAACACTTCCTGTAAAGTGAGATCTAATGTTTGCACATCCTTTATTGCAAATTCTGTTTAATTTAGAATTTATTATCTCCTCCTCTGTCAATGACCTCCTAGACCATGCAGACCTAGACCTCCTGTGTGTGATTAAAGTACAAGTTACAGAGCAGGAGATAAAAACTTCTAAAGCAAGTTGACCTGTAATTAAAAATGAAACAATTTTTAATGCAGGCTGTGTGAGTCACAGTCAGAGGAGGTGTGGCTAGGGCTACATAAACACAATAAAAAGTGATTTAACTCCTAAATGGCAGAGAATTTAGCAGTTAAACTGCAGGGGCCTGTTCTTTACACTAAAACTGCTTCATTAAGCTAAAGTTGCTTTAGTGAGTATAGTGGCTCTTTAACTTTTTATTTAAATGTTACTTGAAAAAAGTCAGTTATCCTATAAACCCCCTTTTAGAGTAGGCTTTTTTAAATCCATACAAGATTAAATTTACAATGCAGTTTGATGTTGGTGTGTTGTAGATAGCTATCTGCAAGGCTTAAAATTTAAAGTATGTCCAAGACATACTTGCTAGGAATGAATGTCTGCTCACCAGGGTGGGATTATCACTAGCCAATGGCTGTTGGAGAGTGAAATGTTTGCTATATATCTATTAGCATATTAACCATTTGACAGCAAAATTACATGTGCCAACTCAATGATCAGAGTCAAATATATTTATTCACCAACTCTAACATGTGCCTAGCTGACTTTAAGTAGGTTTTACATCTGGTTTGTAAACCTGAGTTTAATGAAACTGGTTATAAAATCAGTCCGCAGTAAACTTTTCTGGATAGACCCAATTTACGTTTATAGAAATATAAGCATTATTGGCACCTAAGCATAAGTTTCATCTCTTGCTTAGATCGCAGGTGGCTAACAGAATCCAGCAAAGTGCAAAAGCTTCAAGACAGAATATTTTTGGCATTGCAAAAGGAGATTCAGAAGAGACATTGCAATGAGGATCTTTTATCCAAGGTATGTTTCTTAATACGCAAGATCCCATTTTACCTTATCATCAGACACTGTAAAATAAGAATACCATAGAGTACTAGAAAGGGAAATGTTAAACATTGAAATCGTTATCACATGTGGAACAATTACTATTTTAATGATAAAAAGAATGTTTAATGAAATCAAACACAATTTAAAGTTTTAATCAAAGACAATCTTTGTATATGTAATATGTGTTGTGTATATGACAAAACTAGTGAGTTACTTTTGCTTGAAACTTTCTGTGCTGCAAGAAAAAAAAAAAAAAAATATATATATATAAAACAATGTGCCCACCATAAGCCAAAAAATACCCCAAAACATTTCAGTAGTATTTAAATGTCATAAAGGGGCATATATAGCAATGATAAATATTATAACCATGTCTTAGATTTCATTTTAAAGGGAAACTATAGTGCTCCCCTCCCCGTGGTGCAGAAGGGGTTAAACACCCCTTCTGCCACTTGCCTAAGTCCAGCACTGATGTCCCTTGGCGCTAGCTCAGGGTCCATCTTCGCTCCTCCCCTACCAATGTCAGCCAGCAATGGCCGCGCTCGCATTATAACAGTCCCTCGGGAAAACATTAAACAATGCTTTCCTATGGGGTTTTGGGTGACGCTGGATGTCCTCATGCATAGCGTGAAGACTTCCAGTGTCAGGCGACCAAAAGTCGCCTAACGACCCGGTAGTCCTCCTAGTGGCTGTCTGGTAGACAGCCACTAGAGGTGGAGTTAATCCTTAAAGGTATTTTATTGCAGTTATTAAAAACTGCAATAATTACCTTTTCAGGGTTAAGGGACCTTGGAGTAAACACCCAGACCACTTCAATTAGCTGACGTTGCCTATAGTGTCCCTTTAATAAACTGAATTAATACCTCAGGAATTACAAAAGCTATAAGGTGTAGTGACCATTTAGAATTTTTTAAAAAAACGAATAATTTAAAAAAATAAATAAATAAACATTAATTTTGATAGATTTGTTGAGCTATATAGTGAGCTGAAATGTATGAAATATAAAAGACATATGTCACAAGGTGTGGTTTATTTTTCATGACAGATTCTAACAAAACAAAAAAAAATTTGGTTCTCTAGGTATGAAGTAATAGCGTGGCTTATGTTATAACAGATTGATAACCTTAACTTCCCAAATCAATTGACTACGATAAATAATGAGGGAGATTTGTCAAATGGTTCTAAAAAAGTGTATTATTGCGGGGGGGATTGTAAAATATGTTCTAATTTATTAAAGTGCTTTAAAAGCAGTCTCAAAATAAGTGTCGTCATCATTCTTTGTATATTCAGACAGCTTTTGTACCCTCACCACTTACGTACATCTAACTAAGAATACCAACATTTCAGCTCCTTTCTATCTTAAATAAAAGGTTATAGAAAATATAATTTTGGGGGTCACAAAATAAGTTGTAATAATAATAAAAGGAATGTGCTCTACATTAAAATCGTGTTTTCACTTTAAGTGAAGATGGGTAATTGGGGAGATAGCCCCTTTTTTGGGGGCATGCACTTAATACCAAAAACCCTAGCACTGTGTATTCTGAAGCAAAACAAAAATATATAATTTTTATTGCATAGTTTTATTCTTGTGAATGTCCAACGATACTGCATCTTCTTTTTACCGGTCAATAAATGCTGGTGGTTTGATGGGAATGGAAAATTAAATGTAATATTTATACAAAAGTCACACAAAATAATTTTTTTTTAAAACTATGGAAAAAAATAAAGTAATAAAATGGGAATCGATCTTTCACAAAAACATTCTGTGATACTTTGATACATCTCCATCAATGTGTTGACCGATCTGCTGTCCAGACAAATGTAAACTCTCTTTGCCTGATTTCTCATTGTCAGATGGTCTCCAAACTCCCCCAGATGAAAACGATCTGCAATCTACACTTGGACAAGCTTGAATTTTTCCGTCTCCTTCATCCTCACATAGTTGACACTTTCCCCCCTCTGTATAAGGAGGTATTCAGTTGTGAACTTCAATATACTGACCTCAGAGAAAGTTAAAGGAGCCTGGAGCTCGTCAAAATGAATTGTGATGTTCTTGGGGGTTTTTTTCTTTGTTTTTTTTTGTAAATCTCTCCTTTCCCCTTCGAGCATCAACCACTGGAGAAGAGGCCGGGACATAAGGAAGAATGTGCTGAGGATTTGTTTCCTAAATGCTCTCTCATATTTCAGATCATTGGTGTATGCCGTGGACATATCCCATTAATTATCTATTTGCTCTTCGGAAAGATGCAAAGAAGGGATTGGTTGGAAAGAGGTATTGACTTTGCACATCGGAAATATTGTCTGCAACTTCTTTTAATATGGATACATTTTATCCACAAGAATGACCACTTGCGTATGCTCACATTAAAGCTTCAAATGGAATCGTTAGTCAGAGTTGCCATTTATATTGATTCAGTAGTGTCATCTCTAAAACACTTGAAGTATTGACCATTCGTGAATGTACAATACCCTGTTTGCTTTGTATGTAAGAAGAGAAACTCTACGAGGAGCATCTGATGCTTCACGGGGGCTCTTTACCCATAATACACTACTGTTTGTTCCGAACAACCTACAAGTTGACATTGCCAAGGTCTCAAACCAGAGGATGAAAAGTAAGATGATTATCGGAGCATTTGTGTAAGTAGATCAAAATTGTTTAAAATGTCTGTTCGATATTCTGTATAAACAACCAAACTATACATATTCTTCTGAATACATCCTCTGTTTATATACTTTATACATATTGATGACTGCAAACTCTATTCTTGCATATTGTTTGTTCAGTATGCTGTTATTTTTGCAATTAAATCAATTCTGTTCCTTTCTTCGCATCCAAGACAGTGTAAGGGTTAGGTTAGCATTGCAGTAGAGGTGTATGTTTTTGTGCAGGTTTGAAAACCGTATCAGAGTATTAAAATCGTGTTTTCACTTTAAGTGAAGATGGGTAATTGGGGAGATCGTCCCTTTTTTGGGCATGCACTTAATACCAAAAACCCTAGCACTGTGTATTCAGAAGCAAAACAAAAATATATATTTTTATTGCATAGTTTTATTCTTGTGAATGTCCAACGATACTGCATCTTCTTTTTACCTGTCAATAAATGCTGGTGGTTTGATGGGAATGAAAAATTGAATGTAATATTTAACATGCTTCACTAAAGGCTTGAATTTATTTATATATTGCATCACGTGAAAATACAGATAGAAGGGACTGTTGGGATATTGAGTCTTTGTTACAGAACGGACTAACGCTAAAATAGAAAGTTAGTGGCTTTTAGTGTAAAGGCTGCATCAATAGCAGAATATGCTCAAATATAATATTCCTTAACCTATCCCCTACCTCCAGTGTTTAAAAGGACACTATAGTCACCAGAACAACTACAGCTTAATGTACTTATTCTGGTGAGTATAGCCTGTCCTGCAGGCCTTTTGCTGTAAACACTGTCTTTTCAGAGAACAGGTAGTGTTTATATTACAGCCTAGGGACACCTCTAGTCACCACTCCTACGATGGCTAATAGAGGTGATTCCTCTACCGTTCATCATCTCCATTCAATCCATCTCTATGACTAGATGCTGGTTGGCCAAGCCGGCGTTTGGCTCAGCCACATCCCAAGTCTTTTCTCTGTACAGAGATCTAGTATGTGGTGGTAAGGAGGACGGGAAGGAAACATGAGAAATATATATATATGTATGCTCCCTCCAGCAGTAGAATTCTCTTTATCACTGGGCCTATGCACACTGCACATATGATAGCTCTGCCTCTGCCTTGTATTTTCCTCTTGCAGACATAGGTTTGTGAGCTGTAAGTAAAATCTTATTAAACAAATATTTTATATTCATAATCATATATCGTAGACCAACCACAGGCTGACCAAGACACTGGTAGACAGAAGGGACCTATGGATTGTATCCGTTCCAATTACAATTATCTGCCAAAAGCCAAATAAACATGAAGGTGAAAAGTAATGACTGTATTTACTGTCTCCGAATGTCCCTTATCGTTACGGATTATGTATATTTTTGTAAGAAAAATAAGTGAAATCTTGTAAAAAAAAATTAAAAATAAAAATAGATTTGTGTCTTACAAAGGTGTATACGAATGTTTACAACTTGGGAATGAATAATAGATGTATTAGAATGTCCTATTATGCTTTACTGTTTTGATATTTTAGTTACTGCTTCATGTGTATGTAATTAATATTCATCATAGGATCATTTGAGGTTCTAATTTAATAAAACGCAAGTGTTTAAGAAAAATCATTTGTTGTGTTCTTTGAGCAATTGTGTGTATTTTCCCCGTTTTATCCAATCCGTTGTCATGTGTTTATGTGAATATGCATTTGGAAGCCAAGAGCAGTACAGCGGTGCGATCTTTCAGTTGTTTGAGCAGAGGTTGACTTATGACATGTTGGAATATCACTCTTGTCCTTGATGATTACCTGCCATGGTCTTACATTTCTATCCAGGCACTAGATAGGGCAGTTTGTGCTGTGAGTGCTACGCCACTTCCTGATGGATGCAGGAAAAAAGTATGCAAATTTAGACTTGGGCATTTGTTTTTGGACTATAAAGATTTAGTCCGAATTTTTGACAATACGTCCATTTGTCTGAAAGACAATTGAACGAGTACAAATGAAGAATGATATGAAGAACATTGTTTGCTGGAATTTAATTTTGTCCATGCAATCAGTTTTTTTGCTTGTAAAGGCCGGTTACAAGTGGGGAGCTACCGGCTCTCAACTCCCTCCTTATAATGGAGGAAACAAGGAGCTGTGCTTCCCACTGCTGCCTAGGTTCCCCCATGACAAGGAGCAGACTGACGACTCTCAGTGCCCGACAATAAGGGATCAAGTGCTTCCTCCTGGGCACTCTTAGTGCAAAGCACTAAGAGTGGAGAAAAACAGGTGGTCTTTCCATCAATATCCAGGGAAAGTCTAAAGGCCGATAGGCTTCTAAGTCCTCTATTGCTGGATGGATTACAGAAGCTATTCAGCTGTCCTATTCTGTACAGAGATCTGTTCTTCCTACTAAAGATCAAAGCTCATTCTACCAGGACTATGGCCACGTCTTGGGCAGAGAAAGTCATTCCTCATCAAAAGAAATTTACAAAGCTGCTACGTGATCCTCATTTAATACATTTATTATGCACCACATGCTAGACATCTCTGCCTCTGCTGAAGCTACTTTTGGGTACAAGGTGTTGCAAGCAGCCATGACTTAAGTTCCCACCCTTCAAAGGAGTCTCTTGCTATTTTCCTACTGGGCTTCCACTGTACGCCGGGAAAAACAGATATTTTGCTTACCGTAAATTATTTTTCTCCTTAATGTTAGCGCTCAAACATATATCCCCTTCCCTTCTTTTGCTACTTTGGCATAATTTTGTTGTGGTGTATTCTTTAATATAAAAATAGAGGTTCGGTTAATTCTGGTATTTACGGCTGCTAAGAGGGTGAGATAAAAGTTTGTTTTTCATTAGGCTACTTGCCCAATGCATTTCAATATCCCTACTGTACTGCCGCTGATACCAAGGAAAAAGTAATTTATGGAGAGTGAACTTTCAGTTACCTACACAAGCATGTGTAAAAAAGTTATTTTAATCTTACCATAAATTGAAAACGGTACTTTTTACTGCACTACCCATTTTTTGAATATAATAAATAGAAATTCCAAAATGTGTATCACATGCTTATAACCACACATAAAAAAAACAGGAACAGCAGTCATTGTTAGATGTTTCTCTAAACAGGCTTAATCATAAATCTGTGAGCTTAATAAACGTTCAATCATTAAGCTCAGATTAATATGTGATTTGCTGGAATTCAGAGTGTCATACCTGTAAAATGTGTTGCTATTTAGGATAGCCAGTCCCATTTGGGCCAGGATCCCTCTGTCCCTCTTTTCTAAGAGCTCCATGTTGTTGGTGTGTCTAAGTGTATAACAGAGCTCCACAGCAATAATATTAACAGTAATATGTCTTGAAACTATAATAAATGTGCTTAAAAATCAGTCTGTGTCAATAAGATACATTATTCTTGTTCTTAACAAGGAGGCAATTGTTCCCCAGGCCACTATCACGGGCTACAGCCCCATGTCATTCTCCTGCTGACTGAAGGCAATTGGCGGTACAGTAGGATGCCTGTTAAAAGATTTCTGCAGCAGTGAGACTGTGAGTACCTGTTGCTTGTCCAGCACTGTAAGGCAAGCATGTCAAACTCAAAGTCTGGCACGGGCCACATAAAGAAGGTTTAAGTTTATGTGGGCCGCAAAAAAAAAATACCTTAAATTTTCATAGAAACGTAGATTTATTTTAAAAAGTACAGTATAAAAAAAAAACGCATCCCCCTCTACTAAACCACAGCACCCCCCTCTACCACCCTGTGCCAAATCTGATCCTCCCGCTGACACACACACATATTCACTGACAGACACACACACACACACACTGACAGACACACACATACTCACTGACAGACACACACACATACAGACACACTGACAGACACACACATACTCACTGACAGACACACACACACTTACTGACACACACATTCACTGACAGACACACACACATACTCACTGACAGACACACACATACTCACTGACAGACACATACATACAAACACTGACAGACACACACACATACTCACTGACAGACACACACACACATACTCACTGACCGACAGACACACTGAGAGACACACATGCACACACTTACTGACACACAGACACTCACTGACAGACACACACACACACATTCTTGCACACACATACTTTTGTTTATTGCGCCCTAGCTTTTGGAGCCAATGTGGGGCATCTCCCTGAGAATATCTTTATCTGCTCCTCACTGCTCCCTCCTGCGCGCAGTTTAGTGAATGCCGGGTGCCGGAATATGATGTCATATTCTGGCGCCCAGCTTCACTACAGACGGCGCGCGCGAGGGGGCAGTGAGGAGCAGGAACACTGAGCTCCCTCGCTGCATTCACCATCCTTTCCTCCTCGGCTGGGTAGGTTTTAGAAGAGTAGGCACCTGCAATGTGGGGAAAGCAGGTGCCTACTCTGCTATAACCCCAGCATGTACTCGGGCCGCAAAGATGATCCTTGTGGGCCGCATGCGGCCCATGGGCCGAGAGTTTGACATGCTTGCTGTAAAGGTTTGTGCATGGGCTTTGGGCCCCCAATTTCAAAACTCCCCATGCCTCCACACACCCACTGGCAGGGCCAGACTGAGAAAAATATTCGGCCCGGGAATTTTTTAATCACACAGGTCTAGCAGGAAGGGGGGTTATCATCACCATTGCCACACTTAGCTCAGACAGAAAGCTTCTAGTTCTCTGTTGGATGTAGTGGAGACCGGTTGATATTGGAAAGTAAAGCCATTCTAACATCATTTGACTATATACAACTGGGGGATGCGCATGGCACTATAACCACTACAGCACTCTTCATTTGAAGATGAATGATATAACAGAACAAAAGTGTCTAGAAAAGGAATGTTGCTACAAATGGTCCAGTTAATTTAGGATATTTTAACGTTTGGGCATTACCTACAAAGTCTTACAAAGAGATTTATATCCTAGTATTACCCACTAACGCCCATACAACTACTATCATAGTTAATGACATTAAAAAAAAATAGTGAGCGCTCTACTTTAGTTGGTAACCCAGTGTAATTTTACTAAAACTGTTAAACAAGAAGATATAAATGGCACCTTTAACAAATGACCAAAGATGATCATTTCTGGGCATGTTTAAATCAGTGGCATCACCCACTAGTCTTCACTGCTACACTAATGTACACATGCTTCATCCAAACCATGTATGTGTCTCAGACTCAGCTTTCCTAACATATTAATATTATTAGCATTTAAATAGTGCCAACGTTTTTTGCAGTTGGGTTGTTTAACAAGTAAGTAATCTTGGCATAGGTGACCCTTCAACTGAGTTTATAATCTGAGACAGAGGCAAAGGAACACAAGACTGAAGAAAACATGTCAGAGTGGAGTAGAGCAATAGTGGAACTACTTGGGCCACATCAGTCGCTATTTAGCCACCTATAGCAGAACCATTATTTAGTACAATGCTAATTTAGCAATATACTAAATAACAAATTACCACAGGAAGCACTGCTCCCTCAAGGTTCCGACACTCATTGAGCACTGAACTGCAAAATGGAAGATCGTTTATATGGACCTCAAGGATCGTACCATCACTGGACCACCATGGATTATGCCCCCTCCCTGTAGAAAGCACACCTCCCAACATTTGAAAGTGATGAAGAGGGAAACTTTCATTTTAGGGGTGTGAGTGGGAGTGGCAAGGGGTGTGGCTGTTCTGAGAAGATTTATGCAAATTACTAATGATTTATAACACTAAAATGTCATTTAGAACAAGAACAATGGATCTTATTTAAACACATTTATTGTAGTTTACAGGCACATAACTGTGAGTATTTTTGCTGTGGGGCTCTGGTTTACACTCAGATACACCAACAATATGGAGCTCTTAGAAAAGCGCCCTCTACTGACTGAATAAAAATGCCTATATTTACATATTGCTGGTATGGAAATTAGGGAAGCCAAAGAAGTTGTTAAATGCATATATTGTTGCTTTGTATTGTTTTTGAAAATTTTACTTGTGTTATATAGTTCATGTATTATTATTATAATTGCTTGTTCTCCAATGTTCTGTATATTTGTATTTTATATGCTTTTCACTGTATGTTTAAGAACAAGTCGGCAAAGGCTAGATCTAGTTCAAAATCCAGTATCGTATGTTAGTTCCTTTTGGAACTTTGTGTCTATGAACCTGTTGGTTGGCTGCTTAGTCCCTGGACAAGTCAAAAAGAGTTAGGCCTGAAAGCCACAAGTGTCTTTTTAAAGGAAGTAGCTGATCACAGTTGAGGCCCTGGGGAGATAGCGCAGCTAAGCAGACAAGGGCACATGTAGGGGTGTGGGGATAGATGCATGGGATTAGTTGGGAAGGAGTGTGTGGGTAGGATTATGTTCTGTGTAAATTAGTGTGGGGGAGGTCTTACCTCAGTGCCACTTGGAATTCGGGCCAGCAAACATCTTCCCTGCCGCCTGTCCTATTAGTATATTTAGTCACAGCTAGCCTGGGGTTTGTCTCAGAGTTTGAAGGGGTTACGTTCAAGTATATGGAATGAGATGAACAAGTTTTTAAGGTCTCAACCTCCCCTGCTTCAAATGGTTAACATTAGGTTGCCTGAGGTGTCGTGCCGATCGAGCGTGGATAAGGTCTGCTGATGGCGGGCATTGGAAAGATATGATTTTTATGACGAGAGGGGAGGTGAGAGGAAGTGGTGATTAGGAACCACTGTATGTTTATTGGCAAGGACAGTTGGGTCACTGTATAACACTATGTGTGGAGTTATATATGTTAATATATGCTTATTTAAATCTAACGTTTGTGGTTACAGAAAAAGAAGAGATTTAATAAATAAAGTTATGGATGTGTTAAGCAGTAATTTAGTTTGTGATAATAAATGCTGTGGCCTGTTTCATCCATACTAAGTGGTCTGTCGTTATTGGGTTGAATGGGGTTAGTTTTTGTTCTAGGCTGCATCGTGATTCCCCACTACGTACATACAAGGCAGAGGTGTGGACACCTACCTGGGAGAGGAGCTGCAGAGGGGATGATACCTGCCTGGGAAGAAAGGGCTGCAATCTGGTTCCAGGTTCCCTGATAAGAGCTAGGAAGAGGACTAGGCAGAGCTATTCTGTCGGAGTAGGGGAGCTCTGTCACACAGAATTCCATAACCAAACTCTCACCACAAGCAATGACATAAGAAGCCTTCATCCACATGCCTCCACACAAGAACTTAACACCATAAACAGCCTTCATATACACTACACCACATACAGCCCCTCAACACATACACACATGCTACACCACAAACAACACCTCCACACACAACCTAACAAGCTGCCTCCACACACTCAAAACACAAAAAGCAGCCTCCCCAACACACTCAAAATGTTAAGCATGGGAGGGTGTACGTGGTCTTCAACAATCTCTAGGTAGGTGGTATGTGAACATCCATGTGAATTCCAGGACCCAAGGTTTCCTAGAAGATCATTGCACAGAGCATAACACTGCCTCAACCGGCCCGCCTACTTAGTGCTTCCTGCAGCCATCTTTTGACCAGATAAACACACCTGGCAATCCACTTGGTCTAAAAGAAAACGTGATTCATCAAACCAGACCATCTTCTTCCCCATTGAAGGCAAAGAAATAGAATAAATTTATCGACACACATTTTATACAAACAAAAGCACACAGAGTAGTAGACACACATTCCCACACACACAGTCACAGTATAAAGGCACTGACACACACACTCAGACAACAGTATGCACACACTGTTATACACGCATTTAGACACACTCATTGAGACGTATACACACACACTTCTACATATAAACAATGCTACACACACGGTCAGACAAAGTACACACAAGTAGTTTATTAGTGATTTAGTCAATTTTTTTTTTATCTTATGTAACTCTCTGAGACGCTACGTAACATCAGGTGACATAGTATCCTGTGATGTCACACATATATAATTAATTATGCAAATTAGCATGGCTTATATATTTTTTTCCAAAAAAGGTGGCAACCCTACTTACATTTACATTTGACAACTATGAATACCTTAGACATGCACAGTCAGCATTTACTTAAGAAATGCTGTTGGTTGACGTATTTATTTTTATTTATTTATTACTGGTATTTATAAAGCGCCAACAGATTCCGCAGCGCTGTACAATTAGTGGAGAACATACAATATGCACAAACAAATACAAAACATAGAGAGGACCCTGCCCGTAAGATGAAATCTAGCCATTTAAGCTCTTTTATACAAAGTGCATAGGTAGATAGCCCGTGAGCTTACAATCTAAAGCATGGGTCGTCAACCTGGTCCCTACCGCCCACTAGTGGGCGTTTCAGGATTCCAGGGGCGGTAGGGATTTTCTAATTTTGAGAGATTGGGTGGACGGGTGCGAGCCGGCGGTACCCCTGCGACTGGGTACCGCCATTACCACTTGCGGCCCCAGCCCGCGTGGCAAACCGCCGGGACCGCATATGGAGGGGTTCATCGGGTGGCCCATGCTGTCAGGGCCACCCGATGGATGTGGATGGTGAGGGGCCCGGTCAGCGCTGGGCGCTTTAACAGTGCAACCGGGCCCCCTGTGATTACATCACAGAGCTGGGAGGAAGTGACTGCACGTCACTCCTCCCAGCTAACACACAGACCGTGCGGGAGGAAGTTGGAAGGAGTCAGAGTGGGAACTCCCATCCACCTAAGCCACCACTGGACCCCAGGGAAAGTCACCCTCCTGCACCTAAAAGGTAGGAAACAGGAGGGTGACTAAACTATTTTGTGTGTTTGTTTGTGTATGTGTCTTTGTATGTATGTCTTGTGTGTTTCTGTCTGTATGTATGTGTGTGTATATACAGGGCCGGACTGTGAGAAAAATTCGGCCCGGGCATTTTTTTAACACAGCGGCCCACTAAGAAGGGGGCGGGGCAGAGGAGGTGTGTTTTGTCATCACCAATGACAAACACGCCTCCTCTCAAAGTGAGCATGTTGGTTCAATGCTCTTCCAGGGCAGACCATGCGCAGAGCTCTGCTGAAGAGCTCTAGCATGAGAAGAAAGCTCTGTATTTGTTCTGCACAGTGCAAGCAAATTTAATAACATGCTTGCACTGTGTTTCCTTGCAGCTTGTCTCTGGTGTCTCTATAAATTGTGTAATAAGGTTGGTTTTAGTCATGTTGTGTTTGTGGTGTAAAGTGGTGTAATGTGATGCATATGTGGCTATGGGCTGTAGAGAATGTGTGTATTGGGGATATAGCAAGTGTGTGCATACAGGCTATAGTGTGTGTGTGTGTGTGTGTATATAGGGGTGTAGTATGTGTTTGCTTACAAGGAATCTAGTGTGTGTATAGGGGATCCAGAGTGTGTATGTTAAGAGTGTAGTGTGTGTGTGTGTGTGTATATATATATATATATATATATGTATATATATATATATATTTGGAAGTATTGTATATGTGTGTGGTGCAGTGGGTTGGGGGGGGGTTCTGTGTGTGTGTGAGGGGTGCAGTATGTGTGTGTGAGAGTGCCGTGTGTGTGAGAGTGCCGTGTGTGAGAGAGTGCTGTGTGTGAGAGTGCTGTGTGTGATGGGTGTGAGAGTGCTGTGTGTGAGAGAGTGCTGTGTGTGATGGGTGTGAGAGTGCTTTATAAATGTTAGAATGGATTGTGTGTGTGTGTAGGGGGGGGATAAATAAAAACAAAAAACATGCATTAAATTCCCCCCCCATCCCTTCTTAGCCTTTAGCCTGGGGTGGGGGGTCCGGCACGCTGGGACTGGGAGGCGGGGTGGCGATGTTACCTGGTGGTCCTCGTGGGTGAGTGAACTCTAGCCTGTGGGGCTAGAGTTCACTCTCGCGAGATCCGGTCGTTGCCATGGCAACGCGCCGGATCTCGCGAGAGGAACCCAGCGGAGCTTCAAGTTAGAACTCCGCCGGGTCCTCCTCTCCTGACGGCTGTCTCCCTCCCTCTCTCCCCGCCGGCAGCCGCATTTGGGCCGGTGAGGGAGAGCTTTGATCTCCCCACTGGCCCCTCGTGGCAAACAGCAGGGCCGGCGCTAGGAGAGTGCCAGCCCTGCATAGACCGGCAGGGGAGATCCTGAGACCTCCCCTGCCGGCCTCGGCCCATGGCCACCACGGCCCACCGGGCATTTGCCCGGTGTGCCCGATGGCCAGTCCGGGCCTGTGTATATATGTGTGTCTTATGTATGTGTCTTTGTATGTATGTGTGTGTCTTTGTATGTGTCTTGTGTGTGTATGTGTCTTTGTATGTATGTGTGTCTTGTGTCTGTCTGTATGTGTGTGTGTGTCTTTGTATGTATGTCTTATGTGTGTGTCTTTGTATGTGTGTGTCTGTATGCATGTCTGTGTGTGTGTCTGTATGTATGTGTGCCTGTCTGTTTGTATGTATGTGTCGTGTGTGTGTGTGTCTGTATGTGTGTCTGTCTGTATATATGTGTGTATGTATGTCTTGTCTTTGTATGTGTGTTGTGTGTGTGTATGTGTCTTTGTATGTATGTGTGTCTTGTGTCTGTCTGTATGTGTGTGTGTGTCTTTGTATGTATGTCTTATGTGTGTGTCTTTGTATGTGTGTGTCTGTATGCATGTCTGTGTGTGTGTCTGTATGTATGTGTGCCTGTCTGTTTGTATGTATGTGTCGTGTGTGTGTGTGTGTGTGTGTCTGTATGTGTGCCTGTCTGTGTGTCTGTATGTATGTGTGTGCCTGTCTGTCTGTATGTATGTGTGTCTTGTGTGTGTGTCTATGTGTGTATGTATGTATGTGTGCCTGTCTGTTATAGTGGGCTATAGTAAGTAATAGTAAGTGGGATACCTAGCTCAGCCTTCCTACTGAGCATTGCTATAAGGAAGGTTAAAAAAAAAATTAAAAAAGGGGGGGAAAAAGGTGGAGAGGGGAATTGAGGAGGGAGAGGAGGGGAGCTGACGCACAGATGAGAAATCATATTATGCGCAAACAGAGAAGTCGTCTAAATATCACCGAAAGAGGAGACCTTTGTTTGTTCCTTACGAAAATCGAACCAGATATCAAATATTTAGTCTTGCAGCATCAACCACAAGGAACTCATTAATCACTAGTAAAGGTAATTTCAATTTACTTTATTGTTTTCTCATTAAACTTTATAAAGTTAAAAACATTATAAACATGCATTAAGTAGAAATAAAAAGATAAATGTACGTACATTTATTTTTTTAAAACACCCTCCTTTCGAAAAAATATTCTGCACTTGCGCGAAAACTGGTTGGCGGTAAGGAAATTTTTTCAACCAAAAAGATGCATTAGTGGGCGGTAGGTAGAAAAAGGTTGACTACCACTGATCTAAAGGATTCCCTTGCAGTGCTGTATGCATGCATGTGCATTGCACCTCAACAGTTAATCCATTTACACACTTAAATATAAAACTTAAAATAGAACTAAACTAGAGAAAATTTAGAAAATTTTTTTTTTTTTAAAAGCGCAACCTATAGCTAAATTTCAGATAACTATTAAGTTGCGCTAAAACTGAGGACATGACAATTTTTTTTTTTAATTTTTAAGTAAGCGCACTTTTGCTAATTTTAATTGATTAAAGCAGATTTCCCAACCCCCCACTAAAAGACCCTCTTTAAGATCTATCTTTTTTTCTTATAAATAAATCTCCCTTTAATGGTGTCATGAATGCATCACATGACACACACAAAAAACAAACAAAACAGATTTTAAACCCAATTTTTTTTTCTCAAACCAAAGCAGGTCACATGTCTGGACCGCGCGGCATGCCGGGAGTTGTAGTTCAGCGGCCCCGATCTGTGTAGCTTTCTCCCAGCGGTTCCTTCCCACCATGCACTGCGCGGAGGGCGGGGGAGCCGACTTGCTGCGCTGGAGTGAGTGGTGAGCGAGGCATATTGCAATGAATGCATTGTTTAATAGCGCCAGTAATAGCTAACAGCAGCCTTGTATACATAGTGTGTATATGGCATCTCAGTATTTAGTGTGCCATCAGATGATATGGGTCCTTGTTTAGGCATAGTTTGATTTTATTGATCACTGGATACTGCCATCTGATCAATTTATGTGACTAGTCTTGTTCTGTATTGTATCAGAGCAGCTGTGAGAGTCCACTAGAATCATTCCAATACAGATCTACATAGAATGTTTCACATTATAGTATCAGCAACGTTCCACTTGCATTCTAACCACTTCTAATCATTTACATGCAGTAACTGTAACCTCCCTCTACATTCATAAGCAGCAACATCCTCTGCACTTTTTCCATTTAGTCAATGTCAGCCAGCAATGGTTTCACCCATTTTCACAAACTGTTTTTTTTTTCTTTCTTTTTTTCCTGGTATTTTATGTTATTTACTTTTCCCCCACACAGTAGTGTAGTTCATAGCCCACCAGTTGCTGTCAGTGAGGTGGCATGGCTGTCTGATCCCAGCTGTGTGTAGGGCTGCAGGGATCCGGCGCATCCTAGGCACATCATGAGCTAATTCAGCTGAATAGATGCTGATTGTGTAAATCCAAAGTTCCTAGGATCAGTTACTGTTATGTGAGTCTGCACGCTTACTTCCTTACTGGTAGTGAGTAGGAGTAGCATTGACTTAATAAATAGAATCTAAAAAACACGCATTGTTAACTGCTTGTGATTTTATCATTGTAGGTACAAAAGTTGCAGATACTACCTTTAATTGGGACAAATCACAAAAATGACAGGTAAGGAGAGTATCTCTCACTATTCTATTAAAAAAAAAAAAAAAAAAAAGACCTATACGAAGTCAATAATCAATTTATTATTCACAAAAGTGAGAATTGTTGGTAATCCGAAGCAAATTTCAAATTAAAGGCCAGATTAGCCAAATTGGTAGCATCGCTGCTTTGGAGAAGTTCTATGTTGGCTTTAACCCCTTAATGACCAAACTTCTGGAATAAAAGGGAATCATGACATGTCACACATGTCATGTGTCCTTAAGGGGTTAAATTCACTTTGGAATCCAGACAATTTTAACTAACTGGTAACTTAGTTATTTTCTTTGTCACTTAGGCCTTGGTTTCATATCGTTTGCAAGCTTTCCAATTGAGTTAATATTTTTGGATAGACATTTAGAATGACTGACTAGATATTCACATTTTGCGATTATTTTTTTTTATATATATATATATTTTTTTTTTTATTAAACTTTCTTTTTTTTTAATGGGTTGACCAAAAAATCATTTTAAAAGTTTATCCAAAAATATGAAATCATTCGAAAAGCTTATTCAGCAATATTAAATTGAGGCCTTAGTTTCTGACTGAAAATAATTTGTGTTTAATAACTAATAACTATTTTGGGTACTTTTAAACTTGCTTCATGCTCTGTCCAAACTTAGTAAAAGTTTTATACAGAGTAAATTTGGGTTAGAGTAGGTTATATTTGCTTTTCCTTTACGTACTGCCTTTGTGCTGTCAACTATACCTTGTTCACAATAAATAATGCTGCGTATTAGACATATGTTGTTTGCTCGAGAACAATGCATTCAGGGTGTTAATGGCTTTTCCATTGCACAATATAAATGTATAGAGATCTGAGCAAACATGATTTGTAAGCAATTTTACGTAATGTCTCTTTAGTGTGCTTGTCCATGTTGTAGTGAGTCGCCTAAAATATTTTAGTAAGGCAGACTCTCTTTCAGCTCCCCTACTTAAATATTTAAATTTCTTTCATTTCTATTCAAGTGATATTTTTAATAATATGGTTGCCCTCAAAGTAGTTACCTAGGCTCTGTTATTTAACCCCTTAAGGACCAAACTTCTGGAAAAAAAGGGAATCATGACATGTCACACATGTCATGTGTCCTTAAGGGGTTAAAAAGATCCAAGTAGTTTTTGAGAACCCACAAGTGAGGCCAGTGTTTTGTTCCCAATTAACTACAAGTTGTAAATCCTTTTTTAATCATGTATGTATGTTAGTGCCTGAGTTGTTTAATGAGAAGGGTCACCCGTGAATTTAAAGTACCTCTGAGTGTAACTATTAAGACAGTTACCAAAGTTTCCTTCTAAACGTTGGGTAGGCAACCTTCGGCATTCCAGATGTTTATAACTTCATCTCCCATAGTGCTGGCAAGGCATCAGGGGAGATGTAATCCACAACATCTGGAATGCCGATGATTGCGAACCCCTGTTCTAGACCATGATCTTTTTGCTGAACCTGCAGGCCTTACTTTCCCAAGTAAGCACCGTATGGGAGAGACCTACGGAAATTATATTTCTTTAGACAAACTAGTCGTTTCTGGGTTGCAGATTGGATTGTCGTCCTCTGGTATAGCTGGTTTTCAAGGTTGATGTTATCATTTGGAAACTATTCCTTCCAAGATACTTCTGTATTTTCACTACATATATTTTGCAAAGACCTCCTAAAGCAGGGGTGCCCAAAAGGTTGATCTCTAGATGGTTTAGAACTACAAATTTCACAATACGTTGTCATTTTGAAAGCATTCTAGAGGCATGCAAAGCATCATTGAAGTTGTAGTTCTACAACATCTGGGAATCTACCTTTTGGGCACCCTTGTCCTAAGGTAACATACCTGCTTGATGTGCGGCAGCCTCAATGAAGCTAAAGGACCACATACTTAACCGTAGCTCTCCGCTATGGGTGCCTCCATTTTCTTCTGCGTTCAGTCTTTAAATAATCTACATGGAGCATCACTGTAACTGTGTCCAAAAGTACAAAGCAGGTCAATAGAATAGTCTCCATAGATGATCTCTCTCAATACAGAAACAGATTCCACCTCTAGGCACAACTGCTAGAAAACTATCAAACTTGACGAAAGACTGAGCTTCCAGCGTCTAGTTCTCTCAGCCTTGACATTGCCTATAAGACAAAGTTGTCCCAAATTTGTCCTGTGATATTTGCTGATTGTGTAGGGAATTTAAATGAAACTGCAAAACAGACCGTCTCAATATTTCATAAATACAAAAATATCTTCATGACCTACTGGAAGGTGACCCCTTAAGGGTTAAAACCTGCACTGGATTTGCATAAAATTAGTCCTGAAAGTGTTAACTATAGTAATTTTCACCTCTAAGCAATAAACATCTACAAAAAAGGTGTTTAAACAACAGGTGTTTTAACGGTTCAGTCACTCCGGCATAACAGAAATAGCAGCTTTATTGGGGCAAAAACAGCAAAATTTCGACCCTGCAGGGTCTTTATCAAGCCTAATAAAGACCAGGTAGGGTCAAAACATTGCTGCTTTGGCCCCAATAACGCTGCTATTTTACTCCTGAACTGTTATTTATTCTGCATATCTTGAAAGGGAGGCCTGGCCAGCACTAGCTTCGGGGGACATGGGTTATTTGGTGAGTGCGATATCCAGTACGTTTCTACTAATTAACCCCTTAAGGACCAAACTTCTGGAATAAAAGGAAATCATGACATGTCACACATGTCATGTGTCCTTAAGGGGTTAAATTATGTGATCTAAAATGGTGGTCAATACATGTACACATTTCTAAACTCCTATTGGGAGCCAAAGGGGTTCCTAATTGTGCTGTGAAATGGCTTCCTAAAATTGTATATATTTTAAAGCATGCTTTACTGATAAAAAATATTTCCTATTGATATTCAGATTTTATTACCCCCAGTCAGGTTGGGAAATGTAATATTTAATAATAGTTGTGCTGCCGGTTCGTCTAGACAAAAGTTTCCGGATTATGAATGCTTAATTTTATTTTAATTAATTCTGGTCCCTAACCAACTCGAGTTCTCCTACCTCTAGAGCGTGCCAATAATTTTCCACCGCTGCCTAAGTTCACCCGCCTGCGACCCTGTTTCTATCAGAATTTTGAGGAAGAGATCCCTGACGAGCATAGGACTCTGGTGCGAAGGATTTATCATCTGTGGCTATGTGAGTTCACTTATTTAATTATTTTGGTAAATTATATTTAAGGCGTTAAAAAAACAAAAAACACTTTTCAAAGCGAATGCTAAATTAATATGTATTTAAACCAATCAAAAGTGGCTTTACATTGAATACTGGTTTTAATATACATTGAATTCTGGTTTTAATATTGGTAGCCTTTATATAGTCATGGTAGGCAACCTTTGGCACTCTATATATTGTGGATTAAATCTCCCATAATGCTTTGCTAACATGATACCTGAGAGCATCAGGGGAGATGCAGTCCACAATATCTAGAAAGTCAAAGGTTGCTTAGGCTTATTAAGGTTTTATCACTTTAAAAAATGGTCTAAAGTGCTAAAAGTGGGGCAGTGAGGATGGAAACAAGTGGAACCAGCAGGCGCATTTGATTGGTGATGCCTCCTCTTTTTCAATTTTGCGCCACTTTTTTTTTACAATCTTTTTAAAAATCCTCCACTAAGTTTGTCAGGCCCACAGCCTACTGCCTTCAGTAGGTTGTTTTCTGTAGCAACACAATTGCAGCTTTAGCCTCCATGACACTGGGAAAACATTTGGTGGTTTTCGAAACTTGGTCAAAATGTTAAAGGGACACTATAGTCACCAAAACAACTTTATAGCCTAATTAAACAGTATTGGTGTATAGATCATGCCTCTGCTGTCTCTCTGCTCAATTATCTGCCATTTAGAAGTTAAATAACTTTGTTTATTAAGCCTAGTCACACCTCCCTGCATGTGACTTGTACAGCCTTCCTAAACACTTCCTGTAAAGTCATCTAATGTTTATCCTTCCTTTATTGCAAGTTCTATTTAAAATAGATTTTCTTATCCCCTGCTATGTTAATAGCTTGCTAGACCCTGCAAGAGGCTCCTGTATGTGATTAAAGTTCACTTTACAGAGCAAGAGATAACATTATTTAAGGTAAATTACATCTGTTTGAAAGTGAAACCAGTTTTTTTTCATGCAGGCTCTGTCAATCATAGCCAGGAGAGGTGTGGCAAGGGCTGCATAAACAGAAACAAAGTGATTTAACTCCTAAATGGCAGTGACTGAGCAGTGAAACCTGAGAGGCATGATCTATACACTAAAATTGCTTAATTAAGCTAAAGTTGTTTAGGTGACTATAGTGTTCCTTTAATATGTGTCCTTGTTAAACATGACTCTAAACCACTAATCTGTGCAATCCCCATGTAAATGTAATGCCTACAGCACGGTGGCATGTGGGAATCTTAAAGAAGCCGTTATTACAATTTTTGTACCCTGCTCATGACCGAAAACAAGTGTAAGAGTCATTCGAAGATCAGAAAAGAAATCTTAATAGTTTGGCTTACACAATTTTAAAAAAAATCTTTTTTGCCATATGTGGGTTTTAGTGTGGTAATAAGTTTACACAAGGCAATAACAAAATTGCGGTAATAAACCACATTTTAAAGATAGGTATGTGACTTCAAGAAAATATAGACCGCATTAAAGGCACACTATAGTCACCTTCTCCGTATATCATTGGAAGGCTTCCTTTATTGTCACATCCATTAATATCTTCTATTTAGATATGCCTGGTTTCAATTTCCTCAGTCTCATCCTGCCATTGATGGCAGTTGGATTCTATGTCCGTATCTAGCCGTACATTACCTTGTTATACACTATGCTCCAGTATCTATTCTAACAGTTATAGGCAGGGAGCTTATGTTTAATATTGATGGGAGTTATACTTACTGTTAATATTTAGCTGGATATTATCCTGCTACACGTTGCACTGGAATATCTACTTGGTGCCGATCCTGGTATTAAGGGCTGTTCCCTTTTGTATCACCCCATCGAGATATTTTTGTAATTAATCTTGGCACAGACGTGTACATAGATTTATACCCTCTACGTTGGTGATACGCTTTACCTTGATCCCGCAATAGGTAGTACGATAGGATTTATTAATACCACGCATAGAGCAATCATACTAGGTGGTGACTTTATTTTAACCTGTCGTATACCTATTCTTTATTTTTCATTTTGATTTTTCTATTTGCATAACTTTTTTCACTTTTGGTTTGTTCACAATACACGAGTACCATTGTATTTGCCTTTGGGCAATTTTAATAGTTTTTACAATTAATAAGATTTTCTTAATATATATATATATATATATATATATATATATATATATATATATATATATATATATATATATATATATATATATATATATATATATATATATATATATATAGATATTTTTTCTTTCCTTGCCTGGATCTATTAAGTTTTCTTCTGTATTTGACAATTATCCCAGCCCCTTCCTTGGTACACTACTTTCCCTCAACATATATTGTTTCCATTTGGGGTTATCCCCCTTCATCTGTGTACTAATCCTATATATGGCTCACCCTATCCCCTCTGTTCTCTAAATAGCTTATAAGTTATAGATTGAAAGCTTGTTTGAGCTGGGCTTCCTTCGCCTCCTGTCCCTGTTATAGCCTCTATGTCAATTATTTGTCAAATTTTCCCATTCTATAATTGTACAGCGCTGCAGAATATGTCAGCACTATATAAATGCTAATAATAATGAAGTTAAAAGTGGTGCATCAACTTTAAAATCAGCTTAGAATAAAGGCAAACAAAACCCTACATTTAGGCAAATGCCTTTAATGTGGTAATGCAATTATATTATAAACTTAATATATAATTACACTATGATTGAACTCACTTGTTGGATATTTACATAAATAGTACCCTGACAATTTAACAAACACATTCTTCATAATGTTCAGTCATTCACATGTTGGCTTGCAACAAGTCAAATTAGATTTAAAATTCTGTGAGAAACTTAGATGTTATAAATCTGTATATCTTATGATCAAAGTCTTCCAGATCTGCCTCGATGGAACGCAATATATTAGATAACATGATCAGATATATTTTTGCAGTCCATATTGTACAAAATGCTTTCAGTTGCTGAGTATAAAATCATTTTTTTAAGCTTGTTTTTATGGCTGATTTCTTTTAGATAATGTAAATCAGATCTGTACATTGTGACTGTAAAACTGCCAGCAAATGAGTAAATGAAAAATCTTCATAAAGGGACACTATAGTCACCAGAACAACTAAAGCTTATTGTATTTGTTATGGTTTAATCAGAGGATAATCAGTTCTTCAGGCTTTTACATTACAGCCTATGGATACCTCCACTGGCCACTCCTCAGAAGGCTGCTAGAGGTGCTTCCTGGGGCAGTGCTGCATAGGAAGCAGCACTGCCATTCAGTGTCTCCACCCTCTGCATGGAGACACTGAACTTTCCTCATGCAGATTGGTTCAATAAATCTCTATGAGGAGATGCTGATTGGCTAGGGCTGTGTTTGACTTATGCTGACTCTGCCCCTGATCTGCCTATTTGACAAGCTCAACAAATCCAATGCTTTCCTATGTGAAAGCATTTTGATTGACTCAAAGAATCACTTCTGATGATGTCAGCACAGCAAGCAGATCAGGGGCAGAGGAGGCAGCAGCAGACTGCAATAAAGGTAACATTTTGCTATATTTACAGGGGTAATAGAGGGCCGGGGGGGGCTAGATATGTTTGTGTTCCTGAACCTATAGTGTACCTTTAAGCTTGTTACGTCTCCAAGATGACTGCCATGCATACACCCACAAATGCTGACATCCATACACTGCAAAACCTTGCATGTGGCAATAGTGCTAGGCATTGGTAACCATTACGGGGAACTGTAGTGGTTATGGTGCTTGCAGTATCACATTAGGCCGATTTAGAGGCAGATGCTTGTCATGTTAGGAATACAAACGTGTTCCTAGCGGGATGGTGCTAAACTACCTGTTTAGGTGTCTGGGCCCTTCTCTGTGGAGGGAAATTGTGGTTTTACTAACCTTTTCTTCACCGCCATGCAGATCTCACCGCGACTGGCCCCACCTCCATGCCTGAGATCATCTGTATTGATGATCTCAGCCAATCTTGGGAGGCTATTGCACATGCGTGGTAAAACACCACGTTGCGCCAATTTGCATTGAGATGCATTAAATCAATGTGTCTCTATGAGGAGCGTTCAGCATTTCCACACAGTGCAGCACTGACAAAGGAAACACCTCTATTAGCCGTCTCAGTGACTGCACCTAGAAGTGTTACTAGGCAGCAATATAAACAGCGTTTACAGTGCTAAAGACTTCAGGGACATGCTATAGACACCACAACCACTTACATTAAGTTGTAGTGGTTCTGGTGACTATAGAATCCCTTTAAGGTTTGCTAGCCTAGTAAATTAAAATGGGTGATTAATATTTGTCACTTTTTGTGCTTTTTTTTTTTTTTATATATATATATATATATACAGGGAGTGCAGAATTATTAGGCAAGTTGTATTTTTGAGGATTAATTTTATTATTGAACAACAACCATGTTCTCAATGAACCCAAAAAACTCATTAATATCAAAGCTGAATATTTTTGGAAGTAGTTTTTAGTTTGTTTTTAGTTTTAGCTATGTTAGGGGGATATCTGTGTGTGCAGGTGACTATTACTGTGCATAATTATTAGGCAACTTAACAAAAAACAAATATATACCCATTTCAATTATTTATTATTACCAGTGAAACCAATATAACATCTCAACATTCACAAATATACATTTCTGACATTCAAAAACAAAACAAAAACAAATCAGTGACCAATATAGCCACCTTTCTTTGCAAGGACACTCAAAAGCCTGCCATCCATGGATTCTGTCAGTGTTTTGATCTGTTCACCATCAACATTGCGTGCAGCAGCAACCACAGCCTCCCAGACACTGTTCAGAGAGGTGTACTGTTTTCCCTCCTTGTAAATCTCACATTTGATGATGGACCACAGGTTCTCAATGGGGTTCAGATCAGGTGAACAAGGAGGCCATGTCATTAGATTTTCTTCTTTTATACCCTTTCTTGCCAGCCACGCTGTGGAGTACTTGGACGCGTGTGATGGAGCATTGTCCTGCATGAAAATCATGTTTTTCTTGAAGGATGCAGACTTCTTCCTGTACCACTGCTTGAAGAAGGTGTCTTCCAGGAACTGGCAGTAGGACTGGGAGTTGAGCTTGACTCCATCCTCAACCCGAAAAGGCCCCACAAGCTCATCTTTGATGATACCAGCCCAAACCAGTACTCCACCTCCACCTTGCTGGCGTCTGAGTCGGACTGGAGCTCTCTGCCCTTTACCAATCCAGCCACGGGCCCATCCATCTGGCCCATCAAGACTCACTCTCATTTCATCAGTCCATAAAACCTTAGAAAAATCAGTCTTGAGATATTTCTTGGCCCAGTCTTGACGTTTCAGCTTGTGTGTCTTGTTCAGTGGTGGTCGTCTTTCAGCCTTTCTTACCTTGGCCATGTCTCTGAGTATTGCACACCTTGTGCTTTTGGGCACTCCAGTGATGTTGCAGCTCTGAAATATGGCCAAACTGGTGGCAAGTGGCATCGTGGCAGCTGCACGCTTGACTTTTCTCAGTTCATGGGCAGTTATTTTGCGCCTTGGTTTTTCCACACGCGACCCTGTTGACTATTCTGAATGAAACGCTTGATTGTTCGATGATCACGCTTCAGAAGCTTTGCAATTTTAAGAGTGCTGCATCCCTCTGCAAGATATCTCACTATTTTTGACTTTTCTGAGCCTGTCAAGTCCTTCTTTTGACCCATTTTGCCAAAGGAAAGGAAGTTGCCTAATAATTATGCACACCTGATATAGGGTGTTGATGTCATTAGACCACACCCCTTCTCATTACAGAGATGCACATCACCTAATATGCTTAATTGGTAGTAGGCTTTCGAGCCTATACAGCTTGGAGTAAGACAACATGCATAAAGAGGATGATGTGGTCAAAATACTCATTTGTCTAATAATTCTGCACTCCCTGTATATATATATATATATATATATATATATATATATATATATATATATATTCCTACTTTTTTTAGGAAAGTCTATCTATACTTGCAAGGAAGGTGTCTTCTCATAAGTTATGTCTCCCAAGTTCTACTATATGTTAGTTGATTGGGGGAGGGCCAACACTTCCTCATTCAAAGTCCTGACAATAACTCAACCCGAGGTAGAAAGCAAGAATAAGCTAATAAAATTATAGCTTCGCCTGCTGTTACTGTAGAAATTCATCTATCTCCTGTTTTGAGGTGCCCTCTGCAGGTGAGTCACAGATTGCTAACCATTGCCTTAGCAGGGCTATCAATTTATAGTCCTTCGTTAATTGATTAGTCTGAGACTTGCCACTAAAGCCTAGAGCAGTTGTAGGCAACCTTCATCACTCCAAATGTTTTTGATTACATCTTCCATAATGCTCTCACAACCATAATGCTATCAATGCATCATGGGAGATGTACTCCACAGTGTCTGGACTGCCAAAAGTGGCCTACCACTGGCCTAGAGGATCATTGGCACAGCAACAAAGGTTATATTTCTGCTTGCCAGGACTGAATTTTTACTCACCAGTGGTTAGTGGGGAAGTGGAAATTTATGAACCCTGAATTTAGGAACATTTGACTCCAATGTTTTCATTTAAATGGTATAGAATTGTGCAGATTATCAGGAGCCCGAGGCATTTTTATATCATCGGTAGTGTCGATTTTGCCAAACACACACTTGAATAAATATTGGGAAATTTTGCTAGTATGTATTCTGAATGTGTGCTATACTCCATTAGAAATGTTCATCAGACCTTCTGTAATCTCCCCAGTTTATTGCCTAACCCTTGCCGTGAATGTAGTTGCCTGTCTGGCTTGGTGGATTGGTGGAGGCAATGGAGTCAATTTTGGCTTTTCGATCCTTTGGCTGGTTCTCTTTAGTCCATGCGGATATGTTTGCTGGTTCCGTCCAGCATATAAAGCCTTCAGGTGAGTTCATTTTCAGAGCAATGGTGATGCATATATGGTGGGAACAAGACCATCGTCCTCATGATGACCAGTAACCTGTTATTTTATGTATTTTTCTTCATCCTTCAGGTCGGACAGCTCCTTCAACTTCATGAATTTTTTCTTTGTGTGCGGGATTCAGTTTGTTCTTTCGGTTATCCAGGCAATCGGAATCTCAGGATGGGGTGCATGGTAACAACCTATTTTCTGGAATCCACCTCCTGTGGCCACTACTGAATCTGCATGCTCCAGTTTATACCCAAAACATTTTAAAGGGAAACGTATTATTGTGTATTACTGAAAATAATCATTGCATGTACTTATATCCTTTGTGTGTGTTATTTTGTAAAGCACAGCTACAAGTTTATATATTTTAATGCATTTTTTAAGTGGTTATCCTTGTACTGTGGAGGCAGCCATCTAAGTTCTCTTTGGTCAGAAGCACAGTTTATCCAACCAAAAATGTGCAGTTAATCAACAGCAAGGGCAGATTCACAACTACTAAAATAATGTGCAAGTGCTAGGCATCTATAAAAATGCCCTGTGGGACAGTTTCAGACTTTCAGAATGCATGTGGTCTTAACAGATAAGTGGTGACCAAAGAGGGCTATTGTATGCCCCCAAGCGAGATGCATTTTGGAGAGGTAGTCCAAAACATCTTATTTATTTGTATTTTTTTAAATTGGAGTGTTCCTTAATCTGTTTAGGTTACTGGGTCTCTCATTTTGGAATGAAAGCTATAAAACTCACTTTTATTCCAGTGCTGGGAGTCTCGTCCTGTTGTGAAATCATACTAAGGACTTGTGTCCAATTGGATGGAGGAGTATTGGGACACGCAGCGCATGCACGGCCATTGCCATGACCCGCTAACAATGCTTCTCATGGAACAGCACTCAAAGCAAGTCAGGCAGGAAACACCAACGGTCTGCTTGACAACACAAAAATGTTACTAAAGGCATTTATAAAAGTGCTGATATTTGTTGAAATCGATTATTTTATAAAATAAGCCGGGGGGACATGTAGTTAAACATTAAAGGGACACTAAAGTCACCAACGCCACTTCATCTCAATGAAGTGGGGTGGGTGCAATGTCCCTGTCCTTGTAACCCTGCGATGTAAAACATTGCGTTTTTCTGTTTTGTTTTTGAAAGTGCAATGTTTACGTTGCATGATTGAGTCCACCTCTAATGGCTTTCTTCCTGTCAGTCACTAGAGGCGCTACCCCTGCACTGACTAAGTAAAACGCGTGATACGGAAGCCCATAAGAAAGCACTGAACACAATGCTTTGTACGGGGAACCCTGAGGAGGAAGCAGCTCTGTGAGGAGCATTGGTTTATATCATGCCCAAAAGATAGATTCCCCAGATGTTTTAAAACTCCAACTTGATGATATTTTGTAATTCTAAAGGCATGCAAAGCATCATGAAAGTTGGAGTTCTACAGCATCTAGGGATCTACCTTTTGGGCACCCCTTGTTGAGGCCATCATGGAGGAAGCCATGTCTCCTCGATGGCGTTAAGGGACGCAGAGCTGTCAGCGGTGCTGAGGGAGAGATAAGTAAAAACAATCTTGATCTTTTTTTTAAATCTTATTTAAAAAAGGAGGTGGAAAGTCACATCTGTCTACTAGAGACAAGCGCTCTGTAATAGGAATACAGCTTTGTGTTCCTAATGCTGTACTGTTCCTTAAGAGCTTTTCAGCTGTCTCAAAAAATATTATCATCCTGGTCTATTAAACTAAGATTTCACTCCGTTTGCTTATTTCCTTTCTGTTCCAGCGGCTGGCTGGCTGCAGTGAGCTTTTTCAGCACAGCTGTGGCAGTTGCGATAATCATGCTGTTCCCCGCTGTGATGTTCACAGTGTCTGCTGTAGCAACTGCGTTGGCACTTTTCCGGGTACGTACCATTTCCTCATATGTTATACGTCTTGTATTCGGCAATTAAGTTAGTTTACCATAGACAGACATAAGAAACATTTAAGAAGGGACGATGGGGAGTAGAGTTTAAATGGGAACAAGAGAAAAATAACATAGATGGTTATTTTATTCAAAGTTGAATCTCTCTGGCAATAAATCTGAACACGGAAAATTTGGTCAATTTTTGTTTCTTCACTTGACTGAAATTCACTTTATTGTAGAACATCTAAACTGAAAGCCCCTGAGAACATTTTTTTCAAAGATTCAAATCCCCAAATTTGATCTGACTAGCTAAGGAATTGCATCGAAATTCCTGAAGAACAGGTGACTTCCAGGAGGACAACCTTTTCCCTAAATACCATGTGTAGAACTTTATGAAATAAAGAGACTAGTGATCTGTAGATAAATGTGGGTAGACCTTTTTTTTTTTTTTTTTTTTTTTTGCTCTTACATTACATTTAAGCCCTGCATATTTAAATTTTAAAGGGACACTATAGTCACCAGAACAACTACAGCTTATTGAATTTGTTCTGGTGAGTAGAATCATTACCTTCATGCTTTTTGCTGTAAATACTGGCTTTTCAGAGAAAATGCAGTGTTTACATTACAGCCTAGTGATAACTTCACTGGCCACTCCTCTGATGGCTGTTAGAGATCCTTCCTGGGTCATGGCTGCCTAAAATGCATCCAAACATTCAGTGTCTCCTCCCTCTGCATGCAGACACTGAACTTTCCTCATAGAGATTAATTGATTCAATTCATCTATATGAGGAGATGCTGATTGGCCAGGGCTGTGTTTAAATCATGCTGGTTCTGCCCCTGATCTGCCTCCTTGTCAGTCTCAGCCAATCCTATGGGGAGGCATTGTGATTGGATCAGGCTACCACTTCTGATGATGTCAGCACACTGCTTGTTTTTGAGTCTAACAGCATGCAGAGTTATAGCTTCAGGCTTGAATACAGTAAGATTTTTACTATATTTATGAAGGCATGAGGGGCTAGATGGTGGTTTTAACACTACAGGGTAAGGAATACATGTTTGTGTTCCTGACCCTTTAGTGATCCTTTAAGTTCTGTGCTACTAAACTTGCAATTACCAAAGCACACTTTTTTGCTCGCCACGACTACATTTTTCATTTACCAATGGCTAGTGGAAATTTTGATCCCTGATATATATTCAGCGCTCAACATTTCCAATAGTGACTGACTTGGACACTCTAGGCTTGCAATAGCGAGTGGCCTGGCTAGTAGTTTGTCTTCAGATTTTAAGGTGTCTGTGTCTGTGTCTGTGTGTGTGTGTGTGTGTGTGTGTGTGTTATTTTACCAGGAAGGATACATTGAGATTTCTTTCTTTTTCAAATATGTCCTGGGCCCACAAATACTGCATTGTTACAACAGGGTACAGTATTCTATTAAAAATACAAAGTAATATTAAATTACACATATATATTTTTTTTCAAGGTGCACCGGTGGTACAGAGGGGCTGGTGGAAGTTTCCAGAAAGCCCAGCAAGAGTGGAACAGCGGAACATGGAAGGCACCACCAAGCAATGAACCACAATATTCAAATTTTGCTGGCCCCACTCTACCTCAGTATCCTACAGTCCCAAGCTATCCTTCAGGTGGTCAATGGCCCTGAGTTTCCTGCAATTGGGCTGTTACAGGTGAAGTGTCTCCCGGCCACTTGAACTTATCTGCTGCTCCCCTTAAAGCAGTCCTTTTGTTTGTAACATCTGTGATGGTCTGAAATGGACCCAGACTGACTGCATCAGAACGCAAAGACGGGCTTTTAAAGTAAACACATGAGAAACTAACCATCCTGAAGCAGTACGTAATTATCTCACAGCACTTCTAAAAATCTCCCTGTCAATGTGCTTAAGTCTAACTGTGAAAAGAGAACATGGTGGTTAAAATGGAACATAGATTTCCATGGTGATGTACCAAATGCCAAAACTGGAAAGTCACAACATGCAAAAGTGATTACATTGATTCCAATTTATTTTTATATTTATTATTATTTGGGCAGTAAAACAGAAAGCAAAAGTGATTGGTTTTTTTTGTTTATTTTTTTTTTATGTGAAATTATATTCTGGAATACATTTCAAGCATTTTTTTTTTTTTATCTTCATTTCACAAATTCAGTTTTGTAAACTGTTTTGTGTAGTTTTTTTTTTTAATATAAAATCTTTTGTAGTTTGTTGTATAATCTCTCTATGTATTCATGTGTTTTACTGCTATTTTTTTAATATTAATATCCCACCAAAGTTTACTCCTTTAATTCACTAACCACAATATAAAATGTTCACATAACAAGTGGTATGTCTTATAATCTGTATGTATTAGATGTTATAGTTTAAATAATTTTTCCCCATTTTTTTTTTTTAATGGTAATTACATATAAATTTGTGGTTGAATAAGAGGATCTGTAGGAGTGCATAACTGCTTTAAACAAAGATGCGGTGCAGAAGGTTGTGGTGAGTTTTCAGATCTGGAATTATTTTGTAACATGTCAACCTCTCATAAACATTATAGAATATTGAGTATCATTGCATATCTTATTTGTCTGTTAAAAAAATTTAATAAACCTGGAATAGCTAGATTTCTTAAAGTAACTCTGCCGTTGCAATAATGTTAGTATTTCAGAGATGATTTTATGATGGAAATAACCAGTGACTGCATTGAAATTCCAACACAATGAAAAGGAATCATAAGACAAAGTAAAGATTCATTTGTCTTCCATAGAAGTTGAAGTTGACTAATTTGACAAGTTTCAACTTGCTGTCATTGGCGAAATGGACATCTTCTTGTGTGTCGTGATAGGTGGGTTATGGAGGATTCCATGGACTCACTTGATCCTCCTTCAACCTCTCCGCTATACTCTCTTGTGTACTTCTGGTGGTTGAAGTGCCCGAAGCTGTACAAAGAAGATGGCAGCCCCCATGATAGACCGCTTCATATCTGTATTTTTGTCTTCAGCTTCAACCACAGGCTTCCACACACCAAGCAGAGATGTCACCTTTGGGGACATGTGCTAAATATGCAGACATCCCCTAAGGTGATTGACCCTTGAACAATAACTAAGTACATGCAGCAATTACGGCCCATTAGTTCTTGGATAGTAGGATAGTATATTGGCAAACATACTTGCGGTATACGATAGTGTATGGATACATCAAAGTGGAGGTATAGATTTATAGAGTACGGCTGCAGAGAATTACTGCAGTCCAGTAAGAAGAACTTTGCTACATGTGATATGGATGAGCAATTAGCAGGTTAGTGTTACTTGTGTTGATTTAACTTTAATTCCTGTAACGCATGCACAATGCAAAAACCATCAAAGATTCAAAAAAATCCATAGTAAATACGGCTTGAATTTATTTTTATTTTTTTCATCTTTAATTTTTATTGAAGTGTCATCACAATGGTACATAAATACGTTGGTTTCAGGACCGGTACAGCATGCATATATTGGTGAGCGGCAAACAACATAACATAGGTTAACATGGGAATTTAGCATACCTATAATATCATCTTGGTGAGTTTTTTGATAAGTAGTGTTCCACCATCACGCCTTGCCACCTACGTTTGCATCTTCTCTAGCTGTGCTGTCCTTTTTTATGATACTCTAACGTAAGCATGACAGTTCGGTTTTTATCATGAACATAGGGGAAAGGGGGGGAGGGGGAGTTGAGTTCATGCATCACAGTATTTGACATCGATACAGTTATACAACATTTATTTTGACTACCTTGGTCTTCTTGACCTCTCAACAGCTCTGCTCTATTGGCTTTTATCGCATCTTATACAGATATCCAGCATCCCCAGTCCTTTGCAAATTTTTCTTCACATCCCTGGAGTCTAATTACGTCTAGTTTTTGTTTAACGACTGCCACAGAAGGAGTTGTTTTACTTTTCCAATGCAACGCTACATTGACTTTTTTTATAGGGTCAGTATGTTTATGATCACTTTTTTGTGGGGGTGTCCCACCAATGCAGGCGGTAGTGTTCTGGCCTACGTGCTTGTCTCACTTGTGTTTTGGTTTGAATCATTGATTCTACTTGTTCCCAATAGTTTTGTAAGTCTGGGCATTCCCAGAACATGTGTAGTATTGTTCCTACCCCTCTGTTGCACCTTCAGCAGATCTCGGAAGTCCCTGGGTACATGCGGGCTAGTCTGTGCGGCACTAAATACCATCTCATAGCTATCTTACAATATGCCTCCCACAGCGGAAGGCTTCTGGAGGCTTTTTTTGTCGTTGCCATTGTTCTTTGGGGAACTTTATACCCAATTCCTTCTCCCACTGAGACATGTATGATAGTCTCTCATGAGCCAGACCCCCCAGGATAGCATTGTAGCAGAGTGAGAGGGGCTTCGACTGGTTTGGAGATAGCATTTGAGGGAGGGGCATCAATTAGTGTTAGTCGGTTCGTCAATATATTTTTTTACTCTGAGGTGTAAGAATAGGTCTCTTGGTGTCAGGGAATATTGTAGTTGGAGAGCCGGGAAGGTTCTTATATTATCCCCCTCTAACAGATCTCGCACCTTGAGAACCCCCTTCGCTGTCCATGTTTTGATTGCCAAGTCCGGTGAGTTTCGCTAGAGATTCTACTGGGGCCGCCTTAATTGGTTCCCTAGTGGATAATCTACTTGGGCTCCAGGCTACCCAGGAGGAGAGCAAAAAGTCAGTACAATGTATTGGCCTCGCGCCTGCCTTCTTGTGGTTCGTGCTAACCCATAGGGAGTGAGTTATGTCGTATGGAGGTAAGCATGCGTTTTCTCGTGATAACCAGACAGGGCTTTGTTGTGCCTGTGGAGCTTTGAGGAGTCTTATACCCTGCGCTAGTATTAATGCTCTGTAATATGCTTTTATGTCAGGTAGTCCTAGACCAACCTTCGTGTATGGGAGCCCCAGTTTGTGGCATGCAATTCTGGGAGGCTTTTTCTTCCAGACGTGTGCATTAATTGTGGATTGGAATCTGTTCACTAATTTGGTTGGTAATGTTATGGGTAGTGTACGAAAGAGATATAAAATCCGCGGGAGTGTCATTATTTTTAGGGAGTTAATGCGACCCAACCACGAGATCTCCAGGGCGGCCCATTGTCCCAGGTTAGTTTCGACTTTCTTCAGTAATGGTATGTGGTTCTCTTGGGGAATGGCTTGTATGGTTTTGGTCAGTTGTATACCTAGGTTATTGTAGTGATTTTTTTGCGCCAATCAAAGTTCAATTTGCTCTCTAGGTGTGTGATTGCAGCTCGTGGTAGGTTAATGGATAATGCTTGGGTCTTGGCAGAGTTGTTTTTATAGTAGGACACCATCCCGTATTGTCCCAGTAGGCCTACCAAATGTGGGATAGAGGATTTTGGTTCAGTTAAAAATAGAAGTATGTTGTCTGTGAAGAGGGCTATTTTTTTTTTTTTGGTCCCTCAGGTGTGTCTAGGCCTTTTATCTGTGGGTTTTGTTTGATGAGGCGCAGGAGGGGGTCTAGACATAGTATGAAAATGAGTGGTGACAGTGGGCAGCCTGTCTCGTCCCGTTTTGGATGGTGAAGGGTTTGGATAGAAAACCTGTGCTAAATACTTTGGCTGACAAGTCCTGATAGAGAGCTTTAATGCTAATTAGGAACGAGGATGGGAATCCCATCCTGGATAGGGTTTGTTCCATGTATCCCCAGTGTAATTGATCAAACGCTTTTTTCGCGTCAAGCGCCATTATTAGACCCTCCTGTGAGGAACGGTTTGCCCAATCTATGAGGTTAACAAAATGCCTTGTGTTATCCCCCACCTGTCTCCCGGGTACAAATCCTGCCTGTTCCTTCGAGATTAGTCCGAGTTTAGAAGGGAAATAGGCCGAAGGTTTGCGCAAACTGTTGGGGATTTATTGGGTTTAGGGAGCGTTACTATGATCAGATACCCTGATTGTTTGATTGCGTTGAATAGTTGTGTGAGATGTGGGGTGAGCTGGTTGGCAAGTTTAATGTTGTAGTAGTAGTTGGCTAGGCCATCTGGGCCAGGGGCTTTGTGTGTAGTTAGGGATTGTATCACCTTCTTAACCTCGTCTTCTGTAAATGGCCTCTCAAGATGCTTGCCCTGGTCGTCCATCACGCGATGGAGTTCCACCAGGTCTAGGAACTGTGCTATTTCCCCATTTGTGGGTTGTTGGGTCTCTGTGAAGTTGATATAGGGATTCGTAGTAGTCAGCTAGTGTGTTCACTATGTCCTGGGGGTTGTACAGTTTGTCCCTGTCTTTTGATATGTACAGGATTTTTGTTTGAAGGTGTCGTTTAATCTTTTTAGGTAATAATTTACCCGCTTTGTTCCCCGCTATGTAACAATTTTGTTTTAGATATCTCATATGTTTCTCAGTGTCCTGTAGTTGAATTGAATGCAGTTCTGACTTAAGTCTCCCCAGTTTGTTGTGGCGTGCTGTAGTTTGGTTTTGTTTGTGTAGATTCTCCATGACGGAGATTTCTTGCTCAAGGTTATATTGAATGCGCTTGCGAGCTTTCTTTTCTGAGGAACCTAATTGTATGAAGTTCCCTCTCATTACAGCTTTGTGCGCAGCCCATTGAGTAGTGATTGGAGTATCGATTATTAGCAGAGCATGGTCCGACCAGGTGATGGGGCCTATATAAGCTTGTTTTACATGTGGAAGTGAGTAAGGCTTGAATTTAACATCCAAAGTGTGAGTGGCCACTTTCTTCAATAACACATTTAAGCACTATGTTGTGCTTTCTTCTTATTTTCCCTAGCAGATCTACGCCTATTGCCTATATATATTTGTGTTTATAGTGGATGTAGTGTGTGTGTGTGTGGTGGATGTAACATGTTAGAATGGTTGTAGTGTATAGTGGTATAGACCTGCTAAGTAACAGATGATTGTTATTATGTCCTGATATGTAACGGCCGAGAATTCCAATGGGGGGGAACTTTATTTTTCCCGTGGATATATGTATATGTGTATATATATCGATAATCGCTATATATATGTATGTTGGGAAGGTGGGGCCCCTGATGCCTAAAGCCATCCAATCAAGGTGCTCTACTGAGGTTTCAAAGCGTGAGAGAGCCTTTAGAAAGTCTTTTCCTGTAATGAAAGCGGATTCAGCACAGGACATGGTTTTATATTTGTTGTGGTGCCATTCATTCTAATGCTCCTCATTAAAAAGCATTGGGGACCTGATGTGTATGCGCGGCAAGTGCCGCATGCGCATCAAAAGCATTTGATCGAATCTTTCTTATGGGGGCTGCAGTCATATGACCGAGTTTTACTTTGACCGAGTATTCAATTTGATATTCTGCTTGGTACACATTCACAAGCTGCAGAAACTGAATTCAGTTAAACTGGAACTGAGAATGCCTTATTGGCAGCTAGGATGGGCAAGCTTCAAGCTGCCATGATTCTGTATTTACAAATCGCAGCACTGGGCATTACTGGCACATAGTAAAGTAAGTATTTCAGTTAAATACTGCTGCTATTAGGAGCACTCAGCTACAGGATCTCTAACTACTGACAAGCTCTAATGAAGGTTTATCAGGCATTTACTTGACTACCTCTGATGTGGGTGGTACTAACCTGCACCTGCAGATGAAATTCGTTGAACAGATTTAGAGATGGGATCATGCCAGCCAGCTGCATTTGCCAAGTGCGTTATAGTTGCTTGTGTTGAGCCAAACTAACCATGCATGGAAACGTTACAAAATACTATTACAAAATAAGACATCTGTGCTTGTTAAAATGGTACATACTTTACCATACTTTAGGGCTTAACATGTAAAAGAACCTTTAAAATGTGACACTTCAGGGGTAAAAAATTTTATAGACTGTTTTCCAGCAATATCTGAGCACTCTTTTTGCGTTGGATTATTTCTTATTCACACTTGTAAATGTTAATCAAGTTGTTATTAAGTTGAAGTGTGTGACGGAGACAAATGCAAGGACACTTACCTCTTCTGCATTAAGAAGGTAGAAAGCATCACCATCTTCCTATACACTCTTATACTATTGTAGAGATGCATCACCACACTGGGATATTCTTCCCTTAAAGGGATACTATAGGGGTAAGCACTCAGACCACTTCATCTCATTGAAGTGGTCTCCCTGCACTGTTCCTGTCCCCCATAATCCTGCACTGCAAAACATCACAGTTTAAGTAATTGCAATACATACATTGCAGGACGAAGACTACCTATTGTTCCTGGATTATAACATAGTCTGGCTCTCTTAAACGATGCTGGATGTCCTAACGGTCTGCATGAGGACATCCAGCAAAAGTATCAATGCTTTCCTATGGGGAAGGACTAACTTGAGCCAGACACATGGCACCGTTCATACGCATTAGGTCCCCCCATCAGATGATGTCGGAGGAGGTAGATGGCGACTCAGTGCTGGAGGAAATCGGTGCTGAAATTGGGTAAGAAAATAAAGGCTTATTTAACCCTTGGTGTGCTGGGGGCAGGGGCAGGAAGGGGTGGAACACAAGGCACTACTTTGTATTCCTAACACTATAGATTCTCTTTAATTACCCCATATCTCCCATATGTGTTTCTGTATCACGACCCTCTTTGCACTTACCTGGGGTTTCCTCGCCGCGGCCAAGGCAGTCCCTCTTTGGTGCCTGCCGGAGGCTCCGGTGTTCTCACCTTCAAGGAAACAGGGCCGACGTCTTCATTCTGTACAACAGTGGTGCCGTGGCTCTTCCCATCTTGCCACAGCCCGCAGTTAATCCACGATCTGGAACTGTTCCATACACAAAGGGGGCTCAATGACATCATAGGCTCAAGTGCGCCCAAATGACAGCATCTTAAAGTGGCACGGGACATTAAAGACAAAGACCAATTAACCAATGGTGTGGGAGCGCTGGGAACCACATCTAACCATGTCTCAGTGCTCCGTTATACTGTGCTCCCAGTGCGTAAACATCTGTGATTTCTATTGTCTCCTTGATGTTTGACCTATTCTCCTGTAACCTCATATGTAAACCTGCGCTAGTTGCCCCTGACCTTGGCTTCCCCTAACTACGAGCTTGCTAAATCCCTCTTTGGTACTTTGCGTTTGGCTTACCGCTGCTACCTGTAACATTCTGTTTAAAGAGAGAGTTACTATTTTGTGCCTATAGCTCTCTATCTTTTTTCTTTATCTTTGTTTTAATGCTTCTCTATGAGAAGCTACATTAGTGGGAATGCAGCAATGGCAGGGCCGGATTAACATAGGGGCTGATGGAGCTGCAGCTCCAGGCCCATGGAATAAGCCCATTGATTTAAAAAATTTTAAAAAAATATATTTTTTTACATTATTTTTTTTTCACACACTACTCTTAGGGATTCCACCTGGCTTTTATTTTATTGGCACAGCCAGTATTTGAGGCTGCCTGGCTGGTGCAAATGTTTCAGTAATAATGGTAATACAAATGCTGGTATTTTTATCAGTATAAACAAGAGATTACTATGCAATACCAGCACTGGCCAGTAGGGGTCACTGTATGTGGAGACAGGCAGGGATAGGAAGTTCCAGCATATCCCTCCCTGCCTATCTATACTCACTGATCTGCAGGGGTGCAGCTACAGAGAGTCCAGACAGCAACTCCCACCCTGCAGAGACAGCCTACAGCTCAGGGAAGTGAGGGATGGGGGAAAGGCTGCAAGGAGACATACACTGAGACACTAAGGGACACTGAGACATTATGACAGACACTAAGGGACACTGGGAGACATTATGGCAGACACTGAGACACTAAGGGACACTGGGAGACATTATGGCAGACACTGAGACACTAAGGGACACTGGGAGACATTGTGGCAGACACTGAGACACTAAGGGACACTGGGAGACATGGCAGACACTGAGACACTAAAGGACACTGGGAGACATTATGGCAGACACTGAGACACAGAAGGGACACTGGGAGACATTATGGCAGACACTGGGACACTAAGGGACACTGGGAGACATTATGGCAGACACTGAGACACTAAGGGACATTGGCAGACACTGAGACACTAAGGGACATTGGGAGACATTATGGCAGACACTGAGACACTAAGGGACATTGGCAGACACTGAGACACTAAGGGACATTGGGAGACATGGCAGACACTGAGACACTAAGGCAGACACAGACACAGACACTAAGGGACACTGGGAGACATTATGGCAGACACTGAGACACTAAGGGACATTGGGAGACATTATGGCAGACACTGAGACACTAAGGGACATTGAGAGACATGGCAGACACTAGAGGACACTGGGAGACATTATGGCAGACACTGAGACACTAAGGGACACTGGGAGACATTATGGCAGACACTGAGGGACACTGGGAGACATTATGACACCGACACATGGGGACACAGTGTCCCCATGTCTCCCAGCCAGTGTCTCAGTGCCCCCTAGTCTCCCAGTGCCCCCAGTCTGCCAGTGTCTCACTGTCCCCATGTCTCCTAGTACCTCCATGTCTCTCAGTGCCTCAAGTGTCACAATGTCCCCAGGCTAGTCGCCCTGGTGTCTGTGTCCCCATGTCTCAATGTCCCCCAGCCAGTGTCTCTAGTATCTTTGTCCCTGGTGTCTGTGTCCCCTAGTCTCCCAGTGTCACTGGTGTCTCTGTGTCCCCAGGTTTCCCCGTCTTCCTAGTGACATGGGGACCCTGGGATACATGGGGACACAGGGAGACATGGGGCATTGAGACACTGATACATAGGATCACTGGGAGACCTGGGGACACGACACTGGGAGACATGGGGCACTGAAACACTGATACATAGGAACACTGAGACCTGGAGTAATCGACACATGGGGGCACTGGAAGAAATCCATCTATACAGCAGATTTAAACTAAGTAATTTTTGGGTGATTTTACAGCATTTTCTCTTATGTCACTCCTTGTGATTTACATAATGTGATGTCACCCACACATTTAATTATGCAAATTAGTAAGGCCGGTATGTTTTTCCAAGAAAGGTGGCAACCCTAACTACTTTTCACATACTCTTACTTAAGTATGGAAACTTAAGAGGGATGTATGGGAACAAAACTTGTGTGGACTGGCTGACAATGAATATAGTTAAAGGGACACTATAGTCACCAGAACAACTACAGCTTATTGAATTTGTTCTGATGAGTGGAATCATTACCATCAGGCTTTTTGCTGTAAACACTGTCTTTTCAGAGAAAATGCAGTCTTTACATTAGATCCTAGTGATAACTTCACTGGCCACTCCTTAGATGACTGTTAGAGATCCTTCCTGGGTCATGGCTGCCTAAAAGGCATCCAAACATTCAGTGTCTCCACCCTCTGCATGCAGACACTGAACTTTCCTCATAGAGATTCATTAATTAAATTCATCTATATAAGGAGATGCCGATTGGCCAGGGCTGTGTTTGAAACATGCTGGCTCTGACCCTGATCTGCCTCTTTGTCAGTCTCAGCCAATCCTATGGGGAAGCACTGTGATTGGAACAGGCCACCACTTCTAATGATGTCAGCAGACTGCTTGTTTTTATGAGTCTAACAGGATGCAGAGTTACAGCTTCAGGCTTGAATATAGTAGGATTTTGCTATATTTATGGAGGCATGAGGGGCCCAGGGGGGCTAGATGGTGGTGTTAACACTATAGGGTCATGAATTCATGTTTGTGTTCCTGACCCTATAGTGATCCTTTAAGGTAATGCTGACTTTCATCTCTCTAACACTGTGGCATGTTCCCTTTCTTCTACACTCACTACATACAGCTTTTCTCTGTCCCAGACCATATACCAGGAGCTTCTGCCTGCTAGTAAGAAGGTAAGGAGACAAGTGGACCAGCGAGTGCTAGGGGACAGTCCTTAGAAAGCGTTGAGTGTGCTCATCATTAGATGCATTTATGCCAAGCTCAGGGTACTGTCTGCATAGTATGCCCTTAGTTGGCCAGCTGCATGATTGGCAGGCAGCCTGACATGCATTCATGCCGGGCTGGACTTCTAATTCTTTGAGCAGACATGTCCTCTTTTTGGGCATGTTCGCCCCTTTTGGTAGGTTACGTGATTTGTGTCAGTGGCACACCCTTTTACCATGCCCATTGACTTCCTGCTTGACTGGACACTGCTGTTAGGGGTTATGGATTTACTTGAAAGATGAAAACATAAATTAGAGAGAGATTAGCCTAGGGTATGTGTTTTCTTAGAGCTGCTGTTTTCTTTCTCTCCAGCACTATCTCCATCAGATACATGATGCTTGGGAGTGTTTTACTGTTTTTGGTCGATATGATTCTGTAATTAGGCCCGCCATAATTGTCAGCACCAGGCTCACTGGGCTCTTAATCTGGCCCTGAGCAATGGCCATGCATGCACTATGTGTTCCAATGCCTGCATATGAGAAGCATCTGATTGAACAAAGTCATCAGTAACTCTAACTTCACAGGATGTGGATTGGAACTGCCATGATGACTCATCTGGACCTGGAATAAAAATAGTTTACCTGATTTTAGCCCTTACAATGTCAAAATAGAGAGACGCAGCGCAGTGAAACACTGGACTCGAGACAGTGGAACACACGCTGTAATAAAATACAGCAAGTGGCGGGTTGCAAAAAACATTTTCCCTTCGAGCCGGCACAAGTGAGGGATTATCACGAAGCAGACAGTGTCAATGGAAGTCTTCTTAAAGGGATACTATTGTGTCAGGAATACTAAGCTGTATTCCAGGCACTATTGCTCCCCCTGGTAGACAGCCACTTGAGGCAGACTTAGTGCTGCAATGTAAACATTGCAGTTTCTATGAAACTGCAATGTTTTAAATTGCAGCACTAAGTGCAATAGGAACACTGCACCCAGACCACTTCAATGAGCTAAAGTGGTCGTCTAGTGTCCCTTTAAGGTCATGTCGATCTCCTAAATTCTGTGTTTTTAATCTTTTTTTTTTTTGCAACTTTAATAAAGTTTAAACAGTGAGCACTATGGTTGTGCTATTCTTTATTATATAGATTGGCAGAACATATGAGAATGTAGGACCTGCTTTAGTGGTCCAATATTCTATCAGGACCTTTTTGGATCTATGTAACATAAGATAATTTGGATCTTATTAGGGTACCAGATCGTCCACAGCCTGTTTTCAGTGTCTCCAGTCTGTCTAACAGCAGGTGTCTACCCATCTTGGCTGATACATTGCTACTAGAGTTTCTGTATCAAGTGCACTAGCCAGTTGCCAATTACTCTGTAAGTCAACTAAAGAGATTAAAGAAAAAGTATAGGGTCAGGAATACAAATGTGTAAAATAGCATATTCAGTCAAATATTTGATATGTACGTGAACGGGTTGTAGTTCCAAGCAGAAATCTAGCTGCCAGTATGGAATTAAGAAGCATTCCCCCCTTTTGTTGCATAATTGGAAATGGCTCAATTGTTGGGGTTTTTTGCCTCCTCTTGAATCAACAAGATAAAAGAATGGATTTCACGGTTGAACTTGACGGACTTTAGTCTTTTTTCAACCTAGACAACTATGTAACTCATGGGTAGTTTGATGGGGAGGACAAATGCAGTGGGTGAACATACCATTTTCTCCTCTTCCCCTCCACACATTAGTAGTGGGTGGGGGATACTGACATGATAAGGGATGGGGGCAATTCTATTTCACTAAATGAAATTCAATGTTTAGTTAATAACCCCTACGGTGAATTTTAAAATATAGACCAAAATGATCCTATAGTGTTAAAACCGCCATCTAGCCCCCGGGCCCCTCATGCCTCCATAAATATTGCAAATTCTTACTGTATTCAAGCCTGAAGCTGTAACTCTGCATGCTGTTTGTCTCAGAAAAGCAAGCAGTCTGCTGACATCATGGTAGCCTGATCCAATCACAGTGCTTCCCCATAGGATTGGCTGAGACTGACAAGAAGGCAGAGCTGGGGCAGAGCCAGCATGATTCAAACACAGCCCTGGCCAATCGGCATCTCCTCATAGAGGTGAATTGAATCAATGAATCTCTATGAGGAAAGTTCAGTGTCTGCATGCAGAGGGTAGAGACACTGAATGTTTGGATGCATTTTAGGCAGCTGATGTGGACAAAAATATTAACTTTATTAACGTTAGTAAAATGCCTATTTATTAGGCTGGAGAGAGGAACCTGATTGGCTGTTCCTGTTGCTAAGGAGATACTACTCTCAGACTTTAATGTTATATACTGGTTATGTTTTGAAAAATTTTCTTTGCTGCTGAGGGAAATAAAGAAAGAGTGCGTCATAATAGGAGCCTCCGTGTCTTAATAAAATCAGTATTATTCAGCAGTATTCATAAATTACATAAGATGGCCGCTAGGGAGTTTCCCTTTGTCATCAAAGATGGCGCTGGAATCTGGAGGAGAGCTCCATGATGCCAGGGACATCGCACCCAGTAGGATGAGCAATAGATGAACCACTTGACACCTAACCAATTATTGATGTATTATGCTCTGTTATCTCTGACAATGCATATGATGTAATTCTGCTTTATAAGGGGCACGCCGGCCCCCTGGAATAAACTTTTTTCCTCAAGTCTTTCATTAACCTGAAACTTGTGTCTGGTGTGAATTACGTCAGGAACGTGCACGCGTACTTTAATTTGGCCAGGGGCAGATACGCAAGATTATCAATTATTTGATTGGTTCCACAACAGCAGCCATGACCCAGGAAGGATCTCTAACATCCTTCTAAGGAGTGGCCAGTGAAGTTATCACTAGGCTGTAATGTAAACACTGCATTTTCTCTGAAGATACAGTGTTTACAGCAAAAAGCCTGAAGGTAATGATTCTACTCACCAGAACAAACTCAATAAGCTATAGTTGTTCTGGTGACTATAGTATCCCTTTAAGATTTCAGAGTGCTGCAATTTAGTTATTAAACCCCAGTGTAGAATGTAGTACACTTCTCAGTATACCTGCATGTTTTTTTTCATATGATGAAAAATAAAAATTAATATTAACAAAAATGGGAATGATAAGAGGAATTTCCGACTGAATTACTTTAATAAATACCAATATTAATCCCAAAACATGGTTGACCATATTTTTTTATCACATTCTAACCCAAAATAGCAGTGAAAAAAAGCTGGATTGGTTAATATTTGACAATTTTTATAGTGGCCAATACATGGGGGAAACAAAATCCCTCGTCAGTTCCCAAAAAAGCTCAGTTTAGTCAATAATGCTCTTAGTGCAAGAGACACTATTTATATAAAAAAAATTAGCAAAAAATAAATTAAAAGTATAACTTTATTAAAAAATAATAATACTGTGGGATTATAACAGAATACTTGTTACAGGTGATATCACTTTCAAGTGATAATAAACCTAGCTCTTCCCAAATCATATTACAGATACCCAGTGATATTTGGATGCAAAGTGTTGGCTCTAACTTTTGTTTTGAATAATGTATACTAAACCAATGTGTAGGTATGCCGTAAAGCACCCAAGACGTCGTGAACTGGGAGGTTCTGGCAGAAATCCCTTCAGCGCATGGCTTATTCCCGAAGTGAAGTTACGCGGATTGCGTAATGTAGTTTTGATACGGGGATTCAGTGATGGCTCCGTGCAATGCCCAACCCGGGGGACCTGCGCATGAGTAAACCAACAGAAGCCTAGCCGTAGGGTTTTTCTCCCAGGGTTCGATTCACGAAACGAGTTTACGCAGCATGCGCGCCGCCCGTGGCGGCCAGTCTCGAGCTCCTTACGTCAATTACGTAACGTTAGCTCGCCAGAGTGAAACAGCGGAGTAGAGTGCGACGGGAGGCGGCATGAGATTTCGGGAGAGTCCGGGGACGCCCTGAAACCAAGGCCCCAGGCGGTGAGAAGTGGAGAGACGAGAAGGTAACGCAAACATACATAAACCCTCACCACCCAGTGTGTGCTACACAACTTCACACAACCTGGCATACAACACGGGGACACAGGGAATATACAGATATCAAATACTAACACAGAAACCCGGATTAACCCACATAACCATGAATACAGGCAGGGATACAGTGTTTAATGACATCACTCTTAATACAGAGTTCTAGAACACAATATGGAGAGCTAGAGACCCCTCATTCCTAATACAGGGGTACACCATAACTCCTAATACAGGAGTACACCTTAACTCCTAATATAGGGGTACACCTTAACTCCTAATACAGGGGTACACCTTAACTCCTAATACAGGGGTACACCTTAACTCCTAATACAGGGGTACACCTTAACTCCTAATACAAGGGTACACCATAACTCCTAATACAGGGGTACACCATAACTCCTAATACAGGGGTACACCATAACTCCTAATACAGGGGTACACCTTAACTCCTAATACAGGGGTACACCTTAACTCCTAATACAGGGGTACACCTTAACTCCTAATACAGGGGTACACCATAACTCCTAATACAGGGGTACACCATAACTCCTAATACAGGGGTACACCATAACTCCTAATACAGGGGTACACCATAACTCCTAATACAGGGGTACACCTTAACTCCTAATACAGGGGTACACCATAACTCCTAATACAGGGGTACACCATAACTCCTAATACAGGGGTACACCTTAACTCCTAATACAGGGGTACACCATAACTCCTAATACAGGGGTACACCATAACTCCTAATACAGGGGTACACCATAACTCCTAATACAGGGGTACACCTTAACTCCTAATACAGGGGTACACCATAACTCCTAATATTGGGGTACACCATAACTCCTAATACAGGGGTACACCATAACTCCTAATACAGGGGTACACCATAACTCCTAATACAGGGGTACACCATAACTCCTAATATACATGTATACCTTAACTCCTTATATACATGTATACATTAACTCCTAATACAGAGGTATACATTAACTTCTAATACAGAGGTATACATTAACTTCTAATATAGAGGTATACATTAACTTCTAATATAGAGGAATACATTAACTTCTAATATAGAGGAATACATTAACATCTTAAATAGAGATATGCTTTAAATTGTAATATAGAGGTATGCTTTAAATTGTAATATAGAGGTATGCTTTAACTTCTAATATAGAGGTATACATTAACTTCTAATATAGAGAAGTAGATTATATGAATAAAAGTATGTTTAGTGAGTTGAATAATAAATGCTAAACAGCACCATGTTACAGATAATAAAACAAATAATGTATACATTGCTTTATAGGGAAAAAAAATTAATTATAGCAAAATAGTACTTATAAGCAGAGTACAGTCAGGTAAAAGTAAAGATGGTGTCTCAGTAGATTATGATAACCTTACAATCATGTGCGTTAACATCACACTTAATACAGAGTTCAAGAAAACACAGAGACCCTTATACAGAGGCAAACGTTAACTTCTAATATAAAGCAGTAGATTTATATAAATAAAAATAAACGCATGTTTACTGATTAGAATAACAAATTATAAAAAGCACAGTGCTGCATGTACAGAGGGCACTTTTAGGCAATAACACAAATATTAAATGGACACAATGTTTACATTGCTATATAGGAAAATCAAATTATAGCAAGGTATTATTTATAAATAGAATACAGTCTTGTAAAAATGAAGATGGTCTCTCAGTAGATTATAATAACCTTACAACCATGTGTAAAACCAATAACAAATATAGTGAATAAATCCCTAAATTAATAGGTGCTACTATCACCTTTGTGGGCCACACAAACCATAACAAAGTGAATAATAACAAATAGGTGAGAGCACACAAAGTAAGGAAATACTACCCACACTGCAGTCAATTAATCTGGAAAAAAAAACAAATAAAAAAGACATAGAGTAGTTTAACCTGATAAAATATATTTACAGTAGGTGTCAATCACACTCACATAGACAGAGCCACTTAGATAGCTGGCTCAAACTGGATGCCTTGAATATACAAACAGGACCTCCACTGGGAACTTCTTTCTCCTTTTAAATGTAAAACCTCCAGGATGCAGAATTACGAGGGGTAAAAACACTTTATTCTTCAAATCTTGAAGTAAATAAAAACAAAGGTAAATTTAAAGTCCCAAAACAAGAGTCCAATCACTTAAGTTTAGACTCTTGTTTTGGGACTTTTAATTTACCTTTGTTTTTATTAAAGATAAACCTGTAGTCGTTTTTTAAAATAGTAAGTTAAATAAAGATTACTTACCTCCTTTCTAGCTCTGGGACTCCTTCGCTTTTCCAGCTCACTCTGCCTTTGGGCATGCTGACGTCTTCTGAAATCTCCTCCAATCTTGGAATTCTAATGGATATATGCATGCGCAGCGAAACGCTTTTCTCCTCCAATAAAATGATACTATGAGCAGCATTTGATTCCAGGATGAAGTTTTGACTGGTTCTGGAGGAGGAATCCTCTAGCGGCTGTAGGGAAAAAGCCACTAGTGGTGCTCTTTCCTAAAAAAACAAAAACAAACTGCAATGTTTTGCATCGCAGAGCGAAAATGACCGAATGACTGCACCCAGACGACTCAATTAAGATGACTTTAGTGTCACTTTAAATAAACACTGTATCGTTAGCAATATACATTTATAATCCTAACACCATAATGCACTAGTCTAGGTAAAACATTCAGTTTGCTTACCTTTCTTCCTTCCTGGCAGCACCGATCGTCTCGGTTTAACACTATCTAGTGGTTATTGGTGTACTACTAGAGGCAGATTAAAAGGTACACTCCACTGCCCACATACAAAATTAATTTAAATCACTGTTTAGTAGATATAGCACAAATATAAACTTGTATGCATTTAATTATGCATTTTTTTAGGAGTTGAATCTAAAAACAGCTTGCAAAACCTCCAGTTCTCTTATCTGGTGCCTTTGCAGGGCTTCCCCTTCTAACCCCGCCCATACTTTCTGTGGCTGTCCAATCACAGTGTTCCCAATGCAGCTCAATAAGAAGTCTCTGCAAGGCAGGTGCTCTGGGCAATTGCTGCCTCTTGGTTTAGCTCCACTGAGCTAACCAAACCAGGAAGTAAAAAGACCGGTTTTCTGCTTGAAAGCCAGGGGGAATGTAACTAGGTTAATTTATAAAAGTGTAAAATTCTATCGAAATTTGAATTTTTTGGCAAAATGAAAAGAAAATAGGACCCGCTCTTCATTTAAAGCTTTTCAGCAAGCTGAATTGCTTCAGGAGTCCAGAGTGTTCCTTTAACCTTTTACCATCCTGCAGAATGGTATTGATTTCAACTGCAGGGTTAAAACAGGGGGGGGCAGAGGGGGGCACATGGCACATTATTGAGATAGTGTGGTCTGGGTTCCTTCAAGGCACTTGCCCTCTCTCTATATTGGCTTCTTTTTTTTTTTTTGTGATGAAAATGCCACATCGATCATCTGATTCTGTCCATAGCTAAATACCCAAACAGTTTATATAAATATCATGTGCATGTCTGTGATTTCTGAATGTGTCACGCCAAGCTCTTCATGTTTCATTGTACTTTTTACCCTCGAGTTTAATCCTCCATTTGAAAGGTTACCCCCCATCCACGGGCTGTGCATGTGTGGAACCTCGACCTATTCTGGATCATGCGGTTTACCTAGGTGTGCCCCTTGTGTTCAGTGACCCTTTTATCCAGCAGTGTAGTGACATTAGGATGATCTCTGATTTGGACACTGTAAGTGTAACTGAGAAAATTAGTCCTTGACATACCAGGACATGTTTAGTTACACGTTCTGGCATTTAATCCTATAACTCTCGCTATCCAAGTCAGGTGTGCATAGTCATCAAGGGCTGTTGACGCAGGACAAAGCTTTTCACAAAGCAAAGCTTGCCTATATCTGGAAATACTTACTGCACCACAGCACTTATATCCTTATAACATTGTTTTATTCGTTTTCCTCTAGGAACATGGTTATACTGTTGATTTTTATTATTTATGTAGCACCAACATATTTTGTAGCCTTTTCCAGTGGATATATGTGATCACAAATTGTCGACAGAGAGAAGAGTTGAAGAGGGCCCTGTTAAACTGAGCTTACAATCTAGGAATAAATTAGGTAAGGAGAGAAAAGGTTGACCGGTATAATGACTGTCTTGTTAATCTTGGGAAAGGGGTGCATGATGGAACCGTGGAGAGAGTAAATTGGACTGGGGAAACACAGGTTATGTTTGAAGAGCCAGGTGGTCTACAGTAACAAGAGGAGATACCCAGGAAAGTAATATTTCTTGAAAAGATGGTACTTTGGCTAAAGTCTGATAGGAGGAGGTAGAGCATTCCTTTTAAGGGATTTTTATGTTTGTATCCGCATTCGCAACAGGTTATTATGGTGCGACGTGGTTAATGGGAATACCAAGGAGGAGTGATTTGCAATAATCAATGTGTGAACTAAAAGTGCAAGTGGATGAACAAAGGCCTTAGAATCACTTGTTAGATGGGGTGAATACTTGCAATGTTTATAAGATTTAAGCTACTTGTTTTGACTAGAGGTCATTCAATAGATATTGTATTGTAGTTTTAATCAATCATATTATTATTGTTTATATAGTGCCTACAAATTCCGCAGCGCTGTACAATGAGCGCCTGATGTCCCATTTTAGAATAATAGCATGGCAGAACATTTCCACTCGCCCATTAGCCACAGCTGAGTGGAAACTCACTCTTCGTCATAATGCAGTGGGCCCTCCAGGCTTCCACTGGAGAGTAACTTCTGGTTAGCAAAGTAAAATATTTTATTAAAGGCACTGAAACAATTATTTGTGATATTTTCTATTAAAGGACCACTATAGTGCCAGGAAAACATACTCGTTTTCCTGGCACTATAGTGCCCTGAGGGTGCCCCCACCCTCAGGGACCCCCTCCCGCCCGGCTCTGGAAAGGGGAAAGGGGTAAAAATGTACCTTTTTCCAGCGCTGGGCGGGGAGCTCTCTGCCTCCTCTTTCCTCCCCGTTGGCTGAATGCGCACGCGCGGCAAGAGCTGCGCGCGCATTCAGCCGGTCACATAGGAAAGCATTCATAATGCTTTCCTATGGACGCTTGCGTGCTCTCACTGTGAAAATCACAGTGAGAAGCACGCAAGCGCCTCTAGCGGCTGTCAATGAGACAGCCACTAGAGGAAATAGGGGAAGGCTTAACCCTTTCATAAACATAGCAGTTTCTCTGAAACTGCTATGTTTATGAAAAAATGGGTTAACCCTAGAAGTACCTGGCACCCAGACCACTTCATTAAGCTGAAGTGGTCTGGGTGCCTAGAGTGGTCCTTTAACCCCTTAAGGACCAAACTTCTGGTATACAAGGGAATCATGACATATCACACATGTCATGAGTCCTTAAGGGGTTAAGAGTCTTTAAGACATTTTATATCAAAGTTATCATTTTTAAAAATGAACGTGCGCATCGTATCTGATGTCCACAAGCAGGGTTTTATTTACAATTCAATGCTCCGATGACTGGCAGGCACAAGTAGGCTGGGTTCTAGGATGGGTCTTAACATCAGGGGTGAGTGGAGCAATAGCAACCTCTGTAGTCTTGGATACCAATTTTTCTCTTAGTCTATACATAAAATTACTGAAAAGGTATGTATTTTGGTTAAGTGTTTAAGAATGGATTAGATCCGTTTTATGTCAAAAAATAAAACTAAAAATCTGGTTTGGAATAATTTTGTACTACCTACAATTTTTTTTATTTGGGGGGGGGAAGGGTTAATCGTTTTCTTGAGGTCCCGGAGTAGGTAGTTAAACATATTGATGATGATATAGACAACAGCATTTGAAATAATAAAGTGGACGATAAGTGGCTCCACATGACACAGGTTTGAGTAGATATTTCAATAATTCACTAAAATTCAATAGTTTCCTATAGGATGCTATATGTTTTTAGTGATCTCATTGGTACAGACCTCCAAAGAACCCCTATTTAAATTCCGCTATACCTCATTTTAGCCGTTGTCCATCTATTTCTCGGAGCTCCATATTGTTGGTGTGTCTGACTGTATCACAGAGCACCACAGCAATAATACTCCCAGTAATGTGTCTTTTAAAGTACAATACATCTTCTGACATCAGTCGGTGTTACTACTATAGAGCTAGTAATTGTATGTCTAATAAGCCCAGTGCTTAGCCCCAGCAACTGATATTTAGCTACCTCTTTTGCAAATTTCTTGCCTCTTATTAACTGTAGGTTCGGGCAAGGTGGGCAGCTAAGTGTGAGAGTAGCATTTTGGGTAAAGGGTGCCCTCGAAGGTACATGAGCCTTTATTTCTATCTGGATTAGGGCTACTACTAACTTTCTATTTACAAATATATATATTTTTTTCTCTCCTCTCCACTTTGAAGCCGTTAGCGACTTGAGTAGCAATCCTAGTATAATATAGGTGTCAGTCTTAACACATATACAGCTGCAGTGACTGAAACTACAGTTACCCCTATATATACATATATTTTTTACTTCTAGTACTACCAACTATATTGGGTACTATGAGTATTAGGTACTTTTGCCCATCACTACTATATAGTGGAAACGTATCTGTTACATATTTTATTTTATATAATTTTTTCTTTTTTTGTGTATATTTTAACCTATTATAATAAAAGTTAAGTCTTAATATACACAGTCCGTTCTCACACAGACACTTTTGTGGAGATATATTTTTGTTTTTTGTTTTTTTTCGAGTCCTGTACAGTGTGTTTTATTTGAGTTCTGTCCTGCCAAACCAATTTAATGTTGTGGGTTTAAATACGGTTTTCTAGGTCAAAGCTGGAAGTAGGGATTCTTGTTAGGTGGGGTGGGAAGAAATAAATGATGTCAGCATCTTCGAAACTGCAAATTATTGTCAACAAAATACAGGAATTGTCCTGCACTCAATCTTTTCTAGGAGGTCTAGATTGTCTGACGTTATGTCTTTCCCCTTCAGTGAGTGTCTTGCTTTGAGAGCACAGGAAGTCAAGCATATTTGAGCAGGCTGCTTGCAACTTGCATGTAGGCAGACAGATAGCTGTTAGTGTCTCCAGAGACTAAAACAGAAATGGTGGGAGTAAACAGTGTGTGTGAGTAAAGGGCACATGCAACGGGCTGGATTATAGTATTCATTGCTTCTGCAAGGCCTTATAAACTTACCATGTTTTCTAATTTAGAAATCAAGCTTTTTAAATATCTTCCCTTTATTGAAGACAGCACTTTACAGAGTGGAAAAATTAGAATTTTCAAGAAAAATTTGACAATGGATAAAGTTTATGCAAATATTGTTAGGAAGAAGTTGTAAAAGAGAGGGTTTTTAAAGTACATGGTGCTTAGAGGACCCTGGCTCACTTTCATGCCTGAGAGTGGCTTATATTGATGGTGATTTTAGAAAAAGCACTGCTGTTTTAAGATGGCACGCTTAGGTCCAGGTTGGCAGTCTCAATTTTGTTCCTATTGTGTGCACACCTTCCACTCAGTATGGAAGGCTTACTCACTCCCCTTCCCATAGTGAGAGATGATCCAGGGCAGTCCTGGTAATACACAGCCTGGTTTATTAAACTGTGAACTGTACTATCTATAGACTGAAAGCATCTGGAGTATTACTGGTATCCGTTTATTGGGCAGTTAGAGACATTCTGTGTGTTGATGGTACCACCTTTTGGGGATTTAACGGCTTATCCCGTAATCTCCTGCTGTACAGAGGACAATGGGATATTTTCACTCCTTATAAATCAAAATGATATTCTACAGATTGGGGAGAATCACTTTCTGGTGTAGGACGGGGTCTGCCTTTTTTTAAAATGGCCAAATAGAAATAATTTTGGTTGCCCAAGAGAGTGGTTGGAGTCTTGTCAAGGGATTGGGCGATATTGAGAATTTTTATAAAAACTTAATTTAATAAGTATTTTATTTTTACAAATCTCTTCATGAACATGTTTGCTGTAGCTTAACCCCTTAAGGACACATGACATATGTGACATGTCATGATTCCCTTTTATTCCAGACGTTTGGTCCTTAAGGGGTTAATTAGTAGAAACGTACTGGATATCGCACTCACCAAATAACCCATGTCCCCCGAAGCTAGTGCTGGCCAGGCCTCCCTTTCAAGATATGCAGAATAAATAACAGTTCAGGAGTAAAATAGCAGCGTTATTGGGGCAAAAGCAGCAATGTTTTGACCCTACCGGGTCTTTATTAGGCTTGATAAAGACCCTGCAGGGTCGAAATTTTGCTGTTTTTGCCCCAATAAAGCTGCTATTTCTGTTATGCCGGAGTGACTGAACCGTTATATATTCTGCTGTTGTTTAAACACCTTTTTTGTAGACGTTTATTGCTTATAGGTGAAAATTACTATAGTTAACACTTTCAGGACTAATTTTATGCAAATCCAGTGCAGGTTGGTCACCCCAAGTTTACAAAAAACATGTTTAAAAAAATCCTAAGGAATATATTTAAGGGTCACTCCTAGCACCACCACAGTAACCCTTTAAGCATAAACACACATTTGACCTATCAAGCTAGTACCTTTTTACTTCTGGCTCATCCACAAATATTCAGATCTAATGCCTTTAAATAAAATCGTTCTCAATATTCCATACTTTTTGTTCCACCTTTATAAAGAAGGGACAGATCACCTTTCATTTAGAAATATTTTAATAGCCAGATGTTTGCACATTTTAATAGTGTCCTGTTTCTTTAAAATGCAAGATTTTTATATGCTTGTATTAAATAAACATAAATGTTTATTAGAATGGTCAGAATAACCTGCACGGGCACCGGTATCTTAAATTACTTCTACCCTTACTATGGAACCCCAATGGATCATGTCCCCAAAACACCTTCACTTACCAAACCACAATGCTTTCATTTCACATTTGGGACTTGGTGATTTCAAAGTTAAAATTAGGTTACAGAGTTTTGTCTCTGGCATCCTTGTCATCTGTGTAGCCCCAGAGTTCCACTTATCCTAATGGTCCCAGAAAGGAGTTTACCTTGTAGCTCATTTTCTACATCACAGTAGGATATAATATTTGAGGCCCTGCAACTGATACATCCCTTAGAATCTACATATATTTCCTTATCTACTAATTAAAGCGTCTCATATTATGATCTGCCTATTTCCCATCGGAAACTGATAACACTCATAATCAGTATAAATAAAATCCTAACTCTGTGCTGGGATTCACCTACTAAATCTAAACTTCTTTCCAAATGCTATGTTCTCATACAGGGCAATTACCTCAAAAGGTATCCTGTCTATCTCAGTTGGAGAAGGAAGGGGGTTAGAAGACTAACTAAATGTTATAACTTATAATCACATAGAGACATAGAGAAACTCAATTATAGATTGTATCTCCCACCAGAGAGGAAACACAAACTCTGTCTGAATTCTTCTCCCTTATGTTGGTGCTGCCTATCTTCTGTGGGCACATTTACCTATATTTGGAGGAATTGTCTAAAAAACATGCCATTTCGGAGAGTAGTTTTTCACTTACTACATCTCCTTTGTGCCACCTCAATAACCAAGTCCGTAAGCGTAGCATTGTGGCTCTCCTTTCCAGATGTCATTCCCTTTACATACAAGTCTTGACAAATGGGTAGAGTAGGATTTTGGTGGTAAATTATTTTATATGAAAAATTATTCTCCTACATTGTGTAATTAATATGGTACATAAAAATATTTTATTCATGTTTGAATCATAACTGCAAATTCAAATGGTCCAATTCTTTACGTTATCTGGGAATAAATATAAACTTTAACATTGCAGAGTGGACCGAAGATAATTATACCGTATTTCTCAGAGAATTCAGAAATTCTGAAATGGTCCAAATTTCAAATATCTTGGCTCGGAAGAATAAACTTCATTAGAGCATATTTACTTCCAAAATTAGAGTATCTATTTCGCACTATACCATTAAGAGTTCCAAGGAAAATTCCTCAATTGTTTCATGGTCTAATTGTATCTTATTTCTGGGGTAATAAAAAACCTAGGATTGCTCTTAAAATTATGTCAGCTAGAAGAAGGCTTATCATTCCCGAACATTTTTTTACATCCATGATACAGTTATGTTTTCACACTATTTAGAATGGGGAAATAGTAACTCAAAGTCAAAAGCTTGGTATGTATATGAAAAGACCTTTTGTAATACCTTTGACCCTTTTGACCTTTTTTGGATTGATAAAAAAAAAAAAAATCTTTAAAAACCTATCTATTGATAACTTAATCATTTCCCAAATTTTTCAATCCATAACACCAATTAAGAAATACTTTTTTGCACAAAATCAAATTTCCTCAAAGGCCCCTCTGGAGATATTACAATTCTTTATTCAAGATCTTAATTTATCTTTTAGAGATGGGGTAAAAATTCTGGACTTGTATGACCCTTCTGGAATTAGCAGTTTCCTAAGTATTAATGAAAAAATTGGCCTTGCGGATACATTTTTTTTTTTTAACCTATTTAAGAATAAAAAACTTTCTCTCCAAATTAACCATAATAATAGATTCGTCCTTTGATAAGATTATTTTTGAAAAATGTTAAAAATAAATCTTCAGCAGTTAGATCTCTGGAGGCATTAAAGCAAGAGGTAAAATATAATACGATCTCTAAATGGGAAAGTGACCTAAGGAAATCTTTTTCATGCCAAGAATGGCAAAAGGCTTTTGAAGCTTTGAGAAAATCGGTCCATTGTATAAATATACAAGAAACATACCTTAAACTTATCCATAGATGGTATATGGTTCCTATGAAAATAGGCAAAGTCCAAGCTAATTCCTCAAATATCTGCTGGCGATGTAATAACTAAATTGGCTCATTTAAACATGTGTGGTGGGAGTGTCTGGGTTTGGACACTCTTAAACTAGCAATATCTAAACTATTTACTGATTTAAAATTAAATATTACGCTATCACCAGAAAGATTTTTATTCCATTTAGATTTACCAAAAATGAATAAATTTTTCTATTATTTATCTATTCACATTTTGATGGCTGCTAAACTGTGTATTGCTAGAAGATGGAAACAGGATATTTCTCCTTCTATGACAGAGGTCAAAATCCAGATACAGTATCAAGGCCTAATGGTAAAGGCGGTATATTTTAAGGATAATAACATCAGCTCTTATAATAAGATTTGGGGAAAATGGTTTGATTATCATAAAGAATAAAGTATTCATGCTTTAAGCAATATACTAACCCTGGCATTGATGTTTTGGCAAAATAAACGCTGATAATAACACTTCAAAGGTGGCTCTACCTTATGTCATTATTTTAATTGAAGAGTAACTGACTATTCCTTCTCCTGCTCCCGATGACCGACCCATTATTTGGTTGTTTTATTTTGTAATGTTTCTTTTTAGGTTGTAAGTCTTTGTATACATTATAATAGAATATTAATATTCTGTGCTTAATTCACGACACGACTATATATTTGTATAATTTGTAAAAAATATAATCAAAAAAGAAGTAAAAAATATATATATATATATTTTATTCATACATTGCAACAATAATACAGATAGATATTTTTTTGTGTGTTTAGGACATTGGTATGTCACTCCCATTTATTCCATCTCTCCCATTGAAATAGGTACTAGATCTTCTATGTGCTTATTTGTCTACCTGTCTGTGTTTCTTTCAGGAGCTCAGGACCATATACAGTGACCAAAACATCTCATCAACATGACTTCCTTCACAGAGACTGGTGGAAATCAAGAACTCTGCTCAAGAGACATTGTTTCTACTCCAGTTTATCCTCAGGTCAATTGAAGACACCCAGTTGGGAGGAGACTGCTCTTCCCTTTCTGTGGGAAGCAATGTCTTTTCATTGTTGACGGCTCAAAGTGGCGGGGGTGGGGAGCAGGAGGGGTGGGTGTCTTTCCAGGTTGGCTCCTATCCCCTGGTAGACACCGTAACCGTGGAGAGGCCCGGTTACCACAAACTGATGGATTTTGACCAGAAAGAAGGAAAAGGTGAATCTGAGGAAGTTGGAAGAAGGATGTCTAAAGTTGGGGGAGGGGCAGGGAGGGGTAACCGGAACACTGGGGCCAATTCCGGGGTCTTAATGGTTGGACCAAACTTCCGGGTAGGAAAGAAGATTGGGTGTGGGAACTTTGGAGAGCTACGTCTTGGTGAGTGCACACGTCTTAATATTTTTATGAAACTAATTTTATTTCATGTTTTGCATAGAAATGTTAAAATCTTAACCAGCATTTAACTATTTGGACCTGGAGTCAAACACATCTGTCTGCTTATTAGTTTTGGTTTCCCCCCCTGTTATTTTGACTCTGACAATGTGTTTGGTTTTTTATAAAGCTTTGATTTCATTTTATCGGCTAAAACAGTCAACTCTCAGACTCAAAAAAAAAAGAGGTTGGCTGCATTAGAACTATTGTCCATAAAAATGTGTTTTGGAAGTACATTAATTGACCTTTTTAATGAGTTTCCCTGGCAATATAAAATATATATATATCTTTTTTAATAAAAGTCTGCAGGGTGGTCACTATGCATTTCCATTTTAGTACAAGTCAGAGTTTTAATTCTCTCACATGCCCCCAAGTGGTGGGATATCTGCTAAACAGCAAGCAGCCAGTGTCTGCTCACTGTAATAAAAACCAAGAGAATGGGCCGCTATTGCTGCACAGTTGCTAGCAATGAAGGCATGTCTCCCCTGTGCCACTACCCATGGGAGCTTTATTCTGTGCGTGAAGGTTAATGGACTTTATGATTTGCATCTGTGATACCTGCAGATCATTTTCTGTGCTTCCTCCAGTCTCCTTGCTTAAGTCATTGTCTAGGAACTGCCAGATTGTGAAGGAGCACTGACAGTGATTTTCAAACACACTAGAACCCTTACCATAGGCTATAGAATTGCCGTGGCAACACTTCAGTCATGTGTCTTATTCTCCTTATAGCGACACTATACTTACCAGAACAACTACAGCTTAATGTAGTTGTTCTGGTGACTATAGTCAGTCCCTGCAGGCTTTTTGTGGTAAACACTGCCTTTTCAGAGGACTACTGAACATTACTGCGTAGGAACACCTCTAGTGGCCACTCCTCAGATGGCCACTAGAGGTACTTACTTGGTCTGCAGCACTGAAGATGTTGATAGGCTAGGCATTTGACCCCTCCTCGTCTGAAATCATCCTATGGGAAAGCATTGTAATTGGCTAAGATCATCAGTTCAAGGAAGTGGATCGGGGTGAGGCCAGCAAATATGGACCCGCTCGGAGCTAGGAACAGGGTAAGTTTTCTTATTATTTAAGGGAGGCTAGGAATCCTACATGTGTTTTCAACTCTTGAGGTCGGGAATACACATTTGTGTTCCTTTAAGTTTGCACCAGCCTTTTATTAGAGGATGCATCTACTTATATTGAGATTGTTTGCCCAACTAACTTGAATAGGCATTAGAAGCAATACACAGGATATTGTATTGTTTATGATAAAAGGAATCTTTAAATGCATCCTCCCTTGACAATCCACTTTTTGCTTCTTTACTATTTGTCTGGGGCTGTTACTGGGGCTTTCAGTGTCAGTAATTCATCTTTCCTTTACTATTATACTTGGAGTCAGTGTATTTGTTTATCTATGCTAGTGGATGGGCATAGTTAAATGGGAATGGGTAAAATCACTTCAAATGATGTTTCACACGGTGACTGAGAACTTGCATATTTCATTGTCAATCATTTATTTATTTTATTTTTCTTAGGAAAAAACTTGTACACCAATGAATATGTAGCTATCAAGCTGGTAAGTGTCATTGCATATACTGTCCGTGTGCATCTCTATACACACTTTTTTTTCCCTCCCAAAATAAAGTGTTTAGACGAGTATGGAGCAAGCTAAAGTTAAATGTGACCTTCATGTACCCGAATTATTATTTTTAAAGGAACATTCCAGACCCCTGAAGCACTTTAGTTTGCTGAAAAGCTTTGTGTGAAGAGTGTAAACAGATTTCAAAAAAATGTACACTCCTCTAAATTAACCTGGTTCACACCCTGGCTGTCAATTCCTGGTTTGGTTAGCTCTGTGGAGCTAAACGCAAGAGGCAGCAATTGCCCAGAGCACCTGCCTTGCAAAGACTTCTCATTAAGCTGCATTGGGAAGCCTGTGATTTGTATGGGCGGAGTTATAAGGTTTTTTGTTTTTTTGTTTTTCAAACTGTTTTCTTATATAACACCAATGAAAAAATATATAATTAAATTCATGCAAGTTTTCATTTGGAGTATATCTACTAAACAGTGATTTTTATTTATTTTGTGTTTGGGCAGTGGAGTATCTCTTTGTTACACTGTCATAACATTTCTGTCTTCATGTTTAAAGAGTTACCAAGCACTATTACCACTTCAGTGACTGGAAGTGGTCATGGTGCCTGGAGTCTGTATGTGCAGAATTTTGTTTTAAAACACTGCACATACGGAGATTAACCATTCTGTTGACTGAATTGTAATTTCAACTTTGGCAGCATCATTGGGGGAGTCATTACTCTGTCCAGAACAAGCGTTTGGGCTGGCTAATATAAATTCTATGCAAAACTGGGCCCTGGCGCGAGCATGCTGGCACCAGGTAGCCAATGGCAACATGGCTTCCCCCTCTGTGCTTCCCCCCTTTAATCTACCCTCCTTCTGGGAGGGGGAGTAATATTAGTAAAGGAAGATTAGTCTCAGGGGAGAACTTGGCCTCAGCGTGGGATTTCGTTTAATTTTTTTAGGGAGGGGGAGGGGGGTTGTTTCCTCTATTTATCGCATTTCTAGCAAAACCGTGCCTTTTTAGTGTCCCAAATCCAGAGGAGCAGTTGTTATGCGAGATCCATATAGATTGATTTTTTTTTTTTTTTTTCTTCTGATGTTGCGATCCTGGTAATCAAAATGTAGCAAAAACTTGTCATTAAACATGCGCCCTGGAAACCTGATCCAGACCTCTTTGAGGTTGAAATTTTGACAGATCTTATGATTAGAATAAAAAATAGCCACAAGTGTGTTTTGCAGTTGCAGAGTATTTATTCTATCACAAATCTCATCTGGTACTGGATTCAACAAGGTGCAGGAAATGTTCTTCCATAATGCTGCACAGTCTGAGACTTGGGGGCTGTGTTGTCAATCAGAGTAATTAAAAGTCACTTCTATGTTTGTGAAACAATGTGTGTTTTGTGTCATGCATCACTGTACTGCTGTATGTATCCATTCAATTCTAGTTACAAAGTGGCCACGATGGGATGCAGTGGTATTAGGAATTCATATTTATGCCAAGAAAATATTCTCCACATCAATGCACCATGATCACCAGCCTGTACCATTCACACTATGCCAAAATCTACATTAAGCTGTAGTTGTTCTGGTGTAGTGTCCCTTTAAGATTCCAGTAGGTGCACTTTCTGAAGCATGCTTGAAGCACCACATCACGTGGTATGAAGTGCAGCGGTCTGGAGCTGTGATTCTTTCATTATCAATCGCTGCTCAGCTCTTAGCGACTTACACTAGTAAAGCTGGACGCCATGATCAAATGTTATGATTCACAGCAGTGTGAGCCCCTGGCAGTTGTGCAGTGGTTTGTAATGAAAGAAGTACAGCTCTAGATGCCTGCACTCATAGAAGACCAGGAAGGGAGTCTTAAAATGTTTATATATATATATAATATTTTTTTTTTTATATATCTATCAAACTGAATGTGGGCTTGGCTTAATATTTCAAGTCCTATGCAACTAGCCAGGCCTTAAAATTGACTTGCCACTGCAAGCATGGAGAGTCCATGGCATATTCACCAAGGGTGACTTTCTTCTCACCAGGACTAAATTTACACTCACCAAAGGCTAGCGGTGAGTGGAAACTTTGAGCCCTGATGTGGGTGTATGTGAGATGGAGGGGAAATAAGAACAGTGACATGACTGACATCCCACTATCAATGTGGAGGAGTTTAAGAGATGACCTGTCTAAATCCCACCAAATTTGCAGGCAGATTGCATTCACACATATGTATACAATGCCCTTTTACACACATGTGTAGAATACCCATTTATTGATACGCACTGACCCTATTTTTACACACTTATGAACACTCCATGCAGTTTGTATGCATTTATGTGGGCGAGTAACTTTTAGGCCCAGCTAGTGATTAGAGCTTGACATTTTGAGGGAGACATTTGGCATATACTATAAGACCGAAGCTTGAGTGAATTATGGATAGCTAAGCTTATTTTCTCCTACGTGTGCTCTTCAGCGTAGTTTACCTTTTTTTTTTAAAGTGTATATATAAATGTATATATTTTTTTTAGGTTAGGTACAGTAACATATATGTATAACATGCACACACAAAGACATACACAATGTGTCAGAGATAATTGGAAGTCCTCCCTTCCTCCCTCCTCCCGCCATGACTTGGAGGTTTGCTGAGAAGAGAGAGAGGGTGCAAGATTGTTTCTATGTACTTATAATTCTCTTGCTTTCCCTCAGGAGCCAATCAAATCAAGAGCACCGCAGCTGCACCTGGAGTACCGCTTCTATAAGCAGCTTGGGAATTCAGGTGAGATTCCATGGAGATGTTTAGATGTAGAAGCCACATCATGCAGGATGCATTTTGTAACATTCCTGTGAAACACTGCATTCATCTGTCTCACATACCATCTAACATTCCTTATCTCTCCTAACTAATTTTATCTTCCTGCACTGATTTGCATGTCTTTTTTGTTTAGATGCTCCTCTGCCTTTGCTGATTTTTTTTCTCTCTCTCTCTCTCTCTTCCTTCCTTCCAGTCTCCTTCTGAGCAGTCCTTGCATGGCACTCCTCTCAGCCTACTGTGTGCCGAACCATCTTTCTCTCTAGGGTCTTTATTTCCTATTCCTTTATTTTTCCTCCCCACCCAAAATCCCTCCCGGCATTATTTACATCCTTTCTTAATATGTTTCTTGTGTGTCTTGCTTTGACCCTTCACCCCTACTTAAAGGAAAGTGAGTTTAACTAATACGACCTCAGATCGTGAAAATAAAAAGATAAAATTGTAGCTCTGGTTAGAAAAAAAAATATATATATTTCTGTTCAGTGCAAATCCAAATCAGTACTGTAAGATAATACACTTGGAGTTAAAGACGGAAGTGATAAACTACTGCAATAATTCAACAGTGAGCAGAGACAAGTTTGCTGTTACAAGAATCAAGCTCACATGACATTATGATACATGATGTGTCTAATTCTAGTCAGAGAATAGCACAGGGATTCCTAGAGCATGTAGTATTTGCATATTTATATTGAGACACTAAGGTTGTGTTAAAGGGACCGTCTAAGCAGAATACCTACCGCAGCTGAGATTCTTAGTATATCACTGGCATCCATATATTAATGAGACTGATATTCCTAATGCCTGCTCATTAGGAATATGGTGAGTGAGGGGAGCCTCAACCGCTCAAAGAGTTTGTCCAGAAGACCGTGCCGTTGGCCTATTAACACCTAAAATGTTTTCACTGTTTACAGTGGGAGGAGGCTAGGACACTCCTGGCAATATAAACTCTACACTGACCTCTAGTGGTCATGGTGATTGGAGTTACTCCAACTATCATAGCCACTGCAGCCTCTTGTAGTGGTTATGATGTGTCGTTCCCCGTTAATGGGACAAATATTTTTAGAACAATTTGCCCTGTTACCTGGTCCTGCTGGGTAACTGGTCTCCTCTGAAGCAGGTTTTACAATGGATGCCGATCCTGCCACTTCACAGGCTGAGCGCATTGGGATTTGCACAGAATTTTAATTGGTCAGTCTGGAACTCTTGGGTCGGCCTGGTTGATGACACCACAACAACATTGTTGGAAGGGGAGTTACAACTCTGACAGCAAAGGGGTTAAACTTTGTATATGCAGTGTTTTATCAAAGTGAAACGTTTCCACATACAGACTCCAGGACCATGACCACTTCAAATCACTGAAATTATCATAGTGCCTGGAGTAACCCTTGAACCACAACTCATTGAAATATTTGATGTGCAGTGTCTTCGGAAAATAGAGCTACAAGTGATGATATCTTCTACATTGTAACTTAATCTGCTCATTGCACATGACCGATGGATACATTGAGTTCTTGGTCAACTTAAATATCTCCGATTAACTATTTGCAACCTCTTTTCCCTGACGTCTTAAATATTTCCACATCCTCCTTTCAATTCACCCTTTTTTATGTTTGTTTCAGAGGGTCTTCCTCAGGTGTATTACTTTGGACCCTGTGGAAAATACAATGCTATGGTTCTGGAGCTGCTCGGGCCCAGTCTGGAGGATTTGTTTGACCTCTGTGACAGAACATTCACCCTTAAAACCGTGCTGATGATAGCAGTCCAGTTAGTGAGTACCTTGGATTTAAACAGAACCATTTATTATATATATTATATTATTATATAACTATATAATGTTTTTTTGCTGATTGCTCTGCTCTTAAAATTGTGCAACATTAAATTATCCCACAGTGTCATGTTGGCACAGGTGCCTATTCCATTAATGTACTAAATTACTCATTTTCTAAAGTAACAAAAAGGCTTTGACATTTTTTGGATCGTGATTTAGAAAACGCACAGTACCAGTAAAAAAACAGAAAATATTATCAGTCAGACTCTGGATGGTATGTTGCCGATTTATTTGTTTTAACTGACATTATTTTAACTATATCTATCTGTGTGCATTCCTCCCCAATGAAATAAAAGTATTTTTTTGTGCTAAATACTGAACTGGGGAGATTAAATCCCAAAAATAACCTGTGATCTGTAGTATAAATAATTACTACAGTGCAGTATCTAATGAACATAACCATTATGTTTAAAATATATACTTTGGTTTTATTCCTTTCCTCAGCCTCTCTTGATTACATAATTGTAAAAGAATTCAATGACAAGGGTCACTGAACATCCAACAGGCACCAGCCTGTGCATATCGAGCTTTTTGACGGTGTTCCAAACAGTGAGACGAGCCTATTGCTGTCTGTAGAATGCTCAAGAAACACAACAGTTACAACTGGAGGCAGGATACTTTGTATAATAAAATATACAATATTGGTTATACTGAATTATTGTGCCCATTAGAAGCATGCGTATATTTTTTTCTTTTAATATAACAGTATATTAAAAGTTAATTTTAATAATCCTTCCCCTTAAAAAGTTTGTAGGATTAAAGGGAAATTTTCAGCGCCATAATCCAGAACGCACTGTATTAATTATGGTGGTATTCTGTCAAATCATTTATGAACTGTTTCACGCTCGCTTTGCTGTGTCAGGTGCCTCTGGTCCTTCCAGTCTGAGTTGCTATGACAAAAAGGATGCTCGTTTCTCTCATATGTGTCTTTTCCGATCACTGATCTTTACACGTACTTTATATAATCAAAGTATGTTTAACCAATGTAATGTGTGTTTATACAGATCTCACGTATGGAGTATGTGCACACAAAGAGCCTGATATACCGGGATGTGAAGCCAGAAAACTTCTTGCTTGGTCGTCCTGGAAGCAGACGTCAAAAAATAATCCACATTATTGACTTTGGTCTGGCCAAAGAGTATTGGGACCCAGAAACCAAAAAACATATTCCATACAGAGAACATAAAAGCTTGACTGGAACTGCAAGATATATGAGTATCAACACTCACCTGGGAAAAGGTAAGACATTAACTAGGATATAGCAAAGATATGTTCAGTGCGAATACAAAATAATTTTTGACGAAATTTACAAATGTCCTTAAATCTGTACTGTCATGCCAAGCTTACCTTTCTCATGTTGTTTCCCCTCTCAGAATCTGTTCTTTCCTGATTTAGTTTTCTTTAAAACATAAGACAAAATATTTGTCTTATGTATTTTTCCTACGCCTGACATTCTATGGCACAAGGAGAAGCTTAAATCTGCTCTATTTCCTGTGTCAAGGAGTAGGGTGAGTATTGTGGAAAAACTTTCATTGACACATGAAATGGAGCTGACTTAAGCTCTTCCTTGGGGCAAAGAAAGTCAGATATAGGAAAAATACATTAAAGTAGTCCCTATTTTGTCTCATGTTTTTAAAGAAAACTAGATCATAAATAAAGAGAAGAAAAACAGATTCTGAGAGAGGAAGACTATAGAAGAAAGGTACGTTCAGTGTCACAGTGCCGCTTTAACCCTGGGAATCCTTGAAAATGAAAACCCATTCTTAAGATAACAAAGATATTGCAAAGATCCATAAAGCAAGACTGCCACCCACTCCGCCCTATCCAAAATTCCAACACAGTCAAAAGATATACAGAGACAAAGTAGGGACAGATTAACATTATGGCATTTTGCCTTTTAACCAACCAATGAACTATACATGCAAATACAAGTTGGGAACCCAAGATCAAAAAATAGATGGGCTTAAACTGAAGTTGTGAAGTAGAATGTTCAAAAGAGATGATGGAGAGATGTAAAATTTAATTGTACCTTGTAATGAATGGTACCCAAGACCCAGAGAAGGTTTCTGTGGCGAAAAGAACCTCGCCACTGGGTTTTGGAGGGGCCTGTTTGCTTGCCTTTTGCCTCAGGATTATGGCCCTGTGGTGTACGGCCCTTTAAAACTCTTATTGGGGCATATGGAGACTTTTGGGAACAATGCTCCTTTAAAACTGTGTCCCCAGACTGTGCAAGTACTTTGTTCATGCTTTGTTACTATGGGGTTCGGTAAATGGAATTTACCGAACGAACAGCCGGACCACCTGCATGTGGAGTGTGCAGGCAATTTACCTCCCAGAAGCTGTGGTTCGTATAGTCGAACACGTGGCGGCAGCCATCTTGTTTTGTCGAATGCGGTCAGTGGTGTTTTGCCGTCGAACTCATGGAACTGAAATCTGCTACACGATGGCGCGAACACCGGTGAACCTTACCTTCTTTGGAACTTCGGCGGGATTGGAACGGCGTTCGACAATTCGAAAACCACTTTTTACATTGGCTATTTGCACGAACTGCCCCATTCGTGCATTCGAAAGACATTTGAACATTATGTGAACTATGGGGAATAGACCGGCTGAACAGCCCAAATCTGTGGAACCGTTTTGGGCAGGAAAGCCATGCTGCGGTCGGTCATATATGGCTTCCAGCTAACTTTTGAACCCCTGAAACGATTGCCCTGATTTTCGAATATGTTGTTCCCCCAAGTATGCTTGTTCTGAAAATGTATGTTTTATGTGACTTGCATGTATAGCTTTAAAGTTATGAATATTGTGTAAAACTGTATATTTTCTGCCTGTGATAATTAAAGGGACTCTCCTGTGCCAGGAAAACAGGATGCATTTTCCTGGCACTGCAGGTCCCCTCTCCCTCCCACCACCCATCCCCGGTTGCTGAAGGGGTGAAAAAACCTTCCAGTGACTTACCTGAGACCACCGCCGGCTGAGGAGACCTAATGAGCATGCGTGGCGCAGTAGAGCTCTCCATAGGAAATGGGGAATTGAGCGATATTGGAGGTCCACAGAAAACCTGTGCTATGAAGCAGGAGGTGCCCTCTAGTGGCTGTCTAGTAGACACCACTAGAGGAGGAGTTAACTTTGCAAGGTAATTATTGCAGTTTATGTAAACTGCAATAATTACAGTTGCAGGGTTAAAGGTAGTGGGAGTTGGCACCCAGACCACTCCAATGGGCAGAAGTGGTCTGGGTGCTTGGAGTGTCCCTTTAAGTTAGCCCATTGTGTTTAGTAATTCTATCACAGGCAAAAGGGAGGGTTTGTGTGCCTTGACTGGGACTGTCTGAATGTATTGTAATGTGTTTGAGTGGCTGTTCCTCAAGCCCATGTGGGTGGTAACCTTGTGGGAAAAGTTGCATATAAGACAATAAACCCTCAGACTGCTGAGATTCCTGCTTGACTCTCAATACAGAGCCTCGTCTCGTACTTGGGGGGGATTATTCGTGTGTTTTCCTATTTGGTGCTTAGAAGTGTTCGGTAGCTGACCTTGTATTCGGGAAGGGAACATCTTTGGCGGTGTTAACCCCTTCTATACCGGGGGTGCCGTTACAGTTCCCAAGTCACTATTCTTTTTTTTTGTGCACTGTACTGACACTGTTTCTTTCAGAATGCAACGCTGGTCCATTTTGTCTGTTTTGACAACTTAGGAGAAAAGACTTGGCATTTCATGCTAGCCATTGTATAAAGTTATTATAGGCAGTTGGTTTTTATTGTTAATCTCTATATTGATGGAATTAATCTGCAAATGTGCTGTGATGCCATTGCTTACTGCGATTCAGCCAAGTGCATTATGGGAGCACAGTAAGTTTCTGCGCTACCCACTTCATTTTACATTTATTCTTTGTATCCGTACTAAGAACCTGACCAAAATTCTAGATCCTTCTTTGTTTCTGCAGGCAGTATTAAAACACCGGAAGATTTACAGAGTGCAAGGGAAATGGCACAGCCTACTTCAACAGTTTTTAGAAAAGAAAAAGAATTCAGAAAAGGCTCAGTTTTCCCGTACTTTTTAAATTATATAATAGCAAAACTATACAAGTGCTAAAATATTACTAGCACAGTAAACACAATATTATATTGCCTCTCCGGAATATTGTCACTTCACATATTTTTGTTTTGTCGATCGTTCCATTGTATGGCTTAAAAGACAGATTTCAGTGTAACCTGTTATTTTATTATTATTATTATTATTATTGCCATTTATATAGCGCCAACATATTTTGTAGCGCTTACAATATTATGAGAGGGGGATTTACCTATAAATAGGACAATTACAAAAAACTTACGGGAACAATAGGTTGAAGAGGACCCTGCTCAATCGAGCTTACATAAAACACATTAGGACAGGAATTTGCAGTCAAACAAGGTGGGCTGTAGGAGAGAGCAAGAGACTTTAGGAGAGAGCAAGAGACAGGTATGTGAGGTAGAGGTTACTCTGGGAGGCCATAAGCTTTCCTAAAGAGATGGGTTTTAAGGCACTTCTTAAAAGATGCAAGACTAGGGGAGAGTCTGATGGCAGTAGGCAGGCTATTCCATAGGAAGGGAGCCACCCGTGAGAAGTCCTGCAAGCGTGAGTTGGCCGTACGGGTGCGGACAATGGACAGGAGGTGGTCATGGGCAGAACGGAGAGACCGAGAAGGGACATACCTATGGATCTGTGAAGAGATATAAGAGGGGCTAGAGTTGTTCAGTGCTTTACAGGTGTGAATTAGTACCTTGAATTGACTCCTATAGCATACAGGAAGCCAATCTAAGGGCTGGCAGAGGGGTGAGGTGTGAGAGAACCGACTAGAGAGGAATATCAGTCTGGCAGCAGCGTTCATTATGGACTGTAGCTGTGCAGTACGGCTTTTGGGAAGACCAATCAGGAGAGGGTTACAATAATCCATGCAGGAAATTACTAGAGCATGGACAAGCTCCTTGGTAGCATCTTGCGTAAGAAAGGGGCGGATGCGAGCTATGTTTTTAAGATGGAATCTACAGGACTTTGCAACATGCTGGATGTGAGGCCAGAATAAAGTATGACGCCAAGACAGCGCGCTTGCAAGGATGGACTGATGTGGGTACCACAAACCTGAAGGGAGAGCGAAAGAGGAGGATCAGTATTAGGAGGAGGAAAGACAAGGAGCTCAGTTTTAGAGAAATTGAGTTTCAGGAAGCAGGAGGACATCTAGTCAGAGATGGAAGAAAGACAAGCAGTGACACGTTGCAGGATAGCAGGGTAGAGGTCCGGGGAGGAGAGATATAACTGGGTGCCATCAGTGTACAGGTGGTAGTGGAATCCAAAAGAGGTAATAAGTTTGCTAAGAGAGGCAGTATTTGTTATCTTTATTTTCCTGTTTTCAGAGCAAAGCCGGAGGGATGATCTAGAAGCATTGGGCCACATGTTCATGTATTTTCTTCGTGGAAGTCTGCCATGGCAAGGTCTTAAGGTAAAGAAACTTTGTATCAGAACTTTCCTTTCTTCAACCTCATGTCATGTTACGAAAACAGATCATTTAGAACTTTGCTTTAAAATTTAAGTGGGTTCTGTTGTACGAGGATCAAGATGTAAACATCATAGAAAATCAACAATTCCAAAAAAAAATAAGATGACACGGTTATTGGCAAATTGGTCTTTTACTTGTGGTAGTAACTCAAAATATAGGAAATAACAAGGAAGTAGAGTAGAAAGCACAAGTCCAGACGAAAGAGATGAAATATGTACTTAAAACAACTAATTCAACCACCAAACAATAAAACGAGGTATATTAAAGTAATGATAAAATCATAACTTAGAATTATCTACTAACAAAGGTATAAGGAAGAATGGGTTTCCTAGGTTTTGTGATGGGATGGTTAATCCACACCTTCTCCCTTCACTTGAGTTGTTGCATTCTCCAAGGTTACTACTTGTGTTTAGATTACCATTTTGGTTTATGTATTCGTTTATTCTTTATTTATTTTTTTCCCTTTGTTACCAAGCATATTTCCTTTAGGCTATTTTGTCATTAAGAGAGTATTAATAATTTTTCTATCAGTCAAACTTCTTAACTTTTTCTACAACCAACTGTATATGCAAATATTGACTTTTTCTCCGCCTGACTTTTAGCTTCCTGTTTCAGGATGTGGAATATGGTATAGCAAACCTTCTCTCCGTGGCACAGTTATTGTAAACATTCAAGCAGTAAAACACAGGATATGCATTTAGGAAAAACATCTTACATTCAGTTATCGGTTAGGTTCAGTTCAGTGTGAATGGAGAGACGTTTGCCAATACTATTGATGAGGAATTTTTTTTTTGTGGGATTTATTCACTAAATATCAAGTGTAGTCTGCATGTATATCTCTAAATAGTAAAATACCTGAACACAATTTCCATGTGTGCTCTTCAAATAGAAATCCAACTCTCTTCTTAGAAAAGATGGCAACGCCTAATCGATTTTATTGTTTTTTTCTATCCCTTAGGCTGACACGTTGAAAGAAAGGTATCAGAAAATAGGTGACACAAAAAGATCCACTCCTGTGGAGGTCCTTTGTGATAATTTTCCAGGTTGGAATCTTTATACCTAGATATTATTTGTTTTAAATCTGTTTTTATTGAGGTCAACACAATAAGCAGCTTTCCCGCGCAGGGGATAAAGCGTAAACAATGCATTTGTTATGGAAAAACATGAGTAGTTATGTGTACAAGTTTATCATAGCATGTTATAGCCCTATAATGTGGTACACTTTAAATATGTTTTTGGTTTTTTTTTCCCCCCTGCATCGGCTGAGTTCAAGAGGGGGCCTCATATGTCACTATGCGGTCAAATTGTGTCTAACTAAGCATGTGGTAAAGCTTTCAGTATATGTAACCCTATATGTAATTAAGTACACTTTGCCTTTCTATCATAAGTTTAATATGGGTCAGAAGATAGATAACTAACTACAGCATCGTACCAGATAGCCTCTGGGTACTATAGGGCACCGATGTCGTATGTGCTTGCCCCTTGTGACATCCTATGGACAATTCCAATATAAGTTGTACCACATGCCATATTTGCATTTGGTTTGCCAGTAAGTTGATTACTATGGCTAACATGCAGCCTATGTCCGCTGAAGCCATGTAGCGTGGAGAACATATTCTGGTTTGAGTTGCGGTACACACATTTACATAATCAACATATGCATTAGGAACTGTAGGTAATTATGCAGCGAGTGGATGAGGGCGACGTGTTACCTTGTGGATTTATAACCCAAGTGATTAGGTACAGAGACCTATCATGTGATGTGTTCAAATAGCGCTTAGTCTATTGTGACTCTAACTTGGATATTAGGAATGCCTCTAATATAAGCATTAATAGTTAACGAGCCCGTAAAGAAATGTAGTGTTGCTATAAGAAGGCATTTGGAGGAAGTGTTGTTTAACTAAACTATCTAAGAAAATAAAAAAAAAATAAAAAAAAAAGGAGGATTTTCCGAATGCTTGCTGCCATTCTGAGAAAGGTTATGTATGCAATTATTTACTCCCCTAGACTGTAGCTCGTAGGTACTGCAGCATAAACAGCGTTTCCACGCCTATTACAATATGTTAAGTAAGCATCATAAGGCTTTGATAGGTCATAGCCGTTTGTCTCTTAACTGCGTCTAATGAATTATGGCATAGGCCTGCAACAACAATGAATGCAAAAGAAATGAAAATCAATTGTAAGAACTATAACATGAGAGGCTAGTAGTAATATGCAATGTAAGTGCAATGTAAGTGAAGGAATGAATAAACAGGCGATTGCAATTTCAATGGAGATATTCATCACATAACGTGCAATCTGATGTAGACAGTGGTTAGTTATGCAATGCAGGTAATTGAAGGCAAACAAGGTTTTTATAACCTGAACCTAGGTTGCAGATGTGTCATAGTGCATTTGCTCCCAACAGTGATGGGAAAAAGTGAGTCACTTCGTGGGGAGTAGGAACATGCTGCGCTGTCGTTTCACATAATAGGTTAAGGAGAGCGGTGTCGATTGCACCGTAAGTAAGCTACCTCCGTGGTTGCCCCCATAGGGCTCCAAGCATGCATGTCCTCCATCGGTCATCCCTGGGGCTGACCCATCCCACCGGTTTTGCGTTCTGTGGTGCCGTGGGCACTTAAAGTCCAAATCTGTCCCCCGGACCTCCCACACCAAGAGTCCAGGTTCTGACCGTCTCCTGCACCTCCCCAGCACCACTTCAGCCTCTGTGAAGCACTTGGACCCTCATGTCCCACCTGGCGCCGGCCACATACTTAGGACTGGGGCACCTTCCTCACGGCCACCGGTACACCGGAAAGGTCTGTGCGTTCCCGTCCCACAGGACTCACTGCGGCAGGGACAATCTCCCCTGGGCCACCCCCGAAACCCAAAGGCAGGGACTGGTACTTCTCCAGGGGGCAGGCCACCCAGGGTATCCCTCTGCAGGGCAGCAGCTGTTGGGGCCATCGAAGCAATGCGGGGAAGCCACTCTATGAAGGTGAGTCTCCCCTTACATGCTTGCATTGCAATGAATTTTTGTAGCAGTTCCTTTTACTGGGTGGGAGGCCGCTGGCACTCCCGACCCCTTCTGATCCCCTTGGGTGTCGTCGAAGCAGGGACTCATGGGCCAGGACAACCCCCACCGGCCTGGCACGATGCAGGAGCTAGCGAAGATGGCTGCCGGCTCGGTGGCCCGGCCCCCCCACCCCACCCTAGATATTATTTGTAATACACAAGGAATGAATAAAAATATATATTATTTATTTATTTTTAAGACTGCGTCAAAACTTGAATTTCACTTGTTGTGGCATTACATATACTAGACCAGGGGTAGGCAACCTACGGCACTAGTGCCATGCACGGCACTCGAGGTGTCTTTGCACGGCACTTAGGGCTGCTAGAGCCAAACAGGCTCTGGCCTATCCCAGGTAAACTTCAGATATCTGCTAATGCAAAAAGGTGGTGAAGGGAAATCCTTAATTTATGCATTGCAGCGCGTAGAGGAAGTTATCTCAGATCACTTCATTCCAGCACTTGTGAATGGGAATCCACACTGGAGTAGAGCAGCCAGCAACTGCTGTTGCAGCTCCTGTCCTTGAGCTGTACCTGGCCGTCCTGGTCACCACTGGAACCCAGGGAAGCCACCCACACTGCTAGATATACACAGAAATGCACAATAACCGTCCCCTCACACAAATAATATGAACAGCCCACACACAAACACAGCACACAATCCGCACAAACTTAACACCACTGACATTCCACATACATGCACACAACCCCACATGCAATACCACAAACTACTCATAAACATATACAATATAATAGCTCATATACGCACAAATACGATACAAAGCAACTACAGTATATGTAACAAGCAGAATACAGCAACATACACACCTCAATTTAAAAAAAATAGGATCGGCACGCTACAGGACATCACAATCCTATTTCGGCAGTGCTGCTAAAAGGTTGCCTACCCCTGTACTAGACCATCTTTCTTTTATTTGCTGTAAAAACATTGTTAGATTTTCTGTATTCAGAGGCATGCATATATCTAACCAGCTTATGTTTATTCTAAAATCTCTCGATTCTTTTCACAGAGGAGTTGGCTACCTACCTCCGCTATGTTCGCCGTCTGGATTTTTTTGAGAAGCCAGATTACGAGTACCTGCGACGACTTTTCACTGACCTGCTGGATCGACGTGGGCTCATCTTTGACTACGAATATGATTGGGTGGGAAAAACACTGGTGAGCATGCTAGGGAATTATAGGCATCCCTAAGTAAATCTCTGGCTCTGAGATTATTGTTAGGTGTGCAGATCCCGAGGGGGAAAAAAAATGCTAAAATACTTCTCTAATTTGTCTTTATTTCTAGCCCACTCCAATTGGTTCAATATCAGGTGAAGCCACCTCTCAAATGCAGAATAAGACTCAGTTGCACCTCAAACACCAGGTAAAGCAAAGGTCGGGGGTTACTGGTTTGATGTTAAGGTGGGAGGGAACCAGAGGGTGCTCACATTTAATAACTACCATATTCTTTGTGCGCTAGGGTTTAAATTCTACGAATGGTGATCTCAATATAGATGACCCAACAGCCGGACATTCCAACGCTCCCATCACCGCGCACACAGGGGTGGAGGTAGCAGATGATACCAAGTGAGTATAAATCTGTCCTTAGGGCAAAATCTTTTTTTCAACCCCCAATATCTGTATGGTAAACAGGTATATGGAACAGAAATATTAAAGGCACCTGCCTATATGCAGAGGTCTGATCACTAAGCAGTTGTTGGGAACATTTACAACCAACACGCAAAACTTTAAAAAATAAAAAAGTTGCAGCACATGCAGATGTTATAAAGAATCTCAGAGAAAATGAAATTAAATATTATTAGGCTTGCCCCTTTTTGTGCTATCATTAACCTTCAATTATGTCCAAACATACAAGCTGAAAAGTGAAATCTATTTATACTCAAAGTATGTTATGACATAAATCATCTTTCCTGCCCCTGTGGCTGTTTTTTTATTTTTTTTGTGATAAACATCTATTTTTTTTTCTCATACATGTAAAAAGCTTGCAGTAGCACATTTAAGGAGTACAGCTTTTTGTAGAATGTTTCTAAAGAGATTAGACGGTGAAGGGATGTTGACCAAATTAGCCAAGTTAGAAGAATTCTCCAACACCACCATTTTCCCTATTTTGGTTGAAATTTTAACCACTTTTTACTGTTTGGTGAGTAAACATTTAAGTGTTGCTGGTCTGCGTTTAGTTTTAGTGACCTGTCCTGCATACCGTATATGTTGCTTACATATTTCCAAACATCATATATTTTTGTTTTATTTGCTTCTGCACTGCTTACAATACATGAAACTTTTTTCATTTCCCCCTCACTTTTCAGATGTTGTTGTTTCTTCAAAAGGCGGAAGAGGAAAAACATTCAGCAAAAATGACTTAAGTTTTCTGGACCTTCAAATACTTCTTATAGAGCAGCTGTACTTTATTTTTGGATTACAGAGACTTCTACCCAGGAATACTCCACATCACTTCTACTGTCAAAACAGAAATGTTGCAAATCTAACGGGTTGAGACATTTTGATTCCTTTTTTCTCTATCCCACGTAATTGCTATTCTTATTTTCTTGAATCGTTGGGATTCTGGAGTGGACAGGAAAACCAGGATCCTGCTGAAGAATATAACAAACTAAATCATATTCTGGGAGGATTGTCCAGTTTATCAGCATCATGTTTTTTTGTTTTCTGTAAATGTATTGGGGGTGTAAATGGTTAGCACTCCAGTTTATAACAACCTTACTACTCTTTAAAAAGAAACTGGAGTTGAGTTATCGCATAACAATGAAGATAGATGGGATGGCTGAGGCACATTGAGGTTTTTTTTGTCCCAATTTCCTTGAATATAGGACACATAGATGACAAAATTCAAAGTTGCATTTATATTTTTCTCACCTTGTTTCATTGAACGCTCTGGGCACCATAACAGCTTCATCAAAATGACATTGTTATATTGCCAGTTGGTCCCTGGAGCTTCCTTACCCATATGTACATTTTTTATGAATGGGGAGCTACAGATTGGCATGGAGTGTCAGCTAAACGCTCTTAACCAACTAGCGGCGTCCCTGCCCAGCTGTATTGCAGAATGAGGATGTGGACAGTGAGGAACAGAGCTCGAGAGCAAACTTTGGAGTTAACCCCTATGTGTAAGGAATTACCAGGGACCTCCTGGCACCATAACAACTTAATTTCAATGAAATTGCTATAGTGCTTGGAGTGTTCCTTTAAGATCTAAATGTGGCATTGTCCTCTTAGTCCCTATTACAGCCCAGCAGTATTTTTTAGCATACACCGTATGGGCATACAGATCCACTTAGCACTGTTTTCACACATCTTTGTAATCGTGTATTACAATGCAGGGGGGGAGTCAATAAAATGTATGAATGTTGCAGGGAGAGGCAAAGCTGATAGAGGTAATATCTTATATTGCATCCCATCCACTTACTTATGTCAGTCTGTCGTGTGTACATAAAAAAAATCTTCACTTGCATTGCATTAACATATTGCATATTGATATGAGTTTCCTTGTATGTGTCTTCATTAACTTCGGCAAAGTGAAAAAAAACTTGCAGTGAAGCTTTGATATGTTGATCAGTGGGCTGACTTTTTTTTTTTTAAGCATTTTCTGTGTGCATGTATGCATATATGTGTGTTTGATTATACATATAAATCGTTTTATTTTTATATTCATACATATACTCGGTGACCATTTGGTTTGGTGAACCTGCCTAATATTGGGTAAGAGACTCCTTGTTGCCACCAGTCACACAAAAAAAAAAAAAAAAAGTCTAAATCTCTCCAAACATAGGACTTGGTTTTATAATCTTTCCCGGTGATTCAATGCTAAAAAGATCAACTTTCCAAGTGATTTACCAATGAAATAACACTCCAGGCACTAGAACTTGGAATTACGTTGCTATGGTATTAGGAAATCCCTGGTGCCAGTTTACTGTTCAAGCTCTGTGGGGGGGGAAGAAGGGAGGGCTTACTGGTTGGTTTATATTGTCAGCTGACACTCAGTCAATCAACAGCACACCTGGCTGAGGCCTCCTCTTTTAAGATTCTCAACAGTGTGCCTTATCCATTTGAGATCTGGGGTTTGTGCCAGCAATGGCCATTAGCTTGAATCTCAAAGATGTTCTTTGAGGCAGCTTGGTAAAATGTGAGTGCTTTTGTAATTTGGTGCAGTTATTCTGCTGGATAAGAATACCAGGGGTGCCCAAAAGGTAGATCCCCAAATGTTGTAGAACGACAACTCCCATGATGCTTTGCATGCCTTTAGAATGACAAAGTGCCATGAAGCTGTAGTTTTAAAACATCTGGGGATCTACCTTTTTGGCACCCCTGAAGTCCACACATTGGGAATGGATTGTAGCTACAAAAAAAAAGATGCTGCAAAGCTTATTATATCCTGTGGAATGCAAATGATGCTCATACAATATTAAGGTGAACAAATGTGTGTGTTTGTTTTTTTATCATACTTAGATCACATTACAAGCCTGTACAGTTGACACAAGATATGATGGATCCATGCAGTTTATTACAAATTTTGTGGCTGGAGTAGTGGCAGTTGTCCGATAATTGTAGGCTACCTGTTACAGTTGACAGATACATAGACGACGATCTGCTGATGATGTTCTACAATGTGTAAAGTGGTTATTTTAATATTGATGGCCTTTCTGTCCACTTGGACTGTCTCAGTAAAGGGTTATTCGTTGGCTGAAAGTGGCAGCTGACCGTTCGCAGCCAATGAATGCAAATCTGTAAAAAAAAAAAAAAAAAAATGCACAGAATTGATATTGGCAGGCAGGCTGGCTGGCTGGATGGCTAATGATGCCCCAATGACGCTGCCGGAGGTAGGATTAAAATTCTGGCACAAAAGAGGTTAAACTCTGTATGTGTAGTGTTTCATTGTAGACTTCTGGTACCATGACCACTTAAGAACACAAGGTGTTCTTACCCTCAGAAATAATGATCATGTATTTTCACAAAAGAGAACAGGCATACTAAATAAAGTAGTTGCTGAGATAAAGCGTGGGTTAGTATAATTATAAATGTTTTATTCTACATGGTTAATTAACTATGTCTGTTTATACACACACACAATTCTCTCACTCTTAAAATGAATTTAAAACAAATAAATATAACAAACCATAAACAGTATTACCCATTGTCACAATGTTTCCATATTGGCATTCTTGTAGCAAGACTATCATCCATATAGTTAGAAAGTAACATATATTGATGGAATGATGCAATTGTGCAACTTCTGAACCAAAACAAAATCTAGAATGTGTGCTGTGTGTTTGTTCCACCGTAATTTAAGGGATTATCTTTAACCAATTACCCATTACAGCGTAACATGCCACCCTAAAAAAGGTGGGTGTACCATGCAGTGAATCACTGGTGTTGGTAAATGTAATCTGCCAGGGCTCTCCTGGCAGGTTACACTTACCAACACCGGCGATCCCTGTTGGGGGAAACTGCCTGACATCCCAAGCAGTCGCCCTGCATCCAATTGGGCAGGCTAGCCAGTCCCTGGGTTGTCAGACAGTCCCTCCAAGTGAAAATAATGGGGGAAATAGTAAAAAAAAAAATTTTTTAAAATAGCACTATACATATATATAAAAATCCAAATAGGTTATGGTGGGGAAAAATTGTGATTGAAAACCCCTTCCACCTGAAGTCTGTGGATAGTTAATACATTGTTAACCCCTGTTAAACAAAAATCTGCACACCAGTCAAGCCATAAGACTTGCTTTTCCCACAGAAATCACAAATCTGCAGTGATATTACAACCGCAAAGGATTCTGGGTGGGCATATGCAAATTAGTTTAAGAATCACATTTTTGCCTCATTCCATTTTAACCCCTTAAGGACAGAGCTTCAGAAGCTCAACAGCATTTGTTTCATTTTTTGCGGTTTGCGTTCAACTGCAATTTGCATTTTACTAATTTATTGCACCGACACACATTATATATCGTTTTTTAAAGGACAGAAAGGGCTTTAATTTGATGTAACACACACATATATATATATATAAATGCTTATTTATTATAAAAAAAATACAAAAAAATGGAAAAAAAATTTTATTTATTTTTTTACTGTTTTTTGCATTCATAATGTGTGCATAATTAGTGCAGGTTAAGGAAATTAATAAAAAATAAATTCATTTAGTTCTGATTTACAGAATATATAATGTGTCTGGGATTTTCAGGTTTTTTTGGTAGTTACAGGTCACAAAGCACAAGGAGTAAAATAAACTTTTAATGTGGAGCGATTTTAGAATTTGGTATGTAATTCTTGTAAGCTTAATAGCCATAAAAGAAAACAAAATTGCCACACAAAAGTATATATTTATATAAAGTAGACATCACATGCTATTTACCTAGGGTTGTTTTGACACTTAATACGTAGCCATTTCACCGCCAACCTCTGCTAAATATTGGAGTAAAATTGTGTTTTTTTTGGTTTTTGGCACACAAACTTATAACAAAGAAATTCTCATGTATATTTTGTAAAGTTGGTGTGTGCTATTCCTGTACAAAGTTTTATTTAGTGTTCAGTTACATCTGCTGAGTAAAATGACACCCCATTGTATGTCTGGCACTATTTCGTGAAGTTACAGTGCCATATAGGAGGCCTGTTCTTTTCAGTATTCACAGTAGAATTTTGAGAGACGGATTTAATGAGCCTATGCTTCCATTTGGGGTATTATAACAGTTTGACTGTTCAAAAAAGCCCACAAAGGCCTACCATTTGTAAAAGTAGACACTCCAGGGTATCTCATAAGGTGCATATTGTGCCTTAACATGCCCCCAATTTTTCACCAATATATGCTAAAGTATGTGTTAAAAAATAATTTTGTGTGTTTTTTTACACATGGATTGCATTTTTGCTGGGCATTTTGTATATTTCACATGTGCCACTAAGTTCAAACCCCCCAAATTATGCTCGGCTAAGCCTTCTGAGTAAAAAGACACCCCAATGAATGTCTTTGGCACTATTTTGTGAAGCTACAGTGCCATATAGGAGACCAAGCCATATCAGATTTTACCGAACTTTGAATTTTGACGCTGGGCCTATGTGCAATTTCCAAGCATCTTAGCAGGGTTTAAATTCAAACTACCCCACAAAGGCCTACCATTTCTTAAAGTAGACACTCAGCAATATCCCCATATGTACCTTTGCCAGGTATATGTGGACATCGGAGGGGCACATTTGGGACACAGCCATTCCAGTTTTTTTTCAAACTTTACACTTTTACGCTGTGCCCATGTCCTATTATAGAGTATTTTACCAGACTATATAATCCAAATACCCCATAAAGCCATACCATTTCTTAAAGAAGACATCCCAAGGTATTTCAAAAGGCATATTTTGAACCTTAGCGTGGGATCATTTTTCCGCTAGCTTGTACCAAGTGTAGTGGTAATAAGTGTTTTTTCTGCCTTTTTGACACACAAAGTGAGTTTGCACAGTATACTTTGTAAACCTTATGTGTGCTACGACTGTATAATACTTCATATGCTGCTCAGCTATGTCATCTGAGTACAGCAATACCCCCGTATGTACCTTTGCCAGGGTGGATGTGGATGTTGAAGGGGGCATTTGAGACGCAGTCATTCAGGTTTTTTCTAACTTTGAAGTTTTACCATGTTCCAATTTGGAGTAGTTTAGACGGTTGGTTATTGAAACTTCCCCACAAACACAAACTATTTATTAAAGAATACACCCTGGGGTAATTCAAAAGGCATATTTTTTTTTTTTTTTTAAATTCTTTATTTTTCTTGTGCATAAGAAAACATAACAGATGGGCCTGTAGCGCCACGACAGCTAGTACAGGCATTTCAATAGCAAACAGTGTCATAGCAGAGTAATACAGCACATTTTTATATTTATGAAAGTAAACAGGCTAGGAATACTTGAGCAGGACTATAATAGCGTAATTAGTCTACGTATGCAAGCTTGGATATTAGTAATGGGATTAGTTAAGTTTTACCGTAGTTTTCCTTATACAAAATGTCATGTGTACAGTAGTAATTACAGGTTGAATAGTTAACCATAAAACATGCGTGGTATAGGTACAGGTGCATGAGGCCTAACGTTGCTGAGATTGCTGAGTAACTAGCTGAGAAGCCAGACTGTCTCATTGGGTTGTGCCTATGCGACAGTTCAATAGTTGCCCTCTAAATATACTTAGTTAAAGATTTACGCCTAATATGATTGGTCGTGGTATTTAAGCAGGTCTCTTATGAGAATAGGTGCAAGATTATGTGTGAACATGCTATGTGTCATATGTTAGGCAGTGGTCTAATGTACAGGTAGACCTGGAGCACAGAGGTAGCACAAAATAATTAAGGCATAAACAAATCAGAAATAAACCATGGACAGAAACATTCGGATGCCTTTGATTGCATTCACGTGAGGAAGTACTGTGAGGCTGGCATTAGTGAGTGCGAGTCCCATCCGTGACGGTTGCCGCTTGTGATCAGGACTCCAATGATGGTGCGGCTGCAAGAAGCTTGTCAGCGCTTAGCCAATGCCCGAAGTAGGAAATCGAAAGTCTTGCACTTCGGGGGCTAGGGAGGCTGCAGCATTCAGGCGGTTTAGTTGAGCATCCCTCCCGCCCCAGGCCGGTTGGTAGGCCAGCATCCTCTTGCCACGGACGTGTGGGCTCCTAGGGTCCCAGTCCTCCCCTGCATAGGGTAGACGGGAGGTCGTGATGGTATTCCGCTGCCGGTTGCGGGCGATCTTCCGTCTGCGTGGGTGATGCCGTGGGGCTGTGCCCGTTTCGGCCCTCGGCCTAAGTGATCTCTGACTAATAGGCTTATGTATGTTTAATGTGTAGGGGATCAGAGGGGGCCAAATCACCGCCCTACCGTGAACCTCCCTGTGTTGAATTGCTGCTGCGGCTTGGTGGGCTTCCAGCTTAGCCCAGAAACAGTCGAAAATGTCATCCAGCTTCTTCTGCGTTATTTGCGCGGGAGTTAGCAGTGCCGTCTCAGACTGCGTGATGGCTGGTTCCCGCTGGATATTACAGGCCGCCATTTTGTGAGCTTTGCTAGGTTGTATTTTAGTGGGGCTGTTCCGTGCGTGAGGCTAGCCAGGTCGGAGCGGGATGACCCCCGCCGGTCCAAAGGGGGGGGAAACAGGGCTGAGAGAAGAGCTTGGGGTTGCACAGCTGCACACCGAGCAGGGGATCGGCCGCTTCCCCCGTCCGACGGCCGTACTAGGCGTCACTCCTCCGACCTCCGTCAGCCGTGTAGTGTACCCGCGGGCGACAGACCCGGGGTTCCTCTGCTGGCTCCAGAGGTAGGTAAGTCTCTTTTTGTGGCGTTATGGCTGGCTGGCTGGCTAGATTCAGGCTTAGTTGAGGCATTGAGCTCGGAGCTCACACGGAGTGCGTCCAGCCGCCATGATGTCCAGGCCCCGCCCCCCAAAAGGCATATTTTGAACCTTAGCGTGGGATCATTTTTTCTCTAGTTTGTTCCAGGTGTAGTGGTAATGAGCGTTTTTACATTTATTTTTTTACTTTTTGAAACTTTTTTTACTTTTAAAAACTAGTTTTTAAACTTGTTTTGCTTATTAATTTTTTTTAAACTTTCCTAAACTTTATTAAAACTTTTTTTACAAATGTAAAATTTTTCTAAGCTTTTTTTTTTTGTTTTGTTTTGCTAGCAAAATATATAATTATAAAATATTTAAATTATTTAAATACATTGAACCCCTGAGGGTTAAAAAGTAAATAAAAGTTAATCCTCAGGGGTTAAAAAAAATTAGATCACAGTATAATACTGTGATCTTTATTTTGATCACTGTAGCAGTGATCGACTGGCAGGGAAGGGGTTAATTTTTATTTGGACTCTGTAAAGGGAGGTGTTTTATTTTATTTTTTACTTAAACGTTATTAAAACTTTTTTTTTAGTTTAATTTTTAACTTTTTAAAGTTTATTTTAAAACTTTTTTTAACGTTAACCCCTACTTAGCCTAACACCAAATCCCCCAATTCCCCACTAACTTCCACCCACCCCAGCTAGCTACACATATAATTTTAAAATATTTAAATTAATTAAATAAAGTTAACCCCTGAGGGTTAAAAAAAAGAATTAACCCTCAGGGGTTAAAAAAATCAGATGACAGTAAAATGTAATCCCTGCCAATTGATCACTGTAGTCAGTGATCAATTGGCAGGGAAGGGGCTAATTTTTAATTAAAATGAGTAAAGGGGGGTGGGATTTTAAATAAACTTTTTTTTTTGTTTTGTTTTTTTAACAGGGGGCAGGATCAGCAATGTTCCAGGTCCCTCCACTTCACACAGAACCAGGAAGTGCAGGGAGGCGGAAGGTGAGTATATGCAGCACATGTGCTCCCTCTGACATGCTGTCAGAGCGAGCACATGTGCTGGGGCAGCACTATCGGGTGCTCCCGGTCTGCCTCTAATACAGAGAGGTTTTTATTGTTAATCTCTATATTGATGGAATGAATCTGCAAATGTGCTGTGATGCCATTGCTTACTGCGATTCAGCCAAGTGCATTATGGGAGCACAGTAAGTTTCTGCGCTACCCACTTCATTTTACATTTATTCTTTGTATCCGTACTAAGAACCTGACCAAAATTCTAGATCCTTCTTTGTTTCTGCAGGCAGTATTAAAACACCGGAAGATTTACAGAGTGCAAGGGAAATGGCACAGCCTACTTCAACAGTTTTTAGAAAAGAAAAAGAATTCAGAAAAGGCTCAGTTTTCCCGTACTTTTTAAATTATATAATAGCAAAACTATACAAGTGCTAAAATATTACTAGCACAGTAAACACAATATTATATTGCCTCTCCGGAATATTGTCACTTCACATATTTTTGTTTTGTCGATCGTTCCATTGTATGGCTTAAAAGACAGATTTCAGTGTAACCTGTTATTTTATTATTATTATTATTATTGCCATTTATATAGCGCCAACATATTTTGTAGCGCTTACAATATTTTGAGAGGGGGATTTACCTATAAATAGGACAATTACAAAAAACTTACGGGAACAATAGGTTGAAGAGGACCCTGCTCAATCGAGCTTACATAAAACACATTAGGACAGGAATTTGCAGTCAAACAAGGTGGGCTGTAGGAGAGAGCAAGAGACTTTAGGAGAGAGCAAGAGACAGGTATGTGAGGTAGAGGTTACTCTGGGAGGCCATAAGCTTTCCTAAAGAGATGGGTTTTAAGGCACTTCTTAAAAGATGCAAGACTAGGGGAGAGTCTGATGGCAGTAGGCAGGCTATTCCATAGGAAGGGAGCCGCCCGTGAGAAGTCCTGCAAGCGTGAGTTGGCCGTACGGGTGCGGACAATGGACAGGAGGTGGTTATGGGCAGAACGGAGAGACAGAGAAGGGACATACCTATGGATCTGTGAAGAGATATAAGAGGGGCTAGAGTTGTTCAGTGCTTTATAGGTGTGAATTAGTACCTTGAATTGACTCCTATAGCATACAGGAAGCCAATCTAAGGGCTGGCAGAGGGGTGAGGTGTGAGAGAACCGACTAGAGAGGAATATCAGTCTGGCAGCAGCGTTCATTATGGACTGTAGCTGTGCAGTACGGCTTTTGGGAAGACCAATCAGGAGAGGGTTACAATAATCCACGTGGGAAATTACTAGAGCATGGACAAGCTCCTTGGTAGCATCTTGCGTAAGAAAGGGGCGGATGCGAGCTATGTTTTTAAGATGGAATCTACAGGACTTGGCAACATGCTGGATGTGAGGCCAGAATAAAGTATGACGCCAAGACAGCGCGCTTGCAAGGATGGACTGATGTGGGTACCACAAACCTGAAGGGAGAGCGAAAGAGGAGGATCAGTATTAGGAGGAGGAAAGACAAGGAGCTCAGTTTAAGAGAAATTGAGTTTCAGGAAGCAGGAGGACATCTAGTCAGAGATGGAAGAAAGACAAGCAGTGACACGTTGCAGGATGGCAGGGTAGAGGTCCGGGGAGGAGAGATATAACTGGGTGCCATCAATGTACAGGTGGTAGTGGAATCCAAAAGAGGTAATAAGTTTGCTAAGAGAGGCAGTATTTGTTATCTTTATTTTCCTATTTTCAGAGCAAAGCCGGAGGGATGATCTAGAAGCATTGGGCCACATGTTCATGTATTTTCTTCGTGGAAGTCTGCCATGGCAAGGTCTTAAGGTAAAGAAACTTTGTATCAGAACTTTCCTTTCTTCAACCTCATGTCATGTTACAAAAACAGATCATTTAGAACTTTGCTTTAACATTTAAGTGGGTTCTGTTGTACGAGGATCAAGATGTAAACACCATAGAAAATCAACAATTCCAAAAAAATAGGATGTCACGGTTATTGGCAAATTGGTCTTTTACTGGTGGTAGTAACTCAAAATATAGGAAATAACAAGGAAGTAGAGTAGAAAGCACAAGTCCAAACGAAAGAGATGAAATATGTCCTTAAAACAACTAATGCAACAACTAAGCAATAAAACGAGGTATATTAAAGTAATGATAAAATCATAACTTAGAATTATCTACTAACAAAGGTATAAGGAAGAATGGGTTTCCTAGGTTTTGTGATGGGATGGTTAATCCACACCTTCTCCCTTCACTTGAGTTGTTGCATTCTCCAAGGTTACTACTTGTGTTTAGATTACCATTTTGGTTTATGTATTCATTTATTCTTTATTTATTTTTTTCCCTTTGTTAATAAGCATATTTCCTTTAGGCTATTTTGTCATGAAGAGAGTATTAATAATTTTTCTATCAGTCAAACTTCTTAACTTTTTCTACAACCAACTGTATATGCAAATATTGACTTTATCTCCGCCTGACTTTTAGCTTCCTGTTTCAGGATGTGGAATATGGTATAGCAAACCTTCTCTCCGTGGCACAGTTATTGTAAACATTCAAGCAGTAAAACACAGGATATGCATTTAGGAAAAACATCTTACATTCAGTTATCGGTTAGGTTCAGTTCAGTGTGAATGGAGAGACGTTTGCCAATACTATTGATGAGGAATTTTTTTTGTGTGGGATTTATTCACTAAATATCAAGTGTAGTCTGCATGTATATCTCTAAATAGTAAAATACCTGAACACAATTTCCATGTGTGCTCTTCAACTAGAAATCCAACTCTCTTCATAGAAAAGATGGCAACGCCTAATCGATTTTATTGTTTTTTTCTATCCCTTAGGCTGACACGTTGAAAGAAAGGTATCAGAAAATAGGTGACACAAAAAGATCCACTCCTGTGGAGGTCCTTTGTGATAATTTTCCAGGTTGGAATCTTTATACCTAGATATTATTTGTTTTAAATCTGTTTTTATTGAGGTCAACACAATAAGCAGCTTTCCCACGCAGGGGATAAAGCGTAAACAATGCATTTGTTATGGAAAAACATGAGTAGTTATGTGTACAAGTTTATCATAGCATGTTATAGCCCTATAATGTGGTACACTTGAAATATGTTTTTTTTTTTTTTTCCCTGCATCGGCTGAGTTCAAGAGGGGGCCTCATATGTCACTATGCGGTCAAATTGTGTCTAACTAAGCATGTGGTAAAGCTTTCAGTATATGTAACCCTATATGTAATTAAGTACACTTTGCCTTTCTATAATAAGTTTAATATGGGTCAGAAGATAGATAACTAACTACAGCATCGTACCAGATAGCCTTTGGGTACTATAGGGCACCGATGTCGTATGTGCTTGCTAAAGCCACTTGTGACATCCTATAGACAATTCCAATATAAGTTGTACTACATGCCATATTTGCATTTCGTTTGCAAGTAAGTTGATTACTATGGCTAACATGCAGCCTATGTCCGCTGAAGCCATGTAGCGTGGAGAACATATTCTGGTTTGAGTTACGGTACACACATTTACGTAATCAACATATGCATTAGGAACTGTAGGTAATTATGCAGCGAGTGGATGAGGGCGACGTGTTACCTTGTGGATTTATAACCCGAGTGATTAGGTACAGAGACTTATCATGTGATGTGTTCAAATAGCGTTTAGTCTATTGTGACTCTAACTTGGATATTAGGAATGCCTCTAATATAAGCATTAATAGTTAACGAACCTGTAAAGAAATGTAGTGTTGCTATAAGAAGGCATTTGGAAGTGTTGTTTAACTAAACTATCTAAGAGAATTTAAAAAAAAAAAAAAAGGAGGATTTTCAGAATGCTTGCTGTCATTCTGAGAAAGGTTATGTATGCAATGATTTACGCCCCTAGACTGTAGCTCGTAGGTACTGCAGCATAAACAGCGTTTCCACGCCTATTACAATATGTTAAGTAAGCATCATAAGGCTGTGATAGGTCATAGCCGTTTGTCTCTTAACTGCGTCTAATGAATTATGGCATAGGCCTGCAACAAAAATGAATGCAAAAGAAATGAAAATCAATTGTAAGAACTATAACATGAGAGGCTAGTAGTAATATGCAATGTAAGTGAAGGAATGAATAAACAGGCGATTGCAATTTCAATGGAGATATTCATCACATAGCGTGCAATCTGATGTAGACAGTGGTTAGTTATGCAATGCAGGTAATTGAAGGCAAACAAGGTTTTTATAACCTAAACCTAGGTTGCAGATGTGTCATAGTGCATTTGCTGCCAACAGTGATGGGAAAAAGTGAGTCACTTTGTGGGGAGTAGGAACATGCTGCGCTGTGTCGTTGCACATAATAGGTTTAGGAGAGCGGTGTCGATTGCACCGTAAGTAAGCTACCTCCGTGGTTGCCCCCATAGGGCTCCAAGCATGCATGTCCTCCATCGGTCATCCCTGGGGCTGACCCATCCCACCGGTTTAGTGTTCTGTGGTGCCGTGGGCACTTAAAGTCCAAATCTGTCCCCCGGACCTTCCACACCAAGAGTCCAGGTTCTGACCGTCTCCTGCACCTCCCCAGCACCACTTCAGCCTCTGTGAAGCACTTGGACCCTCATGTCTCACCTGGCGCCGGCCACATACTTAGGACTGGGGCACCTTCCTCACGGCCACCGGTACACCGGAAAGGTCTGTGCGTTCCCGTCCCACAGGACTCACTGCGGCAGGGACAATCTCACCTGGGCCACCCCTGAAACCCAAGGGCAGAGACTGGTACTTCTCCAGGGGGCAGGCCACCCAGGGTATCCCTCTGCAGGGCAGCAGCTGTTGGGGCCATCGAAGCAATGCGGGGAAGCCGCTCTATGAAGGTGAGTCTCCCCTTACATGCTTGCATTGCAATGAATTTTTGTAGCAGTTCCTTTTACTGGGTGGGAGGCCGCTGGCACTCCCGACCCCTTCTGATCCCCTTGGGTGTCGTCGAAGCAGGGACTCATGGGCCAGGACAACCCCCACTGGCCCGGCACGATGCAGGAGCTAGCGAAGATGGCTGCCGCTCCGCTCGGCGGCCCGGCCCCGCCCCCCCAGATATTATTTGTAATACACAAGGAATGAATAAAAATATATATAATTTATTTATTTTTAAGACTGCGTCAAAACTTGAATTTCACTTGTTGTGGCATTACATATACTAGACCAGGGGTAGGCAACCTACGGCACTAGTGCCATGCATGGCACTCGAGGTGTCTTTGCACAGCACTTAGGGCTGCTAGAGCCAAACAGGCTCTGGCCTATCCCAGGTAAACTTCAGATATCTGCTAATGCAAAAAGGTGGTGAAGGGAAATCCTTAATTCATGCATTGCAGCGCATAGAGGAAGTTATCTCAGATCACTTCATTCCAGCACTTGTGAATGGGAATCCACACTGGAGTAGAGCAGCCAGCAACTGCTGTTGCAGCTCCTGTCCTTGAGCTGTACCTGGCCGTCCTGGTCCCCACTGGAACCCAGGGAAGCCACCTACACTGCAGAATAACCCTCCCCTCACACAAATAATACGAACAGCCCACACACAAACACAACACACAATCCGCACAAACTTAACACCACTGACATTCCACATACATGCACACAACCCCACATGCAGCCTCTCACATGCAATACCACAAACTACTCATAAACATATACAATATAATAGCTCATATACGCACAAATACGATACAAAGCAACTACAGGATATGTAACAAGCAGAATACAGCAACATACACACCTCAATTTAAAAAAAAATAGGACCGGCACGCTACAGGACATCACAATCCTATTTCGGCAGTGCTGCTAAAAGGTTGCCTACCCCTGTACTAGACCATCTTTCTTTTATTTGCTGTAAAAACATTATTAGATTTTCTGTATTCAGAGGCATGCATATATCTAACCAGCTTATGTTTATTCTAAAATCTCTCGATTCTTTTCACAGAGGAGTTGGCTACCTACCTCCGCTATGTTCGCCGTCTGGATTTTTTTGAGAAGCCAGATTACGAGTACCTGCGACGACTTTTCACTGACCTGCTGGATCGACGTGGGCTCATCTTTGACTACGAATATGATTGGGTGGGAAAAACACTGGTGAGCATGCTAGGGAATTATAGGCATCCCTAAGTAAATCTCTGGCTCTGAGATTATTGTTAGGTGTGCAGATCCCGAGGGGAAAAAAAAATGCTAAAATACTTCTCTAATTTGTCTTTATTTCCAGCCCACTCCAATTGGTTCAATATCAGGTGAAGCCACCTCTCAAATGCAGAATAAGACTCAGTTGCACCTCAAACACCAGGTAAAGCAAAGGTCGGGGGTTACTGGTTTGATGTTAAGGTGGGAGGGAACCAGAGGGTGCTCACATTTAATAACTACCATATTCTCTGTGCGCTAGGGTTTAAATTCTACGAATGGTGATCTCAATATAGATGACCCAACAGCCGGACATTCCAACGCTCCCATCACCGCGCACACAGGGGTGGAGGTAGCAGATGATACCAAGTGAGTATAAATCTGTCCTTAGGGCAAAATCTTTTTTTAACCCCCAATATCTGTGTGGTAAACAGGTATATGGAACAGAAATATTAAAGGCACCTGCCTATATGCAGAGGTCTGATCACTAAGCAGTTGTTGGGAACATTTACAACCAACACGCAAAACTTTAAAAAATAAAAAAGATGCGGCACATACAGATGTTATAAAGAATCTCAGAGAAAATGAAATTAAATATTATTAGGCTTGCCCCTTTTTGTGCTATCGTTAACCTTCAATTATGTCCAAACATACAAGCTGAAAAGTGAAATCTATTTATACTCAAAGTATGTTATGACATAAATCATCTTTCCTGCCCCTGTGGCTGTTTTTTTATTTTTTTTGTGATAAACATCTATTTTTTTTTCTCATACATGTAAAAAGCTTGCAGTAGCACATTTAAGGAGTACAGCTTTTTGTAGAATGTTTCTAAAGAGATTAGACGGTGAAGGGATGTTGACCAAATTAGCCAAGTTAGAAGAATTCTCCAACACCACCATTTTCCCTATTTTGGTTGAAATTTTAACCACTTTTTACTGTTTGGTGAGTAAACATTTAAGTGTTGCTGGTCTGCGTTTAGTTTTAGTGACCTGTCCTGCATACCGTATATGTTGCTTACATATTTCCAAACATCATATATTTTTGTTTTATTTGCTTCTGCACTGCTTACAATACATGAAACTTTTTTCATTTCCCCCTCACTTTTCAGATGTTGTTGTTTCTTCAAAAGGCGGAAGAGGAAAAACATTCAGCAAAAATGACTTAAGTTTTCTGGACCTTCAAATACTTCTTATAGAGCAGCTGTACTTTATTTTTGGATTACAGAGACTTCTACCCAGGAATACTCCACATCACTTCTACTGTCAAAACAGAAATGTTGCAAATCTAACGGGTTGAGACATTTTGATTCCTTTTTTCTCTATCCCACGTAATTGCTATTCTTATTTTCTTGAATCGTTGGGATTCTGGAGTGGACAGGAAAACCAGGATCCTGCTGAAGAATATAACAAACTAAATCATATTCTGGGAGGATTGTCCAGTTTATCAGCATCATGTTTTTTTGTTTTCTGTAAATGTATTGGGGGTGTAAATGGTTAGCACTCCAGTTTATAACAACCTTACTACTCTTTAAAAAGAAACTGGAGTTGAGTTATCGCATAACAATGAAGATAGATGGGATGGCTGAGGCACATTGAGGTTTTTTTTGTCTCAATTTCCTTGAATATAGGACACATAGATGACAAAATTCAAAGTTGCATTTATATTTTTCTCACCTTGTTTCATTGAACGCTCTGGGCACCATAACAGCTTCATCAAAATGACATTGTTATATTGCCAGTTGGTCCCTGGAGCTTCCTTACCCATATGTACATTTTTTATGAATGGGGTGCTACAGATTGGCATGGAGTGTCAGCTAAACGCTCTTAACCAACTAGCGGCGTCCCTGCCCAGCAGCACCCCATCCATGCTTCCTCTAGCTGTATTGCAGAATGAGGATGTGGACAGTGAGGAACAGAGCTCGAGAGCAAACTTTGGAGTTAACCCCTATGTGTAAGGAATTACCAGGGACCTCCTGGCACCATAACAACTTAATTTCAATGAAATTGCTATAGTGCTTGGAGTGTTCCTTTAAGATCTAAATGTGGCATTGTCCTCTTAGTCCCTATTACAGCCCAGCAGTATTTTTTTAGCATACACTGTATGGGCATACAGATCCACTTAGCACTGTTTTCACACATCTTTGTAATCGTGTATTACAATGCAGGGGGGGAGTCAATAAAATGTATGAATGTTGCAGGGAGAGGCAAAGCTGATAGAGGTAATATCTTATATTGCATCCCATCCACTTACTTATGTCAGTCTGTCGTGTGTACATAAAAAAAATCTTCACTTGCATTGCATTAACATATTGCATATTGATATGAGTTTCCTTGTATGTGTCTTCATTAACTTCGGCAAAGTGAAAAAAAACTTGCAGTGAAGCTTTGATATGTTGATCAGTGGGCTGACTTTTTTTTTTTTAAGCATTTTCTGTGTGCATGTATGCATATATGTGTGTTTGATTATACATATAAATCGTTTTATTTTTATATTCATACATATACTCGGTGACCATTTGGTTTGGTGAACCTGCCTAATATTGGGTAAGAGACTCCTTGTTGCCACCAGTCACACAAAAAAAAAAAAAAAAAGTCTAAATCTCTCCAAACATAGGACTTGGTTTTATAATCTTTCCCGGTGATTCAATGCTAAAAAGATCAACTTTCCAAGTGATTTACCAATGAAATAACACTCCAGGCACTAGAACTTGGAATTACGTTGCTATGGTATTAGGAAATCCCTGGTGCCAGTTTACTGTTCAAGCTCTGTGGGGGGGGAAGAAGGGAGGGCTTACTGGTTGGTTTATATTGTCAGCTGACACTCAGTCAATCAACAGCACACCTGGCTGAGGCCTCCTCTTTTAAGATTCTCAACAGTGTGCCTTATCCATTTGAGATCTGGGGTTTGTGCCAGCAATGGCCATTAGCTTGAATCTCAAAGATGTTCTTTGAGGCAGCTTGGTAAAATGTGAGTGCTTTTGTAATTTGGTGCAGTTATTCTGCTGGATAAGAATACCAGGGGTGCCCAAAAGGTAGATCCCCAAATGTTGTAGAACGACAACTCCCATGATGCTTTGCATGCCTTTAGAATGACAAAGTGCCATGAAGCTGTAGTTTTAAAACATCTGGGGATCTACCTTTTTGGCACCCCTGAAGTCCACACATTGGGAATGGATTGTAGCTATAAAAAAAAAAGATGCTGCAAAGCTTATTATATCCTGTGGAATGCAAATGATGCTCATACAATATTAAGGTGAACAAATGTGTGTGTTTGTTTTTTTATCATACTTAGATCACATTACAAGCCTGTACAGTTGACACAAGATATGATGGATCCATGCAGTTTATTACAAATTTTGTGGCTGGAGTAGTGGCAGTTGTCCGATAATTGTAGGCTACCTGTTACAGTTGACAGATACATAGACGACGATCTGCTGATGATGTTCTACAATGTGTAAAGTGGTTATTTTAATATTGATGGCCTTTCTGTCCACTTGGACTGTCTCAGTAAAGGGTTATTCGTTGGCTGAAAGTGGCAGCTGACCGTTCGCAGCCAATGAATGCAAATCTGTAAAAAAAAAAAAAAAAATGCACAGAATTGATATTGGCAGGCAGGCTGGCTGGCTGGATGGCTGGATGGCTAATGATGCCCCAATGACGCTGCCGGAGGTAGGATTAAAATTCTGGCACAAAAGAGGTTAAACTCTGTATGTGTAGTGTTTCATTGTAGACTTCTGGTACCATGACCACTTAAGAACACAAGGTGTTCTTACCCTCAGAAATAATGATCATGTATTTTCACAAAAGAGAACAGGCATACTAAATAAAGTAGTTGCTGAGATAAAGCGTGGGTTAGTATAATTATAAATGTTTTATTCTACATGGTTAATTAACTATGTCTGTTTATACACACACACAATTCTCTCACTCTTAAAATGAATTTAAAACAAATAAATATAACAAACCATAAACAGTATTACCCATTGTCACAATGTTTCCATATTGGCATTCTTGTAGCAAGATTATCATCCATATAGTTAGAAAGTAACATATATTGATGGAATGATGCAATTGTGCAACTTCTGAACCAAAACAAAATCTAGAATGTGTGCTGTGTGTTTGTTCCACCGTAATTTAAGGGATTATCTTTAACCAATTACCCATTACAGCGTAACATGCCACCCTAAAAAAGGTGGGTGTACCATGCAGTGAATCACTGGTGTTGGTAAATGTAATCTGCCAGGGCTCTCCTGGCAGGTTACACTTACCAACACCGGCGATCCCTGTTGGGGGAAACTGCCTGACATCCCAAGCAGTCGCCCTGCATCCAATTGGGCAGGCTAGCCAGTCCCTGGGTTGTCAGACAGTCCCTCCAAGTGAAAATAATGGGGGAAATAGTAAAAAAAAAAATTTTTAAAATAGCACTATACATATATATAAAAATCCAAATAGGTTATGGTGGGGAAAAATTGTGATTGAAAACCCCTTCCACCTGAAGTCTGTGGATAGTTAATACATTGTTAACCCCTTAAGGACACATGACATGTGTGGCATGTCATGATTCCATTTTATTCCAGAAGTTTGGTCCTTAAGGGGTTAAACAAAAATCTGCACACCAGTCAAGCCATAAGACTTGCTTTTCCCACAGAAATCACAAATCTGCAGTGATATTACAACCGCAAAGGATTCTGGGTGGGCATATGCAAATTAGTTTAAGAATCACATTTTTGCCTCATTCCATTTTAACCCCTTAAGGACAGAGCTTCAGAAGCTCAACAGCATTTGTTTCATTTTTTGCGGTTTGCGTTCAACTGCAATTTGCATTTTACTAATTTATTGCACCGACACACATTATATATCGTTTTTTAAAGGACAGAAAGGGCTTTAATTTGATGTAACACACACACATATATATATATATATATATATATATATATATATATATATATATATATATAAATGCTTATTTATTATAAAAAAAAATACAAAAAATGGAAAAAAAATTATTTATTTTTTTACTGTTTTTTGCATTCATAATGTGTGCATAATTAGTGCAGGTTAAGGAAATTAATAAAAAATAAATTCATTTAGTTCTGATTTACAGAATATATAATGTGTCTGGGATTTTCAGGTTTTTTTGGTAGTTACAGGTCACAAAGCACAAGGAGTAAAATAAACTTTTAATGTGGAGCGATTTTAGAATTTGGTATGTAATTCTTGTAAGCTTAATAGCCATAAAAGAAAACAAAATTGCCACACAAAAGTATATATTTATATAAAGTAGACATCACATGCTATTTACCTAAGGTGGTTTTGACACTTAATACGTAGCCATTTCACCGCCAACCTCTGCTAAATATTGGAGTAAAATTGTGTTTTTTTTGGTTTTTGGCACACAAACTTATAACAAAGAAATTCTCATGTATATTTTGTAAAGTTGGTGTGTGCTATTCCTGTACAAAGTTTTATTTAGTGTTCAGTTACATCTGCTGAGTAAAATGACACCCCCATTGTATGTCTGGCACCATTACAGTGCCATATAGGAGGCCTGTTCTTTTCAGTATTCACAGTAGAATTTTGAGAGACGGATTTAATGAGCCTATGCTTCCATTTGGGGTATTATAACAGTTTGATTGTTCAAAAAAGCCCACAAAGGCCTACCATTTGTAAAAGCAGACACTCCAGGGTATCTCATAAGGTGCATATTGTGCCTTAACATGCCCCCAATTTTTCACCAATATATGCTAAAGTATGTGATAAATAATTTTGTGCGTTTTTTTACACATGGATTGCATTTTTGCTGGGCATTTTGTATATTTCACATGTGCCACTAAGTTCAAACCCCCCAAATTATGCTCGGCTAAGTCTTCTGAGTAAAAAGACACCCCCAATGAATGTCTTTGGCACTATTTTGTGACGCTACAGTGCCATATAGGAGACCAAGCCATATCAGATTTTACCGAACTTTGAATTTTGACGCTGGGCCTATGTGCAATTTCCAAGCATCTTAGCAGGGTTTAAATTCAAACTACCCCACAAAGGCCTACCATTTCTTAAAGTAGACACTCAGCAATACCCCCATATGTACCTTTGCCAGGTATATGTGGACATCGGAGGGGCACATTTGGGACACAGCCAGTCCAGTTTTTTTTCAAAGTTTACATTTTTACGCTGTGCCCATGTCCCATTATAGAGTATTTTACCAGACTATATAATCCAAATACCCCATAAAGCCATACCATTTCTTAAAGAAGACATCCCAGGGTATTTCAAAAGGCATATTTTGAACCTTAGTGTGGGATCATTTTTCCGCTAGCTTGTACCAAGTGTAGTGGTAATAAGTGTTTTTTTTTTTTTGCCCTTTTGACACACAAAGTGAGTTTGCACAGTATATTTTGTAAACCTTATGTGTGCTACGACTGTATAATACTTCATATGCTGCTCAGCTATGTCGTCTGAGTACAGCAATACCCCCGTATGTACCTTTGCCAGGTATATGTGGATGTTGAAGGGGGTGTTTTAGACGCAGCCATTCAGGTTTTTTCTAACTTTGAAGTTTTACACTGTGTCCATGTTCCAATTTGGAGTAGTTTGGACGGTTGGTTATTGAAACTTCCCCACAAACACAAACTATTTTATTAAAGAATACACCCTGGGGTAATTCAAAAGGCATATTTTGAACCTTAGCGTGGGATCATTTTTTCTCTAGTTTGTTCCAGGTGTAGTGGTAATGAGCGTTTTTACATTTCTTTTTTTACTTTTTGAAACTTTTTTTACTTTTTAAAAACTAGTTTTTAAACTTGTTTTGCTTATTAATTTTTTTTAAACTTTCCTAAACTTTATTAAAACTTTTTTACAAATGTAAAATTTTTCTAAGCTTTTTTTTTTTTTTTACCATTAACCCCTAACTAGCAGTAAGCAGCACTAACAGTAAATTCCCCATTTTCCCATAACTCCCACCCACCCCAGCTAGCAAAATATATAATTATAAAATATTTAAATTAATTAAATAAATTGAACCCCTGAGGGTTAAAAAATAAATAAAAGTTAATCCTCAGGGGTTAAAAAAAATTAGATCACAGTATAATACTGTGATCTGTATTTTGATCACTGTAGGCAGTGATCGACTGGCAGGGAAGGGGTTAATTTTTATTTGGACTGGGTAAAGGGGGGCGTTTTTTAAATTTTTTACTTAAACGTTATTACAACTTTTTTAAGCTTAATTTTTAACTTTTTAAAGTTTATTTTAAAACTTTTTTTTAACGTTAACCCCTAGTTAGCCTAACGTCAAATCCCCCAATTCCCCACTAACTTCCACCTACCCCAGCTATCTAAATATATAATTTAAAAATAATTTAATTAATTAATTTAATTAATTTAACCCCTGAGGGGTAAAAAAAAAAGAATTAACCCTCAGGGGTTAAAAAAAAAATCAGATCATAGTAAAATGTAATCCCTGCCAATTGATCACTGTAGTCAGTGATCAATTGGCAGGGAAGGGGTTAATTTTTAATTAAAATGAGTAAAGGGGGGTGGGATTTTAAATAAACTTTATTTAATTTTTTTAACAGGGGGCAGGATCAGCACTGTTCCGGCTCCCTGCACTTCACACAGAACCAGGAAGTGCAGGGAGGCGGAAGGTAAGTATACTAAGCACATGTGCTCGCTCTGACATGCTGTCAGAGCGAGCACATGTGCTGGGGCAGCACTATCGGGTGCTCCCGGTCTGCCTCTAATACAGAGGCAGACCGGAGCACCATTAACCCCGCGATTGCCGCGATCCGGGGTTAATTTTAACGGGTGACGGACAAGGTCCGTCACTCGTCGTTATGGCAATCCCCGAGTGACTGACCTCCGTCACTCGTTGTTAAGGGGTTAAACATGGATTCCTTTTAATCTGTGTTTGCAGTATACAACTGCATGGAACACAATTTGCATTAACAACAAAACAGCTGTCCATGAGTGGTTCACTGGTTTTGCATCTTTTCCTAAATTGTGTTCCATGCAGTTGTATACTGCAAACAGATTAAAAGAAATCGATGTTTAAAACGGAATGAGACAAAAATGTGATTCTTAAATCAATTTGCATATGCCCACCCAGAATCCTTTGCGGTTGTAACATAACTGCAGATGTGGGATTTCTGTGGGGAAAGCAAGTTTTATGGCTTGACTGGTGTGCAGATTTTTGTTTAACATTGTATTAACTATCCATAGTCTTCCGGTGGAAGGGGTTTTCAATCACAATTTTTCCCCACCATAACCTATTTGGATTTTGCTTCCCAAGCACTACGAAGCCTCAATAAGTAAACCAGTAACCAACCTCATGCTGATGAGTTGCATTAACAATGAAACGGCTGTCTATGAGTGGTTCACTGGTTTTGCATCTTATCCTAAATTGTGTTCCAAGCAGTTGTATACTGCAAACACAAATAAAAAGGAATCCATGTTTAAAATGGAATGAGGCAAAAATGTGATTCTTTGTTAAACTAATTTGCATATGCCCACCCAGAATCGTTTGCGGTTGTAACATCACTGCTGATTTGGGATTTCTGTGGGAAAAGCAAGTCTTATGGCTTGACTGGTGTGCAGATTTTTGTTTAACATTGTATTAACTATATATATAATATATATTAAGGAAATTATTTATTTAGATACACACACACACAATTGTAATCAGAATTAACCCCTATTGAAAATCAGGTTCATTGTCAAAATTTACAGACTTTTGGCTGTTTGCAATTAACAAATCAAAGAAAATCAATTAGGATAGATAAACATAATGGATGCTTCAAGTGGTTTACCAAATTTTAACTGAAAATGCAACTTATTATAAGTTCTTCAGACTCAAAATGATTCAGCCCTTCATGGCAAACATCTTTAGTACAACAAGGCAGAGTAAACCAATCAGGCAAATTTCAATGTGTAAAAACTGAAATGGAGGAACGCCCTATCCAATCGGGGACAGGCTGTGAGTTAGAGAGTCTCTATTATCGAAAGGGGAACCAGATCGTATACCAATATGTTTCTCTTCCGGGGAAGATTTTAGTAAATACCTTTCGACATCTCCATTATATCTGAAAACCAGACAACTAAAATTCTTGGGATCAGGCGCAGAGGAGGAAAAATATATGACAAACGGAAATTCCTTTGGATAGGGCACCCAAAAAGTATGGGTGGTTTGTTTGATTAAAGCAAATACTTGACCCTTTCTGTTCACCAATGAAACCATAAGATTCACTGTAAGTGTCCCAAATCTCTTTATCTGCCTGAAGATGTGAGGAGACAGGGACCAATCTGCTTGTTTCAGGTGGTCTCTGCTGAGGGCATCTAATAGGATCTTCGTGAATTCCTTTATGTGGATTGTGGAGATGTCCACGAGATGTCTTTCTGCCCAATCCATGATCAACTTTCAAAGGCCAGAGAGGATTGATGACTTTGTTCTCCCTTGCCTGTTTACATAGGATAGGGCTGTAGTATTGTCTGCCTATCATATCCAGGCTTCTGAAGGTCATCTAGATGTCTTAATTTCTTTTAATTTGAGCAGGGATGTATTTCCTCCCTGGACAATCTATCTTTAATATATACTTTGCCTAAGTAGGTTTCCCAACCGACATCTGCTGAATTCGTTGTATCATTCACCTTCTTTGCTTAGGAAAGCCTGTTGGTGGTGTCAACGACCAAGTCAATTAACTCTTGTATGAGTCCATAAATTCATCCCAGAGTCCAGTTTCCGACTGCTGTGGCTCCTTTCTGAAAGGAGATTTTCTTGCAGCAATCTCATGCGGGACTTTGCCCAATTGATGGCTGGTATAGAAACTGTTAACAGGTCCAGTGATTTCATAGCCACTCTCACTATGTATGACTTTTTCTCTTAAAAGGCAACATAGATCTCTTATAAGTTTTGTGTGTTTCTCCTTTAGAAGAAAACTCGTAATTTTGACCGAATTTATGATCAAACCAAGTAAACAGTTTCTCTGGTTAGGGTTAATTTGAATTTGTTCCAATTTATTACCATGCCAGAGTTGTGAAGGTCAAATCACATCTTCCAATAGTTTTTCCTTTGTTCTATATTTCAGCAGCCAATTGTCCAGGTATCGTGTTTTATAAATTCCTCTGCTTTCTCTGATGTGCAGTTAGAACCACCAGTAATTTGTCACAAAAAGGGCAAACGTGCCATTTCTTGATGCAAAATCTTTGGTATTGCCTCCTTTGCATGGAGACTGGAATATGTATGTGTCTTGAAGAGTCAGAAATGCTATTATTTTCTTGAAGGATTTGTGATGCTGGATAGTTTCCATAAGATCTCTCTTTTTTTGTCACATAGAGGTTTACATGTTTCAGATCCAGTATGGGTCTGAATCATCAGGAAACCATAAAAATCTGTGCATAAGGAATTAAGTGCCTTTCCCATTTTCTAAGCCTGTGACTTTGATTACTTTTTTTTTTTGCAAGCCACTTTTGAAAAGTTGAGTGCTCATGGTTACTGAATGTATATTTGAAACTTTTAAATCATCTGGACGAATTTAATTCTATGGTAAAGCTGTTTTATTATGATGGAGTGGACCCATCTGTCTGTTGTTGAACTGTCCAGATGTTGTGAAAAAAAACCTCACTCAATTCCTAGAGACTACAGGGTGCTCACTGAAGTAGAAGCAACAAAGCCTTGTTAGGCCCTGTGGTACAAACGGGACAGTTCTTGTCGGGTCCCAATTGTTGTTTGGTGGTTGTGCGGACCACGAGGACCCCGCGATCACATGGCCCAGATCGGGCAGTGGGTGTCTGCCTGAGCTCCCAGGCAGACCCCAGGATCGCGATTGCTGGCGGGGGGTCGCCAGCGAACAGGTAAGTAGCGATTTACTACAGTTTTTGTTGGTGGACATACCTGGTCGGGAAGAGGTTAAATTGAGGTGCCAAGAAGAAAGCCCCCCTCATACAATATACTTTGTGTGTGGGCTATTTGTATGTTGCCGTGTTCTGCTTGTGTTATTTATGGGTGTTACATTGCTTTGTAGCATTGTATTTGCACATATGTGGGTTGTTAAATTGTATATGTTTATGAGTAGTTTGTGGCATCGTGTATGATACCCATGAATGTGGGCTGTGTATGGGGGCAGCTTGTGGAATTGTGTGTGTGGATATGTCACATTGTGTGTTTGGTAGTGTGTATGTGTGAGGCTGCATGTGGGATTGTATGTGGATTGTCAGTGGTGGTGTGTTTGTGTGTGGGCTGTTTGTATAACTTATAGGATGGGGACACTTCTTCTGCAGCTCTTTCTATATCTAACATTATGGGTAGCTTCCCTGTGGTCCAGTGGGGACCGGGATGGCCAAGTGCATGCACTGCAATAACCCTTGCAGGAAGCTCTACTCCAGTGCAGATTCCGGTTCACAAGTGCTGGGAAGAAGTAGTCTGAGACCACTCCCATCACAGTGCTACAATGCCTAAATTGAATATTGTCCCGCACCACCTGCAATCACGACTATGGTTGCACTAGCAGATATCTAAAGTCCAGCATGTTTGGATCTGGCAGCCATAAGTGCAATGCATGTCACACAAATGAGGCAATTAATAGTCATGAGTGATATGCAGGGCTGGCGCTATAATTAGGCGAAAAGCATTCGCCTGGGGCGCCGGCCTCTGGGGAGCGCCCACCAGAAGGTTTCCTGGTGGGCTGCCCTGCTGCTATCTGGGGAAGCTGTGCTGAGTGAGCGGCTCCTTAGCCTCCCCCCAGCGCAGCTATTCACCTGCTGGGCTCCTCTCTGCCGCTTGCCTGCTCAGGGAGAGCATTCGAGCAGAGCACACTGCTTCCTGCAGGCAGGGGAAGCCAGTGTGTGACTTGGTATCCCAGGTGCCTCCTGTCTGTGAACACCGGAAGCACTCTAAGGGGAACAGGAAGTAGCTTGTGATGTGGGTTTGTGTTTGAGTGACAGTGTGTGTGTGTGTGTATTAGTGAGAATGTTCAAGTGACACTGGGTTAGTGAGAGTGTTAGGTAACTCTTTGTGTGTGTGTGTGTGCAAGTGACAGTGTGTGTTAGTGAGAGTGTGTAACTGTGGGTGTTAGCGAGACTGTGCAAGTGACACTGTAAGTGACTCTGGGTGTGTGTGTTAGTGAGAATGTAACTCTGTATGTCGGTGAGAGTGTGTGTATGTTAGTGAAAGTGCAAGTGACAATGTGTAAGTTATTCTGTGTGTGTGTGTGTGTGTGTGTGTGTAAGTGACAATGTGTATGTCGGTGAGAGTATGTATATGTTAGTGAGAGTTGAATGAAAAAGAAAGGCAGGGTCTGAGAAAGATAAATCCAAATATCTCTCGACCTAAACCTTACAAGTGCTAAAGCAACCCATATAGAGTAGGAATAAATTAAAACGTAACCTTTAATAAATAACTGTAAAACCTAAAAATCTAGTGACTACAAGTACTATATATACATGGATGGGGAGGGGTATTCGGCTAAAAGGTACAAATCATATATTGTACCTGGGACCATGGAGGGGAATACATTAGTAATTTAAAGATTCAAAAGAACCAAAAAGGTGCCTGCAAGTGCACCCACCCATAGTTTAATCAAATTCCCACACGTCTCCAACCCACAACTCACAGTGCCGAAACAGCGTCAGACCTCTGACCCCTTGCTAAAAGTTTAGCCGTAACTAACTAATAACTGGATATCTAAGAACGATATTACCAAGTTAAAAACATATAGCGAGGTGGCTAATCTAGGAGATATAAAGTGTGTAGTAGCTGCAGCATCGTCCCTTATCTACCCATGCCACCCACTGCTGAAGTAACCCCGACGCGCGTTTCGACGAATACCGGCTCTTCCAGGGGAACCAAGTCAAAGTATAACAGTAGTTTGAATATACCGCCCTCAGCACCGATTGGATAATAATTTCACCAACCGGACAGAAGGGCAAAATGTGACGTAAGTAATAAGTGTTAATCATTTGTAATAAGGGTAATCTTGAAAGAAAGCAATTATTAGTATAATGTCCTGTTTAATGTCATAAAAGAATATAACATAAAGCAAGGGAATATGAATATGCAGAATTGTGTTTAACCCGTAATCAGACATATAAGTGAAGGTGTATAACGCTTCACGAGTATCAGTTTATGCCGGGTATAATTGCCAATCTATCTCAACGGTGATAAGAAAGCATATGTCAGTTTAGAAAGCTAGAGATGCCTCTTGCAACGACAGTTACTATGTAGCTACTGATGCATGGGATTTGTGATCATCAGTAGCTGACAGTTTGGACTGTATGTAGTAACAGTTTTGTATCTTATGGTCTCTTGTTCTATATGATGAGGCTACCCTGCAGTGGGGAAAGAAAGGGGAAAATATACATGTAGCTTATCAGCCCTTTCCAAAAAGATGTCCTAGTTAGTGTATTCATGGGGGTGATTTGTGCATATATACATTATCATCGTCTTTAATTCAGAATTGTTGAAAGCAAAATACACAAATAAAATAAAATAATAGGAAGTGATAGGATTAGACCTTCTGTTGTCAATCAGGGTGGTAAAAATGATAAATATGATAAACAAAAATTTTATGTAAATTAATTATATTTTTATAAAAGTTACCTTTTAAAAAATAAAAATAATAATAATAATAATAAAAAAAAAGTTCAAATTTTTTTTTACAAACTCTGCAACCCCCAGATATCTGACACTGGGTACTTAACTGCTAGTGACAGTCAAGGTGCAGCCATCTTGTTTGTTTACATTATGCCTGTATGGGGGCGGGGCTTCCGCCTTCAGGAACCCCATGGTGCAGCCCTCCCTTCTCGGCTCCGTGACGTCACATCGCGTGCGCCGCCGGCTCGCTCAGTGCAGGTGCTCTGGACTCTGCCTCCGTGAGAGCAGCCTTGGAGGCTGCCTGTGACGTCACATCGTGTGCGCCGCCCAGTCCCGGTGATCTCTCTCTCTCTCTCTGAGAGCGGTGTAGGGCCGCTCAGCACAGTAACTATGGTTACCCTGCATTAACCCCCCCCCATTCCTCCCCCCAGGCAGGGAGGCTGGGCTACCTCTAACATTGACCTCCAGCTCACCATAGGAAAAGAAGGATAATTGGATAAATAATTTACACTGTGTGAGGGTCACTCCACTTACATTAATTATTATTATTATTTAATTCCCTGTCTTAAAGGGACACTCTAGACCACTTCTGCCCATTGGAGTGGTCTGGCTGCCAACTCCCATCACCCTTAACCCTGCAAGTGTAATTAAACACTGCAGTAATTACCTTGCAGGGTTAAGTCCTCCTCTAGTGGCTGTCTATCAGACAGCCTCTAGAGGGACATCCGTGTTCTTAAAAACACGTAAAGTGTGCTATACGACGCTGGACGTCCTGACGCTATGCATGAAGACCTCCAGCGTCGACGGAATCCCCAATAAGAAAGCATTAAATAAGGCTTTCCTATTGGGGCGGCTATTGCCGCGCATGCGCATTAGGTCTCCCTCTCCCCCCGGCTGGAGCCTTGCCCAGGGACATCAGCGCTGGATTCAGGTAAGTCATTGAAGGGGTTCTAACCCATACAGCAACATGGGAGGGGGGTACTGCACGGTCCTGCAGTGCCAGGGAAACGGATTTGTTTTCCTGGCACTGGAGAGTCCATTTAACATAGCATGTCTCCTGTTTAAACTGGCACACACTTTATTTTTGTTTTAAAAAGGCAAACTAGTAAACTAGTGTAGTTGTTTTCGCTACCAATAGTGATCTCTGATCTCAATGCATAGTTCCAACTGCTGGTCACATTTATTAAACTACCATATGGTGTAGTTTTTGCTATTTGCCGTACATTCTGCCGATTTTCCTTTTTATATATTTCCTGTCCCTGATTATATATATATATATATATATATATATATATATAAAAAATTTATTTTTTACACAACATTTATGCTTGCCATTGGTGAGTGAAAATTCAGTCCCTCTAGACTTGCTATGACGCGTAACCATTTTAGTACCATAGGACTTGAAATTTTAAACACTTTATAAATGCTTATACTAATGTTCAGTATGGTTAAATTGCCAAGCAAACCAAGTGCGTGTCCCTGTGAGTTTCTAAAGTGTTTGTGTCTAATAACCAATTTGCCTGTGACCTAATACCCTAGTAAAAAAAAAAATTATTACCTGCACTAGTTGGATGCATAACTATTATTTAAAGTACCACAAACTCAAATGGGCAGTTGTAATTATGAATAGTCAACAGATCTGGATTGGTCATAATCCCTACATTATGAAAAACAGAATTTCAGCTTGTACGCTCTGTAGTATAAATAGTACTGATTTTGTACAATAAGTGACGTTCATAATGTGGACTGGGCCAGAAACCATGTTTTTCTTTTAAATCAGTCTTGGGGGATTGTATGGTCACTTAAATCCCCCTATTAAAAGGACAGTCGAAGCCTAGTCTGTGTACATCTGGGTAGTCCATGATGGGAGAGGACAGGTTTATGACATCTTCCTCCTCACCAACAAGCATAATGTTATCAAAAACACAGTATTGCACCACCGCATCCCGTGAAATAACACCAAGGTTATTCAGTAAAGTGAGAATTCAAATTAAATTTCAAATTTACAGTTGGAGTAGCTGAACTGAAAGCACAGCTGAGAATTTTTGCTATTTTGAACTTAAATTTGAAATTCACTAACCCTGAAAATATTCTTGTTTTGCAAATAAATCTCAGAACCAGTAGTAACACTATTGTACAATTCTTCAAGCATTTTACACATGTACACAAAGTTGTTTTATTAAAACAAAACAGAAAAACTAAATTTATGAATACTATGATACAAGAGAGCGTTCTGTATCTAATATCTGAAGCACAGTACAGACTTAGCGTATTGGCTTCCTGCAGAGTTTTTAACTAAACTGAGAATTGTCAGGATTTCATAGTGAATTTCAAATAGAAGATCAAAATAGCCAAGCTGGAAGTCAGCAAGGGATCAGAGTTTAGCTACTTTGGCTTTAACTTTTAAATTTACTTTGATTTCCCAAACATTCTTATTGAAGTGAATGACCTTGTATTTCATTTCATAGGGTGTCTTTATCGTCTATTTTATTATACATATGAACAGATGTTTCTATCAAATAATTTTTAAAATAAATTTCACTGACATTTATTGTAATATTTTCACAGTTTGACCAACACTGCTTTTACAGGAAAATACTATGAAAGCACAAAAAATCTCAGCAAAAAGGTAAATTTCGAATACATCTCTGGTGATTATCTGCACTACCTGTGCCTTTCACTCTTTCTCATCCATTTATATTCACCTTCCACACTGCCGATTAACATAGTGCTTCATGAGCACCTATATTTTATACTCCATATACTTGGCTTATACCATGTGTGCATTGGGGGTGCAATAGTGGTCTTAACCCCTTAGTGACCAGACCGCTTTTCAATTTTCTTACCGTTTGGGACCAGGGCTGTTTTTATATTTCTGCAATGTTTGTGTTTAGCTGTAATTTTACTCTTACTCATATTATGTACCGTTTTTCTCGCCATTAAATGGTCTTTCTAAAGATACCATTATTTTCACCATATCATATCATTTACTATAAAAATAAATCATAAAATATGATTAAGCTTAGGGGCCGGGGGGGGGCGCCCCCGACCGCGCAACTTCTTTCTCCCTTGACAGACTGACAACTACACGGATTCCGAACTACCTTGGGGGCGGCACTTACCTGACAGTACAGCTATGACTATCCTCCTCCAGTCCCCGTCCTGACGTCCCGACGGTTGACAATCGGGGGGGATCGCACGGGTATAGGTTTATGAATTCTCCGACTCCCTAACCAAGCTCACGGATCATTTTGAAGCGCAGGGAGGGAGATATAAGGCTACGGCAGGCAATAAGACGGACGTGCACTTGAAGGGGATGAGGCTATGTGGTTATAGATCTTGGTAGGGATGGGTGAGAGGCCCACACCAAGGAAGGTATTTGGCCCGCGGGCAGGAGGTCGGTTGCGCCTTCATGGGGTCGGGGCTCTGTAGGGGGGTACGCAGCCAAATGGACTACCCAGGCAATAGACGCCCGAATTGCTCTATAGGGGCATCCAGCAATACGGGGGTGGGGGGGGAGCTGTCGGGCCGGATGCCATTCTGATGTTAAATTATATATTAAGCACATTGGTACACCGGGTGGGCAGTAGAGGGGGGCTAACGGGGTTAGGGAACATGAGCGGGCGCATCAATTGGCCCATGGGGACGTAGCGGTAGACACACGTGGTGGATACGTATCACAGTTTTACGACGCCAACGGGATAGCTGCGATTACCATGTCCTACTCTCTACTCGCCTCACGTGACCCCCGAAGGGGTACTGAGAGGCTGGCCATTCTTGGGGTTCGGGAGGGTGTTTACGGTTGTGGTTTTCGATGTGTTTTTGCTTAGATGCTACCATCTCGCTGTATTTTTTCGATAACAATGATTCTCTAGGCCCGATGTTATAGGCCTTTATCTAAGATTGTAATTGTATTGTCTTTCCGCATTGATGAAAAAAAAAAAAAAGAAAAGATAAAATAATAAATAAAGATTGTCAAAAAAAATAAAATATGATTAAATCTTTTTTTAAAAACATGCTTTTTCTAACTTTGACCCCCAAAATCTGTTACACATCTACAACTGCCAAAAAACACAAAAATTGTTTCTAAATTTTGGCTTGAGTTTAGAAATACACAATGTTAACATGTTCTTTGCTTTTTTGGAAAGTTATAGGTCTATAAGTACAAGTAGGAAATATATATTTTTAAAATTGATCAATAGTGACATTTTAACACTGTTATCTGTCATAAATCTCTGAATCACACCTCACATGTACAATTTGTTTTAAAGTAGACAACCCAGGGTATTCAATATGGGGAATGTCCATTCTTTGTTAGTAGCCACTTAGTCACAAACACTGGCCAAAGTTAGCATTTATATTTGTTTATGTGTTAAAAATGCAAAAAACAATTATGAATGCTAACTTTAGCCAGTGTTTGTGACTAAGTGGCTCCTAGAAAAGACTGAACATACTCCATTTGCAATACCTTGGGTTGTCTTCTTTTGCAAATGGTATGCCATCATGGGGGTAATTCTCATTCCTGGGCTACCATACGCTCTCAAAGGCAACATAACCAATGTGGCATATTTCAATGTGGGAAAAAACAGAAAATTAAGTCTTATATTTGACCCTGTAACTTTCAAAAGCACTATAAAACCTATACATGGGGGCTACTGTTGTACTCGGGAGACTTCGCTGAACACAAATATTAGTGTTTCAAAACAATAAAACATATCACAACAATGATATCATCAGTGAAAGTGCCGTTGGTTTGTGAAAAATGCAAAAAACGTCACGTTCGCTGACAATATCATCGCTGTAATATGTTTTACTGTTTTGAAACACTAATATTTGTGTTCAGCAAAGTCTCCTCAGTACAATAGTACCCTCCATGTACAGGTTTTAGGATGTCTTGGAAAGTTACAGGATTAAATATATTGCTAGCAAATTAAGTTCTCTGGACTTTCAGCCAGGGTTGTCAGGCAGGTCCCCCAAATAGCATTCAATAAAATTACTTAATTATGGAAAAATATTACATAAATATGCACGTAGAATTTAAATATATATACATATTTATATATTTGAAGTCTACGTGTATATTTATGAAATTGTTTATATAATTATGTATATGGACATATGTATATTATGTATTATTTTTATATATATATATATATAACTTCATTCTAAGTGTATTTTGATATAAATATATATTAACTTCAAAATACAGTTAGAATACAATTACATATATATAATTTTTTATTAAATAAAATTATAATTTTTACATTTTTTATAATAATAATATATATGTACGTGTGTAATTTTACACGAAGTGTATTTTTAGATTTATGTATATATTAATAAAAGAATACACTTAGTATGACGTATATATATTATATATATATATATATATATATATATATATATATATATATATATATGTCTTGTTGTTCTATTTTTGACCCTGAGGAAGGTCCCGAGCGGGGACCGAAACGTTGGTCGTGGTTTTTAATATTTTTAATACATTTTTTTGTTTTAAATCCGGAGAGCAGCCTTCCTTCTTGTTGACTTTTACATGCTTTGGAGCGCTGGTGGTGCGCCCGGTATTGGACCATACTGCAAGCGTGAGTGCAGGGGATATTTCTATTTTTATATATATATATATATATATATATATATATATATATATATATATATATATATATATTTTGTAAATATATTAACTTTATTAATTCAGTTCAGGCAGTCCTCCTGCAGGCAACGCTATGAACGCCTATTGCGGCTATGTGACCGCTCTTTCAGAGCGATCACATGGCCCATGGGGTCCTATTTAGCCGAGGGGGGGACTGTCTGGGCTGTCAGACAGTCCCCCCAGACGGAGAGAAAGACCGATCGCCGGCGGGGTAACGGAGGCGATCGGCTAAATAATTTAGGAATAGTCCAAGGTCCTGAGGGGGATTGTCACTTACATATATTTTTAAATTTCATTTATTTTACGGAGTGACTCAACCCCTCAAGGCACTCAGCAGACAGGCAGAGCACGACATGTGGAGCAACCCGGAAACGATCACTCGGCGGCCCGGCATTCGGGGGGATATTGCAGGATGCCTCGACATCGAGACATCGCTGCAATACCCTTAGTAACTGCTGGAAGCGATCATGATGGCTCATATTTGCCGCGGACGTACAGGGTACGTCAGCCAATCGTTAACAACCATTTTTTTGTCTGATATACCCTGTACGTCCGCAGTCACTAAGGGGTTAAAGGGACACTAGAATCAGCAAAAAAACTCTAGCTTAATGAAGATGTTTTGGTGTTTAGATCATGCACCTGTAGTCTCACTGCTCAATTCTCTGCCATTTAGGAGATAATTCACTTTGTTTATTCAGCTCTAGTCACACCTCCTTGCATGTGACGTACACAGCCTTCCTAAACACTTCCTGTAAAGAGTCATCCAATGTTTATACTTCCTTTATTGTAAACTCTGTTTAATTTAGAATTTATCTCCTGTTCTGTTAATAGCGTGCTAGGCCCTGCAGGAGCCCCCTGTATGTAATTAAAGTTAAATTTACAGAGCAGGAGATACAAACTTTTAAAATAAGTAACATCTTATTGAAAATTTAAACCATTTTGCTGTGTCAGTCACAGCCATAGGAGATGGGACTAGGGCTGCATAAACAGAAAGAAAAGTGATTTAACTCCTAAATGACAGAAATTAAATAGTAAAACATCAGAGTCATAATCTATCAAGTAAACTGCTTCATTCAGCTAAAGTTGTTTTGGTGACTATAGGGTCCCTTTAAAATTAATAAAAACAAAAAACAAACAAAGAGTATATGTATGCACACATAAATTGTATTAATTTCTTTTTAAACGGAGTGACCTTCGCAAAAGTAATTTGGATAAGTCACACAAAAGCACAAACTACATCTGAACTAAATATCTGGTACGTTATGGATGCAGCAAGTTTATATGAAAGAGCACACTAAACACAGTAATCAATAGAGGTCATTGCAGAGGTTAGGATGCCAAGAGATTATGGATGCGGCACCATGGTTTGCAGTCATACAATTCTCAAGCATTTTGACAAAAACAAGTACCTCGCCTGCCACCTTCTTTCTTGCCGCATTAAAGGGACACTCTCGGAACCAAAACAACTATAGGTGCACAGACTCCAACAGCCTCCACAAACAGAAAATGTAAAAATATGTTATCTTCCCTTATTACAAATTGTGGGTTAATTTAGAATTCATCAACTGCTTTGCTAAAAGCCTGCTATAGCTTACTGCAGTCTTGTGTGTGTGATTAGCAACAGAGCAGGAGGTGAAAAGCTCTAAAGTAAACATTGTGCTGTAAAAATTAAACCAATTTCTTTTTTTCCTTTTTTTATGAAAGATGTGCGAGTCACACTCAAGGAAGGTTTGGTTAGTGCTGCCTATATAAAGGGATGTAACTGCTTAACAGCAGATAACTGAGCAGGGTCACAATCTATACACCAAAATAACTTCAGGAATTACTCCAATCATCATAACCACTACCTTTTGTTTAATTCTCCCTTCCCAAGTCTTCTTTCTGTATCTTTTTCATCTCACGCTGCATACTTTCTTTACTCTTCGAGCCTCTCTTTCCATTTTCTATCATTTTTTTTTTTTTTTCATCCTAACATTTTCAGTTCCCCATTAAACCTATATGGGGTGGAAAAGAACTTAATTATAGACTCTCTGTGGCAGAATTGATGGGAGCAGGACCTGAATATGCCCTGACCGACATTATTAATTTCTCTACCAAACTGAATCTTGTATCGCTTTCACACATTTCATTTAGTTAGATTAAATGTATGATATTAATTTTAACAAATGTAATTATTTCAGATATCCAAAAAAAGATGCCCAAGTGTATCGTGAAAAAATGCAAAAATAGGCAAAGGGGAACTGGTGCTCCTTTCTCTTTGCACACATTTCCGTGTTCACCCAAAAGAATTAAGTCTTGGCTGTTGGCTACTGGTGAGGAATATAGAGATATTAATCTTTTAATCCAGAGCATCCATGATGAAAAAAAAAGAAACACTTTTAGAATGTGTTCCGATCATTTTGCAGCAGAGGCATACTCCACAGCTGGTCAAAGAAAATTCCTAAAACCCGATGCGGTTCCTACAATTTTTGCATGTAATGATGAAACCACACAAACCTCAAAAGAAAAACCAAAGCCACATCTGTGCATTAAACCTGAGCTAATGGAAACAGATGCCCCTGTGGTTACTTATATGAATCTAGTACCAAGTATAGCAACCATTGAAATTCAAGAAAACAGTGGAATGTTTTCCTCATACCCATCTCAAAATGAACTTCTGGACCACAACTACTCAGAAAAGTTAGATTACTCTGTTTCAACAAGTACGTTCATGTTTCACAAAGCCTCGAATACCGAGGTGGTCAGAACATCAAACAAGGGTACCGTAACATCCAACTATTATGGAAAAAGGTCTTTGAAAACACAGACTTCTGTTTTTCAAGGAAAAAGGAACACACAGACTTCAACAAGAGAGGACCGTGTCATGAAAGATGCCTTCACATGGACCGGACCTTTAGAGGACGACATTAAATTATCATCAGATTACTATAAGAAACCCTCTTTTACAGATGCATTTACACAGACTGATAACACAATCCAGTTTCCTGAGCTTCGGTCTACTCTGTCAAAGCCTCACACTGCAACATTGGTAGAAACTCAGTTCAGACCTCAACCTGTTGGTGTCATTTCAGGTATACCCCTTGCAGTGGAGACAACGCCTCAACAACATATTACCACAGGCAATCCAGATTTGATCCCTGAATGCGAGGAACATGTTGGATACCGTACATTTGAACGTACACCAGAAGATTTTGTGTCTGAAAAGAAATTTCTTGTGTTTGATAGCTGTCTAGATCAATTGTTGTCAAAAGTGAAATTCTCTTGCCACGCTGACACTTGCAAATCATCCATAATCACAGTTGAAAAGAACATCATTGGAACTTTATTGACTGTTTATTTAACATGTGAAAATAATCACAGAAACCTTTTTTGGAGAAGCCAACCCATGATAGGGACTCATTCCTGTGGAAATATCCTATCAAGTGCGGCTGTTCTGTTAAGTGGTTTACATTATTCCAAAGTTCATGAAATGTTTAGCATTTTAGGCATGCCCTATATTTCAAAAACTGTTCACTCATATTACCAAAAACACTTTATTTTTCCTGTTATTCATCTTCACCATACCAAAGATCGACATAATATTATTGATAATCTGAAGGACAAGGCAATTTGCCTTTCTGGAGATGGACAAAGTGGCCACCCTGTGTTCTCTAGAACAGTGTTTCCCAACCCAGTCCTCAAGGCACACCTACCAGTCCAGGATTTAGGGATTACCCAGTTGTGTCTAAGGTGTTTTTTTTCTTCTTTGTAAAAACACCTTAGACACAACTGGGTAATCCCTAAATCCTGGACTGGTAGGTGTGCCTTGAGGACTGGGTTGGGAAACACTGCTCTAGAAAATATTGCATGTACACACTCATAGAAGAATCTACCCAAAAAATTATTGAATGCAACACCATTCAGGTATCTGAAACCAAGTCATCTGTTAATCCGGAATCCAAAGTGTTCCGGAAGTGTTTAAAAAATGTTTTAGACGAAGGATTGACAGTGGCTTATTTAGCAACAGACAGGCATATTGGAATAACTAAAATCATGCGAGATGAATACAGACAAATAAACCATCAGTTTGACTTATGGCACCTTAAAAGAAAATTGTCAAGACTTACCAAGCGGAAAAGATGTAAACAGCTAATACCTTGGCGAAAAGCCATTATAAATCAAATGTGGATGTCAAGTTTGCACTGTAAAGGCAATGTCAATTTAATGAGGGAACAGTGGAACTCTGTTCTTCTGCATGTTGTTAATCAGCACAGGTGGGATTCTGGAACTCTGATAGATGGGTGCCCACATTCAGAACTTTCGGAAAAGGATATGGGAAGAAGACCCTGGTTAGTTCGAGATAGTCCAGTCCACTTACAACTTACAAACTTTGTTAAGAACAAACAGCTGCAAAAAGACCTTAAGCAAATGGCACATTTTTGCCACACTGGCAGTATAGATTTGTTCCGCAGTTTGGTTTTAAAGTTTTGCCCAAAGCATGTACGTTTTTCCAAGGATGGAATGGCTGCCCGAATCAAATTGGCTGTTTTAGCACACAACACAAATGTTGGTGTAAAACACTGGCATGTGAAAAACATTTCTAAAACTCAAACAGTTGACCACGTTTACCGCATGTTGGCAGATATCCTCAGACATGTGTCTGGAGAGCTGGATCTTACTTGGGTTTCAGAAAGTTGTTTATTTTCAGAGCTGCCTCAACGCAATGGACACCGACAAGGGTTTTGTTAGAAAGACACCTCCTTAGTTTCAAACCAAGAAGGTTGTTATCCTGAAGATATAGTAGAAACATTGTTTGTTTTTCTACATTTATTCAATACTCAGCATCAGGAGGATTATTTCTGTTTATATGATATTATTCCAACTTCCGATCTAAAAGAATAATCTTTCTTGACACGTTGAAATAAAGTTGTTAGGAGGAAGGTTTTTAATTTTATTTTCAAAAAATTTGTCTTTGTGAATAATTTTAAAAATTCTTCCTTAACAATTCTGACAAGTAAATTTAACTATTGGTAAATGAAAATCCTTTACCCTCAAGTTTGGTATTGTTTATAGTGCAATAACTATATATTGTGGTAAGGAGTAATTTCATACGGTTTTATCATGCACTTTTTCCCCTCTCACATTTTTTTGTAGTTTATTTAAAAGGTCAGTTTTAGCACCATTATTGCCAAGTTTTTGTTAGAAGACTCTGAACTCAATCTCATGTTCGAAAGTGGGCTACACTGGTAGTGATTTTTACAAGAATCCATGCCATACTAGTTGAGAGCTGTAGTTCTACACCATCTGGGGATCTACCTTCTGGGCACCCCTGAGGTAGAACACAAAAGTGCTGCCTAGTAACTTGTGGAAATAAAGTTATCATAAAAATATGTAACAGTAATCTAGACTTAAAAAAAAAAAAAAAAACTCAAATCCATCAAGTTCAACCGTACACATATTTACTGTAGATGTGAGGACAGTTGCACTTGATGGGCTGGAGTCTTTTTTTTTTTTAATAAAACCTAGATTAGTATGTAAGCTCTTTCCTTCCCATTCACGGATAAGGCTTGTTGAGAGCATGGGCTGAAATATAAACTATACAGATTACTGCATCTGGCCTTGTGGCACTGTTTAATAAAACATACATTGAAATGTATTTACATAAATTCATCAGAATGCAATTCAGGGTATAATATATACAGCAGCACTATCAAATTATTTGTTTGGTTCCGAATCGAAATTTCGGCCAACTTTGGAAACTAAAATGAACTATTTTAGATCCACCCATTTTCATAAGGATAACAAAATTAGGGACTTAAACTGATCAGCCAGAACATTAAAACCACCAGCCTAATATCGTGCAGGTCTTGCTGCTAGACTCCATAAGACCTCTGAACGTGTCCTGTGGTATCTGGCACCAGGATATTAACAGCAGATCCCTTAAGTCCTGTAAATTGTGAGGTGGGGCCTCCATCGACAAGATGTGTTCCAGCACATCCCACAAATGCTCAATTAGATTGAGTTTTGGGGAACTTTTTGTCATGTTCTTTAAACCATTCCTGGACATTTTTTTTAATTTTTAGGAACACCATGAAGACGTCTGCAACAATCTTTTTTCCATTTTCCATTGATGTTTTACAACCTTATATAGATTGCTAAGATTCTACTCGTGCTGATTTTCAATTTTTTGCTATTGGTATTTTGAAGGCTAACAGTATATGGATAAGTATAAATTTATTTTTATTAAAAAGGGTAAAGCTGACATTAAGATGTAGCAACACCAACGTCTGCAACAATCTCTAGGTAGGTGGTATGTGTAAAAGTAACATCCACATGATTGTCAGGACACAAGGTTTCCCAGCAGAACATTGCCCAGAGCATAACACTTCCTCGGCTGGCCTTCTCATTGTGAATCCTGCTGCCCTAGACTGCCCCCCAGCAGCCTCACCTTTTGCATGAAATTAAATAAAAACAGGACAAATGAAGGGTTCTAGTTTTAAATACATTATTATTGTTGCCATTTATATAGCGCCAACAGATTCTGTAGCACTTTACAATATTATAAGAAGGGGGATTTAACTACAAATAGGACAGTTACAAGAAAACTTACAGTAATGCTAGGTTAAAGAGGACCCTGCTCAAATGAGCTTACAGTCTATAGGAGGTGCGGTGTAAAACAAAATAGGCCAGAAAATAGCAATCAAAGTAAAGCAGAGCTGGAGGAGAGAGTAAAGTGCTGCACTTTGGGAAAGAGCAAAAAAACAGGTATGTGATGTAGATATTACTCTGGAAAGCCATAATAGATGGGTTTCAAGGCACTTCTTAAACGATTGAAGACTAGGGGTGAGTCTGATAGCGGTAGGCAGGCTATTCCATAGGAAGCAAGCCACTCGCACGAAGTCCTGCAAGCGTGAGTTGGCCGTAAGGCGAGGAGGTCATGGGCAGAGCGGAAAGACTGAGAAGGGCCATACCTATGGATCTGTGAAGAGATTGAAGACAGCTAGAAATGTTCAATGCTTTATAGGTATAGGTTAGTACTTTAAATTGACTCCTATAGGATACAGGAAGCCAATGTAAGGACTGACAGAAGGGTGAGGTGTGAGAGCCGACTAGAGAGGAAAATCAGTCTGGCGGCAGCATTCATTACAGACTGTAGTGGGGGCAATACAGCTTTTGGGAAGACCAATTAGGAGAGAGTTACAATAACCCATGCGGAAAATTACTAGAGCATGGTCAAGCTCCTTAGTAGCATCTTGCATAAGAAAGGGGCGGATGTGGGCTATGTTTTTAAGATAGAATCTACAGATGAGGCCAGAATCAAGTATGACCCCAAGACAGCGCGCTTGCAATGATGGACTGAAGTGGATACCACTAACTTGAAGGGAGAGCGAAAGAGGAGGATCAGTATTAGGAGGAAAGACAAGGAGCTCAGTTTTAGAGAGATTGAGTTTCAGAAAGCGGGAGGACATCCAGTCAGATGGAAGAAAGACAAGCAGTGACACTTTGCAGGACTGCAGGGGAGAGGTCCGGTGAGGAGAGATAAATCTGGGTGTCATCAGCGTACAGGTGGTAGTGGAATCCAAAAGAGTTAATAAGTTTGCCAAGAGAGGCAGTATAAAGAGAAAATAGAAGGGGACTAAGGACAGAGTGCTTTGGGGGACTCCAACCAAGACAGGATGAGGTGAGGAGGTGTCATTAGAAAAGGAGACACTGAATGAGCGTTGGGAGAGAGAAGAGGAAAACCATGAGAGGACAGAGTGATTGAAGCGTTTGAAGGAGAGCATGATCAACGGTGTCAAAGGCAGCAGAGAGGTCAAGAAGAATTAGTATGGAGGAGTAGTGGCCTTTGGATTTAGCTGCGATTAGGTCATTAGTAACTTTAATAAGAGCAGTCTCAGCAGAGTGGAAGAGGGTCAAATGTTCAATGTATTAACATTTTTGTATTTACTTCACTTTGCCTGGCTGTTTTTATATATTTTTTTGTATGTGTTTTATTTTATTTTTGTATATATTTTATCAGTTTGTCTCATTTTAAAAGGACACTCCACTGCCCAAATACAAAATAAATAAAAATCACCGTTAAGCAGATATACCCCAAAAGAAAACTTGCACATAATTAATTATGCATTTTTTATTGGAAGTATATTTAAAAGAAAAAGTTTGAAAAACCTGCAGTTATCGTGTCTGTTGCTTTTGTTAACCCTCCCCTTCTAGCCCTATCTAGTCTTTCTGTGGCTGTCCAATCACAGACTTCCCAATGCAGCTCTATGAGACGTCTTTTGCAAGGCAGATCCTCTGAGTAATTGCGGCTTCTTAAATTTAGCTCCACTGAGATAACCAAACCAGGAAGTACCAGGATAGTGAACGCCAAGGGGGTGTAACCATTTCAATTTATTAAAAAAAAAAAAAAAAAAAGTGTCAAGACTTCACACAAAGTTTTTCAGCTATAGAGAGTGTTTAGTGATACTGGTTCGAAGGATCCTTAAGTAGTTCATAACATGCAATCTCCCAGGTGTCTCATTTATTATGCTATGTGACAAAGGGGTATTTTCATTGATTTTGGTGAACTTGATAAAATGTTGCAAAACCAAAATGTACCAAAATCTGTCCTGCCGAAAGGAAGCTTTTCACTGTACGTCCAATGTAATTTCCATTAGAATATTATCACTTAATAAATATTGTTTGAAGGAACAGGCAGTAAACAATCTTTGCGCACACCACTTTCTATTGTTTCTTATCAGCTTTACATGTTCAATGAGACTGACCTAATAACACTCAAGGAAAAAAAAAAAAAAAGAAAAAAAGTTGTTTTCGCCTATTTTTGATGCTACCAAAGGCTTTTGGAGATTAAATTATTATAAATGTATTTTATATTTATATTAAAATAGAGGTTTTTTTGCTATGTAACATCTTTAATGCCGCCAATGTTCACTGTACTTTCCAAAAGTATCTTTACAACATTAATCACATACAGTCTCGGGATGGCACACCTAATGTGTTTTTAGCTATGGAACGTGTTTAGTAAATTTGGAGTATCTCCTTGACACACACAAAACCGTTTTAATGATTACAAGGAGATAGATCTGTTATAGCCATCTGTACTAATATACAATTTCTCCACAGACTCCTGCATATATCAGATGATACTAAACAAATCAAAGGCTTGTTAGCTATGAACGAATAGATAGCCCAGCAAATCATTTCCTTCGTCCATAGATTTCCAGACAGTTGATTGGTTCAGCACAGCCAAAAGGATTCATGCTGCTACTTTCTCTTCTTGCCACCAATCGGTTACTTCCATTTTCCCCATAGTGTACTGTGAGGATTAATTGGACAAATATGTAAATAAAATAAATCCTATGGGGAGTATGACTAATGCTTGAAAACAACATTTGTCTTATAATTAAATGATCCAAGTAAAACAAGACAAACATCACCTGTTGCACATATTTATTCTTTTCTATTTACAAAGACACAAGCAGGCTGAGGTGGGAGTGTGAATATGGTCATCTTGGGAGACTTTTCAATACATTCAAGTAGACAGACACACAGTGTTTGGGCTTTGATTACATTTTCTTTTTACAAGGCTGAAGAGACTGAAGAGCAGGCCACCGCTGTATGTACATTCAGATAATTACAAAGGATTCTGAGATCATGTGACCTCGTCAATTCTGCCCCCCCTGTAGAAGTTATTGAAAATCTTGCTTTGTGCAGTGAAGTTTTACTTGTTTCCCCCCAAGAAAAAAGATTTTTCACTTTTTATCTAATAAGCATAGCATCCTAACTATCAGGAGTATTAATGATTGCAATGAATCTTGATCATCCTATATTTTAGAAGGAAAATACAGAGCTAAGTACTTTAAATATGTAAAACATTCCAGAAAAGGGATAGCTTATGAATTTTACCCTTCATAACGCAAGTGCTCCCATGTGGTTTTACATCCCTTCATTACGGGAACAGTTAGAGACATGGTGTATCACAGGTAACGAGGAAGGCAGAAGCTGATATTGTTAATAATATATTGGCTATAATACACCAAGACCAAAGTGCTAACTCACCAGGAAATGAAATGTTACAGACAAAAAAAAATTGGTAGAGAAAATTGGTTGTCTTGTTGAAAATGAACAAATTACTATTTTAAATGATCCCTCTACAGCCAGAGCAGGACTTTTTAAATAAAAGTGGCAAATTCTTCTACTGTACTTGGTCATTACAGTATCATAAATTTTTATATGCATTTCTATACACTGCACAAGTTTGTTTTTGTTTTTTAAATCCACACCAATTAAAAGTATGTCCATGTATCTACACCACTCAAAGCATCAGTCATCCCCATGTAAACTCTTTAGAAACTAAAAATGTAACGGTCATAACAACAAAGTAGCAACTAAAAGACTAAGGTGCCACCAGTAAAGTAAGCTACCACTGAAGTGAAACATTACCTGTTGAGGTGGCACACTTGGCTTCTCTGTTTTGGCATTGTAAGTCTCTGGCAGAGAAGTGGAAGGGGACAAAAATAATGTTATTAGCCATGCCAAAAGCAGATAAAGCAAATGACTAGCCAAGTGGCACAGGGATGGTGGGTGGCACTACTGGGGCACTGTTCCCACACTAAAGTCTGTTGTGCTCCCTCACCCATTTCCCACAGAAAAGGTGCCATGTTCCAGGCTCACAAACTGGCCAGCCAAAGCCACCCAAGCCTAGCACCCACAGTCCAGAGGGATGGAGGCTTGGCCTGATATTCCGAGAGAGAGAGTGTCTGTTTTTCTGACCTAGGTATAGAAAATGATCTCCGGGATCTGTCCGTCCTCAACAGAGGTTCCATTGTTGTTACCAGCTGCGTAGCAGAATGTGAAGCATGTCTTGGCACCTGTGGTGGGAGACTCATGAATGACTTTGCGTAGGCCTTTCGTACCATAATGAGAATCTGGACCCTAAAAGACATAATTATATTCAGTCAGGCTGAAAAGCAAGATGAGACAAGACAAATGTACAACACTACTTTGTAATTAATACTATTTTGATTGAAACAAGGGGAGAATGGTCACTACATTGCAATCTGGAGCGTAAAAGAACCATTAACATTTTGCATTGTAAGGAAGATTTCTTGAATAATCATGGACACATCTGGCTGAACTCCTTTTACATCACAAAGACCTGTGATGCTTAGGTTTGCCATCAGCAGTCTAAAATTCCTAGGAAATAACCTAATACACTCTAACAAGCTTGGTTCTCTCAGGGCATTGCTACATGTAGGCCAATTGCACTTGGCTCCAAGATTACAGTTTAGTCCTCCATGAAATTCTTGTTATTTTACTCCTGTTCATTTAGATATATTAAAAGACAGATCATAACCAACTAAAGATGTTTCTTGTTTTTAAATCAAGAAAATGGAAACTTACCCCCAAAAAAAGTCAAAAATTCTAGTGTAAAAAATAAAATATAAAAGTGGATGGGGGAAGGAGAATCAAATAGAGAGGGAAAGTGTCCCACAGGACACGTTACAGTTCTACAGTTTTAGTCTGTGAGGTTAACTCTCCAATAAAAACAGTCCAAATATTCTAGGTTTTAGGATATTTCTATGAGAATAGGTATAATAAAAAATATATAAGGTGGGCTGCTAAGCGTCTAGATGAGAGAAAAAACGCAGAAGTAAAAAAAGTGTATGTGCGCTCCCCAACAGTAAAATATTAAGTAGATCGAATAAAATATAAAAAACTAAATTTATAAAACAATATATGTAAAAGATCAGATACAACGTATAACCTAGCTGTTCTAGTTCCTATATAACATGTACTCAATGAAAATAGTTCCTCCCATCGTGTTCTTAGATAAAAAAAAAAGCAGAGGCGGGTCGAAGAATATAATGTGGCAGGTGACAATGTATCTAAATATTTCCACGCTGGGATGCTGCAATTATGTTAAGTAGCAGTATCTCTTAAGCAGCAACCTGGCTGGAAAAGAACCACCACAGAGTAATCAATGGACCTGTTCATATATTTATAACACCACAAACAGACCGGTCAATAAATGAACATTATAAAAAAAACTAATAAAATAAACAACTTTAACATAAAGAATATAAGGAACTGTCAAAGTTAATAAATCACAAAAACATTTATGAAATATACACAGATCAATGATATAAAAACTGGAATAGGTGTATGAATCACAAAAGATGAAAAAATGTGTACCTTGCCTCGGTGTGGGCCTTTAGGATATACAAAGGTAGTATTAGGCGCCAGAGCGGTCAGCTAAAATTTAAAACAAGAGGCTAAGGCATGAGATTTTGCTTGTGTAACTTAACCAAGGACAGGAAGGGGGAACAGCAGGCTGATGGACTGGTCCCATTAAATAATTTATGGTAGTGGTGGTGAAGCAGAGCACCCGCTAGATCAGTACAGTAGAAACTGACAAGGATCTAGATCTAAGGGCAGCTGGAAAATTCACTTCCGTTTTTGTTTTTTAATTTACCTATAAAGGTAACACTTTAGGGCACATTCACTACATACAAACAACTGCATTTCTAAAAACTACTTTTGTTTGCCTATAGAACTACACCTTAAAATATAGCTGGTACTTATGGTATTTTAGACCCCATTAAGAGGACAATTCCATTTCTAATTATGCTTCTCTGCCAAGAGAAATAAATGATTCGCTGAAAAGGTAACTTGCGTAGTAGTGGTGCAATTTAAAAATACAAGATGTCCACAGTGGTAATGGTAATGGGTGCTCAAAACACTCCAGTGGGGTATCCCCTTAACCCATAACTCACCAAACACTAACACAAATTAGGGTTCTACCCATAATTTGTGTTAGTTTTATTAATGGTGCAATTGTTTGAGGGCATAAAATTCTCAACACGAAACCCAAAACATCTTTGGAATGTTCAGGTCTCTGTTCTATCCACAGTAGTGTTTCTGGTCAATAACCATATTTAGTTAAAAGCACCTTTAATGTGGCGCAGGCCGTGTAGTTTACATTGGGTAAGATTTCTACTGGTTCTTTAAACATGACCCGGAAGGTGCTGGAGGACCCATCACAGCTGAAACCAGTGTCGTTCTGACCAAGCACGGTGTTACTGTCAGTGTGGATTATCTGAAAAATAAAGGATTGGACAAGAATTAGATGGAATAATAAAAAAATTAGATATTAATTCAAATTTTATCTTTTTTCCCCAAATTTAATCCATTTAAAATGGGACACTCCGGCTGTATATGCTCCCTCACTGAGATAACATACATAAGAAAGTATATTTAAAAAAAACAACAACAAAAACAAAAACACACATACACACCAAGATTTAAGATAATTCTTGATTTTCTATAAGTTTCTAAGGGAGTGCTGCCTGCAGGTTTCTCATAATGAATGAGACATGCACTAGAATGGTTTCATTGGAATGTAATCTATTCATTCTCAATTTTTAATAAAACCATTTAAAGCGTCACTGTCTGGGGATCCCTTACTGACATCGCCACTGGTGTTTGGGAGATTGACACATTTACACGGCGGTAGCTCCGCCCAGTATCTAGAAGTGTCAGGTATAGGAAATATGCCGAGACACAGTATCCTTACTTTGTCTCAATATATCTTTTGCTTAGGTTGGAATTTCAGTGAAATTACGTCACAGTATGGGTATTACATAAAGATTTTACAGTGTCACTTTAAGTACCTATTTTTGCATTTATGACCAGCTCTGCCATTAACCTATTAGAGAGCTGCAAGTTTCCATTTAGATGATATCTCATTTCTATTTTTCCCCACTCCATTCAATTATATGGTTTAACCAAACGCATAAAAAGACAAAAACAATAAATCATATTGCTCAACACAGAGCTTCTGACTTGAGAAAAGGTGGGGAGTGGAGCCGGGGGGGGGCTAACAGTAAAATTGGGGGGTGCTATAGTGGTTATGGGGCTTGGAGTGTTTCTTTAATTTTAACATATGATCCAATACAGCGATACAGAAAAAAAAATATAAAAAAAATATATATAAATTAAAATAATGCATACCTGTATGTTAACTTGATAATCTGTAGGGCCATGTATCGAGCCATACAGTGCAAAACCCACAACAAATATTCTGCGGTTAACTGAAAACCTGGAATGTTTTAACACAGACATATCAGCAACTTGGTTCTTCTTCTAAACTGGGTGTCAACCTAATTTAATTTGAGATAAAGATTTCACAATAAGCCAGCAGACACTCTTTAAGTTTATCAGTAAACTACATACTAAAGTTATCAGCATACAGCACAGCCAATACACTCCTTTATCTTGGGTGGGTATACAAATCCATAAACAGAACTGTAACAAAGTACTGCTTTTAACAAAGTAACTGGGCAAAGAGTCACGTCGGCCAAATCTTCGACTAGATTGGTTGTCAAATCAGATCTTGGCAGCATAGGCAATGGTTTTTATTTCCAACAATTGGTGGCATATCCACAGCCACAATGGTCTTTTAAAATGCCCTTTGAAATACAATGTACAATAAGCATGAAACAGGAAAAAAAAAAAATGTTCTAGCTGATGCATGCGCAGAGGATTGCAGAGAAACAGAGGAATGGAGGAGGTAACAAGAACTAGTGAAACAAAACGCAAACATAAAGTGTATTAAAACGTAGTATTTAAGAAGTTAAAAAAGTCCCATAGGACAAAATGCGCAGAGGATTGCAATCATGGTGTGACTAACCAAAAGGATTATCGTGACTCTCACCAAATAACATGGTTCTGACAGGTACATAAGTATGCCGATGTTTAGAAGATGGCCATTTGAGGAGAAGTGTCAAAAATTGCTGCTATTCCTCCAGGGACACAGTAAACTAACAGCAAATGGTTGATGGCTTGTCACGTGGGTAGCCCCGTTCTCAGTCATCTAAATAATTTAACTAGAGGAATTTTGTTTCAACACCTGCAAACTCAGGGCTTCCTGAACCACATTCACTCAGTTTCCTTAAGCTCTACTCTTGCACATATCTCACCGTATGATCTTTTCAACAAACATTCCCACATTCAACAGCATTTTACTTCTGCACTACTAGATCAGAATGCCAGAATCTCTCTTTGTTACAGAACTGTGCCTGTTCCTTTGCTACTATTGCGGTGATAAATCGAGGAAGATGTAATCTCAGTCACAGGATTTCATGCATGGGCCTACTAGTGAAGAGAGGAAGAGGAAAACACAAAAACCACAAAACCCTGTTTTAAAATATAGTTTAAGAATTTCCCTGCTAATTTATTAGATTTACATTAACACAAGGGGAAAATCTCAGTTGCATACACATATTTGCACCGATAGTCCTATAGACTGTAAGCTCGTTTGAGCAGGGCCCTCTTCAAGCTATCGTTCCTGTAAGTTTTCTTGTAATTGTCCTATTTATAGTTAAATCCCCCCAGTAATATTGTAAAGCGCTACGGAATCTGTTGGCGCTATATAAATGGCGATGATAATAATAATAATAATTAATGGTTACACCAGGATGCAGGTAGTCTCTCAATATAGAATAATTAAAAAGAAGTTTATATTAAAATCACAACTACTGGTTCGAAAAGAAAAAAAAAGTTGTAAGACAAGGAGCACTGCATACATACATGGAAGTTTAGAAGACCGATAACTGCACTAGGATAAATGTTTATAGTAAGGAGGAGGATGAAAGTTAAGGTAATATTTCACATTTTGCTGGAATTTAATCTTATTTTCATGTATCGGTGCACATATAGTGACGTATGCCAGTATTATTATTAATCCTGCATTAATCCAAAAGAGTGCTGCAGAATGCTGTAAGCTTCCTATGCGTATTAACAGACTAGCTAAAAATGGATTGATACAATTTTATCAAGAGGATTTTGTACAAATAAATAATACCGTAGGCACGTGCACACAGTGAAGTAAAGGCAGATCTGCAAGCAGTGGGGATGTCACCTCCCTAACCTCTGAAGAGAGGTACAAGGGGCCAACCCTAAGGAGCAAGGCGGTTTGGAAATTGGTTTTCAAAAACTCGCTTCTGCTGTCATACAAATGACTAGAATATGATGATCGCCTAAATGATCCTCTATCAGGTTCAGTCTTGCATGAGAGAGACATTTAGTGACAGAACTGCAATGTTTTCTACAAGATTAGAACTTTGCACGGTACCTTATTCGGTCACTGGTTCCGCTGTACCCCCACCGGCTCTCTACCTGCTGAAAGCGATTAATGTTGCACTCTTTCCCTCGCAGACAACACCGAGGCCTATCTATGAACTCCACACGGGGCTTCGGATTTACAGTAAAGTGCAGAAACAGACTGACCACTTCGCGGTCTGTAAGGATTCCGGACTGTGCTGGACCTGACACAGAAGCAGGGGAGGATACATGTTTATACAGAGAACTATTCACTCAATTATTGTTTCCAAACTGCTGTGAAATTTGAAAACACATGGTTATTGACTAAAAACAGGAATGGTCAGAAATGTACCAGGCAAATATCTAGCTGTACAACAGTAGATTCACCCCCCGCCCCCCAAACTCATTTTTGACCTGAAATTCTCTGGTCAATCCACCAAAATGTCCTTATGTAGGATAAATCTGCATGGAATACAAGGTATTACTTTTCAAGACGGTGTAAAAATAGTGAGGTTATAAACAAGACTTCATTTACACAAGAGAACATATTTGGAAGTTACACTACTAAATAAATCTAAGACAGAATTATGAATTTGCTTATTAATTTGTGGTATGTATGCTCCTAGGATGAACAGTTCTGTATCCGTAATTGTCTCTCCTCTACACACTGTCCAGAGAAGACACATATGACCATTTGAGTCCTTTATTGTAGAACATACAAAAGTGGCCTCCAAGGGAGAGTCAATGCAAGCCCTGAATAAGGGATTTACTCAGAATTTATACAATTCCCTAGCTACATAATCTAAACATGAATGTATTTTTGCATATATCCACTTTTTCAGATAACCAATCCTTGTTAAAAATAAACATGCCCTTAAAACATAAGGAACAATATGATACGGGTTTTACTGCTTTAGCACTTGTTAAATTATTCTCGCACCTTGCACATATCTTGCATGAACATTCACACAGATACTAGAATACATGTAGTTAGAAAATAAGAACTTTAAAGAAAATAGATGCCGTTTTTACCCCTTTCACCTCCACAGTCCACAACCCTGTAACAGATGTTTTTTAAACAACATCTTTAATCAAATTCTACTTTTAAAGGGAAGTTCCATCAAAAAAATCATATATATATATATATATTGTAGAGCAATCTTGGTATTTCTGTGCTTTGGGCAAAATGAGCATAATGGTTTTGATGCAGCAAGGCAAAGCGTTCTGAAGTGAACTTTTTCATGACACCTTACTATTTACAAATTGTGAACAAAGCAGGCACTTACCAAGAATCTAGCTTCTTTGTATGTATCTCAATTTGTCTCAGGCAGGACAGATCAGCTTTGTTTACACTTAAAGCCGTGTGTCACAATTTCAAATGACAAGGTAAGAAAGGCAATCTGCCGTGAAGTCATTAAAATATGTTCTATTTACACTATTTATTATTTACTAAGCACGCTACATTGGCTATATTGTGCGTTATAAAAATAAGGATATTTTAAGGAGCTCTACAATATATGTACTTTATCTAAACTTAAAATATAACTTCCACTTTCAGAATTATGATCCAATTACAGAATCAGACACTAATAATTTTATTTTATTTTTTTTAAATCACGTGGCACCACAGACATTACTTTACATATACCTGCAGCAAATTCTTCGATAGTCATAAGTGGGAAGCGAATGAGAGAGAGCGCCTTGCCGAGGGCCTTGCGTTTATTCTCAGAGGTGATGGGCTGCTGCTGCCGCTGGCACTCTGCCTCTGACCAGCGCACCACTGCATTAAACAGTCGGATTTCGCGGATCCCCAGAGTGTCTCGTTCCAGCACCGCAACCAACGTGTCTGCAAGAAGAGCACAAGGGAGCGGTGCTGTAGGCCATCAAGGAAAAGCAGAGCTCAGTGCAATACACAGGAGAAATCCAGTCACATTATAATTAAAAAAATAAATACGTTTTACAGGGTGCTTCAGTCTTACAACAGACAACAAAGGTTTTAAAATGAAAACAGAGTGTTAAAATGTTATAGTGTTCAAGGCTATTTTAGAACTAACTGTGCAGCAGCTGTTCATGAAATTTTCTTCTCACCTGGACACCTCATCTAATTTTGCCACTGGAGAGATCCTTAAGAAGGTATATACTTTAACAAAAAGGTAAATAACAGTAAACAACTTGAAATTACATCACGTTGAATAGCTATTACTTCCCTAATTAAATGTTACAGATGTATTAAGTGTAAGTAAATGAAACAAAAATGTATTTTAAAGGAGCTCTATGGGCACTCAGATCAGGTCATCTCAATGAAGTGCTCTGGGTGCTACGTCCCAGTCTGTTTAACGGTGTAACTGAAAACATTGCGGTTTGCAGGAACAGAAAGGTTTTCATTGCAGGGTTTACGCACCTCTAGTGGCTGTCATGCTGTGTGTTAAACTTGCTTATAACTCTCATAGAGAGCATTTGATTAACGTAGTGCAGTGTGCTCTGGTCTCCTAATGGGGAAGCACTGGATTGGCAGAGCTCATAGACACTGATGACCTCAGCCAGGGAGGAAGGAGGTCAGATTTCCAAATGTAGCCATTTTGTGAATAGCCATATTAGCAAATTGATATAAAGACTCAGATCAGTTTAACAGCTAATAAAATAGGAAGCCTTTCACCCATTAACAGGTCAGTCTACACACCATGAATACTATAGCACACTGTGTTATGGTTACGGTACCAGAGGTCCCATGGTATCATCATCCAGTTAAGAGTCAGAGTCCTAAAGTGGTGGTAGTTATTATGATAGTGATTATGTTGCCTAGACTGACCCTTTAACACGTCATGAATTTTCATTAGGAAAACACAATATTAAGTGGATTTTCAAAAAATGTTTTACCTTGTGGGGATATTTACTAAACCAAGAAATGGTGAACTGACAATGAAATAGAAAGTTTAAGACTAATAGCTGAACTCAGGAAAATATTTTCAAGTACTTGTTAAGATTTGTGATAAACACTAAAAATGTAGTAACAGAGTAACCAGTTAAAAGAACACTCCACTTCAATACAGCTGTATAAACTGGATCATGCTATATTTCTGTCACATATATACAACTACAGAGAGGTTAAAATATTTCTGCTTACACATACATGCTGACTGTGAGTGACATATGCATAGTAAGTTAGAGAGGTGTAACTGAATATCAGCAATTGTTTTCACAAAATAAAGTGCAATTAGAATTCTTGCTACATCAAAACCATTAACTAGGGTTTATTAAAGAAGGTGGGGTCCCCTCCCATATTATGTGGCATCACCTCTTTAACGTGATCCCCAAGTGCACACCTCACAGAAATGTTATGCATATTATGTTAACATTACACGTTTACATTCCATTGTGTGAGTGCATATATAATATTTGTGACAGTATACGGGTAAATCATGACCAGCGTAAGGCACTGAAATACCTGCAACCCTTACCCTTCTTATACACGGACATGCAATAACAGCAAAGAAACAAAGACATAGAAAAATAACTTCATCACCAAACTAACAAACTCTCCCAGTAACAGACCAGTCCTTTGGTGCTCATGGTTAAATGCTTTAAGGAAATTACCTAAATCAATGTCAGTAAATCCCTCCGCATTTATGGCATCGGACGTGTTCTTGTCTATGTTTTCGAGGCAAAGGCTGGCTAGCTGAGGTTCATCAAAGAGCCGAGCCTGGAAGGAAAAAAGTAATTATAAAATGTATTTTAAAAAAAAAAAAGACAGACATTGTGGAATCAATGCAGCAGTGATTTTTATGGTTTCAGATTTTGAATAAATAAATTACTAAAATTATATCTATATACCTAACCATTAACCCCCCAAACAATATGGGAGGGGGAGCAGGAGAGAGATTGACTCAAATTAATCCTTAAATATGTTTATAGTACAATGCAAAGTAAATAGAATGTTTCATTTTGGAGAAATTGCTGTCCAAGGCGATGGTCAAAGGAAACTGATTATTGTACATAGTTTAATCTGACAACATTTTAGGAGGAGAAACTCTGTTAACCCCTTAAGGACCAAACTTCTGGAATAAAAGGGAATCATGACATGTCACACATGTCATGTGTCCTTAAAGGGGTTAATTAGTTAAATTGGTGAATTACAAAGCTTTGGTAAATGGCATTAACTCCACCTCCCCAAATATTATATACCTGGGTAAGCAACATGAAGGCATTATCAGCACGCAAGTTCTTCTTGAGAAACTCAACACAATGTGCCTCCAAGGCAGGAACTGCGTATTTCTTGGCTGTATACAGCGTAGTCATGACAGTCTCGGGACCGATCTGCACCTCGTCAGAGTACAGAAACCTGAAAGCAATGTTTGTGTTAGATGTAAGAACTACTGTATTTGACATGTATTTTGGCATAAATCTCAAAAACCGCTTATGATCTGTAGGAATCATGACTCAAGGCAAAGTTTCAGCTACTAACATGAGTAAGCACATTGATATGCACTTATCTCTTAAGGAGTACTCTAAGCACCAAAAATTTTGCTTAATAAAAACAGTATTAGTTTATTAATCTGGGTAGGCAACCTTTATCAGCCTGCAGCGTCACTGCTCAAGTATCTGCCATATAGGTTTCTATTTATACAACCCTAGCCACACCTCCCCTGACAGTGACTCTTAAAGGGATTCTACAGTGCCCCTCTACCTCCCACCCCCCCATCCCAAGTTGCTGAAGGGGTTAAAACCCTTCAGTGACTTACCGGAGTCCAGCGCCGATGTCCCTCGGCGCTGCGTCAGGCTCTGCCTAGACTCCTCCCCTGCCAGAGACCTAATGCGCATGCACGGCCGTCGGCAGGGGAGACCTAATGCGAATTATACAATGCTTTCCTATGGGGATTTCGGCGATGCTGGAGCTCCTCACATAGCGTGAGGGCGTCCAGCGTCGTTTTGAAACACTTTTCATGTTCTATGAACACGGAAGTGAAAGAGGACATAACCCTGCAATGTAAATATTGCAGTTAATGAAAACTGCAATAATTACACTTGCAGGGTTAAGGGTAGTGGGAGTTGGCACCCAGACCACTCCAATGGGCAGAAGTGGTCTGGGTGCCTGGAGTATCCCTTTTAAGCCTGCATGAGAAAAGGGTTTCATTATTACAGCACAATATTTACTTTATTAGTTCTTATACCCTCACCAAAAAAAATGCGGGACATACCATGTAGTCTTAACAGTTTTAATATTTTTAGGACAACATGGACCGCCCTAATGGCATGAAGGGATTTACATAGAATGATATATGTATAATGTATAAATAGCATTTTCTATACCATGATATTGTGTCATTGTAACATGCTCCCCAGAGGCATCTCTTTCTGTATATAGTTCACGTGAATCTCTGGCTCAAGATTCAGCAACAGAAAACCAAATACCACAGACACACCTTTGGTATTGGAAATAGTTGGCTGAAGGGGTTTTGCAGCATTTATTTTGGGATATATTGCAGCTTACATTTGAAGAAAAGGTTACTGTACCAGTTTTAGAATTAAAGCATGGAACGTAAAGCTAATGCCATAATTTGTGTTTCTGTTAAAAACATTAAATATATTATTTGTCAATTTATCCTTTTTAGTTTCAAACAAAGCTAGATTATTTAAAAAAATATATATATTAAAAAAGCAACACATTTAGTTCTATGAAAGGTATAGAGGACTCTAAAATCTAATTTGCTTGGGGTTATTTATCATTCTCCAAACAATACCCAAAGCAGACATTTTCAGGTACTCTATAAATCCTATTAAGGTTATTGCCACAAACGAACCCTCCTTTTGAACCTAGAGGGATTGTCACTTACTATGAATGCTTAGAGGCTACACCCCCACATACTCCTTCCTCATCAGAGAGGTTTCCATCAGGAGCATCTCTTTCTGGTCTAAGGGGAGTGATCTTATCATTCAAACCCGTATCACAGAAGATGAATGGAACTGTATTATAAAAGGATGGCAGACATACCATAGCTGCTATCGTTTTACAAACAGCTGAACTCACTGTTTATTAGTGCAGAGTGTAGGACCACTCATGAGCAGTCTGCAGTGTAGCCACCTCCAGAGAGGAGAGAGTGAGCCATCTAAAGTTTAACAATTTGGACAAAATTAATTTGAGTCAACTATAGCACCACTGGTCTGGTCTATCCAGCCAACAGCACTGATGGACTCCAAGCGCCATAACTTTGCCCTTATTTAGGAAGGCATACTCTTCTATCAGTCCCTCTTGGTAGTATTAGAAAGTTAACATTTAGTACATTAGTATGTGGTGTGTTGGACTTTACGTTCTTCAGCAACATTATTATGGTGTCACCATTTAAAAGCAGATCATTTTGATTTTGTGGTGTCTTAGAGTAGAACTGTATTTTGGTTTATGATGCAAAACTTACTTTAAAAGTGCAAGGAAAGCAGCTGGTTCAACATCTGGTAATTCAATTTCTGTGGATGTTGTGGCCATGCCACCATTGAACATGGCATCGAAGACTGCACTTCCAACCGCCAAGACAAACCTAGCAAATGGAAAACAAGACAAGTGTAACCTACAGTGTCCATTAATTAGAATTTTCTTAAAGGCTACAAACAAAAAGCCCAGGCAAACCCCAAGAAAATGTAATGAAATAAAAAAGGATGTAAAGCAGGAAAACAGAAAACAAAATCAACCAATCGAAACATACCAGCTTGATATTGACTTTAAACAAACAAAAAATGTTTTTATTGCATTAAAGCAACGCTGTCGGGGGCGGGGCCTGACCGCCATGCTGACCCGGTCACAGGCCTGAGAGGCTCCTGATAGAGCTGGTCCACTATGACTAAAAACTTAAGCAATAAAGCAAGCTGAGTGACCTGAAGCTGTAACAAGCATCCGGGCAGAAGCTGGAGCCACCGCGGACCCTGAGATCGGGCGTGCCAGACCCCCCTGCGATATGGGACTTCAGGGTCTGCGGCCTATGGGAGTGGAGAGCAGGACGGATGGCCGCCGTCCTGTTTGCGAACCTGGCCACCACGCAACAACCTTGTGATGAACCTCACAGGCCTCGCTTCCCCCCCCCCATTGACCGGGGGGTTATCCCGGTCCCCACCGGAGGGAATCATCGCCCTACAAAGCATTGCGATCTGCACTACACCACACAACCTTGCATGCCTGCAGACGAAAACAACCCGCTGAGCCACACCCTTACTAAATAAGTCTGCACACGATCATGCCCTCTGACTGCACGGAGAACAGGTTGGGGCAGGAGATGGAGGGTATCGTGGGCGAATGGAGCCCATGGAAGCACCACTCACCTGACATCCCAGAGGCTGGGCCTGGAAAAGGGTAGACTGAAGCGACCCACTGGCGGCACCTATGGAAAACCTACCAAACCAATGACTTAAGCCGACGCCAAAGCAATAAAGCCCATCGGCTAACTAAACGCCACTAACCAACAAGCGGCTCGCCCACACTATGAGACTCTCATACACAGACCTCCATACCTCATCACCCAATGAAGATGGCCGACCCCAGCCTCGGACTTGCCGACCAGGCAGTGCCCCCCTATGTTACAGTATAACACAGATGGAACAAGCAGTACTCTGGGACAGTGTCATGCATAGGGCCAGGTCTATCACCGGTGGTTTTGATTTTTACTTTTTAATTTATAAATATTCATACTTACTACTGCACGCTACATTGATATGTTAATTAAGCTATCCTCTAGCTGATGATTAGTGCCAGGAGCTTCGTTAATGAGCGACCTCACCTTGAATAAGTGTTTAATTTCATGTCCTATACTACCTACTCACTGGCAAGTTGTACAGAGCTCCTCGCTGCATTACCCAGCTTGAATCCTCGACACCTGTAATCATATCCATAAGGCAGCACACTAGTTTCCCTCCATAAGCAATGAATATAACCATTTTGTTAACACTTCTTGTCTTATAAAAAATGTGCAGCAATCTTAACATGTGTTTTTGCCAAGCTATGTACTGAATAATGCAAACCTATTGAAATACTGATCTCTCTAACATAAAAATGTGCCTGTCTAGCGAATGCCACAACTTGTATTGCAAATGTTCACCAATTCACCCTGATGTCGCTGTTGCGGCGCAGCAAGGTTATTTGTTAATATTGTGCACAACAAAAATAAAGAATTAAAAAAAAAAAAGCAACGCTGTCACTTTTGGAGATCTTTGCATGGCGTCTCTGCCACATGTGGGATAGTCTAGGGATGCAGCAGAGGCGCAAGGGGATGCACAAGATCGTGTAAGCTTCCATAGAAAGGGTGACCAGATCTACCATGTTTTCAGGGACACACAATTTTGTCATATAATAAAAAAAAAAAAAAAAAGAATGCATGGAAAAGGATGCCATGCAGTATATATATTGCATATTCTGCAGGATTATTCATAATTACTCACCTTATACACCTTCTGAATTCTACATACTACTAGGTGACTATTTTCATGATATCTGTCCCTGAAAACATGGTGGACATGGTCCCCCTGTCCATATAGATCAAATCTAGCAATGATCCAGATCATAGCCACTGCTGGCAAGAGCTGTATAATAATAAAAAAAACTTGACCGTGAAGCTCGTCATCCTTTTGTTAATTTATAGCTTTACAATAAAACAAACTTCTCTCTATTGGTCTTATATCTTGTCAGCATTGGTATTCGAATGCAATCCCAGTGCATTTCATAAAGATTTTAAAATAAATCTTAGAACTTATACTTCGATTCTGTTCTTGTATTTGTTGCGAATAATTAGGTTTTGCAGCATCTGCAGAGATTTGGTCAATAAATTAGGAAGTAATTTAGACAATTAAAATATTCACTGAACCGCGTAGCAATGGTGATCTTATTCGATAGTATGAAGCTTCCTAATCGGGACACTCCGGGCACTAAAACAACTTCAAGACATTTTAAGGCCAGAAAGACTTCCTTATCAAATGTATGCACACTGTCTCATCGCCAACAGCACTGAGTGATCTGTTTTTATTTCATAACCTCGCTGCAGACACTCAGAAAACCTACAAACAGGTAGTGATGATATTACTATATTGCTTCCATATCTTCCTGCTGTTCTATCCTAATGCAGGATGCTTTGTAGTTCAGATTAGGGATAGACCAATAATCGAAATATCAGCCGATATTCCAGATTTTGGCAAATATCGGTATCGGCCACTATTGATACCGATATTGCCGATAATGTGAGAGGCGGCGGTAGCCCAACGCACTCAGGGCTGGCGCGTCCATAAGGCTGCGCAGGTAGCCTTCTTAGGCCGCACCGGCTCTGGGGGCACAAGAATCGAGTGACGGGCAGGTATCCCCTACCAGTCACACAGTTGAGTAGAGTGGACTGTGGTACAGGAGCTTCAGTTTCCTGTACCCGGCCAGACTGACAGGAAGTACTCAACGAGAGAGCACTTCCTGTCAGTCCGACTGGGCACAGGAAACTGAAGCTCCTGTACCGCGGTCTGCTGTGCTTGGTCACGCTACAAGAAAGATAATGAGGCACACCCAATGAGGGGAGAGGACCACAAGGGGGCGGGGAGGAAGGGGATGTCACACTAAAGAGGACCACTAAGGGACAGTGAAGACAGGTGAGGGGAAAGGAACACTAAGGGACAGGATAGGGAGGGGAGAGGTACACCAAGGATCTGGAACAGAAAGGGAGAGGAACACTAAATATTCTTGAAAACAAAAAAAATCTGACTGGTATTTATATTTTTTGCATTTACTACTTAATGAAAAAAAAATACAGAATATCCGTAAATGATAGGCTATCGGCCTAAAAGTTAACAGATTATCAGTATCGTCTCTGAAAAAAAAATCAATATCGGTCGATCCCTAGTTCAGATTATTCAGTACTCTCGGAGCTGTGTCCATACATTTGATGAGGAAGTCTTTTTATGGAGTGAGGAGGCGTGACTAAAGAGGCAGGCTTATACTGATGCATCCTGCAAAGCATTATTTTTTGTGCAAAAAAACTAAAAAGATTTCAGCATTAAAAAAATGCAGCATATTAATGAGGACAAAATCTATATAAAAATGAATTACAGTTGTATCGCTGCCCAGAGTGCCCATTTAAGTCTCATTTCTTCACTTGCAAGAGTACAAGTGTGTTGCTACAATTTCAAACTCTGCGCCCAATTTACTTTACTTGCCACCTACATGATGTGGGCTGGAGGGCTGTGAAGTTGAGTGAGGTAGAGTAGAAAGAAAGTGTTATTTTTTTACATCCCAAATAAAAGACACAAGAGATGACATTTTTATTTCATATATTAAAAAGCCACATTGCAAAAATTTTACATCTTTAAAACGTTCCCTTTTGTTTTAGGCTAACATTTTTATATTTTTCTGATACCGTATTAAAGTCTACCAATACTTTTTTCCATTATATATGTACTTTGATTTTGAGTGCAATAATATCTATGCACATATAGTAATTATTGTGTAGACTTGCACGATACATAAATGCTAAACGGTGCAATTGTAATTAGCACTATTCTTTATGATGTAGCCTCTGCGTTTTGTTCATTTTACACATCAGTTTGCTTTATGGCATACTAGATTCAAGTTCGAATAATGCACACAAGTGTGAATGGTGCCTTGTTGCTATGGAGACATAAAATCATCTGGAATCAGCATTAGGTCTCCCAGCCATTTGGAGAACTCCTACGACATTGACCGTGCTAATGACTCCTCCCCATTACATTTTTAAGTGATTTTCTGTGGCAATGTTGATCTCATCTGATAAATCACTGCAACGCAGTTGTTTGTGGCCAGTTTGTATTATGGGGGTTGCAGTTCAGTTGTCACTGCTCAGATACATAGTCAGGAGATTTGGCGGTATAAAATTAAATTTCCTGCATTAATTTGGTTTCCATAACAGTTGTGATAGGAAAAGAGGGGGGGGGGAGGAGTTTAAAAAAAAAAAAAATCTAAAGCGGTAGCCCAATCTACTTGCCCTGCACAAAATGATTTTAGTTTAAAAAAATTGGGGCCACATAGAGCCTTGGACAATGATAATATTCACTAGACTTTTAATTTTCACAAATTACCATTAAATCAAAATGAAAAACATTCAGAATTACTTTCTAAAAATTCTGCGTTTAGTGAATAACCTGTATCTTGCCCTCTGCCCCCTTCAGTGTATGCATGCTGAATGTGTGCAATGGCCATGTTGCGTGTGTGTTTAGAGTTTCGGCACTCAAAGAGTGAGAGCACATGCTAGGAATACCAGCGGCTGCGATCTGAAGCATTAGTGATTAGCAAGGCTAAAGGAAAAAGGAAAAATTATGTAAACCTAGACTGGCAAAATAACCAGCCTCTTTGGCACTAGAGTATCCAGCAACATAAATATTTAAACAATATACTGTAAAGTACACAGGTAAGTGATTGGGTATTCCCCTGTGTCAGATGGCAACACTGATATGTGGTTCAAGCATATGACATTTCCTGACATGAGGTTCCAAGTACCTCTATTTTCCCAGACACAGGAGAGTATTAACAGAGGTAATTCACTGGCACAGGAGAATGTGACCATTTCTTCCCTGGCACTGCCATCTATCAGTATAATAAATATACCTGGAAAAATATAGGACAGGAGCTGCGAGATCCACATTAGTCACATCATCCACCAACTAAGTGACTGGGTCCGACAATTTGATAAAATAGTATCTCTCACAAATTTGCAAAAAGTGTTTCTGGTGTCCACATGCAATAACACTGTTTCTCCCAAAAAGTGATTATAATGGGAAAATATAAATATTAGCAACTTCCCTCAATAGCATAGGATATGCCCGCAGATCTCCTCCGATCTTCAATTCAACACTGTGTAGTATAGGGCTATTCCAGCTAGGGAAGCAAAAATATAACATAGTGCAACACTGTGTAGTATAACACTTATATTTTTGCTTCCCTAGCTGGAATAGCCCTATACTATACATAAGTGATTGGGTCCACCTGAAACCTTTGCGCCAATATACCTCCCGCTAAGCACTACCTTGGTGTCCCATCTGAGGAACTTTTGCAGCCTCCCCTACACCACCTTCATTGCCATTTGCCTACGTGTAGGGGGTAAATGAAGAAAATAAATATATAAGAGGACTAAAAAGAGCCTGCCTGCCCAACACACGTCACTGGCTTTAAACTATATACATTTAACATCCCTCCCTGCATAATCATTTATTTAGCACTTTACTCTGTAATCACATAATATACTTAAGGGCTATAGGAATGTGTACACAAGACTTGTATCCTACATTGAAACACATCAATGTTTGGTAAAACTCTGAAATGTACCGGATTGAAAACTGAAACACAAACATGAGGCAAAAAAAAAAAGGCCAATAGAATAGTAAGAAACTTTCCCATCAATTTGTTTTTAATTAATTAGATCATTCGCATATTTCATTTCCCATCTACTCCTAAAATTCCCACATTAGGGAGTTTATCTTAAAAGTAAAAATGTCACTTTTATTTAATTTACACCACTGAAAATCACCTAGAACTTGTGTTACCCTTTCCTTTCAGGAGATCCTGTTTTCTTTAAAATATTAAAGATTTAGCAAATACCGTCAAAATCCAGTTCAAACAAGGGAAAGCCATGGCAAACATTGCATATGAAGAGGCGATAGAAACATTCTTTTCTGTATGCCGACTGTGGTACAAATGACGGAGCTTAAAACAATGATTGACAGGGAGCTAGAATGGAGATACCCATTTGCAACATGAAGAGGTATGGATTTCTACAGTGTAGCTCACTTTTCAAACCTCACAGTTTGATATTTGTTAAACATATGAATATGTACATAATATAAAAATGTTAATTCCAGCTATGTTCTACTTACCCTACTTTTCACTCTGCTTTTGTATCCAATATCGTAGTTTTGCTAAACACTATCCAACTACTGCTCCTAATCTATGAACATCTTGACTACACAAGATACTAAACTAGCACCTCCTAGAATGGTTACAGCTAACATTCATGTACAAAAATGCAACCTCCTCCTATACTTTGTGTTAAAATGATAAAGGAAATTTTAAAAAGGGCAATCTTAAGTTAATGATTCACATTTAATGCGTTCTTTTAAAGAGTAACTGTATTTCAGACAGTTCCTTGTTCCTCCAACCCAGTGAATGTTATTTAGGTGTATACGGATATGAATTACCGCTGCATCACTTCTCTGTTTAGATTTATGCGTGCTGTGGCTTCTGCACAGAGATACAGTACAGACGCATGTGTACGCAGGCAATTCTTCTTTGGTACTGTATGGGCGCACGCACTGATACATACAGCACAGAACATTTTACTGAAAATTTTATAGAATGCCTCAAACATCTGGGGTGAAGGGGTTAACAAAAAAAAAGAACAACCCATAGCCAACTCATACTGGTTAATGGACTGTGTGCTAAGAACTCATTAATGACAGTCTAACTTTAATAGTTACTGATTGTGTCAATGTCCAGTTGATACCCAGGGTTGCAGAGAGGTTACCAACCCGCAAAGGTGCACGCAAGGAGTCTCATCACAACAAAGTGGGTGTTTTAACAAAATCATCTAGCCCCTAAAATTTAGCAAAGGGTTTAGACACCATGTGTTTAGGAATTATGACTTCATAGTAAAAGCTTTTATATATTATGTATGTATAAACACACACACATATATATTTATGGAGAGGGTTATAATTCTGTGTGTGTAGAGGGTATTATAAATAAAAAGATGGCATATCTATAGAGAGCTCTATATATATGGGTGTGTATAGGAGGCGATTATATATATATGGGTATGTGTATAGAGGGCATTATAAATAGAGGGATATATATATATATATATATATATATATATATGTAGGTGTGTATATAGGGGAGGGCTGTTACCTGTAGGTGTGTATATAGGGGGGGCCTGTTACCTGTAGGTGTGTATAGGAGGCATTATAAATAGAGGGCAATTATATATATATATATGGGTGAGTTTGTATATAGAGGGCATTATATCTATATGTGGGTGTATATTATATATATATATGTGGGTGTGTGTATAGGGGCATTATAAATAGAGGACATATTATATATATATATGGGTGGGTGTGTGTATATAGAGGGCATTATATCTATATATAGGTGTGTATATAGGGCAACTGCCGGGGCTGTTACCTATAGGTGTGTATATATGGCAGCGGGCTGGAGGCTGTTACCTATAGGTGTGTATATAGGGCAGCTGCCGGGAGGCTGTTACCTATAGGTGTGTATATAGGGCAGCTGCCGGGGGCTGTTACCTGTAGGTGTGTATATAGGGCAGCGGGCTGTTACCTATAGGTGTGTATATAGGGCAGCGGGCTGTTACCTATAGGTGTGTATATAGGGCAGCTGCCGGGGGCTGTTACCTATAGGTGTGTATATAGGGCAGTGGACTGGGGCTGTTACCTGTAGGTGTGTGTATACAGGGGGGGCTGTTACCTGTAGGTGTGTGTATATAGGGGGGGCTGTTACCTGTAGGTGTGTGTATATAGGGGGCTGTTACAATGTGTGTGTGTGTATATAGGTGGGGCTGTACCTGTAGGTGTGTGTGTATATAGGTGGGGCTGTTGTTACCTGTTTTAGTGTGTGTATATATAGGGGGGGCTGTTACCTGTAGCTGTGTGTATATAGGGGGCTGTTACCTGTAGGTGTGTGTGTGTATATAGGGGGGCTGTTACCTGTAGGTGTGTGTGTGTGTGTATAGGTGTAGGGGGGCTGTTACAGCATGTAGGTGTGTGTGTGTATATATAGGGGCTGTTACCTGTGGCGTGTGTGTGTATATAGGGGGCTGTTACCTGTAAGCGTGTGTGTGTGTGTATATAGGGGGCTGTTACTGTTACCTGTAGGTGTGTGTATATACCTGTAGGTGTGGGCTGTTACCTGTAGGTGTGTGTGTATATAGGGGCTGTTACCTGCTTGGGGTGTGTGTATATAGGGGGGCTGTTATATAGGGGCTGTTACCTGTAGGTGTGTGTGTGGGGGGCTGTTACCTGTAGGTGTGTGTATAGGGGGGAGCTACCTGTAGGTGTGTGTGTATATAGGGGGGCTGTTACCTGTAGGTGTGTGTGTGTGTGGGGGGCTACTGTTACCTGTAGGTGTGTGTGTGTATATAGGGGGCTGTTACCTGTATATAGGTGTTGCTGTAGGTGTGTGTGTATATAGGGGGCTGTTACTGTGTGTAGGTGTGTGTATATAGGAGGCTGTATATATAGGGGGCTGTTGTGTAGGTGTGTGTATATAGAGGCTGTGTAGGTGTGTGTGTGTATATAGGGGGCTGTTACCTGTAGGTGTGTGTATATAAGGGGCTGTTACCTGTAGGTGTGTGTGTGTGGGGGCTGTTACCTGTAGGTGTGTGTATATAGGGGGCTGTTACCTGTAGGTGTGTGTGTATATAGGGGTGTGTGTATGGGGGTTACCTGTATATGGGGGCTGTGTGTATATAGGGGCTGTTACCTGTAGGTGTGTGTATATAGGGGCTGTTACCTGTAGGTATATAGTGGGGCTGTTACCTGTAGGTGTGTGTGTATATAGGGGGGCTGTTGCCTGTGGGTGTGTGTGTATAGGAGGCTGTTACCTGTGGGTGTGTGTATATAAGAGCTGTTACCATAGGTGTGTGTATAGGAGGCTGTTACCTGTGGGTGTGTGTGTGTATATATACCTGTGGGTGTGTGTGTGTATGTAGGGGCTGTTACTATAGGTGTGTGTGGCTGTTACCTGTGTTACACCTGTGGTGTGTGTATATAGGGGGAGGGCTGTTACCTGGGGGCTGTACCTATAGGTGTGTGTGTAGGTGTGGGGGTGTTACCTGTATATAGGCTGTTACCTGTAGGTGTGTGTGTGTATATAGGGGGCTGTGCTGTGGGTGTGTGTATATAGGGGGCTTCTGTTAGGGGCTGTGCACAGGTGTGTGTGTGTGTTACCTGTATATGTTACCTGTGGGTGTGTGTATATGGGGGGCTGTGCCTGTAGGTGTGTGTATATAGGGGGGCTGTTACCTGTGGGTGTGTGTATAGGGGCATTACCTGTAGGTGTGTGTGTATATGAGGGGCTGTGTGTATATACCTGTAGGTGTGTGTGTATATGTGCCTGTAGGTGTGTATATATAGAGGCTATATGTAGGTGTGTGGGGGCTGTTACTGTAGGTGTGTGTGTAGGTGTGTGTATATATATATAGGGGGGTTACCTGTTGTGTGTATATAGGGGCTGTTACCTGTGGGTGTGTGTATATATAGGGAACTGTTACCTGTGGAGTGTGTGTATGAGGGGCTGTTACCTGTAGGGGTGTGTGTATATATAGGGGGCTGTTACCTGTAAGGTGTGTGTGTAGGTATATATGGTTACCTGTAGGTGTGTGTATGGGGGGCTGTTACCTGGGTGTGTGTGTATGGGGGGCTGTTACCTGTAGGTTGTGTGTGGGGGCTGTGTGTGTGTGTGTATATGGGGGGCTGTTACCTGTAGGTGTGTGTGTATATATATAGGGGCTGTTACCTGTAGGTGTGTGTATATATAGGGGGCTGTTACCTGTAGGTGTGTGTGTGTATAGGGGGAGGCTGTTGTAGGTGTGTGTGTAATATAGGGGGCTGTTACCTGTAGGTGTGTGTGTATATAGGGGGGCTGTTACCTGTAGGTGTGTGTATATAGGGGGCTGTTACCTGGGGGTGTGTGTGTATGGGGTGTATATAGGTGTGTGTTATAGGGGGTGTGTTACCTGGGTGTGTGTGTATATTGTTACCTATAGGTGTGTGTTACCTGGGGTGTGTGTACCTATAGGGGAGCTGTTACCTGTATATGTGGGTGTGTGTATATAGGAGACTGTAGGGTGTGTGTTACCTGTAGGGTGTGTGTGTACCTATAGGGGTGTTACCTGGGGTGTTACCTGTAGGGGGTGTTACCTGCTGGGGGGCTGTATATATAGGGGCTGTTGTGGGGGTGTGTGTATATAGGGGGCTGTGTACTCCTGGGGGCTGTGTTACCTGTAGGGGCTGTTACCTGTAGGTGTGTGTATAGAGGCTAGGGTGTGTTACCTGGGTGTGTGTATATAGGTGTGTGTTACCTGTGTAGGTGTATATAGCTGTTACCTGTAGGTGTGTGTATATTGGGGGCTGTTACCTGTAGGTGTGTGTTTATATAGGGGGCTGTTACCTGTAGGTGTGTGTGTATATAGGGGGCTGTATATAGGGGCTGTTACCTGTAGGTGTGTGTGTGTGTGTATGTATAGGCTGTTACCTGTAGGTGTGTGTATATAGGGGGCTGTTACCTGTAGGTGTGTGTATATAAGGGGGCTGTTACCTGTAGGTGTGTGTGTGTATATAGGGGGGCTGTACCTGCTTAGGTGTGTATATATAGGGGGAGGGCTGTTACCTGTAGGTGTGTGTATAGAGCTGTTACCTGTAGGTGTGTGTATAGGGGCTGTTACCTGTAGGTGTGTGTGTGTATATAGGGGGGCTGTTACCTGTAGGTGTGTGTGTGTATATATAGGGGCTGTTATGTAGGTGTGTGTATATATAGGGGGCTGTTACCTGTAGGTGTGTGGCCCATATAGGGGGGCTGTTACCTGTAGGTGGTGTGTTACCTGTAAGGTGTGTGTGTGTGTATATATAGGGGGCTATAGGGGGCTGTTACCTGTAGGTGTGTGTGTGTTACCTGTATATAGGGGGCTGTTACTGTAGGTGTGTGTGTGTATAGGGGGGCTGTTACCTGTGGAGGTGTGTGTATGGGGGCTGTTACCTGTAGGTGTGTGTGTATATAGGGGCTGTTACATTGCCTGTAGGTGTGTGTGTATATACTAGGGGGGGCTGTTATATATATAGGGGGCTGTTACCTGTAGGTGTGTATATATAGGGGCTGTTACCTGTAGGTGTGTGTATATAGGGGCTGTTACCTGTAGGTGTGTGTATATATAGGGTGTTGTGTGTATATAGGGGGGCTGTTACCTGTAGGTGTGTGTATATAGGGGGGGCTGTGCACCTGTATATATTGGGGGCTGTTACCTGTAGGTGTGTGTATATAGGGGGCTGTTACCTGTAGGTGTGTGTGTGTATATAGGGGGCTGTTGCAGGTGTGTGTATATATATAGGGGCTGTTACCTGTAGGTGTGTGTATAGGGGGGCTGTTACCTGTAGGTGTGGGGGGGCTGTTACCTGTAGGTGTGTGTGTGTGTATATAAGGGGGCTGTTACCTGTAGGTGTGTGTATATAGGGGGCTGTTACCTGTAGGTGTGTGTGTATATATGGGGCTGTTACCTGTAGGTGTGTGTATATGTAGGGGGCTGTTACCTGTAGGTGTGTGTATATAGGGGGCTGTTACCTGTAGGTGTGTGTGTATATAGGGGGGCACAGTACCTGTAGGTGTGTGTATATATAGGGGCTGTTACCTGTAGGTGTGTGTATATATAGGGGGCTGTGCACTGTAGGTGTGTGTGTATATAAGGGGGCTGTTACACCTGTAGGTGTGTGTATATATAGAGCTGTTACCTGTAGGTGTGTGTGTATATAGGGGCTGTTACCTGTAGGTATTGTGTATATAGGCTGTTACCTGTGGAATTGTGTGCTTGTATATAGGGGGCTGTTACCTGTAGGTGTGTGTATATATAGGGGGCTGTTACCTGTAGGTGTGTGTGGCCATATAGGGGGCTGTTACCTGTAGGTGTGTGTGTGTATAGGGGGCTGTTACCTGTAGGTGTGTGTATATAAGGGGCTGTTACCTGTAGGTGTGTGTGTATATAGGGGGCTGTTACCTGTAGGTGTGTGTATATAGGGGGCTGTTACCTGTAGGTGTGTGTGTATATATAGGGGGGCTGTTACCTGTAGGTGTGTGTATATATAGGGGGGCTGTTACCTGTAGTTGTGTGTATATAGGGGGGGCTGTTACCTGTAGGTGTGTGTGTATATAGGGGCTAGGTGTGTGTGTGTGTGTGTGTATATATAGGGGGGGGGAGGCTGTTACCTGTGTGCCGGTATCCGCTGGCTGCCCAGCCCTTTGCCCACCAGGAAGTGCACGTCGCTGAGCACCTCGTTGTTGAAGAGGAAGGTGAAGCGCTCCCGCACGGTGGTTTTGGTGGCCTGCCAGTTGTACACGGGCTCCCGGTGGAGGAGGCCTGCGGCGGCCGAGGGCGGGGGAGGGGCCGCCGGTGGGGAGATCGCCGCCTGGTTCCCGGGGGAGGAGGCCGAGGCCCCGCCGCTGTAGTTGTACGAGGAGGCCGAGGATCCGCTGCGGTTGCTGGGGGCGCTGTTACCCACCACCCCGGGGAACGACAGACCGCCGCTCCCACCCGCCGCCATCTTGGATGGGGGTGGCTCCGGAGGGTGGGGGGAGGCGTTTTGGGGCGGGGGGTCCCCGGGGCTGTTTACAAATATTAGCGGACAGCAGCGCCGCATGAGAGGGGGAGGGGGGAGGTGAGCCGCTGTTACTATGGCAACCAGCGGGGCGTGACACAGAGAAGCTAAGCGAAGGCGGGGACAGCATAGAGACTGGGGGCGGGGCTTGCGACCGTGACGACGGCATGAAGAGAACTGCACTGGAACGTGATTGGACAACAAGGCAAAAGGGGGCGCTGGAATAGTATTTTGTTACAGCCCCTTTTGTCACAGACTGTGTTGTGATTGGCTCGCTAGTAAACGCCCGCGTCCAATCACATCATCTCCTTAGGCCATGTGACCAAGCAGTTATAACTGCTGCCACTGGAGCGTTCTAGAGGAGCTGAGTGTTACCTGCTGTCATTCAAGGCTCCAGGTTCTAGAATTCTAGAACTTAGAATTCTAGAACCTGGAGCCTTGAGTGGAAGTAAAAATGTTAACCCCCTCAGTGACCAGACAGTTTTTCAATTTTCTTTCAGTTTGGGACCTGGGCTGTTTTTACATTTCTGCGGTGTTTGTGTTAAACTGTAATTTTCCTCTTACTCATTTACTGTACCCACACATTATATACCATGTTCCTCGCCATTGAATGATCTTTCTAAAGATACAGTTATTTTCGTCATATCATATAATTTACTATTTAAAATATGATGATATTTTTTTTTAAAAACACACTTTTTCTACATTTGACCTCCAAAATCTGTTACGCACCTACAACCGCCAAAAAACACCCGTGCTAAATAGTTTTTAAGTTTTGTCCTGAGTTTAGAAATACCCAATGTTAACATGTTGTTAGCTCTTTTTTTTTTGCAAGTTATAGGGCTATAAGTACAAGTAGGACATTGCTGTTTCAAAATATATATTTTTAAAATGTATCAATAGTGATATTGTGATACTGTAACACTGTTAACACTGTTATCTGTCATAAATCTCTGAATCACACCTCACATGTACATATTTTTTTAAAGTAGAAAACCCAGGGTATTCAATATGGGGTACGTCCAGTTTTTTTTAGTAGCCAGTTACTTACAAACACTGGCCAAAGTTAGCGTTTATATTTGTTTGTGCTTGAAAAATGGAAAAAAACTAATTTGAATGCTAGCTTTTGTCAAAGTGCCGTTTGTGTGTGAAAAATGCAAAAAAAAACAGCACTTTCACTGACGATATCATCGTTGTGATATGTTTTACTGTTTTGAAACACTAATATTTGTGTCCAGCGAAGTCTCCCAAGTAAAACAGTGCCCCCCACCCCCAATGTATAGGTTTTATGGTGTCCTGGACAGTTACAGGGTTAAAAATAGGGCTTGCAAACCAAATTATCTGGACTTTCTGTCAAGGGTTGTCAAGCAGGTCCCTCAAATTGTAATTAGTAAAATTATTTATGTAAAAATATTATATAATTATATTTCCACGAAATTTCAAGATATTAAGATTGCATTATATGCTGATGATGCTTTGGTAACTCTTACATCTCCACAAGAATCATTGGCAGCACTAATGGAAGAAATTGTTAATTTCTCTAATATCTCTAATTTTAAGTTAAATGTTTCAAAATCTACTGCTTTAACTATTAATTTCCCTTTGACTCAGATTAAAAGGCTATCCCAAAATTTTCAGTTTATTTGGACTGATTTAGAAATTAATTATTTGGGTCTTAGTTTCCCTGCCAATGCCTCCCATATAATGGAGAGGAATGTTATGCACCTAATGAAGGATATGAATCAAAATTTTAAAAAATGGAAAAACTTAGAAACATTATGGATAGGCAGAATTAACATCATAAACTCTTATATTTTACCAAAATGGTCGTATTTGTTCTCAATGGTTCCTCTTAAAATCCCTAAGGTGTGGCTACTAATGATACAATCTGCCATAAATAAATTTATTTGGAAAAATAAAAAGCCTAGAATAAGTCAAAAATATATTTCTAATAAATTGTCCCAGGGAGGGCTAAACTATCCAAGTATTACCAATCTTTTTTATGCCAATACTATACGACATATATATACCTTACAAGAACCACTTTTCTTCTCTGAACCTTGGTATAATTTGGAGTCTGAAGCTCTACAAGTATCCACTCTTTATTCTTATATATGGTCAGATCCTGGGAAGCTTTTAAGGGAATTGCCGAATTGCTCAATATCGTTGGCTCAATCTTTGGAAACATGGGCCGAAATTAGGAAACTTTTAGGTGTAAGCCATTTAATTCCTAGAACATGTAAATTAAATATATTAGAAAATAATGTAGAGGATTTATCATTGAGACACTGTCCTAACAAAGATATATTAACTTTATCGGATATTATGCAGGGTGATGATATCTTACCATTTCAACAGATTGTAGATAATTTCTATACTCCATCTAAAGAATTATTTACATATTTTCGTATCAAACATTATATCCAGAAACATGTTATCCAATCTTCTTTTCCTCGGGCTAAAGAATTGCAAATTCTTTTTTCATTTCAAACTGTACCCAAGGTTGTTTCGGTTGCTAATATGCTTTTTAAATGTTTAGATACTTTTCCCTACAAATTGGTTAAATCATGGGAAAATGATCTCAATTTAGTGATTTTCCCAAAGGAATGGTTTTCCTCTATAATTCTAGCAAATAAATTTGTCCATGGTCTAAACTTGACTGAGTGCCATTTTAAGTTACTCCATAGATGGTACTACACTCCGACAAGATTGGCCAAAATGTATATTTCTCAAGATTCTACCTGTTGGAGATGTGGTACCTACTCGGGTACATGTATCCATACATGGTGGTTCTGCCCAGTAGTAAAACCATTATGGGCCTGGACCTATAATATCTTTTCTGAAATATCTTTGAATGAGGTATCATTTAAAGACATAAACAAAAATCCAGTATCGGCCCTCCTTCATCTGAACTGGCCTTTTAAATCAAGTAAACATACTTGTTTAGCTATTCACTGCTTCATTGCAGCTAAAATCATTATAGCTAGACAGTGGAAATCTTCTGATCCTTTTCAGAAAATTTCCTTAATTAACCAAATTAAATTCCAACTGACAATGGAAAACGATATGGCTAAAAATTGGTCAGTGCTCTCAAAAAAAAGAGACTGGTATTCAACTTGGCTAAAAAACTGTTCTCTATTTTATGGTAATTTATAAATCTCTCAGGTGATGTGTTTATGAAGGATATTACTCCATTTGGGAAGTGGAATTCACCTTATTGTTAACATGTATCTAAATTTGTGTCTAATTACACTGTAATATGTATCTAAACTTGTGTCTATTTACACTGATATACCTCTTATTATTTTCTATAGACTATATTTCATATTTACGACTTCCTGTTTTTTGTAAAAAATTTTTTTTTTCTTCTCTCCGATTGATTGACATATCTTTACGAAAGTATCTTCTTAACATAAAAAAGATGTATTAAGATTAATCGGATTTATTTTGTATGAATGTATGTATGCACTTTTTGAACTGTCTTGTAATTATAAAACAAAATTTTCTAATAAAAAGTAATTATAAAAAAATATATTTGTAGAATTTAAATATATATATATTTATTTTTTAATTTTTTATATATATATATATATAGATATATAGATATATAGATAGATACATACATGTATTTGTAACATAAGTCTAAATGTATTTGTATTTTTATATTTAAATACAGTTAGAAGAATTTTTTTTTTTGTGAATATGATTTTTATTCATTTTGCGTATATTAATGTTCGGTGAGACGCGCAGGTCTCCATTGCATGCTAATATAAAAGGTAACAAGTTAGGCTCGCAGGCCCCATCACAAAAGGACTCGCAGGTCCCCATTTTCTGGTATTTACATTTGTTTGGGAATATAAGTTAAATAACGTTTTCATGAACTGGGTGAACATAATGCTTTGTAATCGTCCTTGAACCAGATTAATCAGCCTTTGATTAGGTGTCAGTGTTTGTAGGCTACCCCTATGGCCCCTGTCCACGGCGTCTCACAGGGCCCTGTGTCCTTAGCTATGTGTCATCGTCCGTGGTGGGCTTGTGTTTTCCCCCGTTATTACTATCGGTGTTTCCCGTGTTTAACCAGGGGAATGGTGGTATTGCGGGTAGAGGGTACCCTTACCTTGGGTGTGTGGATACTGCATTAGCCGTGTCATTGCTGGGCCTGTCCAGGGTTCCCTCAGGTGTTCGCATATTTTGGCTTTGGAGTGACGTCCCGGGCTGGTCTGGGTGTAAGTACCAGCTCGTGTTTGTTGATCGTTCCTAATTATGGTTTCCCTTGTCGCTATGGGTGCGGTGGGGATGATTCAGTCAAAGATGATGCTCGGGTATTTCGAAGGGGGCAAGTTCCGTCCAGTTTGTCTGTCGATCGTCTAGCGTCGTCTGGGGTGTGTGTTCTGAGTACTATCTGTCTGTGTCGTGGTTTCCGTTAGTGTTAGGCCTGAGTTCTAATTGGAACTCTTCTTTTGCCATCTCTAGAATCCAGTGCGTCCAGATGCTCATGTAGGTAGTGGGTGTAGTGTTGGCTGTCATGGTCAGTTCCTCTATCGACCTTAGTTCTTCCATTTGGCTAAACCAGGTCAAAAGTGGGGGTGTAACTGTTTGTTTCCAGAATTGGGGGAGCACTCGTTTGGCCACGTTAAGTATTCTAATGGTCATGGATTTTTTGTATTTGGATCGGGGAACTGTTGTGTGGTGTAGGAGCATCGCTGCCGGTTCCAGGGGGGGGGGCGCGTCCGCGAACTTCTCTAGCATTTTGTGTATCCTCTTCCAGTATGGTTGGATCAACGCGCAATCCCACCAGATGTGTTTCGTGGTGCCCACCTCAATAGGTACCTGCCTTCATCGTCCGACAAGCAGCCCCCCTCCTGGAACGGCACCCTCTTATGGAAAAGTATTGCTGCTCCCCTAGCTTTCGCCCCGTGGTAGTCACTGTAGAATCCTTGTGTGTAGTGTTGGTTTGTTAGTTTGGGTCTGGCCCCTTTCTGAAAGTGTGTTTCCTGCAACATGACTATCGAGGCCCTTTGTTTATGAAAGTCTCTCAGTGCTCCTGATCTCTTCTCTGGTTTGTTCAGGCCTTTGGCATTGATCGTGAGAATATGCAGCGGGGCGGGAGTCAGTGTCATGTCGTTTGGTCAGTCGGCTGTTGGGTGGTGCTGTATGGGTGTCGTTGTCCAAGTCCCTGCTGTGTGTGTGTACCAGGTGTGGCCTGTTCGTGGTCAGTTTGAGGACAAGGTGTTAGGGTTCAAGGTGGGGTAGAGAGAGGGATAAGGTATCGTGGGATTCGTGGAGATGCCCTGTGATCTCCAGTGGGTGTGTTCCGGTCTCGGGACCGTTAGGTGTAGACGTCGGGGAGTTTCAATCCACGGTGCCACCAGTGGCTCCCGTGAGTGACTCACCGTCTGAGTGACGTCTCTCCTACTGGGCAGTGGTAGGGTGTATCGGTGTCGGTCTTCCGTACGGCCAGTCGGGTCCCATTTCGCCCCTTTTTGGCTCCCGGATGCTACCTCAATGGGATGTGATGGTCTTCTCCGCCTCGGGGTGTGTTGGCTCGAGAGCCGGCGTGTGTGTTGCACAGCATGTCTGTTCAAGGTACCGTAGTAAGGCATAAACCGTAACAATAACATATAGATTAAATTCACAACAGGTGATAACAAGTAGTTGACATTTCTACCATGGTGCAGGGCTGCACTTCCACCCTCTCCCCCCCGCTCCCCTCTCCCTCCGTTGGGTGGCTTATCTAGTGTGAGCAAACCCGTCCCTCGTTCCTTTACTCTCTGGGGTTGGGGGCACCCTCATCCGGGGTCAGGGCGAGGGCACTTGTGTCTCTGGAATCGTTTTAATCAATCTGGGTGTGCTCACTCGGGTGGTCGCTTACGTGTCCGTGCCCTCCTTGTCACATGTCTAGAACGTGTGGCTGATCTATGGGCTAGTCTGGATTGTGTGGCCTGGTTGCGACCTTACCCTCCTTCCCCACCGTATCTTATCAGCGTCCCCACCCCGGGTGTGCCCCGCCGGCGCCGTCCCCCGCCTGCTCCCCGAGGTTCATCACAGGGTAGGCGAACGGCGGCGGCCGGGCCCAGCCGGGGGGGTGGCGCCCCCCTGATCCCCTAGACCCAAGTGTGTGGGCCTGATGTTGCTCGTCTCCCTTGCCCCTTGCATTATTATAGGAAGATCAAATTAGTCCAGTAGGCCACAGGGCACCGCACGGACGGGCCCCTGCGGCCCAGGGGCGCCCCCCGGTGTTTCTCTGCTGGTGTGGCTGGACGTGTCTCTTGTGGGAGGTGTCCCTGCGGTTGTGTGGCCCAGTGGCGGCCGCTCCCAACCCTCTCTCCCGCAACCCTTGTGTCCCCGGGTGTGCCCCGCCGGCGCCATCCCCTGTCTGCTCCCCGAGGTTCATCGCAGGGCGGGCAAACGGCGGCGGCCGGACCCAGCCGGGGGGTGGACACTCTATATTCTCCTAACCCTATATATGTGGATCAGATGTCCCTCGTTACCCTTGCACCTTGCGTTATCATAAAAAGGTTAAATTAGTCCATTAGGTCACAGGGCTCCGCATGGCCGGGCTCCTGTGTCCCAGGTGCGCCCCCCGGTGCTTCTCTGCTTATGTGGCTGGGTGTGTCTCCCATGGGAGGTATACTTGCGGTTCGGATGGGTCAGCGCATTGTGTCCATAGTCTCTGGATCTGGAAATCGGGTATGGAGGTGTGTGTCTGGTCCACGGGTGGGTCGAGGTGAGGCCCAGGATGGAAGGTAGGTGGCGCGCAGTCCCTTATATGTTGGCGCCCGTGGGGCGCGTGGTCTGCTGTCTAGTTCTTCGTGGCCTGGAGGGCTGTTGCGACTGGCGGTGTGCTTCGGGTGAAAACTCGTAGAAGGACATCGGGTCCGGCCAGGTCAGCTGTATGTGCGGTAGTTGTAGTTCCCGGGCAATGTCCCTCATATCGCCGTCGTTCTTCACTGCGAAGGAGCCGGTGCTTGTGGTGACCTGTATGCCAGTGGGGAAGTTCCACCGATACCTGATCTTGTTGGCTTGTAGTGTGCGTGTAAAAGGGCGCAATGCCCGTCGGTACGCCAGGGTCGCTGGAGATAGGTCTGGGTATAGTTGTAGTTCCGCGCCATGATGAAGGATTTGTTTTTTCTCCCTAGCGCTCTTCAGGATGTCTTCCTTCACTTGAAAGTGTAGTAAACAGCATATCACGTCCCTTGGGGGGGACTCCGGAGGGCCTCTGGGTCTGAGGGCTCTGTGTGCCCTAACGAAATCAATAGGCGTCGTGTTCGGCCGCTGTAGGAGGGAGTTGAAGATTTCCGTGAGGGAATCTTGTATTGGGGTTGTCTGGTCAAGTTCCTCAGGCAGGCCCCGAATTCTGATATTCTGCCGCCTCCCCCTATTATCGAGGTCTTCCATGTGGAGGGCCATTTGGCGCAGTTGTAGCGTCTGCCGCTGTATTACGTTTGCGGTGGCGTTTTGTGCTGATGTCACATGGTCACAGTCTGCCTCCAACAATGCTAGCTTATGGTGTAGCCCCTGCATGTCCTCCCTCAAGGCATGGAGTTCCCCTGTTATGGACTTGTGAAGGGCGGCATTTGCCTCTTTAAGGTCAGCTTTCGTGGGTAGGTTGCTCAATAGGGATGCCCAGTCCAGCTGGGATGGGGGTAGGTCAGGTGTAAGTAGTACCTGTTCGTGATGTCTGCTGCCTGGTGAGGGCGGGCGGGCCAGGCCCGAGGCCTCCGAGTCACTGGAGGCCTGAGAGACGTGATCCGCTTGGGTCAGGAGGTATTGTCTCATGCCCGGCATCTGGGACCCCCTGGGAGTGTTGGTGGCCGCTGCCGCTTGCTGTTGCGGTTTGTTTTGCCCATTTTGCTGTGTGTAGGGCTAGTGAGGCGGGTAATAGTGCAGAGCCTGCAGGGAGCTTCGGGTTCACGCCTCCATTCCGATCGGCGTCCAAGCCACGCCCCCAGTTAGAAGAAATTTAAACTGGTGTGTACATATATTTTTTTTTAATAAATTTTTTTTAAAAAAATTCTATTTATTTATATTTTATTTTTATTATATATATTTATTCTAAGTGTATTTTAATATTTATATATATATATATATATATATATATATATATATTTTCTAAGTGTATTTTAATATTTATATATATATATATTCATATTAAAATACACTTAGAATAATGGATTGTGTATATGCATATAAAAGTACTTAGATCATATATATATATATATATATATTCATATACATATGTAATCTAAGTACTTTTATCAACTATATTAAACTTTTTAATAACTTTTATTTACTTTGTAAACTTTTGTGCAGGCATGAGGGGGACGAGAGCTGAGGCACTCCCCCTGCACTGCACTATTCCGTCCATGTGATAGCGATGACCCCGCAATCACATGGCCTGGGGATGCCGGAACAGCCGCAGGGGGACTGCCTGGGATGCCAGACAAGTCCCCCACATCGTGATCGCCATTAGGGGATCACCAGTGATCAGGTAAGTACATATTTGGGATCGGACGTACCAGGTACTTCCGCGGTCGTTAACAACTGTTTTTTGTTGGACGTACCTGGTATGGTAGGCCATTCCTTCTTTGGAAATTGCATAATCCAATAAAGCATGCAAAATAACATATAACCATTGTCAATGAAGGTTAACACAGTATTATTATTTTTTAAAGTTTTAGCAAAAACTTTGCAATATAGGTCAGTAGTGGCACAAGGTTTTGTCAATACACACTTGATATTGTGAGGATATTTATGGGGTGATAAATATTACAAATAATATTTTCATAAAAATTATCAAAAATGTATTTCATTTTTATTATATCAAAAATTGATATATTGGCACTGTTTTCCCGATTATATTAATCTAAAGCAAAAGGTTACCCACGAACCTTTATACACCCTTGAGTATGTTTATCAGAGGATTTATGTTTCACACATTAATCACAAACTAATTATAAAAATATAATTTATTGTGACAAATAATATGTAATATGCGTGATAACAATCAGTGAATTATTAAGTATAAAATAATTATACGATAAGGCAATGGTTTAACACAGTTTACAGACAGCTAAATAGCAACATTTATATCGACAAATTTCAACAAGATTTATGACAAGATACTTCACTTTGAAACCAGCTTGTTAAACATTCCTTAACACAGCATCAGTTTAAAATTCCTTTACATAGAACTCTTTGCATCATCACAGGAGCACAGCACAGAACAATAAAAATTTTAACTGCCCGTGAGTTAACTTCTCACTATTGGCTACAATTCTCACAGGCAAGATATCCTTTTTATATAGCAATTTTACAAATACAATATTTTTCATACCAGATCATTTTACCATTCCTTTTCACCCAAAAACTAACCAGATTTTACGTTTGCAGAATTTTAACTTTCCTAATTAAAGATTACTATCCCTAATTCAGAACAAGTCAATATATCTGGGTAAAAGTTCAGTATTCTAATTTTGGCAAATTACCAGTGAATATATTGTTTAATTATTCCACCTGCAGGAATGAAATTTTTATAACCAAATATTCCTTAATTAACTATGATTTCTAAGTTAGAAACCTGACCAACCTTCACCCATATATATTCAGCTTTTACTAAAGTTAGTTACCGTATATACTCGAGTATAAATCGACCCGAATATAAGCCGAGGCCCCTAATTTTAGCACAAAAAACTGGGAAAACTTATTGACTCGAGTCAGTGGCGGATCCAGAGCCTGATCTCGGGAGGGGCACTTGTAGATTATTTAAATAAATAATCCAGGCACAATAACCACTACAGCTCAGTGTAGTAGTTATGGTGTCAGTAGTGCCAGGATTCCACCCCAGAGTAAGTAGTCATACCGTTTAAGAACAGTTTGACAACTTACCTGGGATCTGCTGGGATATAGGGTATAGGAGCAGTGGTGTGTGTTAAGGGTGAAGTGTGTGAGTGCGGCAGTGTATGTCAGGGACAGTGTTTGTGGGGCAGTGTGTGTATGGGGACAGTGTTTGTGGGGCAGTGTGTGTGTATAGGGGGCAGTGTGTGTAAGGGGACAGTGTTTGTGGGGCAGTGTGTGTATGGGGACAGTGTTTGTGGGGCAGTGTGTGTGTATGGGGGCAGTGCGTGTATTGGGACAGTGTGTGTATGGGGATAGTGTTTGTGGGGCAGTGTGTGTATGGGGGGGCAGTGTGTATATGGGGACAATGTTTGTGGGGAAGTGTGTGTATGGGGGCAGTGTGTGTGTATGGGGACAGTGTTTGTGGGGCAGT
>OW240916.1:31377909-31574948 GCA_933207985.1 Pelobates cultripes
TTTTTATTGCAAAAAAGGTGGGGTGGGGGGGGGCATGTATAAATATATAAACACTATAGTGTTCCTTTAACCTGAATATTGCACCTTTTATATATTGTGTATGCTGTTTACATTTGTGGTGGTGTGGAGCAATATATATAGATATATACATATATATATTGGAAATGCATATGTTGTATTTCTTCTCCTGTTCCTCCAAAATGCTATGTTTTATTTATAGCTTCAGCAGTGAAAGAGAGAAGATGTAAGTGAGGTCTATGTGTTTAGAATTCTTCTACTCTTATTAACAAAAGAAGCGATGTCTCACAAGTATAAAAATAAAATATGCACTTTTTGTTTGTCTTATTTACTTGTCCCTTTAAATATGTTAAAACTACAAAGTGTTCCAAGTAAATATGTTGACAATATATGGTGCCCAGGCAGAATATGTCTAGGTTCATTGTTACCTTGTCTTACCTTTTATCATACATCAAGAGCTTCCCTGCAGTGCTTTTGTGCAAAAATATATGGATATTTCGTCTTAAGGATGTTATTTTCTGAAGACCAATCTAGCAAGGAGAAAAAAACACAGTGACCTTTTCCAGCTTCTTTTTTTCAGCTACCTTTCAAGAACACATTTTACTGCCTTAACTCCATTAGTGTTAAGGTTTATATTACAGTAGAGAGTACTACATCTGCTCGCTCTTTTAAGAGTATTCTTCTCTACTTTCCTTATCTTCTTTTAAATTACAGTACAGAGAGCCAGCGGAATTGCAGAAGCTATTCCGAATTTCCTAGTAGCAAGAACAAAGGTATTGAAATGGGCATAAAAGGGTAGGCGCACAAAGCATCTGCCAAGTGAAAGCATGACCATGGTATCTAAGCCCTGAGAAATTGGAACATGGGTAATGTATTACTTTGCTCGCACTAAGATTCATGGCTCCATTTAGACTTTTTTATAACTAAGAGAAAGATATTGAAAATTAATTGTCTCTGAGAGGTAATGAGTTTGCCTCTGCTGTAATTCACACTGGAAAAGGCTTTTTGAGAAGTGGTTTCTGAGATCAATAGCACAAAAGGGTCAATTGTAAGTGAAAGCATCATATTAAAACAATAAGGTTGTCTAGGACTGGCCTCAATCTCTAAAGAGCCACTGGGTATACTCAGACTCCCAGTTTTTGTAATTGACATTAACTTGATTGAACAACTTATCAGGTTGTTCATTTTAAACGTGAAGGCCAATACTGCATATGCAGACACGACGTCTGGGGTGCTCCCGTTAAATAAATTATAAAATAATAAATACCTAAGTTGATCACAATATGTCTTTAGATAATTAATGATATGTTAGTGGCTGCCAGTGATGTCATCACAATTACACCATTGCAATATATTTGACCATATTTCTATATTATTGGTTTGCAGAAAAATTGGATCTATGTCTTCTTATGTTAGGCAGTCAAACTTAAGCACACGTGAAAGATTTATCAACACATTAATGGAACCACTTTCAGTCACACTGAAAATAAATTTCATCTTATGAAACAAAACCTTGAAAATAAGCTAATGAATTTGCGTGCGTGCAGAACAAACGATACACAGGGCCAGATTAAGAGCCCATTGGGCCTGGTGCTGACAATTATTTATTACAGAATCTTTTTGATAGAAAACACTAAAACAGTTATACCTCCCAAGTGTCATGTAACTGTAACTATAAGAGGACACATACCCTATTAATCTCTAGTTTAAATATTTTAAGTAAATCCAGACCCCCTAACAGCAGTGTCCGGTGTAGCAGGATTTCGGTGGGCGGGGTAAAAGGGTGGGCCACTGACGTCAATCACTTAACCGCTCAATGGGACAAACATGTTCAAAAAGGTGTTGTGTCTGCACAAATAATTAGATGATCAGATTGGCATGAATGCACGTCAGGCAGCCTGCCAATAATGCAGGATGACCTACCAAGGGCATACTGTGCAGACAGCACCTTCAGATTGGTATAAATGAGTCTAATGATGCACTAGCTCTACACTTTATAAGGACTATCCCCTAACCCTTTTTAGTCCACTCCTCTCCTAACCTTCTTACTAGCAGGCAGAATCTCCTGCTATACAGTCTAGGACAGAGAAAAAGTGTATGTAGTGAGAATAGAAAAAAGGGAACATGCCACAGTGTTAGAGAGACTGAGGCAGCAAGAACATTTGCATAGTGCGCAAAGTCAGCTTTACCTTAACTAATTTCATTGTCAGCTAGTCCACACCAGCTTTGTTCTCTTACGTTTCCATGCTTCAGCAAGAGCATGTGAAGATTAGTAAAAAAACAAAAAAAATTGCAGCTCCATCAGGCCTATGTTAATTCGGTCCTGACGATACAAACACATCTCTTGAGTCAATGATATGTGGATGTAACTTCACCAAACTAAAACAATCCAATTTTTGGTGAGAAATTAAAGCAAATGATACACATGAGCAAAATATAAACAAGTTGGTACACTGTAAGTGAAAACATACACAAAATACCAATGTATGTATGCCAACCAGGATAATCTATACAATATAAAAACACAGCATAGAGCTTTCATAGAAACGTATAAAAGTGTAGCAAATTCTAATGAAATCACACTCACACTGTATAGAGCTGTATCAGGCCTTAACTCCATTAGTGTTACAGGTCCCAGGGTGTCTTTACAGGCTTCGGTGTCATAAACTCCCGGTTCGGCTACCAAATGTTGACTGGAGAAGGAGCCTCCAACGTAAGTACAAACAAATTTATTGTGAATATAAAATAATTAAACATAAGGTGATACTGTAGGGACAATACATTTTATAATTTTATTTTTAATTGTTTTATATTCACAATAAAGTTATTCTCCTACATCCCTCTTACCGGTCACTGGTAAAGGCAACTGGTGCCAAGATGCAAAATAATATACCATCACTGCTACCTATTACTGAGAAGCCAGAGAGAGGAGCTGGAAGTAAACTGTGTGAGCCAATGCACAACTTCACTGCTTCCCACCTCTAAATACTTTGTAATTGCTATGTGTGTCTATGAATGAATGTGACTGTGTGTTGGTGTATGTCTATGCATGTGTCACGGCAAGTGTGCATAACTTATATTTGCACTATGGAATATTGCCCTTTAATGTAATTTGTGTACTGCATAGATAATCTTCTCGCCTGGTAAAGATGGAATAATGGCAATGCCAAAAGGGGTTAATTTGATTGTATGGAAGGTGTATAGTCTTAATTCCTTTTGAAGCTGGGACCCCCACAGAGATCAGATGACAGAAGGGGTAATGTAAATTGCACAGGAATGTGAAAGCTGCAAGGTGTTAGATTCTGCACCTGACAAACCTGAAGGTCTGGCTTCAGGCATATGGAATGCACCTCTTATGTATCCTCTTATGTTAATGGTCATTAGCCTTGTTCCAGTATCATATCCAAAAGGAAAAAAACATTAATACTTATCAACAGAATAGAAATTAAGCCTAATTTTTGCTATATTTGGAATGTGAACAAGCCCAAACATGAGTGGCATAACTTGACCATAGGGGAATGAATTGTGATGTCCGGCATATTGGGTCAAAAGTACGTTGTGCAACATATCTATAGAATGGGAAAATAATAACAAATTCGTAGATGCAATTATTATTTATGTGGCAGGTACATAAGAGAAGATAGAGCCAAATGTTTGGCTGGTCACTTAGGGTCTCTGTAGATACGCCTTAGCTCCACCTCTGGGTAATCCAGAGGCTACATTGAGACTGATATGTGCATTGTGCTTGCTTGGGACCAGAATCTAATTCTAAGTGAGTCACCATCCTTCATACCAGAATCCCTCTGGGGCAGAAGTATTTACTTTGAAGAGCTGAGTAAGTGATTAGGACTTTCTGTTATTTTACCCCTTTTGTTTTTATCTGTTGTTGGTGTAAATAATTATTTTCTTCATCTATTTTTTGTATGCACTGTGACTATTTTTTTGCTCATAATAAATATTAAGTTCTGCCTTTGGTTGATTAAGAATCACGTTACCTGCAGAGACTAATTAGTATTTTTGCAATTCCTTAAATATTGTGCTAAGTTGTATTTGGTGGGATTTTATTATTAAGTTTACCTGGGGTACCAAGGCACCCCATTTATAAATTGTCTTGATGGTGGCAGAGTTAAAATAGTAATAGGTATATTATTATGTTTAAGTGTGGGTGGTGTTTTGTCATTATTTACGGACTAGTGCAGACAAATAGTGAACTTTACCCTTTCACCACCACAACTATGTCATGCATACTCTTGAATTAGGGTGCGTTCGTGACAGCATGTATGTATCATTTTAAAACAGTGCTCTTTTCCTTTCATTGTCCTTGCTGTTTATAAAGGTGGTCTTTGGTATTTCTTCTTTGGGAAGGTAACCTGCCTGAGCTCTTTATATTCTGTGATTCACCTGCTCATATTTAGCTTGTGTACAGTGGCGTACATACCAGGGTCGCAGGGGTCGCGGCTGCGACCGGGCCCGGCCCACCAGGGGGCCCGGCCGCCCCTGCGACCCGGTATGTACGCCCAGGGCCAGCCTCTTCCCCTGGAGGGCCAGGAGCCGACCACCCCAGGGCCCCCCGAGGCTGGCCCTGCTGACCCCAGGCAGGCGGGTGGCCGGTCCGGCAGGCGGGCGCGCGAGGAAGCACTGAGTGCTCCCTCTTCAGCTCCCTCGCGCACCGCAATGATACCGGAGCCGGAAGATGACGTCATCTTCCGGCGCCGGCATCAGCAGCGCGCGAGCTGAAAGAGGAAGCACTGAGTGCTTCCTCGCGCACCCGCCAGCCGGACCGGCCACCCGCCCAGCAGCAGCAGCACTGGACCCCAGGGAATCCCCCCAGCACTCCAAAAGGTAAGGAGGCTGGGGGGATTAAATTAAAAAAAAAAAAAAAATAGTGTTAGTGTTTGAGTGTGTGTGAGTGTTAGAGTGAGTGTTAGTGTGTGAGTGTTAGTGAGTGTTAGTGTGTGTGTGAGTGTTAGTGTGTGTGTCTGCTAGTGAGTGTTAGTGTGTGTGAGTGGTAGTGAGTGTTAGTGTGTGTGTCTGCTAGTGAGTGTTAGTGTGTGTGTGTGTGTGTCTGCTAGTGAGTGTCAGTGAGTGTGTTACTGTGTGTGTCTTACTGAGTGTGTGTGTGTTAGTGAGTCTGTTTGATGTCTGTTAGTGAGTGTGTGTTTGTCAATGAGAGTGTATGTTTTGTAAGTGAGTGTGTATGTATGTCTGTCGCTGACTGTGTCTCTGTCAGTAAATGTGTGTGTCTGTTAGCTAGTGTGTATGCGTCTGTAAGTGAGAGTGTGTGTGTCTTCAGCACTTACCTTTCTCCAGCGCCGGACTCCCTTGGCGCTGGGGATCCCTCAGCCTCTCAGCTCCGAATGCGACCGCGCACGCATTCAAACCGCCCATAGGAAAGCATTACTCAATGCTTTCCTATGGACGTTCAGTGTGCTCCTCTAGCGGCTGTCAGTGAGACAGCCACTAGAGGCTGGATTAACCCTCAGTGAAACATAGCAGTTTCTCTGAAACTGCTATGTTTTCAGCTGCAGGTTTAAAACTAGAGGGGCCTGACACCCAGACAACTTCATTGAGCTGATGTGATCTGGGTGTCTGTAGTGGTCCTTTAAAGGACCACTATAGTGCCAGAAAAACATACTCGTTTTCCTGGCACTATAGTGCCTTGAGGGTGCCCCCACCCTCAGGGGCCCCCTCCCACCCAGCTCTGGAAAGGGGTAAAACTTACCTTTTTCCAGCGCTGGGCGGAGAGCTCTCCTCCTCCGATCCTCCTCTTCTCCTCCCCGTCGGCTGTATGCGCACGCGCGGCAAGAGCTGCGCGCGCATTCAGCCGGTCACATAGGAAAGCATTCATAATGCTTTCCTATGGACGCTGGCGTGCTCTCACTGTGAAAATCACAGTGAGAAGCACGCAAGCGCCTCTAGCGGCTGTCAATGAGACAGCCAGCTAGAGGAAATAGGGGAAGGCTTAACCCATTCATAAACATAGCAGTTTCTCTGAAACTGCTATGTTTATGAAAAAATGGGTTAACCCTAGCTGGACCTGGCACCCAGACCACTTCATTAAGCTGAAGTGGTCTGGGTGCCTAGAGTGGTCCTTTAAGTGTGTGTGCATCTGCATGCACTGGCGTACATACCGCGGTCGCAGGGGTCGCAGCCCTGTAACCCCTGCGACCAGGTGCCCACCGCCATGTGTTGCGGTCCGGCCCGCGCGCGCGGGGGGCCCACGGATCAATTTTCGCACCGGGGCCCCAGGGGTCGTGTGTACGCCACTGCAGATGGTATATGGTCTTTTTTTTAGTTACTGGATGGGCCCCTCCCAGCTTTGTCCAAAATGTCCCCTTTTACTAAACTACAAACTGAAATGTTTAATTTACCTTAGAACTAAAGATTTAATCAAGCCTAGATATCAGGGTGGACAGTGATTAAAATAAGTAATAATAAAATAGGGACATAATTAATTAAAGTCTATTTGCTTGATTAGACTTTAGGGAGGCACTCTAGGCCACCTACTGGCCATCTTCGGGAGTTACATTGATAATACATTGTTTATAACAGATAGAAGTAGGATTGCTTACCCTATTTTAATATATTTATTGCTATAAGGTTTTATTTTATGTATAAATATATTAAAAGTTAAGTTTTCTTATTAGACCCATAAAGATTATTTTGATACAATTACCCTCTGGTGACACCTATTGGTAGGTTTTTGGTTTAACACTTTTAAAAAAAACAAAACAGAAAACGTTTTTTCATCCACCAAATGCTGACTAATAAAATTAGCTCACCCCCTTACACCTATCTTACTACTCCTAGACTGGAACCTATTATTGAGCAGCCTTGTCGAAGTCCCATATTAGACACTGCTTGAGTCAAATAGATTGTACACTCCTTTCAATCCCAAAGCCCCTGAAAACTTCCGAATGATAGACTCAGCATTTGTCAGCCAGGCCCAAGGTGATAGTAAAAGGAAATTACAGAAATTAGAGGGATTTGCAGGGATGTCCATATTACAGCTAATGGAGATTGCAAATACAGTATATATGAATAGGGAGACGGAGGAAGAACGTAAAATGAGGAAAAAGGCAGATATGCTAGCGGTAGCTATCTTAAGTGTAGAAAGACAGGGAAGTGAATAGAGGAGACGAGAATAGGCTGAGCAAGGGACCTTTAAGTAGGAATTAATGTGCGTATTGTAGAAAGGAGGGACATTGGAAGAGTGAGTGTCCACAGAGAGAGCAGTATCAAGGTGATAGACAAGGAGAGAGAAGGGTACGAGGAGGTTATAGTGGTAGTTATAGAAGAAGAGGAAGTTTTAGAGGGAATGGTGGGAATAGTAGAGGAAGTGTTCAAGGAGACAGATACTATCCACCCACGCAGAGACCTAGAGAAAGAGAGGATAGAGATTTTGTGGGTCTGGCTGATACTATCATGGAAGACTATTGATACCGACCGGGCTCCATCCCACTTGGTCGAGCGGAGCCTATGGTCGATGTAGCAATAGGGGGAAAGAGAAGTTCTTTCATGATCGACAGGGGTGCTGAACATTCTGTGGTGACTAAGATGGTGGCTCCGCCTTCGGGGAAGACTATAACTGTGATAGGAGCTACTGGGAGAAGTGCAGCTAGACCGGTTCTTAAGAGTCGCACTTGTATTCTGGGAGGCCATGTGGTGAAGCATTAGTTCCTATATATGCCAGAGTGTCCGATTCAACTTTTAGGACGAGATCTATTATCGAAGCTTTAAGCTCAGATAACCTTTTACCTAATGGATCAACATCTCTGAAGTTTAAGAGATTACCAGGCATAATGGCGATATCGGTGCCAAGGGAAGAAGAATGATGCTTCTATTCCATAGTGACAAGTATTAACCCTAAAAGTGATGAATCCTTATTTGACATTCCAGGAGTATGGGAAGAAAATAATCCTCCAGGACTTGTTCGTAATATCCCACCAATACATATTGAGTTAAAGCTCGGGGTGTATCCTGTTAGCCTTTGTATGTTGTTCTTTTATCTACCCCAACAGCTGTAAAGGTGGCGGAAGTGACTCCTTGGATTCATCATTCTAAGGTTAAACCAGCGGCAGACTCTTGGCAAGCTACTCCAGATCCTGAGAATCCTTGCAGGACCCGGTTGAAGCGTGCAACTCAGTCGGAGTGACGAGGGGATATCGAGACATTCTAGTTAAAAGTCTACAAAGATCATCAAGTAGGTGTTTTGACGGCCATAATAAAGCCTGACCACCTGCCTACGTGTCATAGCCAGAGTATCTTGAAGGGATCTCTGTGAAGGAAAGTGAGGATCAGAAGAACAACATCCTTGCAGCCCTCACAATCGGGAAGCTGAGAGGCCATCGCACGGTCGAAGAAAAATGAGGATTTCAGGAATAATGTGTTTTATTGTGTCTTAGTATTTTTATGATTTTTCAGGAAGGTAGGAGTACAGACATACCGAATTGCGATAGTTGCATTAAGACTACTAAAACAGGTAACCAAATATCCCAAACTCTCATCTGGCACTCACAGTATGAATGTAAGGGATCTGTATCTAAATGTAGATATTTGGATATTGATTATAGTGTGTGCAAGCCAATATCAGGAGAGTCTAAATGTTTTGATCCCCATTTCCAACCCCGTACAATTTGGTTGGTAATTCGGAATAGTAACTCCCAGGGGACATTAATAAATAGGACTGTGATAAGCACCATACATTCCACGGGTATTCTACTATTTGATGCATGTAAGGCGATTTCGGGTAGTGGAAGACTTTGGAATGTATGTGGTAATCTTAAATGGGAACGAACTTATGGGTTTAATGATAAATACTTATGTCCCAGTAAAAGATCTACTGATCCTGATTGCCCAAATAGAGACTAACTTCTGCCCCTATTGGTCATGTGTAGGTTGGGCAACCTGGGAAAAACAGTGGATCAAGATATGATTATCCAAAGGTTGCCTACCACACCATACTGTAAAACTATGTGTGTAACCCCGTTCACATGACCATTTCCAATCTGCAGTACTTTATTGACAGGTTTGGAGGTCTGTTTGGGTTCCAAATATATGGCACAGGAGTAGATCCAGGAACAATAATATATGTAGGTCTTGAAACTGAGACAGTGGCAACTCAAACTCATCAGGTTTCTCATTCCTTCTATGAGGAGATGAGTATTGAGGATAAAATTCCCCATAATGTTAACAACCTATTTATTGATTTGGCTGAGGGTATTGCAGGTAGTCTTAATGTAACTAATTGCTATGTGTGTGGAGGTACTAATATGGGAGACCAGTGGCCATGGGAGGCAAAGGAAATATGGTACCCTGGCTCTGAGACATATGAACAACAGATACCTTTCCAGTCTGATCATCAAGTAAGTACTAGAAGTAAATCAGAATGGTGGTTAAAAACCTCCATTATAGGTCATGTTTGTATAGCCAGGAAAGGGACAATGTATAACACGTCTGTAGGTGAGCTAACTTGCTTGGGACAAAAAGCCTATAATGTTAATACTAAAAATACTACTTGGTGGTCAGCTTCAAATGTCTCGGAACCTACTAATCCGTTTGCCAATTACACTCATTTAAAGGAGGTATGGTTTGACTTATCGGCTACATCTAGTTGGAAAGCCCCAGCAAATTTATACTGGATTTGTGGTAATAAAACTTATTCGGAGTTACCACAAGATTGGGAAGGGGCATGTGTATTAGGTATGCCAAAGCCATCCTTCTTGTTGCCGATCGAAACAGGAGAGACCTTGGGAGTTAAGGTTTACGATGTAAATCATAAAAGGGAGAGAGCATCCTTGAATATAGGTAGCTGGGAAGATAATGAGTGGCCCCCTCAACGTATTATTAATTATTATGGACCTGCTACTTGGGCAGAAGATGGCACTTATGGATATAGAACTCCGATTATATATGCTCAACCGCATTATTAGACTACAGGCGGTAGTTGAGATTATTATTAATGAGACAGCTCAAGTGCTTAATCTTCTAGCTAAGCAAAATACCAAGATGTGATCAGCCATATACCAGAATAGGCTAGCCCTTGATTACTTACTAGCAGTAGAAGGAGGTGTATGCGGAAAGTTTAATCTAAGTAACTGTTGTCTGCACATAGATGATGAAGGGCAGGCAGTGGCTGAACTTACAAGCCACATGGTTAAATTTGTGCATGTACCTACTCAGGTCTGGAATGGGTATAACCTAAGTAGTTGGTTTGGAAGTTGGTATGAGCAGCTTGGAGGAATTAAGACATTAGTAGGAGGAGTAGAATTTATTATATTTTTTTGTGCCTCCTCCTGCCCTGTCTAATTCCACTAGTGGTAAGGTCCCTACGTAGCATTATAGAGAGTACTATAGAGAGAAAGACAGCTGCTCATGTAATGGCTGTCTGGAAGATATGATCCCCTAGCCCGAAGAGAATATATTCAGGATGAAGAATGTTGAAGGAGTTTTTAAGATGCTTACAAGGTCTACTCTGGTTCAATGGCTACTTGAGAGATGTAGGTAAAACTGTGATTGGTGATGCATCTGGAATAATGTTATATCAGAGGCATCAAAGGGGGGAATGTGATGGGATTCCAGCATGGTCAAAATTTAGTAGGCCAAAATCTCCATGTGGCATATGTGTATGTTGTGTCAGTTGGTTAGCTACATGTAGCTAGGATACTGTCATCAGTGTACTGAGCATGTGCAGGAATGCAGGAACTGAAATTGCACTTATTTCCTTTGTCTTGGATGAGCCATGTGGTTTGACTAGATGTACAAGTCTATATTCTGCTCATTGATTGGTTAAAGGTATATGTGGGTGTAGCTATTAATGGGAGGAGTTATAGTGCTATATAAGGAATGTACACTATGTGTTGGTCTCTCAGATCTTTTGGAACAGGAGTTCATCTGAGACCCGATCGGTAATGTGAATAAAGGCCTGTTACTTCCTGAAGACCTGTGTCCAATATTTCTGTGTTTGGCTTCTGCATGCTTACACTGCAACAGTAATACTCACATAGTTGCGTATGAATGCATTTTTCCAAGATTTTTGGTAAAACAGGGAGCAATGATATCAGAAATAGTTAGAAACGAAAGTAATGTCACCACTTTTATTGATAGCTGCTACTTTAATGCTCCTAGTCCGCGCATGCGCATGCGGAGACTTAGCCTAGCTGGAGGAGGTGCTAGAAAGAGGTAAGTAAAAAAACAAAACATGTGATACGGTTATTTATTGACTTACAGAATACAGTCATACATACTGTATGTCTATTACATGAAGTTTACATCTTTGTCATAAAGTGCATCATTTGGTATATACTTCGCCTTATTCTGTTTTTAACAGATTTAAAGACGTATACACCGTATATAATTGTGACAATTTATATCACAAATAGGAAACAGTTCCTCATACCGTTTTCCTATATCACCCTTACAGTTTGAATCTTTGAGCTAAAAGCATATTATTTGGTGTGTAGTAAGTTAGACTCTGCCTCTAGCAGATTTAAAGCCATACACCCCATATATGTAAGTGCTGCATTTCTCCTGAACCATCAGAATATACAAAAAGCCTTTCTGAGTAAATTGACTCCTGGACCCACTGCACCTAATTTCAGGTGCAAATCAAACTAATTCATTACTCTAGGCAGATTATTTGGTGAAACTTCTGCCTGTATCCAGTTTGAGCCACTTCACCATAAGTCAGACTCCCTCATTCCTGTGTGTTGCAATAGGTATACCAGACCAATCTGATTCTAATGTTTTTTAACCCATTTATGACCGGAGGTGGGAGGCTTAATTAGTTAGGGACAGGCCACACTACAGGTTTGAATTCCTAATACCATACTAACAGCAAACATACAAGAAGCATAAAAACGGGGCCTTTCTCACGTGACACTTAGGATAGATTGTTTTTGTACCTTTGATGATGTTAATGTTTAATTTCATTGTTGGTGTAACATCAGCCCTTTTCACATTCCCTATTAGTAACACACGTGGTGTCCTCTTGCCCTTACAAAACGAGCGCTTAACAACATAATCAACGAAGGCCACCCTAAGACTATGTTCAAAAACAAGATAAAAAGTAGTATTATTCTTCTTCACACGCAGACACTGGACGGGTTGTATCAGAAAGGCAAATCCCACAGACCGTGGAGTACAGCAGATGTGAATGTTTTTCAAATGCGCGTCAACAGCAAATGTCAATTTGCAAGCAGTTCATTTCAGATAAGACAGCAGAGAGGAAATTATACCATATCAAACATACTGCTTAGACTCGGAAGGTATAGATGTACAACATAGAATCCTGTATACGTTTTAGCTGTTTTTATTATTCCACCTGAATACTTGTAGGGAAGCCTCTCTATGGTTTTTCTTCTAAATAAGCCCTGCATTTGAAGTTTACATTAAACATCACAAAAGAAAAACAAAACATAAAAACCTCTTTGCATGATTTTCTACGAATGTTTATGTAGAACATGCACGCAGAACACATTTTATAATAGATGTATAAACTTTGAACACACTTAACTCTCGTCATCGTTCTTAAAACGTTACTCCGAGCAGCATTACCACTTTGGTGATTTGAAGTGGTCATGGTGTCTGGATTCTGTATTTGCAGCATTGTGCTATAAAACACTGCACATATGGAGTTTAACCCCTTTACTGCCAGAGGCTTAACAGTGTCATCGGGGTGTCATCAGCCAACCTGGAACTCGAGATTCAGGCTGGCTAATGTCAATTCTGCAATTTTTATTGCACAGAATGTCAGTCATTGGCTGACGTGATCAGCTGGCCCTCTCAGCCCATGAATGGCAATGGCAGTTCTGCAGAAGCCAGGAGCACGGCACCAGACCAGGGAGCCTCGGAGCCCTGTTGATAAACTGATTTGCTGTATTAGATTGTAAGCTCACGGGCTATCTAGCTAAGCACTTTGTATAAAAGAGCTTCAATTGCTAGATATTATTATTATTATTTATAAAGCACCAACAAGTTCCATGGCGCTGTATAATGGGTGGACTAACATACACGTATTTGTAACCAGACAAGTTTGTTGCACAGAAACAGAGGGATTGAGGGTCCTGCTCAATAAGCTAACATGCTAGAGGGAGTGGGGTATGGTAACACAAAAGGTAAGGGTAGAAAAGTAGGTTGCTAGGATAGTATTCATTGAGGGCTTAGTGTTTTGTTTTGATGACAGTTTCAGGAGAAGAATCAGGGTGCGGGTAGGGAAAGCTGTTCACAGTTTAATTGATATGCTTTCCTAAAGAAGTAAGTTTTCAAAGATTTTTTGAAGGAGTGAACATTGGGTGAGAGTCTAACAGAGAGGGGAAGGGCATTCCATAGGAACAGTGCAGCCCTAGAGAAGTCTTAAAGGTGAGCATCAGAGGCAGGAGTACCAAGAGAGTACGAGGTTAGACGTAAGTCACTGGCAGAGCGTAGGGGCCTAGATGGGACACATTTGTGTATTAGTGAGGATAAGTAGGTGGGAGCAGCATTGTGTAGAGATTTGTAAGCAAGTGTCAGGATCTTAAATTGAGCCCTATGTCTTACGGGAAGCCAATGGAGGGACTTAAAAACGGGAGAGGCGGGAGAGGCGTGGGAGGTGCGGGCGGGCAGGAAGATGAGCCTCGCTGCCGCACTCATTATAGACTGTAAAGGGGCAAGTTGGGAACATGTAAGACTGCTGGAAAGCGGATTACAGTACTCAAGGCAAGAGAGGACAGCAGCATGGACAAGCACCTTTGCTGTATCAGGTGTTAAAGAGGGTCGGATGCACGCAGTGTTTTTTGAGATGGAAGAGGCAGGTTTTGGCAATTGATTGGACATGAGGGGTGAAGGAGAGGTCGGAGTCAAAGAGGACACCAAGGCAGCGAGCCATAGAGGTAGAGCGGATGGTAGCGCCATTGACTTGGAGGGACACAGACAAGGGAGTAGCAACATTTAAGGGAGGGAAGACCAGAAGTTCTGTTCTGGACAGGTTCAGTTTAAGGAAATGAGTAGCCATCCAGTTGTAAAGAGCAGAGAGGCAGCCAGAGACACGAGTCAAGAGGGGTGGTGAGAAATCAGGAGAGGAGAGATAAATTTGCGTGTCATTCGCATAGAAATGATACTGGAAGCCAAAGGAGCTGATGAGTTTATCGAGGGAAGCAGTGTAGATTGAGAATAATAGGGGACCAAGGACAGACCCTTGGGGAACACCAACAGAGAGGGTTTGGGAAGAAGAGGCAGAGCCAGAGATGGAAACACTGAATGAGCGCTGGGAGAGGTAGGAAGAGCACCAGGAGAGAACTGTATCTCATAGACAGAGATTACAGAGGATGAGAAGAAGCTGTAGATGATCAACAGTGTCAAAAGCAGCAGAAAGGTCGAGGAGAATTAGGATAGAGTACTGGCCATGGGATTTGTCAGTGATAAGATCATTGTACACTTTGGTCACAGCTGTTTCAACAGAGTGAGGAGCGCGGAATCCAGATTGAAGTGAGTCAAGCAGAGAGTTGGATTTGAGAAAGTCTGTCAATCTTGCATACATAACTCGCTCAAGGATCTTGGAGACAAACGGCAGTAGCGAGATAGGGTGGTAGTTAGAGGGGGAATTAGGGTCAAGGTTGGGTTTTTTCAGAATTGGGGTTACGGATGCATGTTCGAAGGGTAGAGGAAATGTTCCAGAAGAGAGGGAGAGATTGAAAATTTTAGTGAGAGGCAGAGCAAGTGGAGACCAAGTGCGGATGAGATACGAGGGAATAGGGCTGGTGAGATTTGAGATTGGTGAAAGGAGACTTTGTAGGTTGGTGGAGAATTGCTGTAGGTCAAGACAATGGAGGTTTCCGAAAGACTGATGTGGTGAGGGTGAGATACTTTGGGTACGGGGTATGCAGATATCAATAGACAGTAGATGGTTGTCAGATAGAGGGAATGGAATATTGGAGAGATTAGAACTGGTACAGAGATTGGCAAAGATGAGGTCAGGGCCCTCTCTACCTTTTGTATTTGTCTGTGTATATTGTATTTTCTCCACTAATGGTTTCAGCTTACGGACAGGGCTCTCTCTACCTTTTGTATTTGTATATTGTATGATCTCCACTATTTGTACAGAGCTGCAGAATTTGTTGGCGCTTTATAAATACCAGTAATAAATAAAAAAAATTACAGGTGACTGGGCCAGGGTACCCCTGCTTTAATAACAGCAGGCTGTAGTGGTAATTATAATTGGAGCAACCCTTTAAGGTTTGCACACATTTTTAAATATGCTGCATGTTGCAACTGAGCATCCAATTAGGAGGAACATTCTGATATATTTAAAACATCTGAAATGCAGGCACTCCCTTACTATTCACTTCTTTTACATCAATGCCCGGGTGCCAAAACAGGCAGTGTATATATGGATGAGTATGAAGTGATTTGTAGTCCACTGTAGATCATATGCTTGAAATCACAGTATGGCTACCCAATAGTCTTGCTGCTTTCTTTGGGTACCTCCAAACATTGGACATTTGATGTAGTAGAAAAGTAATGTCTTTTTTTCTGGTGAGAAAGACTGGACACAATCAAGAGTCACTGGGTAGGTATGTAATATCTCTCTTGAGACAAGAAATCAGACTATGCTGGAGACATTCTTGACAAAAAGTTACGTAACTGCACGCACTCTGATTGTGTATCCTTATCCATCTAATATGGAAGAGAGTTTTTCATAAAAATAAAAAAAAGTAGGTTATGTTAAAAACACCCTTATATTCCCTGAAACAGCACTTCTCATAAACTATTCTCTACTAAGCAGACCACGTGGAATAGGGCAAGAGGGCTAAAATAGTGCACTCAGTGAAGAGACAATCCATCATTTTCACAGCTTTTAACATTTATTCGGCTGTAACCACAGGCCCATAAAGTGCCTACGGTTTGGAAGGGTGCAGCAAACTTTCTACTTCATTAATGGACCACTAAATTCACCCAGACCATTTCATTTCATCTTAATGATCTCAGAAAGTGAGGAGGAGCGACCATGGCTAAAATCAGTATGGCATGGGCTAAAAGGTACAATATACTCACGTTTTAAACCCTCATTATTATTTTTATTATTATTTATAAAGCGCCAGCAAATTCCATAGCGCTCATGGGAGGGGATGTTTTAATGTTTGTATTCCTAAGGCTGTATATATCCTTTAACCCCTTAAGGACTGGACTGTTTTTGCGATGTTGTACATTTGCGACCAGGCATATTTTTACACTTTTGTGGTGTTTGTGTTTAGCTGTAATTTTTCGCTCTCTCATTAACTGTTCCCATACAAATTATATATATATTTTTTTCAGGACAAAAATGGCTTTCTTTACATACCATTATTTATATAATCTCATGTAATTTAATTTTTTTTTAAAAAAATAAAAAAATATGAAGCAAAATTGAAAAAAATACATGTTTTTTGACTTTTACTTGAAAAATCTTTTACTCATCTACAAAAGCTAATGAAAAAAACTGCTAAATAGATTCGAAATTTTGTCCTGAGTTTAAAAATACCCAGTGTTTACGTGCTTTTTTGCAAGTTATAGGGCTATAGGTACAAGTAGGATATTGCGGTTTCAAAACATACATTTTTAAAATTTATCAATAGTGACATTGTAACACTATTATCTGTCATAAATCTCTGGAAAACACCCCACATGTATATATATTTTTTAAAGTAGCCAACCCAGGGTATTCTTCTAAGGATATTTTGACACTTTCTATGCAGCCATTTTACCAGCAGTCTTTGCCAAACTTCGCATAGGTAGTTTTTTTGTTGGCTTTTTTTCACAAACATTGCAATTCAGGTATAAACTTGCAGATCCTGTTATGTGTTGCTGCCAAAAAATACACTAATATATGTTCAGCAACATCTCCCGAGCACAGTGATACCACCCATGCATAGGCTTGTCGAGATGTTTGGGGGCTAAAAGGCCACATTTGGCAGGTGCGCATAATCCATTTTTCTTTTTTTTCCATGTCTCATTTTTATTGGTATTTATAGGTAAACAAGTACATACACAACTAGGGATATGTGGGATACAGAAAGGAAGAGGGGGGGGTGGGGGGGGAAGGTACCGCTCAGTCAAAAAGCATCAGTTTAGTGTACATGGTTTAACATACATAGTATTACAGTTAATACACGAGATGAGAGGTATTGTTATAATATGCCAATCAATGTACCAGGGGCCATTTAGACGGACAACAGCTATGGGTGAGTTAAGATGGAGTCGGGGGTCTTGTGAAGACGTGGGCATCGATAATGGCGGACTAACGGGGTAGATGGTATCAACGTTAACAGTGAGGAGGGTCGTGGGGTCCTGCCCGCAGAGGTTTGAAGGTGTCGTATTGCTACATCGAGGCCTGGGTGGGTATTTTTTTTTTTGTGATTCGTTGTGTGGGGGGATTTTCAATTTGGGGAGGGAGCCGAGTGCCAGCTTTGCCATAGGAGAGTGTGTTTCGTCTCGCGGCCTTTCAGTCGGAATGCTAGACGTTCATGTTCATAAGTCGATTGTACCCTATTGCGTACTTCCTGGATAGAAGGGGGGTCCGAACTTTTCCATCTGCTTGCAATACTGATTTTGGCTGCAAGGAGGATATGGCACACAACCACTTTGTGAGGAGATAGTAATAAACCAGTGTAGATGTGAAGGAGGCAACACTCTGGGCATGCGGGCAAATCTACCTGTGTGATTGATTTAGTCAGGTCTTTAACTTGTTGCCAGAACGTCGTCAGTGTGGGGCAACCCCAGAATATGTGAAGCAATGTGCCCATCCCGCTCTTGCACCTCCAGCATGTCGGTGACGTTGAATGATACATCTGGGCTAGGCGCGAGGGTACCAGGTACCATCTCATCAGTAGCTTACAGTAAGCCTCCCAGTGGGATAGACTGTGAGATGCCGCTCGAGTGATTTGGATAAACTGTAGCCACATAGGGAGGGGGAATTGGGCTGTCAAGTCAGTTTCCCACTGGAGCATATACGGGTGTTTTAAACAGCTGTCCGCATCGTTTAGCGCGTTGTAGCACAGAGATAGGGGTTTGGTAGCCTGCTGTCGGGAGAGGCAGTTCCTGCCAAAGGTCGTTAATTGATCCGCCTCACAGTACCGTATCTTTGTAGTGGTAAGAATATGCTTGATGCGTAAATATGTAAATATTTCCCTAGACGGCAGAGCGTAATCTGTTTGCAACTCGGGGAATTGTTTAATGCCCTGTGGTGTGAATAATGAGCCCACCGAGGTGATCCCTTTATCTATCCAAACTTTCAGTGGGAGATCGCTGGTCAAGTCGTTCAATCGGGACAAGGGGGCGAAGAGGAGTGGGTGAGCTTGCCCCATCAAGTCTTTCGCCCATCTGCTCCATCCGGACAACATAAATTTAGTTACAAACAAAGATAGCACCCCTTCCTGTCTCATCAGAGAAATTTGCCTTTTAGCTGATACCAGCAAGGTGATTTGTATGTTATAGCCCTATTTAGGGTAAAGTATGTAGGGGTTTATAAAACACCCTTTCATGTCTCATTGGAGACGTTTATACTTTGTCTGATACCAGCAAAGTTTGTTGAATGTGTAGAAGCCCTATAAAGGGTTAAATGTTAAAGGGTTTATAAAACACCCCTTTTTGTCTCACTTTGTCTGATATCAGCAAAGTGTATTGTATGTGCAGAAGCCCTATAAAGGGTTAAATGTTAAAGGGTTTATAAAATACCCCTTCCTGTCTTATTGGAGACTCTTGGCTGATATCAGCGTATCTAATGGCTAGTGTAGGAACTCACCTATTGAGGCTTGCCTTGACGTGGCTGGTGAGCTTACATATTCAAATGGCCATTTAGAATAGAACTAAAGAGCCTCCTTTTTTTGTTCAAATGCACATGGGCAGGGCCGGCGCGTCCATAAGGCGGCACAGGCGGCCGCCTTAGGGCGCACTGGCTCTGGGGGCGCAAAATTCCGGTGACCGGCAGGAGGGAAGTGCTCCCTCCTGCCAGGTCACCTCCTGGATCCCCGGCGCGGCGTGCGGCTGAATTGGATGCCGAGGGAGCTCTGATCTCTCTGATCTGCTCCCTCGCAGGCTGCTGACTGATGCCGCGGGAGCCGGAATATGACGTCATCAGTAAACAGCCTGCGAGAGAGCAGATCAGAGAGATCAGAGCTCCCTCGGCATCCAATTCAGCCGCACGTCTCCCAGCAGCCCCACTGGACCACCAATGAGAGACCCACGCCAGCTCTCCAGGTAGGGAGGCTGGGTGGGAAATTTAAATTTAATTTAGATGATTAATTACTGTGAGTGTGTCTGTGAGTTTGTGTGTGTGCATATGAGTGTGTGTGAGTATGTGTGTCTGTGAGTTTGTGTGTGTGTGTCTGTCAGTGTGTGTGCATATGAGTATGTGTGTCTGTGAGTTTGTGTGTGTGTGTCTGTGTGTGTATCAGTGTGTGTGAGTGAGTGTGTCTGTCAGTGTGTGTGAGTATGTGTGTCTGTGAGTGTGTATGTGTGTCTGTCAGTGTGTGTCTGAGTGTCTGTCAGTGTGTGTGTGTGTGTGTGTGTCAGTGTGTGTGAGTGTGTGTGTGAGTATGTGTGTCTGTGAGTGTGTATGTGTGTCTGTCAGTGTGTGTCTGAGTGTCTGTCAGTGTGTGTCTGAGTGTCTGTCAGTGTGTGTCTGAGTGTCAGTGTGTGTGTGTCTGAGTGTCTGTCAGTGTGTGTGTGTGAGTGTCTGTCAGTGTGTGTATGTGAGTGTCTCTCAGTGTGTGGAGTGAGGTGTGTGTGAGTATGTGTAGTCTGTGGGAGTGTGTATGTGCGTCTCAGTGTGTGTGTCTGAGTGTCTGTCAGTAAAAACTGAGTGTCTGTCGCGTGCGTCCTGAGTGTCAAGCGTGCGTCTGAGTGTCAGTGTGTGTGTGTGAGTGTCTTCGTCAGTGTGTGTGTGTGGGGAGTGTCTGTCAGTGTGTGTGTGTGTGTCTGTCAGTGTGTGTGTGAGTCTGTCAGTGTGTGTGTGTGTGAGTCTGCTGGGTGTGTGTGTGTGAGGTCTGTCAGTGTGTGTGGAGTGTCTGTGTGTGTGTGTGTGTGTCTGTCAGTGTCTGCGGAGTGTCTGTGTGTGTGTGTGTGTGAGTGTGTGTGTGTGCGTGTGTCTGTCAGTGTGTGTGTGTGAGTGTCTGTCAGTGTGTGTGCGAGTCTGTCGGTGCGTGCGGAGTGTCTGGTCGTGCGTGTGTGAGCGTTCAGTGTGTGTGCGTGTGTGTGTCTTCAGCGTCTGTGTGAGTGTCTGTGTGTGTGTGTGTGTGTGCATGCGTGTGTGCGGCGTCTGTCAGTGTGTGTGTGTGAGTGTCTGTCAGTGTGTGTGTGTGAGTGTCTGTCAGTGTGTGTGAGTGTCTGTCTGTGTGTCTGTCTGTGTGTGTGTCTGTCTGTGTGTGTGTGTAAGTGTCTGTCAGTGTGTGTGTGAGTGTCTGTCAGTGTGTGTGTGAGTGTCTGTCAGTGAGTGTGTGTGTGTGTGTGTGTGTCTGTCACTGTGTGTGTGTGTGAGTGTGTCTGTCAGTGTGTGTGTGTCTGTCAGTGTGTGTGTGTGAGTGTCTCTCAGTGAATGAGTGTGTCAGATAAGTGAGTCTGGCTGTCAGAGATGTCTGTGTTTGTCACTGAGTGTGTGACTGTCAGTGTTTATACACCCCTGACTGTAGCGTGGCCAAGCGGAGTGTACCGTGGTACAGGAACTTCTGTTTCCTGTACCTGGAAGGACTGACAGGAAATGCTCACTGTACCGGGATTCGCTCCGCTCAGCCACGCTACAAGAAAGGTAGGAGGCACACCAGGAAGGGGAGGGGACCACTATGGGGGTGGGTGGCACACCAAGGGACAGGGAGAGGAGGGGAGAGATACCCTAAGGTACAGGAAAAGGAGGGAGGGGGGAGAGGAACACTAAGTGACAGGGAACAGAGGGGGGAGGGGAGAGGAACACTAAGGGAAAGGAACACTGAGGAACAGGAAAAGGAGGAGAGAGGGGAGAGGAACAGTAAGGGTCAGAGAAGGGAGGGGACCATTAAGGGACAGGGAGAGGGGCTGGATGTGAAAGAAACACACACCGGTGTTTGAGAAGGAAAGAGACACAAAGGAGCTGGGAAGAATAAAAGACACAAAGGGGCTGGGAGAAAAGGAGTCACACAAAGGGGCTGGGAGGAGTAAGACACAAAATGTGGGAGGATGTAAGAGTCATACAAAGAGGAGAGATAGGAGACACACAAAGGCAAAAGGAGTCAGATATTTAAAAGACGGGATAAGAAACACAAAAGGGAGGTTAAGAGGCACATGGGTGAAGATGTTTTTGGGGGGGGGGGCGAAAAATGCATCTTCGCCTATGTACCCAAAATTCTTTGCACCGGCCCTGCACATGGGGATCTAGGCCAGAGCGCAGGTAAAGTTTTTCTTTGTTTTTACTATGTATTTTAAGCTGTTGGATACTAAGCCACTGCTGCTGTAAGCGCGGTGCTTTATCTTTGTTTGTATATGAATTTTGTATCACTCAGCTATGTTACATTGCTGCCAGCCTTCCCACGTTTGTCTTATTAAGACTTTATAAGTATGTAGGGGCAGCACCCCTTCCTGTCTCATCAGAGAAATTTGCCTTTTTGCTGATACCAGCAAGGTGATTTGTATGTTATAGCCCTATTTAGGGTAAAGTATGTAGGGGTTTATAAAACACCCTTTCATGTCTCATTAGAGACGTTTATACTTTGTCTGATACCAGCAAAGTTTATTGAATGTGTAGAAGCCCTATAAAGGGTTAAATGTTAAAGGGTTTATAAAACACCCCTTTCTGTCTCACTTTGTCTGATATCAGCAAAGTTTATTGTATGTGCAGAAGCCCTATAAAGGGTTAAATGTTAAAGGGTTTATAAAATACCCCTTCCTGTCTTATTGGAGACTCTTGGCTGATATCAGCGTATCTAATGGCTAGTGTAGGAACTCACCTATTGAGGCTTGCCTTGACGTGGCTGGTGAGCTTATATATTCAAATGGCCATTTAGAATAGAACTAAAGAGCCTCCATTTTTGTTCAAATGCACATGGGGATCTAGGCCAGAGCGCAGGTAACGTTTTTCTTTGTTTTTACTATGTATTTTAAGCTGTTGGATACTAAGCCACTGCTGCTGTAAGCGCGGTGCTTTATCTTTGTGTTTGTATATGAATTTTGTATCACTCAGCTATGTTACATTGCTGCCAGCCTTCCCACGTTTGTCTTATTAAGACTTTATAAGTATGTAGGGGCAGCACCCCTTCCTGTCTCATCAGAGAAATTTGCCTTTTAGCTGATACCAGCAAGGTGATTTGTATGTTATAGCCCTATTTAGGGTAAAGTATGTAGGGGTTTATAAAACACCCTTTCATGTCTCATTGGAGACGTTTATACTTTGTCTGATACCAGCAAAGTTTGTTGAATGTGTAGAAGCCCTATAAAGGGTTAAATGTTAAAGGGTTTATAAAACACCCCTTTTTGTCTCACTTTGTCTATATCAGCAAAGTGTATTGTATGTGCAGAAGCCCTATAAAGGGTTAAATGTTAAAGGGTTTATAAAATACCCCTTCCTGTCTTATTGGAGACTCTTGGCTGATATCAGCGTATCTAATGGCTAGTGTAGGAACTCACCTATTGAGGCTTGCCTTGACGTGGCTGGTGAGCTTACATATTCAAATGGCCATTTAGAATAGAACTAAAGAGCCTCCTTTTTTTTGTTCAAATGCACATGGGGATCTAGGCCAGAGCGCAGGTAACGTTTTTCTTTGTTTTTGCAACATAAATTTAGTGTTGGGCAGACCTTCCAAGGAAGGATTTGGGTGACTAATTACGTTCCACAGACGGTGTGAGATCGTATCTGGGTGAAGGGTTGCATTTTCTAGGGGAAGCCATACTGGGGGGTTGGGGCGGGTAAGGACTTCCAGACCCTGAGCTAGTGCAGATGCTTTGTAATATGTTTTTATATCAGGTGTGCCTAGGCCTCCTTTATTAGGGGGGAGCCACGTGAGTCTGCGAGCTATTCTCGGGGGTTTTTTCTTCCAGATGTGGGAATTAAGAACGGATTGGAATTTCTTGAGGAGCGTATCAGGAAGCGCAATAGGGAGGGTGCGGAAGAGATACAGTATATGCGGCAGTACCATCATTTTGATGGTCTGCACCCTACCCATCCATGAGACCTCCAGTGCGTTCCATTTATCCAGCTGTGTTTGAAGCTTGGTCAGTAGTGGTAAATGGTTTTCCCGCGTGAGCCCAACAGGGGAGGCTGTCAGGTTAATCCCCAGGTATTTTAGGGACGTATTTCTCCAGTCAAAGGGATATGCTGCTTTCAGCTTATTTATTAGTGAGGCCGTTAGTCCCATTGGGAGCACCTGGGTTTTGTTGGAGTTGTTTTTATAGTATGAGACCTGACTGTACTGTGTTAACAAAGACAGTAATGTTGGTATGGATTGTGCAGGTTGTGTGAAGAATAGCAGAATATCATCTGCGAATAAGGTCAGTTTTTGTATGCCTGCTGGTGTGTTAAGACCCTTTATCTCGGTGTGCCGTTTGATGTGACGGATGAGAGGCTCCAAGAAAAGGATGAATAACAGGGGGGACAGTGGGCACCCCTGCCTAGTGCCATTGCTAATTGAGAACGGCTCTGATAGGAACCCTGTGTTGAAGACCCTAGCGGAAGGGGCGCTATATAGTGCCATGGTGGCCTCCATAAATGAACGCGGGAAACCCATCTTGTTGAGGGTCGCCTTTAAGTAGACCCAATTTAACCGGTCAAACGCCTTTTCGGCGTCGAGCCCTAGGACTACTCCCTTTTGGTTGCTGGATCTTGCCCAGCTGATCAAGTTCAGGCAGTGTCTCGTGTTGTCTCCGGCTTGCCTACCCGGGACAAATCCCGCTTGTTCTACGGATACCAATTCCGTGAGAAGGGGTTTGACCCGTAAGGCCAGGAGTTTGGCAAAGAGTTTGACGTCTGCGTTAAGGAGTGAGATTGGCCTCAGATTCTCACATTTAGTGGGCGGTTTACCCGGTTTGGGAAGAGTGACAATATGTGCTTCTAACATTTCCTTTGGCATGGCTCCCTTTGCTTTAATGTCGTTAAATAGTAATGTTAGGATAGGTGTCAGGATCTGTTCTAGCTTAATATAGTAGTAAATTAGAGAAGCCATCAGGACCCGGAGCCTTGTGTTTCGGGAGGGACGCGATCGCTTTGGAAACCTCTTCTTCCGTGAATGGGCTGTCTAGGGCATCCCTTTGAGTTAGCGTTAATTGTGGGAGTTCGCTATCGTGGAGAAACTTGTCTATGGCTTCAGGCGTGGTTTGGGCCACTGTGGGGTCGTCTTTTAGGTTGTACAGTTTAGTATAGTAATTGGCTAACGAGTTTACTATGTCTGTGGGATTGTATATTTTGATGTTGTGTTGAGATTCAATGTAAGGAATCTTCGACTGAAGTCGTTGAGACTTTAATTTATTGGCCAGAAGTTTGCCTGCTTTGTTCCCTTGTATGTAGTATGTAGATTTAAGCGTTCTCATTTTCCTTTCTATAGCTTGTAGGGAGAGGACATTTAGTTCTGATTGCAGGCGGGCTATTGTTTTGGCTAATTTAGCGGAGGGCCTTTGTTTGTTCCCCTCTTCTGCTTTGGCCAGATCACGGGTCAACCGTAAAATCTCCTCGTTATGTTTCCTTTTAGTGCGTGAGCCTATTTGTATCATAGTTCCCCTTACGACAGATTTGTGAGCTGCCCATAGGGATTGTATAGAGATGTCATCAGTCGTATTTTCCTTAAAGTAAAGGGATGCCGCCTTGCAAATAGTTTGTAAGGTGGTGGGAGTGTCCAGTAGGCCCTCGTTTAGCCTCCATTTGCCCCTTCCTCGGACCGGATATAAACTAGCAAAGGTGGCAGTGACAGGTGCGTGATCTGACCAAGTCCGTAGCCCTATATCTACTGCGGCTATGTTAGATAGGGTCAGTTTGTCGACTAATATTAAGTCAATGCGTGAGTATGTCGAATGTATCGGGGAGAAGTAGGTATAGTCTCTACCTGTTGGGTACGTGTTGCGCCATGTATCGTATAAGTCTGATTCGAAGATGAGGTCAGACAGTACTTTACAGTTTTTGCGGGCTACAGTCGTCGGGCGTTTGTCGAGGCTACGTTTGATGTCTACCGAGGGGTCCAGACTGCAGTTGAAGTCGCCACACAGTATGACATGCCCCTGTTTCATGTTCTCTAGTTTTTTAAGGGCTCTACGTAAAAAGTTTGTTTGGCCATCGTTAGGGGCATACAGCGTTGCTAGGGTTAGGTTAATGCCGTTAAGGGTTCCTACTAATATTAAGAGACGCCCTGCTACGTCTGTGTGAGAACTGCTCATTTGAAATACCCAATCTGCATGGAACAATATGGAGACCCCTTTAGTTTTGTTGGGGGAGTATGCATGGAAGGCCTGTGGATAGCGGTTGGTGTGAATTTTAGGGGGTTTTTGAGAGCACAAGTGGGTTTCTTGCAGGCAAATCACTGCCGCCCTGGGTTTGTGCATGTCCCTGATCGCTAGGCTGCGTTTGTGGGGGCTGTTCAGACCTTTAACATTCATGGAGAAAACCTTAAACTCATGTTGGGCCATAGGGACGGGGATCGGTACTCTTTAGCATGCGTGTACAGTGGCTGTGCCTCGTTGTCTCGGCATAATCATTTCCAATCGGAAACTCAGCGGTCTTGATGAGGTCCCTGTCTCGGTTGGGTATTGGGCATGGAGACTGTTGGTATATTATTGGAGGAGTCTGCACTCCAACTGTCCAAAGTATCTGTTGAAGCCGAATGTGTATGTCATGTGATGGAAGCGGTACGGGGGGTAGACGAAATGGGAGACGGGAGGGAGGGCAGACATCGGGCAAGCCCGAGTAACTGGGGGAAAGCTGAACATATTACCTCTGCTTCCAGCAGAGCGTAGATCCGGAATCGTGTGGCGGGGGGCCACACAAACATCCGGCGTGGGGGACATGGGATAACTACCACCATGGACTGGCCCTTGGTATCTGCTGCAACCTTTCCGAACTTGGGGAGACGCACCAGTTTTGTTTATTGCGTCCAGGCAGCTTATTATAGGGTGTCGGGTGTAGTGGGAGAGGGGTAGAGTGCCTGGCATGCTGGCTAAACCTGCGCCGCGGGGACCTGGGTCACTGGCGGTGTTACCAATGTGTGCCCGGTGAGCCCCGATCTGGCGCGGGTAGCCCATCCAGCCCACTCACACCCGCAATAATTTGTGTGTCACAAGGTGAGATTGACATAGCAATAAATCGTACATAAACATATATCAACAACAGTAGCATGAGGTCAGATGCAGGTGAGATAGCCTCATAAGTGATAACGGAGAGCGACCAGGGTCACCATTCATGCCACAGTAAATCATAGCAGCAATGGTGGGCCAAACTACCAGTGGGCCTAGTGCCCAGAAGGGGCGTGGACGGGTGCCTGGGAGTCTCGTATATATACACCCAAGATCTAACATATCTGGGCTTAATAGCCGCTGTTTACAGAGGCGATGATGGGGGCTAATGGGGTTCGTATGCTCTGAGACGACACTTCCTACCCTTATATGGATGTTGAGTGGGGCCGTGGCGTCAAGAGTTACCAGTTAAGCCTCAGAGACTTACAAGCTATGGGTGGGTGGATGAACTTGAGCGAAAGAGCCGGCTCTGGCTAAACACGTGAGCCGAACTTGGGTATCAGCTCTACTTTTTTTTTTTTTAAACCATTTCTCTGTATACTACCAAATTATCATGGTGAGATTGACACAACAACATATCATTCAAAAACATATATCAACAGCATTAGCATGAGGTCAGATACAGGAGAGATAGCCTCATAGGTGACATCGGAGCATGTCCAGGATTACCAGTCATGCCACCATAAGCCACGGTAGCAATGGTGGACCAGATTGCCAGCGGGACTAGTGCCCAGATGGGGCGTGGTCGGGTGTCTGGGTGACTCGTAAATATACATCTAATAGCTAACATATCTGGGCTTAATAACCGCTGTTTACAGAAGCGTTGATGGGGGCTAATGGGGTTCGTATGCTCTGAGACGACATGTCCTACTCTTATAAGGATGTTGAGTGGGGCCGTGACGTCAGGAACTACCAGCTATACCCCAGAGACTAACAAGCTATGAGTGGGTAAACGGGCTTGAGCGAGAGAACCGGCTCTGGCCAAACGTATGGGCCTAACTTGGGTATCCGCTCTACTTTTTTTTTTTTGAAACCATCACTCTACGTACTAACAAATTATAACTCAGTGCTATGCAATAACAATAGTCAGATTAGCAGACACAAATGATACTCAAGCGTCCGGCGATGAGGTGAGCTGCATCCCTCGAGATGATCGGATAGGATCAGTTCCTAGGGAGAGAAGCCACGGGGTCTCCGGCCATCTTCCACTCCAGCCTTATTTTCGAAGGAGAGGTGCGAGCCGGGAAGGCCTGTCCTTGTGCGTGATGTAGGCCCCATTCTTTCAACTTCGCCAGGCCTACCTCCGGTTCCAAGATTGGCACAGTTCTTTCGCGATACCACACCAGCAATTTTGTCGGGTAGCCCCAACGGTAAGAGATGTTATTATTCCGGAGGGTTTTTCGTCACGTCAACAAATTCCCTTCTCCTTGCCATTGTCATCGCCGATAGGTCAGCGTAGATTTGGATGTGTTGGTACGGTTCCGGCAGACTGGAAAGCTTCCGTGCTGCGTTGAGAAGTTGCTCCTTCGCTTTGTAATAATGAAATCGAGCTATGGTGTCCCTGGGGGTATCCGCGGTGAAACGGGCCGGTCTTGGGAGTCGATGAGCGCGGTCGAACTCCCATGCGGTGACCTCGGCTTGCGGAACCAGCGTTTTACACAGGGCCACTAGATATTGGGGTAACGCTTCATTCGAGATTGAGTCAGCTATGCCCCTGAATCTCAGGGGCTGCGGGAGCGATCTTCTATGTCCGCCAATTTGTGTTTGAGAACCGCTTGTTCTTCCTCCAACCTTTGTAGTTTATCGACTACATCATTATGGGCCACGCATAGCTCTTCGGTTTTAGTTTCAAGATGGCTGGTGCGGCCACCTATATCTGCAATCTCTTTTTTCAAGTCAGTAGTAAGCTGGCGCAGATCCGATCGGAACGAGGACTGCAAGGATTGTAGCATGGTTTGTATACTTTTGTTGGTGACAGGCATATCCTCCACTGCTTGCGGTTCGCAATCAGGTTCTGTGTGGCATTCCGGTGACGGTGGGAACTCCTCGTGGCCGTCGCCATCTTGGATTTGCCGGAGCTTCTCTTTTCTGCCCTGGCGCACCGGATCGGTAAGCTTGGTCTGTTTAGAGGGGGCCATGGTGGCAGGTATTGTGGTCTCCGTTCGTTACCAGGGTCGGATAGGCTGGGAAATCTGCTCAATTGTCGCTCAGGGCCTGTTAGGATAAGGAGCGATCACAACATGCGACTGCTCCCGTCGGTGGTCAGCCACGCCCCCCCTTCAGAAGAATCTTGCTCCTTCCCAGCAGCTTCCCTCCAGCTCTCTCACAGGGCTCCCTGCCTCCGCATATCCATTTTTCAACTTGGAATTTTGACATGTAGTCAATCTGCGCACATGTCCTATTTGGGACATTTGTAAGGCCAGCCAATGTATTTTACCCCCACCAAACCATATATTTTTGGAAAGTAGACACCCTAGGGTATTTCAAAAGGTAGTATTTTAACACTTCCCATGCACTAATTCTACCACCAGACTTTGTCAAACTTTTAGGTAGTAATTGTTTTTGTGGTTTTTTTTTCACACACATTGTACTTTAGGCATGAATTAACAGATCCTGTTATGTGACATTGCCAAACAACACCCCAATATGTGTTCAGCAACATCTCCTGAGTACAGTGATACCAGACATGCATAGGCTTGTCGGGTTGTTTGGGGGCTAAAAGGCCACGGTCGAGACTTGTACATATCAGTTTTTCAACTTGATATATATGCTTGGCCTATCTTCAGTTTGGCATATTTTTGCATCCCCCTGTTAATGTTAATATCATGAAAGTTTATATTTTTATAAAGTAGACAGTCCAGGGTATTGTATATGGGGTGTTTTCACATCCTTCCCCAAACCATTGTGCTAAACAAATTTCAGAGAACGTGCATGGTGGTAATTTTCAAATTCTGCTTTTTATGCCCATGTCATCTGGTTTTGGCCAGCCAGTTATATGTTACTGCCATAACACTTTTTTAACCAAATGTGCAGGTATCAAATGCACCTTTAGCAGCATTCTCTAAACTAACTCCTGCAAAAAGAATCTAACTGGAGATTTGGGGGAAGGAAACTGACTTACTAAAATTTGCTGCTTTCAAAAGAAAAAAAAACAGTGCAAAGGGGTGTCTGTCCTTTTCCCTTTTTTATAACAGACCCAGCAACATTTCAGGGGATTTGTTTTTTTTGCAGTTGGCGGTATCTTAAAAATAAAATGTCTCCTTTGGCACCGTTGTTGGAACTTGACCATCTCCATAAATTATTGTGGAAATCAGCTTGAACTAAAATTGGAGAAAGGTGGTTCTTTTAATTTTTTTTTTTTTTTTTTTTGCAATTGACAATTTTTTATTTTGTCTTTAGTCAAAAACATGGGGGTACAGAACGAGGAAAAGGGGGGGGGGCATGTTGCAGGCTGAATTACACAGACAATAGCTATGTGTAATCATATACATACATGTACAACACGGAGAAACATCTACATACATGAGTAACATGGATTTCCTTGGTTCTAGAGAGTCCTTGATATTTTACCGAAGCTTTCCATTTATAATTTGCGAATACATGGTGTGTTGTTGATCGGTTCCCTTTTGTTGGTTTTGGCCATAATTAAGGCATTGGGTTGTGTAAAGTTCTTTGTTTGTGTCTAATTGTCTACCTGGGGTTCCTTTAAGTGTTGGTCCATCATGGGATGGGGGGTGCTTGTACAAATGTCTGGTTCTGCTGTTTACCCTTGTCATGCATTTCGGTTCCCTCCCGCCGCTAGGTTTGTTGATGTTTTGTAGTTGGCTACCTCTGGGTATCATATCTTGGGTTTGCTATGCTTTGCTTGGGTGCTGTGTCGTTGCCTGTTGGCACTCCTCATGGTGCCTCTTTAACCAAAATGTGTTGTTTTTTTTTGTTTTTTTTCTCCTCTCAAGGGCCGTTGGTCGCGCTGGAGTAGTTGTGGTTATGTGTTATAGTGGGTGAGCTTATGGTATGTTGTACCCACAGGTCGTGTGCCTCCAGTACCCCTTTTCGTACTCCGAATTGCGTGTTGGCCATTTTTTCGTAAGCCCAGTTTTGGTCTACCTGCTTTACGAGATCTTCTATAGGTGGGGTCATTGTTTTTTTTTCCAGTGTCTGGATATCACTAGGTTAGCTGAGATTAGTGTGTGGTATATTATCAGCTTGACTTGTTTTGGTATTTTTTCTGGTAGGATAAATAAGACACATCTGTGGTTCATCTACCCTTGGGGCTGGCAGGATCTTCTGCAGTATATTTGCTACCCCTTCCCAAAATGGTCTGAGTATGGTGCATGTCCACCAGACATGTATCATTGTTCCCACCTCCCTCCCGCACCTCCAGCATCTATTGCTGGTTGTAGGCCATATTTTATGCAATTTGTCTGGTACTAAATACCAGCGGTATAGGATTTTACGCTGTAGTTCCAGGTGTGTAGCACATGCTGTAAGCCCCTTATGGGCTATGTATGCTCTCTCCCATTCCCTATCTGTTATTATTCTGCCTATATCTCGCTGCCATGACAGCTTTATCTCTCCTAGTGTGTGTGATTGTTGCGCTAGTAATTTTTGGTATCCCCAGGACATTATTTTCTTGAGTGGTGTAATTCCCGTGCATTGTTTTTCGAGTTCTGTCATGTGTGTCATAGCCGTGGTGTCCGTTAGTTTCCCTGATTTGTCTAATACATAAGATTTGAGCTGGAGGTAGGAGAATATTGCTCTAGTGGGCAGGTTGTGCCTATCCTGTATGTCTGGGAATGGTAGTATTCGACCCCTGTCTATAACTTGGTACACATGGTGTATACCGCCCTTCGCCCACATGTCCCAGGGGAAGGTAGGGATCTCCTGTCCAATAGTGCGCATTGGCGTTGCTAGGGGTAGTGTCGGTCTTGACACTAATTCGTATTTCATTTTGTTCCAGACTTGCAGTAGGGTTTTGGTAGTTGGTAGGAGATCGTCCAGCCCCCGGTTGTTGTCTGTCCGTTTCCACATTAGAGACCTTAGGTCCCTTTGTGGTGCTTTGCTAGCTTCAATCGTCACCCACTGTGGGACGTCTGTAAGCCGGTTGATTTGGGTGATGTTATGTAGGTAGGCTGCCCTGTGGTATGCTGTTAGGTTGGGTAGGCCTAATCCTCCATTTTTTACTGATTGATATAGCGTCCCCGCTGCTACTCTTGCTTTTTTTTCCCTCCCAAATGAATGAATTGATAGCGTGTTGCATGTTTTTCAGGTATTGTTTTGGTATGGGTATTTGGAGTGTACGGAAAAGGTATTGTATCTTGGGGATAAGTGACATTTTGACTGCTGCTACACGGCCCAGCCACGACAGGTACTTACCCCTCCATGTGTGTAGGGTGTCTGAAAATTCTTTCAGCATTCGGGCATAATTGTGTCGGAACAAGTGGGCTGGGTTCTTGGGTATTTTGAGACCCAAGAACGTTAGGTAGTCATGTCTCCAATCTAGAGGGAATGCCCTCTCCAGTCTGTTTGTGAGATTATCACCTAATTTTATTCCTAGGGCTTGGGTTTTCGTGACATTTAACTTGTAATAGGACACTGCCCCGTACTCTTGGATTCTTGTCATCAGTTTTGGTAGGGAGATTATGGGGTGCATTAGCGTTACTAGGATATCATCCGCGAACAAGTAAAGCTTGTATTCGTTATCCCCCAGGTGTATTCCTTGTATGTCTGGGTCGGCTCTAATGGCAGCTGCCAGGGGTTCCAGTGCCAGGATATAGAGTAGCGGTGATAGGGGGCACCCCTGTCGTGATCCATTGGTGATGTGTATTTGTTTGGATACAAACCCAGAGTTTAGGACTGGCTGTGGGGTGTGAGTAAAGTGCTCGGATGGCGTTAATAAAGGTTGGGGGAATTTGTATTTGCCCAGTACTGCCTGCAGAAAAGGCCAATTGAGCCTGTCAAAAGCCTTCTCTGCATCTAATGATAAAAGTATCCCCCCCTCCCCTCTTGCGATCAGGCTATACAACAAGTCAATTACCTTCCTGGTGTTATCTGATCCTTGTCTGCCTTTTATAAAGCCCACCTGATCGTCATGGATTAGTGTTGGGATTATGTTATTCTATTTGCTTGTACTTTTGCATAAAGTTTAATGTCTGTGTTGAGTAGTGAGATTGGTCTGAAGTTTTGGCTGCATGTGGGTGGTTTCCCTGGTTTGGGAAGCGTAACTATGTGTGCGCTCAGCATCTCTGCCGGTGCCTCTGCTTTGAGAGTGATTGCGTTGAAGACGTTTGTTAGGTGTGGGGCTAGAGTGTGTGCAAATTTTTTGTAGTAATTGTTGGGGAACCCGTCTGGTCCTGGGGCTTTCCCGCTCGGTAGGCGAGATATAGCCTGAAGTACTTCTTCTACTGTGATAGTATCCTGTACTGTGGCTATTTGTTCCTCAGTCAGTGACGGTAGAGAGACCCCTGCTAGGTATTTCTGTATTTTGTCTATGGTTGCTTGACTTGTGTCAGCGTTTTCCCCAGGATTATATAGGGATGAGTAGTAATCCGCAAAGACATCCCCAATGTCCTTGGGCGTCACCTTCTTTTCCCCTGTATGATTTTGGATGAATGGGATCTTAGTGTTCGCGTTTCTGTGTGACAGTCTCCTAGCTAGTAATTTGCTCGCCCTATTACCCTGTACGTATTGCGTGGTCTTAAGTTTCCTAAGGTGATATCCTGTTTTTGCCAAGTCATGTTCTTTAATTTCCCCTAATTTCTCCTGAATTTGTTGTTTAAGTTCTGGAGTTGGTGTCAGCTGATTTTGTTTGTTGAGAGTATACAGTGTCTTTAGCCAGTGTTTTGTTTTGGCTTTGGACTCACGTTTCAGTGCGCTCGCTCTGCCTATAAGGGATCCTCTGATAACCGGCTTGTGTGCCTGCCATAGGGTCTCCGGTGTTATTCCGGGTGATTGGTTATCGGTAAAGTATCTGTGCATGTCAGTGGTGAGGTTTTCACAGAATTGGGAGTCATGCAAAAGGGTCTCGTTCAGTCTCCAGGGACTCCTGTGTTTATAGTCATATGCATCTTGTAGTTCTAAAGTAATTGGGGCGTGGTCAGACCATGTGATGTTGCCTATCGAGCATGCTTTTAGTTGGTTGATGAATGTGCCCTTAATGTAGAACCCGTGTATCCGGGAATAAGTGTTGTGGACCTGGGAAAAAAAAGTATAATCCCTTTCCTCCGGGTGTAATACCCTCCAGGCGTCATATAAGTCGTGTTCGCTAAGTAGTCGAACTAAGGGTTTGCATTCTCGCGTGAGGGTTACGTTTCTTGGTGTGTTTGGTCTTACCGTTGTGTCTCTTTTGGGGTCTAGTATATGGTTCAAGTCCCCACATATGATCGTAATACCCCTCTGAACTCGCGTTAGGCGCGTTATGATTTTGTGCAGGAAGTTTCTCTGGTTGGCATTTGGTGCGTAAATGTTTACAATTGTGTGTTCTAAATTGTTGATCTCACACGTCAATATTATGTACCTCCCCTGCGTGTCTGTGTCCTTGTATAGGGGCTTGAAAGATACATCTTTGCTGATCAGTATAGAAACCCCTTTGGTTTTAGATGTGGCTGTGCTATGATATTGTACCGGGTACTGTGCTTTTGCTAGGTTGGACGCCTTTTTAAGATACGTTTCTTGTAGACATACTATGTCCGGATGAGTTTTGCGTAGGTCTCTAGTTAGGCAGTATCTTTTTACTGGGGTGTTCAACCCCTTGACATTATGGCTGTATATTTTAATATTTTAGTAAGTAAGTTTTATAGGTATCAGGTGCTCCTGTCAGTATATGTTGCACCATGTTGATATACGGTTTCCCCAAGGGGACCGTGTGTGTGTTGCCCCCTTGGTTCCCACCGCGGGGCTCTGCAATGCCTGGGGTTGGGATTGGGATGGAAGGGGATAGGGTTATGGAATTAGCTATACAAACATCATACATAACATTCGAATAGAACAAAACAGTGTATACAATAACAAACATTTTGACAAACATTTCCCACTGAAGGGTGTTGCACTACCGTGGTAGTGCAGGGGGATTCATTTTTTTAAAGAGTAAAAATTAATTATGTGTTGCTACTTGCATCAGGTAGACAGCCACCTTTTTATACCAGGCTTTTGTCTTTCTTGAGATAAGATATGGCTGCATCAGCTGATCAGCCAAATCAACACCCCCCATGTGCCTGTTATAAGCTCTGACGCAAACAGGTTTTGTCTACACCCTGCCTCGGACAGTGACGTCTGACATGCTTTCGTTATGGATGGTTGTTAGTATGTCAACATCCTTCCTGTCCTTAAATTTTAGCACAAGCAGTTCAGCCTTGCGCAGAGCTTTGCATTCCCCTTTTTTTAATTTGGCCTCTATGAGAGGTCTGGGGAAATCCTTGGCATTTCTTTTTACAGTGCCGTGGTAACCCTTATTGAACAAGGGGATCAGTAGGTCCCAAACAAGTTTCCCACTTGTCCCCAGAGAGTCAGGACAGCCAGGAGGGTCCAGTTGACCATCTTTCCCCTCATATACATGAAAGGCAAATGTGTAGCCACTTTCGCTCTCGCACAGTTTGTACACATTACTACCATACCTAGACCGCTTTGAGGGGATATACTGTTTGAACCCTAATCTCCCTTTATATTTCATAAGGGATTCATCGATGGATAAAGTTTGTTGGGGAGTATAAACTTCAGAAAATCTGTTCTGAAGATGGTCTACCAGTGGGCGAATTTTATGAAGCCTATCATATTGGGGATGATCTCTGGGGTGACAGAGCGTATTGTCGTTGAAATGTAAGTATCTACGCAGCAGCCCATATCTTGGTCTAGGCATTGTTTGGGAGTATATAGGAGACGAACAAATTGGGTTGGTGCTCCAGTAAGAGCGGATTGATGGCTTCTTTATTATCCCCATGAGCATTGTTATTAAAAAGTTGCACTATTGAAGGCAACAGAAAATTGCATTAGGCTTGTCAGTAAAAGCAAAAAATTCAAGAAACCACTGTGGTACTCCGCAGATGTGGCCAAAATAGTTAAAAACAAAAAGTTAGCATTTAGGAATTATAAAAAAACCCAGAGTGAGGGAGACAAAATGATCTATAAGATTAGGCAGAAAGAGGCTAAGCAAGTTATAAGAGCTTCCAAATCACACACAGAAGAGAAAATAGCACAGTCAGTAAAAAAGGGGGATAAAACATTTTTTAGATACATAAATGAGAAAAGAAAAGTAAAACAAGGATTAGTTAGATTAAAAACAAAAGAAGGAAGGTATGTAGAAGAGGATAAAGGTCAGGCTGACTGCCTCAATGAATATTTTTGTTCTGTATTTACAGAAGAAAATGAAGGAAAGGGACCTCAGTTGAGAAAAAGGATAAATGAGTCATTTATTACACGTGAGTTTACAGAGGAAGAGGTTCTATTTCAACTGTCAAAAGTAAAGACAAATAAGTCAATGGGACCTGATGGAATACACCCAAAGCTATTAAAAGAGCTTAGTGGTGTACTAGCAAAACCATTAACAGATTTATTTAACCAATCATTGTTAACAGGAGTAGTCCCAGAAGATTGGAAGTTAGCGAATGTTGTGCCCATTTACAAGAAAGGTAATAGGGAGGAGTCGGGCAACTATAGGCCAGTAAGCCTTACTTCAGTAGTGGGGAAAGTGATGGAAACCATGTTAAAGGATAGGATTGATGAACATCTAAAAACACATGGATTTCAAGATCAGAGACAACATGGGTTTACTTCAGGGAGATCATGCCAAACTAATCTTATTGATTTTTTGATTGGGTAACTAAAATTATAGATCAGGGTGGTGCAGTAGACATTGCTTACCTAGATTTCAGTAAGGCTTTTGACACTGTTGCACATAGAAGGCTTATCAATAAACTGCAATCTTTAAGTTTGGATTCCAATATTGTTGAATGGGTAAGGCAGTGGCTGAGTGACAGGCAACAGAGGGTTGTAGTTAATGGAATATATTCGAAGCTTGGACTTGTCACCAGTGGGGTACCTCAGGGATCTGTACTTGGACCCATTCTCTTTAATATTTTTATTAGTGATATTGCAGAAGGTCTTGATGGTAAGGTATGTCTTTTTGCTGATGATACTAAGATATGTAACAGGGTTGATGTTCCAGGAGGGATAAGCCAAATGGCAAATGATTTAGGTAAACTAGAAAAATGGTCAGATTGTGGCAACTGACATTTAATGTGGATAAGTGCAAGATAATGCATCTTGGATGTAAAAACCCAAGGGCAGAGTACAGAATATTTGATAGAGTCCTAACCTCAACATCTGAGGAAAGGGATTTAGGGGTGATTATTTCTGATGACTTAAAGGTAGGCAGACAATGTAATAGAGCAGCAGGAAATGCTAGCAGAATGCTTGGTTGTATAGGGAGAGGTATTAGCAGTAGAAAGAGGGAAATGCTCATGCCATTGTACAGAACACTGGTGAGACCTCACTTGGAGTATTGTACACAGTACTGGAGACCGTATCTTCAGAAGGATATTGATACCTTAGAGAGGTTCAGAGAAGGGCTACTAAACTGGTTCATGGATTGCGGATAAAACTTACCAGGAAAGGTTAAAGGATCTTAACATGTATAGCTTGGAGGAAAGACGAGACAGGGGGGATATGATAGAAACATTTAAATACATAAAGGGAATCAACACAGTAAAGGAGGATACTATATTTAAAAGAAGAAAACTATCACAACAAGAGGACAGTCTTAAATTAGAGGGACAAAGGTTTAAAAATAATATCAGGAAGTATTACTTTACTGAGAGGGTAGTGGATGCATGGAATAGCCTTCCAGCTGAAGTGGCAGAGGTTAACACAGTAAAGGAGTTTAAGCATGCGTGGGATAGGCATAAGGCTATCCTAACTATAAGATAAGGCTAGGGACTAATGAAAGTATTTAGAAAATTGGGCAGACTAGATGGGCCGAATGGTTCTTATCTGCCGTCACATTCTATGTTTCTATGTTTCTATTGTAAGAGCCCAGAATGTTTTAAGTTCAGGGACATCTGTGGGATGCCAAGCATGCTCCCTGACTGTATATCTACCTGGATTGGTCTCAGTAAATTGACTAGCGTATAAATTAGTCTGGGAAACAATCTCCTCCCAGATGGTATCCCCTAAAAATAACTCCATATATTGTATAGGGGAGAAGTCAACCACAATCACATTAATGCCTGCGTTGGCACTAAAAGGGGGGATGTTGGGCTCAGCTGACTGTGGATGTATCCAGTCCTCCTCCACATTCGGCGTAGCAGGGGAAGCACAACTTCTTTTAGCAGCTGGCTCACACACAGATGACATGTCACAAGACGTGTCGCTAAACTGACCTGGGTCAAAATCGAAAGCGAGAAGGCATATGCCTCCTCCAAGCTGTACATGCGCTGCATGTTTCACACTAATAGACTAAACTAACCAAATACTAATCACAATTTTTTTTTTTATATATATCTATATTTTTTTTTTACTGAGACAGACTAAGACACATATTTTAAAAATAAAGTTAACCCTTAAGGGCAAAAAAAATACAGACAGTACAAATGCATTGTCTGTAACAGATCTGGCAGGGAAGGGGTTAAAAGGTTTTTTTTTTTTTTTTTTAATTCACTGTTGATACTTTTTAAAACTCTCTGTAACACCTGCTGCAACAATATATCACGATCTCTGTCTCTCTCGCCTCACAAAACGCTACAGAGGGGAGAGAGGCAGAGATCAGTGTCAAAGTGAGTGTTTGTAACACCCACTTTGACACCAGCCAATTGTGAGCGATCACGGATCGCGGATCGGTCACACGCCACAATTGGCTGTTACTATCTGCCTGGGATGCCGGGCAGATAGTAACAACAGGATTTCGGCGGAAGTGATCTCTGATCGCTCCCGCCGCCTGTTTTCCGTTAGGTCCTGAACCGTCCTCGGTCCTCTAGGGTTAAAGGGAAAATTGTCTCATTCAAAAGTTTTACCTCTGGAGGTGGAATTTTCTTTTTTCATATTTATCTGCTTCTTCTTTCCTATGCTTCTCACACCCACTCCAGGCGGGGACGGAGAGCACGGATCTAACCAATCAGTGTCCTATCCCTAGGAATGCTGGAATAAGTGCATTAGACATATGACAGATTTACACATGTACAGTTGGAAAATCTTTTCACTTTGCATCCTGACAGGGGAAGAAGGGGGAAGACGAGGGCGAGTCTGATCGTAATGCAGATCAGGCTCCGGCGTTGGTTTCTTTTCTCTACTGCTGCGGCACAACGGTGCCCTGTTTCTGTCATTAGTTGACTGGTCTGAAAGTCTGAAACTGAGATGGATGGGTAAGTGGGTGAGGCAGGAGAAACTCCCCTATCTGAGAGGCGTGCCCAATAATGCAATCTGACCAAGTTTATAGTAAGTTTATAAACTTTTATTACGTACTTTTCAACGTTTTTCTTGGTTTATTTGTTTGTATTTTTGTTTAAACATCTTGCTGGGTAAAAAAATAAATGTCAGGGGGCGGGGCTTAGCGGCGGAACGAGCCGGACGCCATTTCTGACAGCTCTGAGCAAACTAAAACTGAATCTGTCAAACATCACCGAAAATACATGCCAACCACGCAAACAATTACCAGCATTGCCCGAGGGAGTCCATCCTGCACCGCCCGATGCCATTTTGGTACAATTCGAGGCAGGCAAAGCCCAAAACGAAAATCTGGGCCTACTACACGCCAAACTGCCGCGGCCTGGAGTACTTGTGGGGCCGAGAGAGCCTGGGAGACCCAAGCGAAGACCATCTACAGGACCCCGACCAATCCAAGAGGAGATGGGGCGCAGATCACAAAGACCACACCAAGGTACTGCCTCAGCACTGCCTGATATAGGGGCATTGCTGCAGAAACAAACCCCAGCCAAAATGGCGCCCGACCAGGGCCCAGACCCCCCACAGGCAGATACCCCACCTGCACAAACCACTCAGGGGGACACACAGAGATCTCCACAGCTCACACAGACCACAACCACCAATACCCATACCCCCACAGGGATCAGCAGCCACAAAGCAGGACCTGCAGCAGTTGCAAACTATGCTGCAGGATATACAACACCTGCTGGCAGCAGACCTACCAGCGCTCAAAACGAGCATGCAACAGATCACAGAAAAAGTGACCACCACTGAAAACCAAGTCAAAACAATACAGGGAGAAGTCTCTACGCTACAAGATTCGCTCCACCAACTACAACAAGACCAGCAACGCTTAGCAATACAACTGGCGGTGCAGGAGGACAAAAACCAGCGCAACCACATCAAAATCAGAGGCATCCCGGCATCGGTGAGCAAAGAGGACCTACCGCATTACGTGAGGCGACTCACACAATCATTACTCCCTCCCGCAGTAACAAAGAAACCTCGCCTTTGCAGGGATTTACCGCCTACCCACGCCTCCTAGAGCCGCCGCAACGCTAGCCGGAGATGTCATTATCCGTTGCGCCCTACCCCAAGACAAGGGGCACATCATGAGCGCAATCAGGGGTAAGACCCCGCTTGATTTCGAGGAAACCCAACTGACCTTTTATCAGGACTTATCCAAGGCCACCCTCCAGTGGAGAAAGTCGCTTACTGAACTCACCGGCCACCTGCGTACAGCGGGGATACCATATAGATGGGGGAACTCCCGCTCTCTACTCATCACCCACCAGGGGACCACCCATAAAATCACCTCAGGGACTGAGGCCCCTACACTACTCACAAAATTGGGCCTGCAAAACTTGCCCAACCTGGGCACTCCCCACGTCTGGAATCCAGATGCCTCGGACACATTTGTGCCGAGAAGACAGAGAATGGACACGCAAGCCACCTGACGGACAGGGGGAGAGAGGTCTCTTAACCCTGCCCGCTCGACGGCGATATCCATATGTCTTGTTTACCACAACCTGTATTCCCCCCACCCTCCGCGCAATACATTTCTGATGTTGAAGTTCTTACCTGTTTACCGCTAGCTAGATGACTTAGCTGGCGAGGACGCTGGCGCGCTGCCGCATTACAAGACCACAAGCCATAGCCTAAGCCAAAACCTACCCCCCCGACAGCCCCTAGGTTAGGGCTACCACCCCTCATGAGTGGTCCCCAGCGGAACTAGATGACCAGGCCACTTCAGAACACGTGTACCACTCACCAGACTACTTGACCGACAAAACTACACCTAATGCACCCACACGGACCCTAGCACCACTCCGCATCTCCACGCAATTACTTCCTAACACCATTAGGGTCACGCGTTTGACACCAACCCATGACCTAGGTACTGCACCCGCAGACGTGTAACACGACTAAACCCCTATACGACCCAACCTCTACCTAGGATGTTACGCATGTTAAACTTAATGAAAAATTGTGCTAAAAATTATCAAATGCATTATCTAACAAATGTTTAAACCTGTTACCTTCTCAAACGATGCATACGTTGCAACATGTCTAACTCTTGTGCACGCAAAAATAAAGAATAAAAAAAATAAAAATAAATAAATGTCAAGTGATGCATGTCCCTTTAACGTATTCGTAATGCTATAGTGCCCCTGTCACTAATTAAATATAGCCTCCCCTCAATAGAAAATGATAAAATAAAGGTTTATACTCAGTATTTTGCAGGGCCCATGCTCCCTTGTTGTTGCTCACCTCCCCACCATAGGTAAAGCCATGAAGGATGCATGGCTTCCTCCGTAATGGTCTGATCCAGTGATCCTCATAGAGGAGCATTGGGGACCTAATGTACTTATCCAAGCTTCCCCATAGGCAAGCATTGTATTCAATGCTTTCCTGTGAGCTTCCGTGTCATGTGACTGAGGTTAACGCAGTCAGTGCAGTGAAAGTGCTTCTAGTGCCTCTAGAGGTGGATTTAACATGGCAGTTTCTAAAAAAAACATCAATGTTTTAGAAGAATAGGGCCTGCACACAGAACACATACATCATTGAGCTGAAGAGGTCAGGGTGACTATAGTGTCCCTTTAAGAAAAAAGAAATTAAAAAACAAAAAAGTATAAAAGTTCCTGTGCCATGCAAGTGGACAAAAGGCTGTCAAGATTTTCCTCATTTCACACTGCGGAGATTGCAGGATGGAGATATAAATGGACCTTGTGAATTAGAAGCATCCCTTCCTATATCCACACCCTAATTGTGGTTGGAACTGGGTCAATGCTAATGCTAGCTTGTGGCCCACATATTTTACTTAAATTAGTGCCTCTTGTTTAATTAAAATGATAAATACTCCACTCCCTATCGCTGACATAAATGTGAGTATGAGAGGGAGGGTATGTTATTTTTGCCACTTTACCTGAATACAAATAGTCTTGTATAACATGGGGGAAATAACGTTTAGTTTTTTTCTTAAAGGGACACTGTAGGCACTCAGAACACTTCAGCTCATTGAAGTGGTCTGGGTGCCAACTCCAATCACTCTTAATCCTGAGCATGTAATTATTGCAGTTTCTACAAACTGCAATAATTACCTGCTAGGGTTAAGTCCTCCTCTAGTGGCTGTCTACCAGACATCCACTGGTGGGACTTCAGGGTTCTTAGACGACTTTTGGTTGCCTAAATGACGCTGGACATCCTCACACTATACACGAGGACTTCCAGCGCCACCGGAATCCCCCTAGGAAAGCATTGAATAATGCTTTTTTATGGGGAGGTCCTAATGCGAGCACGGCCATTGCATCCATCGGCGGGGGAGGAGCGTAAACTGTCTATGTCACTCATCAGCGAGGGTGTAGCATTGACAGAGGGGGAAGCTATAGTGCCAGGAAAACAAGTTTGTTTTAAGTGTACCTACGCTGGGTGGGGGTTGGGCACAGGAATCACCAGTAGAGATTGAAATGTAGTTCTCAGATGTTTTAATGCCAAACAGGTGCTTAAAACTTTTCAGGAATGTTTGAGATTTATATACTGACAGACAGCGAGATAGATAGATAGATGATAAATGCATACAGTAGCGTAATTACATGGGGAATGAACGGTGTGGCGCCCCTGGGTGCAAAAATTGATGGCAAAGTAGTAAAGCAGTTGTGTGGTTTATGTACACATCAAGCCACGCACAGGGCAGCACTGAAGCTTCCTATCTGTCACTCGATGGCGATGGCTGTGCTAAGCGTATGGACATGACGTCACATCTTCGCGTTAAACTCCACCCACACTGTCGAGTGGCAGACAGTTTTTAACACCCAAAAAGTAGTGAGGACTCAGAACCGTGCTAAAGGGCAGCAAACGTCTTTTGACTGCCGTTGGCCTCTATTTTCATAATTGCTGAAATTTTACTTCCTCATTCAAAGACATGTTACATTTGGCATTATTGATGTAATACAATACACAAAATAGTTACTTTAGCTGAACCTGAAGATGATAAATAAGAACTGCTTTGAAATTTACATTATATATGTTTGTTTTTTTTTGCTTTAAAGGGGCACTATAGACACCAAAGGGGAAACGGAGGCGAAAACAATATTTTGTTTTGCCACAGGCAATAGATAGAATTTATCAACAATCCAATGTGTGTTTGTTTTCTGTATTTTATAGTGTAGGCCTGCTCTTACAAATACAGTAGGTTAATTTTAGTCTTCTTCTGAGACTTTTTCACTTTTGTTTCCTCAATTGATACAGGTAGTCATATCTGGATCTCATGTAGTGCTGTTTAGTTGTAGGACCTGGCTCCAGTCCACCATCTGTGGTCTATTATTGCACTGATAGTAACCTGAGGTCACCGCAAAATATTCTTAGCTCGCAGTTAATCAATGTACTAGTACTACTCTTGTTGACAAGAGCCCAATGAGTTTCAGGACAGAGGAAGTTATGGAGAACAATCTGTGCTAGACAAGGGTTTTATAGAACAGATAAAACAATAATCATACACACTGGAACAGATCATCTAGTTTGGTAGTAATAGGGTCAAGGACACGACGTTAACCTCTGTGCGTATATATTTGTTTTGAAAGTTTTGCTCGTCATTTATTAACCAAGTCATTATCTCGAAAAAAAAAATGTCTATATATATATATATATATATAAACATAAAGAATCCAGCACAGTCACTTAATCACTCACTAAACACCTGCTTCAAAGCTCACAAAATGTAATAATTTTTTATAAACACCTGACATGGACAACTGGGTCTTTTTTACAGTGTATGATCATACATTGCCTAAGCCTGCAACAACGTCAATGTACCCTATTCTTGGCAGGTCCTACTTTAGCAGCCTGTTGCTTGCTCTTATGATCCACTTACTTTGGAAATTCTTCGTCCTGGGACTCTCTGCAGGTCAAGGCTAAACAGGGGCCTGGAATGAGGCACCTGTGACAGGGAGGGGTGCAAAACTGGGGAGTTGGCCTAGACTCCCAAATATATATATTCTATTAATTATCTCTGCATATAAATTCCTCTGCTACCTCTTGTCTCATCTCTCCATGTTAACCTTCAGATATTTTTCCCAATTGTGCAGCGTTGAGGAATATATCGGCTCTTTATAAATGCCAGTAATAAAATAATAAAAAAAATGATATATATATGAAATCAAGAAGGCTGCCGTCAAGGGCGCTGCTGGGGCCAATTAATACAACATACAAGATCCAGCGCACTCAGTCACTAAACATCAGCTCACAGGATTTAAACGTTCCTATAAACACAGATTTTGGCAAAAATAATAGAGATTTAGTTACAGAGTTTGATCGTACAATTTATGTATATACAAAAAGCAATAATTGAAACAAAGCCACAAAATTATTTTTCACCATTACAAGTTTCATGGTTCAAAGTATAGAAACATAGAATGTGACGGCAGATAAGAACCATTCGGCCCATCTAAAACCGAATTTCCTTCAGAATGTGGAATTTGAATGTATGTCCAGTAATTAGTGTGGGTAACATTCCATATGTTTTCAACGCTGTATTGCTAACACTATAGTTCCTTCTAGTCCCCCCCTGCCTTGTACCTCCCTCACCCCCAAGGAACATAGGGATAAAACACTTTAATAACTTATCCGCCTCCCCTGACAAGCGCATTAGGCTCTACATTGCAGGACTAAGTGGGACTAGGACACTGCACACAGACTACTTCGATGAGCAGAAGGAGTCTGGGTGCCTACAGTGTCCCTTTGAAGCCTGAAATGTGAATTATGTGACCATGCACATGCACAATTCCTTCATATAACTATCCCCTACACCAGCGTTTCCCAATTGGTGTTGCAATTTTGGGCACCATTCTACATAAGGATATTTTGTCACCAGAAAAAGTGCAGAGGCTGGCTACAAAATTAATAAAAGGAATGGAACGTTTTTGTTATTAAGAAAGGCTAACAAATTTAAACCTCTTTAGTTTAGAAAAACGGTGCCTCAGAGGGGATATGATAGCATTATACAAATATATTCAGGGTCAATACAACCCATTGTCTGGAAATCTATTCATAAACAGGAGTATACATAGGACACAAGGTTACGCATTTAGACTGGAAGAAAGGAGATTTAGTCTAGCATATACAGTTAAATGTAAACACACAAAAAATGAAACAGAGCAATGCTTAATGGGACACTATAGTCACCTGAACAACTTCAACTTAATGAGGTTGTTCAGGTGAGAACTATAGCTCCCTGCAGCCTTTATCATGTAAACACTGTATTTTCAAAATACAGTGTTTACATTGAAAGCTAGTAACTCCTCCAGTTGCAGTCACTCAGAGTGAACCAGAGGGACTTCGGAGTTGATTGAGGCATAATTTGCCTCCAACCACTCAGATCTGCTGTCAGCAGAGCACAGGGCAGCACTGTGCACAGCATCCTGTGATTCAGTATCTCTTCCCTCTGCATGCAGACACTGAACTTTCCTCATAAAGATTCATTGATTCAATTAATCTCTATGAGGAGATGCTGATTGGCCAGGGCTTTTGCCGCCCAGGGCTGCCCCTAAGTTTGCCGCCCCTATCTCAACCCATGTCATGTCTGGTGAAGTCATGGACATCCGTGGCTGCACCAGACATACCTCTTTTAAGTACTCAACGCCTCTAGCGCAACACAGTTTACAACCTTTTCCAGCTTTTTTTAAGATATACAACCAATGAATACACGCATGAACAATTAATGCATGTAATTCATTGGGGGCATATCTACTAAACAGTGATTTTATGGGGGGTGGGTTTGCCCATTTGGGCAGAGTGTTCATTTAAATAATTATTGTTACTGAAGCGCTTCAGTATATTTAACTTTTTATTTGTGTGAAAAGAAACACTTAGGAGTGAAATGCAGCTTATTGAATTGAATTTTTTTACACATATTAAAAAAGATATACTTTTATCTTTTGGGAGGGAGGGTGTAGGGACGGAGTGGGAATTGTGGAGGGAGGGGGACGGTGCAGGGAAGAAGGGATCTGTGCAGGGGAGGGAGGGGGACGGTGCAGGGGAGAAGGGATCTGTGCAGGGGAGGGAGGGGGACGGTGCAGGGGAGAAGGGATCTGTGCAGGGGAGGGAGGGGGACTGTCATGGTGCTGGGGAGGCAGGGGGAGAGGGGATCTCTGAAAGTGCAGGGGAGGGAGGGGGAAGATGTGTGCAGGGGAGGCAGGGGGAGAGCAGCTCTGTGCAGAGAAGGGGGCTGTCAGGGAGATCTGTGCAGGGGATGGAGGGGGGAGAAGGGGTCTGTGCAGGGAAGAACTTACCCGATGTCTCTGCCAGGCTGCTCTTCATCGTTACTTTGCAGGACAGGAGAGCACAGGAAGTGACCTCACTTCCCATCCTCCTGCCCTGCCAGGTCTCACTCAGAAGGTTGGAGGAGGGTCACTGCTGCCCCCACGAAAGTGCCACCCCCCCCTTGCTACGCCGCTGCTGAGAATATAGTGTTAAAATACATGTTCCGTTTCCAGCCTCCATTACTTCACCATGAAAAAGGTGATTTTATTCACCTTTTTCCAGCACCGTGCGGGTCTTGTCATGGCTGGCCCTGCCCACGCTCCGCCCCCTTGGCTGAGATCATCAAACTTGATGATCTCAGCCAATCCAATGCTTACCCATAGAAAAGCACTGGGAGGCTATCCTGCATGCCTCAATGCATATATTTGGGGAAAGTTCCGCGTCTCCATGCAGAGCGTGGAGCAGTGTTAATTTGGCAAAATTTCAATTTAGTTTTAGTCATAGTCTTTTGACTAAAAATACATTTTAGTTTTAGTTGTATTTTAGTCACCTGAATTGTTTTAGTTTTAGTCTAGTTTTAGTCGACTAAATCTCAAAGTTTAGTCGACTAAAATGTGCCTAAAATTGTTAGTCTACAAAATTAACACTGGGGTGGAGACACTGAATGTCAGTGCTGCACAACCCAAGAAGCACCATCAGTGGCTGTCTGAGTGACTAGGTTTAGGTGTTCCTAGGGATCAGTGTAAACACTGCCTTTTCTCTGAAAAGACAGTGTTTACATTAAAGTTCCTGCAGGGACAGGCCATACTCACAAGAACAACTACATTAAGCTGTAGTTGTTCTGGTGACCATAGTGTCCCTTTAAGTGAAAGTAGTAACATAGCATAAAGTTTATCAAGGGGTGCCTATAGAAGGTGAAAAGGTATGTCACCCACAAATAGGATTACACGACAAATACATAAAAAGGTCTTTTGCAATTCTTCAACATCTAAACACAAAGCAGAAAAAAATGACAGTACAGTAAAAAAAAAAAAAATGACGCACCTACTCAAATAAAAGTATATACAACATTTAGTGAAGCAAGGTTTGTTCAATAAATGATATTTGGCCTCTCCTGGTCCCAGGGTAATATACAGCCAGGTTGCATATAAGCTCTATCTTTATAATAATTGTGGTTGGTTTATCAATGTGATGCATGTAGTTATAATCTAGTACAGTTCTGGATTTTGTTGATGAGATAATGTGATTCGCAACCCCCAACTCTATGTATAACCAATTGTAAGCCTTATATAGATATGCTAATGTGCCCTGTGGAGAGAAACTAAAATGTTTGAGTAAGTTGTTATCCTTTTGCATTCTAAGGGACGTTGTCCTCTTTTGGAGGGTCAAAAAGCGATTTTTATCTCTAGACCTGCACAGAGCGGTTCCCTAGCCAGAGGGATCTTTAACATGACTGACTTTAGATACTTAAGCCTTCCTAGACAAAGAGGCACTGGGAGGAAGGGTAATTAAAATGATAAATGATTGAGAAAAATCACTTAGTAAGCTTTGTGATAGGAACTGTCATGCAAACAAAATGGCACCCCCTCTATACCTTGGGAGGGAGGAGCCCGACTACTGTAAACACAGAAATAATTGGGATTGGGCATCATTAAGAAATGTATACTTTGTTGCAATTTACTTGGCTGGTGAATCAAAGGTGAAAGAAAGGTGGAATTTAACAGTCGGCAGAAGCAAGAGTGAGGCTGGCCAATTTTCCTTCCTTCCCAGTATTCTTGGGTGTGTTGGTTGTTAAGAAATAGGGAAAATTTGCCAACTTTGGCTTGGGGAGTTGTGTCTGCACGGAAGCTGATGGCGAATACAGACTAAATCGGATTCTGGTTGAAAACGAAAGTTACGAGAATCTGTCTGTCGGTTCTCACGCGGCAGTTGACAAATTGTTTTTTTATGGTTGTGTTGTTGCTGGCAATGCAGTCAAATTAATTACTCAATAAATATGTGGCCTATGCCCTATCCAAATTTAAATAGTAGTCTCTTTCAGGTATTTGGGAAGGGAACAGGGTGGAGGTATTTAGTGATGTTCAGAGGGGTTTGGTATTTTGAGTCAGCATTCAAGGCCATGAGGCTCCACTGCTGAACGTTTTTGCATCTTCTAATACCAGAAGGGGAACTTGCATTGTTGCTAATACACATGAATTTATTATATCCAGTTAAATTAAGTTGATATATTTTGATAGCATCAGAAGGAAGAAAGAGAGGAAAGGATGTGGGTCGGGCATTAAATTGTAGCCCTTAGAGAACTCACAGATCAGAAGATCGAAGTGGTCTTCTTTGCATAACCATCTCTTACACATAACTGTAGACAGAGGAAATTCAATGAGCTGCTACTCTAGAACTTACTGAAAGTTGAAAGAAGTTGGTACCACAGCACTTACTGTAGTCTGGTATAAAAGTACTCAACAATGGTTGAAGGAGGACATTTCTAAGTGAGGACCTCTATTTGCTGTGTGAATATTGATCCCATTTGTTGCTACTGCTATTGGGATCCTAGATATAAGATAAGGCCAGTGACTAATAAAAGTATTTAGAAAATTGGGCAGACAAGATGGGCCGAATGGTTCTCATCTGCCGTCACAATCTATGTTTCTATTGACTGTTATTGATTGAGTTTTGCCATTCTTTTATTGTGGGGTGTTGTGGTTTGTTGTGTTGTACTATCATTGTTGCAGGTTGTTTATAAGTAATATGCCCAGATCTGGTTATTAGGATATACAAGGTTTATTAGTAATTATATCTGGGTTATTACTGCAGGTTATTTAGTAAACTCTTCCTACTTCATTTTCTTCTGAATTGTTCATGTGGAGTAGGGAGTGGGAGGTCTTTTAGGTAGACTGCGGCCTCGTGTTTGTAGAAGATGCTTTGAGTACCGAAACAATGTGTGTACGTTTTATGACTAAATTAGGACTGCACAGGGAATTAGGTACGCAATTCCACATATGGTGGAGCTGCCAAAACATCAAAACCTTCTGGGAGAGGGTGCACGGAATTATCACCACAATAACGGACGCAAGTATTGACTTCACTCCCGAAGCCTATCACCTCCACGTCACCTCACTGCCACCCACAAAATACAAGAAGACGGTGTTGCCGCACTTGCTCAATGCAGTGCGCAGTCTGGGGGGGAACCTGGGATGAGGGGGGGGAAGGGACCCACAACAGTGAAGGCACACATGCTCACGGGCAAACACGCCACAGACGGGAGTTACACTTTAACAAGATCACGAATCTCATAGTAGAATGTCCTAGTGACACTGCTCAAATTACAACAGGGGGACGGGTAGACAGGTTAACAGGACAGAGGACATAGACCCTCGGGAGAACAACTGACGATACGAGATGCACACGCAGAGGGGAGGACACGCACCTGCTCCTGCCATATACAATAATAGACATAGACAGTACATACACCACGACATACCAGAAACTGCACTACACTACCCCCAGCCACATGAAAAAGGGAGGGTCCCAGGTGACTCCCACCCACAGATGAAGTATCAAGTAGGATGCCGGCACTCACACAGTTCAATCTATGTTGGAAAACAGCTCAGTCATGAAAGATATTACTGTTAATGTTTATATTGATCTGCATAACTGTTTGGCAGATACAGTTACAAATACTAGTTGTACCCTTGCAAAGACACGCGTACCAGAAACCGATGGGTCAATGCAGGAACATTATGGAGCACATTGTTGGAGAGAGCGCTGCTGCAAATTGCACATGTCAAAGGAATGCAATTGCCAATACATGCAAACTGCTGTACAATGTATGTTCCGCTTACAAAACCAATGTTTGTAAACAGATATGTAACAATAAACCGCTTTTAATAACTAAATTAGGACTGCTCACAAGATCTGAAACAGTTGAAAGGTTTTCACTTTTAAACTTTGCCTTACTCCTGCTCTCTGTTAATAACTTTCTTTGTTTTCGCTCCAATATTTTAGTGGAATTGATCAAATCTTGGGTTACATTTTGTGGTGTCAATTCAGTTCTATAATGGCTCTACTGCAAATATTAAAATGGATATATACCGCTTGATGCTTTGTACACATGACACAAAGACATGTACTTTTGTTTATGTAGAAAACTTTATTTATACGTACACTGGGCAGTTAATACACCGGCATTGGGGCATATTTGTATCTTACTTTCCCACAAAGAATACTGTACTCCGGAGTACACAATTTCACTGTAATAAGTAAAAAAAGCGAGACATGATGAAATATGATAAAATATGTTGTTAAACAGAAATTTCTTATCTCTGCCCCTGTTGTAGAAAATAACAGTATATCAGAGGTTAAGTAAACGCAGCAGGCTCAGTATATAAAAACAGCGGGTGTGGCTGTATAACTGTGAACTTGTTTAGTACATATAAACAACAGGCGTACAGCATACATTACACTGATATAATGCAGAGTTAGTCATTATAGAGAAAAGTAGGAGGGAGGGAGCAAATCCAGAGAGTAATTTATGGAGCTGAAATTCTGTGAGCAAATTATGGGAAAAAAATTATAATATCAAAGCAATTAAATGGACTCTCTAAGCACCAAAACAACTTTTTCTTAATAGAGTGGTTTTGGTGTATATATCATGTCTCTGTCGTCTCATTTTTCAATTATATGCTCACTGTGGCTACAGTTTGCCCTCTTTCCTGGCTCCCCACCAGGGCCATGGTGGGGAGCCAGGAAAGAGGGTAAACTGTAGCCACAGTGGACATATCATTGAAAAGTGATTGAAAAGTGAGACGACAGAGACATGATATATACAGGGAGTGCAGAATTATTAGGCAAATGAGTATTTTGACCACATCATCCTCTTTATGCAGGTTGTCTTACTCCAAGCTGTATAGGCTCGAAAGCCTACTACCAATTAAGCATATTAGGTGATGTGCATCTCTGTAATGAGAAGGGGTGTGGTCTAATGACATCAACACCCTATATCAGGTGTGCATAATTATTAGGCAACTTCCTTTCCTTTGGCAAAATGGGTCAAAAGAAGGACTTGACAGGCTCAGAAAAGTCAAAAATAGTGAGATATCTTGCAGAGGGATGCAGCACTCTTAAAATTGCAAAGCTTCTGAAGCGTGATCATCGAACAATCAAGCGTTTCATTCAAAATAGTCAACAGGGTCGCAAGAAGCGTGTGGAAAAACCAAGGCGCAAAATAACTGCCCATGAACTGAGAAAAGTCAAGCGTGCAGCTGCCACGATGCCACTTGCCACCAGTTTGGCCATATTTCAGAGCTGCAACATCACTGGAGTGCCCAAAAGCACAAGGTGTGCAATACTCAGAGACATGGCCAAGGTAAGAAAGGCTGAAAGACGACCACCACTGAACAAGACACACAAGCTGAAACGTCAAGACTGGGCCAAGAAATATCTCAAGACTGATTTTTCTAAGGTTTTATGGACTGATGAAATGAGAGTGAGTCTTGATGGGCCAGATGGATGGGCCCGTGGCTGGATTGGTAAAGGGCAGAGAGCTCCAGTCCGACTCAGACGCCAGCAAGGTGGAGGTGGAGTACTGGTTTGGGCTGGTATCATCAAAGATGAGCTTGTGGGGCCTTTTCGGGTTGAGGATGGAGTCAAGCTCAACTCCCAGTCCTACTGCCAGTTCCTGGAAGACACCTTCTTCAAGCAGTGGTACAGGAAGAAGTCTGCATCCTTCAAGAAAAACATGATTTTCATGCAGGACAATGCTCCATCACACGCGTCCAAGTACTCCACAGCTTGGCTGGCAAGAAAGGGTATAAAAGAAGAAAATCTAATGACATGGCCTCCTTGTTCACCTGATCTGAACCCCATTGAGAACCTGTGGTCCATCATCAAATGTGAGATTTACAAGGAGGGAAAACAGTACACCTCTCTGAACAGTGTCTGGGAGGCTGTGGTTGCTGCTGCACGCAATGTTGATGGTGAACAGATCAAAACACTGACAGAATCCATGGATGGCAGGCTTTTGAGTGTCCTTGCAAAGAAAGGTGGCTATATTGGTCACTGATTTGTTTTTGTTTTGTTTTTGAATGTCAGAAATGTATATTTGTGAATGTTGAGATGTTATATTGGTTTCACTGGTAATAATAAATAATTGAAATGGGTATATATTTGTTTTTTGTTAAGTTCCCTAATAATTATGCACAGTAATAGTCACCTGCACACACAGATATTCCCCTAACATAGCTAAAACTAAAAACAAACTAAAAACTACTTCCAAAAAGATTCAGCTTTGATATTAATGAGTTTTTTGGGTTCATTGAGAACATGGTTGTTGTTCAATAATAAAATTAATCCTCAAAAATACAACTTGCCTAATAATTCTGCACTCCCTGTATGGCCAAACTGGTGGCAAGTGGCATCGTGGCAGCTGCACGCTTGACTTTTCTCAGTTCATGGGCATGGGTAATATAGTAAAATCTTACTTCTATTCTAGTCTGCAGCTACTATCTCTGCCCCTGATATGCCAGTTGAGCTGACATCATCAGATGTGATTCTCTGAGCCAATCGCAATGCTTCCCCATAGGATTGGCTGAGACTGTCAAGGAGGCAGATCAGAGGCAGAGCCAGCACAAGTCAAACACAGCCCTGGCCAATCAGCAGCTCCTCATAGAGTTTAAAAAGTTCTTGTGATTTCAGGTAAGTCTTTCATCCCCCAATCTGTATTCTTTCTGGTTTTATTCTGCCTTGTCTGATTGTTTTTTTTTTTAAATCTTGTAGATAAGAGCAGGGGGTGTATGCATTCAAATGCAAATTCTCTTTAACATAAGCTGCAAATTAAAGGAACTATTCTAAAATAGCTACTTAACTATCTCACCTTTTTTGTGTCGCTGCAAAGAATTTAACACAAATCACAATGGTGATACTTTTTTGTTGAAACAAAGAGCCAGAAAAAAAGAAAATAAACTGAATTTGGAAGGAGGGGATTTAGGGATGTTAGAAAATAATTTATACAGGAAGTTGAAGTTGGATGGGACACTTTTCTATCAGATGTGGTATAGACTAACACAATGGCTTGAAGCTTTGGAGAGACTCTAAATCAAGGGTGCCCAAATGGTAGATCCCCAGATGTTAGAAAACTACAGCTTCCATTATTCTTTGTCATTCTGAAGGCATACAAAGCATAATGGCAGTGGTAGTTCTACAACATCTGGGGATCTACTTTTTGGACATCCGTACTCTAAATTAAGAAAAAAAAAAAGTGTTTTGTTTGTGTGATGGGTATGGCCTATAAGACGGATCAAGTCGATTTTATCTGCAACCAAATGAAGGTTTTTATTTTTCCTTATACACTTTCATACACCCATGGCACACAATTATTATTATTTTATTATTTATATAGCGCTATCAGATTCCGTAGCGCTGTACAATGGGATCAATCCTCATTTCAATGAATTAGTTAAAAAAATTTATATTTTAAAAGCTTTAGTTATAAAGTGCCAACAGATTTCAGAGTGCTGTACAGGGGTACATTTTTAGGCTATTAGTCCTTAAAGCTTGTTTTATAATTATTAATATAAACAAACTGCTGGGAATCTCCCTGTGTATTGACTGAGTGGCCCACAAGCTTTCCTGCAGCCTGGCGGTTATATCACAGAACTCACTGTACATAATGCCAATGTTTTGTTTTGTTTGATTATTTAACTCTTGTTTCTGTTCTCTAATTGACCACCAGCAGCAGTTCAAGTTAATTTTGAGTGCCCAGTGGTACCAACCCATTGCTCCTATCTATAGTTCAATACTAAGATCTTTCTTCATTCTTTACCTGTCTGACATGATTGAGCTATGTTCCTGATGTCTTTAATACCTAGATATGTGCAACCTTCTCTAAGTTTGACCTTCGTTGAATATTGTTGATCTATTGTTATAGAAGCTGACTTATGTGAACATATGCATAGAACCCCAGACAGAAATGGGATACGGCTGTACAATCTATAGAGGGAACATATAAAGGAAAAAACACAATAGTGTGATACAGTAAATACAGTGAGAAGTGCGCTTAAATGGATGCACTCACAAGATGATGAAGATGAAAAAGCATTCATAGGGTGCCTCCCCAGATAGCATAGGGGGCTAGTGGTTTCCCCTATCCGATGTAAAGCGACCAATGGAACACGGGACTCCAGGTAAGTAATAGTAGAAAAGCAATACTTTTATTTTCTTAAAAGGTGAACAAGCACCATAAGAATAAAGGTTTAAAAGTGCAGCAATAGGTCCAACGCATTTCGTTCAAGACTAGAACTTCATCAGGGACCGCACAGTAAAAAAATCACAGACAATATCATAGATTGTAAAATAACATCCTACTTTCCCCTTAACAGAATCTCTATATATAGGGCTAGTCCCAAAGTCCCATTGGTCCATAGTGTAGGAGTATCCAGTAGCCAGCCAATCATCTATCCAGGGGTATTGTCCTCCAGCTGATAGTGTTTGGGTAGTTTAAAAAGGGCGCGTTCAATGTGAAAGCCGAAACCGGAAGTGGATGTCTGCCTTCACTTCCGCGTTCCATTTGCGTTCCATATGCGTTCCAAACACGCTCCAAATGCGTTCCAAATACATTCACTGCTCTTTTTCAACTAGAACAGCGAGGAGCCATCAATATAAGTGATCATCAAAAGGACAAAGCCCAAAAGTGTTAAATGCATTAAATGTAATTAATCTCTAGAAGAAGAAAAGTGAATTAGTGCATGTAATATACAGCAACCATGTTAAGATAGTTCATATGGAACTTCCCCACATATTATATATATGACAATATCATACACCATTAAATAGTGCCATGTATGTCTATTTAAAGTGACAAACATCTCATTATTCAAAAAATAAGAACACAAATAATATATTCCTAAAAAAAGTTCCCTCAATATCAATAATAATAATTTTAAACCATATAACCTGCAAGGTACACCTAACTATATAATATAAAGATTTTTTTATTTTTTTATTATATAAATTATGAATTGTATTGATTAAAGACACTTCTTTTTCCCTATATTTAGACTGCCAGAGCTCCTCATATTCCCAAAGATACTTATGGAATAATTTACATAGAGGAGAAGAATAACCAAAAAATCAATCCAAGAAACACACCAGATCGATCCCAATATTCAGGCCCCTAGGTTCAAGGGTCTTTAGTTTGTGTATCCAAAAGGTTTCCCTTTGGGATAACTTTTTGATCCTATCACCTCCCCGCCAGTAGGGAAGGACATGTTCGATACCCATACACTTAAAATCTCTAAAGGAGAAGGAAGGACAATTACTGCAATGGGCAGAGACTGAATGAGTAACCAGTCCTTTGCGTATATTATTTAGGTGTTCCAAGATCCTGACCTTCAGGATACGTTTCGTGCGTCCCACATACTGTTTGCCACACGGACACTGCAGTAAGTATACTACATAGTCCGTGTGGCAACCTATTAATGATTTAATCTTGAAAGCCTCCCCCGTGATATGACTAATAAATTCCTTAGTTCTCCCCATAGAGGCGGTGGTACATGCTTTGCACACATTACATCCCCTAAAACAACCCGATTCAGGGGATACATTAGAACTATTCATTTTAATAGCATAGCTAGGGGCTAGCATATTTTTAAAGTTCTTATTTTTCTTAAATATCACCATCGGGCGTTCAGACAAAGAATTACCCAAAATGGGATCCTGTTGTAATATGGGCCAAAAATCACTTAGGCTCCTTTTGATCTTAAAATGATCCGTATTGTATTGGGTGACAAAGGCTGATTTAAAATTCTTATTCCCAACAGTATTAGGAGGTTTATCCTCCAGGAGTTTGTTCCGTTCAAGGAGACCAATTGATCGAATTTCTTTTTCTAACGTATTCTTATTATAGCCCCTTGCACATAATTTATTTTTTATATGGGAAGATTGAATCTGGAAGTCTTGAGGGCGAGAACAATTGCGTCTCAATCTGGTAAATTGGCTCCGTGCTATGCCCCTAAGCCAAGGCTTATGGTGACAGCTTTGTTGATGTACAAAGCCATTCCCATCTGTTGGTTTAAAAAAACATTTAGTTTGAATTTGACCCTGATCACAAAAAATATCAAGATCCAAAAAATGGATCTCATGTTTATTCCACTCGGGGGTGAAGACAAGATTGTATAGGTTGGAATTTAAATATTGAACATAATCAGAAAAACTATTGGAGGACCCCTTCCAAATGATGATCACGTCATCGATATAGCGCCGCCAGAGCACCAAGTTCTCCCTCCAGTCATGCCGCGACCACACGAATAATTCCTCCCATCTACGCATGTAGGTGTTGGCATAACTGGGGGCGAACCTGGTGCCCATGGCGGTCCCTGTGATCTGTAGATAATACTGATCATTAAAAAAGAAAAAATTATGTTCCAAAATAAATTTTACTGAGGTCAATATAAATTCCTTTTGACCTTGAGATAGGTCCTGATCTTGGGACATATAGTAATCAAGAGACTCCAATCCTAAACAATGACTAATTACCGTATACAGAGAGGTCACGTCTAGCGTGGCCCAACTGTATTCAGGGTCCCACTCAATGCTGTCCAGTTCTTGTAAAAAAGACTTGGTATCCCGTATAAAGGAGGGTGCCCCTTGGGCGTACTTTTGAAGGAAAGAGTCCACATACGCGGACAGATTAGCAGTGAGCGAGTTAACTCCACTGATAATAGGGCGACCTGGTGGATCAGGGAGGCGTTTATGAGTTTTTGGGAGGAAATAAAAAATCGGAATCACTGGACTTTTTTGAAATAAGAAATCAAAGTTTTTTAAAGATATGATTCCATTGTCTCTAGCCGTAGTCAAAATTTCTTTTAGTTCTAAATTATACAATGGCATAGGGTTATTCTGCAGAGTAATATAAGTTTTTTTTTATCCCCTAAAATATTAAGGGATTCCTTCAAATAATAAGACATAGTCATCAACACAATACCTCCTCCCTTATCAGCCTCCCTGATCACCAGGTCCTCTCTTTCCATAAGATGTTTTAAAGTCGCTTCTTCCCTTTTTGTTAGATTAAAGGGGCATGATCCACTTTTTCTCTTTTTAGCAATAGATTGGAAAGCCTGATCAACCATATGTTCAAAAGTTTCTAAAAAGGGGCCCTTACTTTGAACCGGAAAAAAATGAGATTTAGGTTGAAACCTATAGTCTTCCCTTTCAGATACAGTATCTATTTCCCTCTCAGTGGTAGATGGATGTAGGAGGAAATGTCTTTTTATGGTTAGAGAGCGTATAAACTTTTTAAGATCTATATAAAGGTCAAAGTCATTCGCCTTTTTATTAGGGGCAAATTTCATCCCTTTCGAGAGTAGGTCTATCTCCTCAGATGTAAGTGGAATTCCAGTTAAATTAAAAATACCTCTACTCCTTTCCTCCTCATTGGTAAGGGTGGCAGGACTAAGACTCTGATCTAGTCCTCTGTTCTCACCCTCTTGTGTGGTGAATGAAGGCTTTCAAGATTAAATCATTAATAGGTTGCCACACGGACTATGTAGTATACTTTCTGCAGTGTCCGTGTGGCAAACAGTATGTGGGACGCACGAAACGTATCCTGAAGGTCAGGATCTTGGAACACCTAAATAATATACGCAAAGGACTGGTTACTCATTCAGTCTCTGCCCATTGCAGTAATTGTCCTTCCTTCTCCTTTAGAGATTTTAAGTGTATGGGTATCGAACATGTCCTTCCCTACTGGCGGGGAGGTGATAGGATCAAAAAGTTATCCCAAAGGGAAACCTTTTGGATACACAAACTAAAGACCCTTGAACCTAGGGGCCTGAATATTGGGATCGATCTGGTGTGTTTCTTGGATTGATTTTTTGGTTATTCTTCTCCTCTATGTAAATTATTCCATAAGTATCTTTGGGAATATGAGGAGCTCTGGCAGTCTAAATATAGGGAAAAAGAAGTGTCTTTAATCAATACAATTCATAATTTATATAATAAAAATAAAATAAAATTTTTTATATTATATAGTTAGGTGTACCTTGCAGGTTATATGGTTTAAAATTATTATTATTGATATTGAGGGAACTTTTTTTAGGAATATATTATTTGTGTTCTTATTTTTTGAATAATGAGATGTTTGTCACTTTAAATAGACATACATGGCACTATTTAATGGTGTATAATATTGTCATATATATAATATGTGGGGAAGTTCCATATGAACTATCTTAACATGGTTGTTGTATATTACATGCATTAATTCACTTTTCTTCTTCTAGAGATTAATTACATTTAATGCATTTAACACTTTTGGGCTTTGTCCTTTTGATGATCACTTATATTGATGGCTCCTCGCTGTTCTAGTTGAAAAAGAGCAGTAAATGTATTTGGAACGCACTTGGAGCGTGTTTGGAACGCATATGGAACGCAAATGGAACGCGAAGTGAAGGCAGACATCCACTTCCGGTTTCGGCTTTCACATTGAACGCGCCCTTTTTAAACTACCCAAACACTATCAGCTGGAGGACAATACCCCTGGATAGATGATTGGCTGGCTACTGGATACTCCTACACTATGGACCAATGGGACTTTGGGACTAGCCCTATATATAGAGATTCTGTTAAGGGGAAAGTAGGATGTTATTTTACAATCTATGATATTGTCTGTGATTTTTTTACTGTGCGGTCCCTGATGAAGTTCTAGTCTTGAATGAAACGCGTTGGACCTATTGCTGCACTTTTAAACCTTTATTCTTATGGTGCTTGTTCACCTTTTAAGAAAATAAAAGTATTGCTTTTCTACTATTACTTACCTGGAGTCCCGTGTTCCATTGGTCGCTTTACATCGGATAGGGGAAACCACTAGCCCCCTATGCTATCTGGGGAGGCACCCTATGAATGCTTTTTCATCTTCATCATCTTGTGAGTGCATCCATTTAAGCGCACTTCTCACTGTATTTACTGTATCACACTATTGTGTTTTTTCCTTTATATGTTCCCTCTATAGATTGTACAGCCGTATCCCATTTCTGTCTGGGGTTCTATGCATATGTTAAGATCGTTTGTTGTGGATAACGATCCTGGGAGGCTGCATATTGATTGAAGTTAAGTAATTTATTTAATTAGAACACTTATCTAAAGGTGTTCGTTTGTTTGTTTTCTGTTTTATGTGAACATATTCATGATGTATCATGCACCTAAATAAAATAATTTTAAAAAATTATATATATATATACCTGTATATATACTATCGCTTCCTCTGCCTCCACACTCCCTCACACCCCTCCGACTGATGTGAAGGGTTAAAAATTTTTTATTTACTTACCTTACCCCAGCGCCGATGTCCCTCTGCGCTGGGTCGCTGCTCCGCCTCCTCCTCAGTCCCACAATGAGCGGGCGCTAATGCATTAGACCAATGCTGAATCAATACTTTCCTATGGGAAAAAATCTGACACTGGACGTCATGAGGACGTCCAGCGTCAGTTACCGGGCTAAACTGAAGTGTCTGCAGCCACTGAGGGCAGACTTAGCCACTGAGGGCAGACTTAGTGCTGCAATATAAGAATTGCAGTTTCTCTGGAACTGCAATGTTTTATATTGCATCATTCAGGGCCGTCTATAATATGATTAGGACCATGGGCAATGCATTTTCTTGGGCCCCATGGGCCCTGTCCCTGCCACTGCCTCACCCCCCAATTACGCCCAACCCACAATCACACTGACAGACGTACTGGCACATACACACACAGACAGACATTAAAACATTCACAGATACATACTGACACACACAGTCACTACACACAAATATATACTGGCAGACATGCTGACACACACACAGACATACATACATACACAGACACATACATTAACAGATATACTGACACACACACACAAACACATACACTGACAGATATACTAAAACACACAGACACATACACTGACAGACACATTGACACACACACAGGCATACTGACATACACACTGACACACACACACACAGGCATACTGACATATACACAGACAGACGTAATGGCTGATACAGACAGACATTAAACATTCACAGATATATACTGACACACACATACACTGACATACAAATATATCCTGGCAGACATACTGACACACACACACACAGACATACATACATACACACACAGACACATACACTGACAGACATACTGACTGACACACATACACACACAGACATACTGACACACAAAGACACGCTGACACACACACACAGACATACACACAGACAGACGTACTGGCACATACACACACAGACAGACATTAAAACATTCACAGATACATACTGACACACACAGTCACTACACACAAATATATACTGGCAGACATACTGACACACACACACACAGACATACATACATACACAGACACATACATTAACAGATATACTAACACACACACAAACACATACACTGACAGATATACTAAAACACACAGACACATACACTGACAGACACATTGACACACACACACACACACACACAGGCATACTGACATACACACTGACACACACACAGACATACTGACATATACACAGACAGACGTACTGGCACATACACACAGACAGACATTAAAACATTCACAGATACATACTGACACACACATACACTGACACACAAATATATACTGGCAGACATACTGACACACACACATACACACACACACAGAGACATACCTACATACACACACACAGACATACTGGCATACACCCAGACATACTGACACACACACACAGACCTACTGACATACATTTAGCCACCCTCCAGGTTCTTACCTTTTCCTGGAGGGTGGTTTCCCTGGTCCAGTGGCAGGCTGAGGCAGATGGGAGTTCTCCTCTGGAACTCCCCTCCTCCCTGCCTTCCTCCTTCCGCGCGGCCATTATCTCCGGTGGGAGGAAGTGGCGTCACTTCCTCCCAACCGGCTGCAGAACAGGAAGGGGCCCGGTCGCGCTGTTTAAGCGCCACAGCGCCCGACTGGGCCCTTGCTGACACATGCTCCCCGGGTGGCCCTTAGTGCATGGGCCACCCGGGGAGCCTCCTCAGTGTGTGGGAGCCGCACCGCCTGGTCCATAGGGGCTGCGCAAATCGCGGGGCCCACAGAGCAGCTGCTCTGGGCCCCCAGGAGCAACTAGGCCCGGGGCAGCTGCCCCGTTTGCCCCGCGTTAAAGACGGCCCTGGCATCATTAAATGCAATAGGGACACTGCACCCAGATCACTTCAATGAGCTGAAGTGGTCTGGGTGACTATATGGACACATGACACCAGTTTTCACAGAAATATTCATTTCAGAACACTGCCAAATTTAGATTGTCAGAAAAAAGAGAAATGAAAAAGAAAATTTTTCTGTTGAAAAAGTGGCAGAAAGATTAAAAATTATCACAAATTATGATTAGGCCTCAAAGAAAGAGGCTTATGAGAACAATCTGATGATTTTTATTAAACTGCCAAATATTCACAAAAAATTTGATGTGAAAGTGTCTCTCCGTCCAGTCATTGATCGTTATCTTTTAGTGATATGTTCACAAGGACACATCTCTTTAGGCTAGTGGTAGAGGTTCACCATCAGGTAAATTGCTACTGTGTTTGTTACACCGGTTTAACGTCTTATACATGATGGCACCGGCCAGCCACCAGACCAGTTTTACAGACACCACTCCTTTTAACAATATCTGTGCCCCGGAGACCTTAGCAGCTCTGACTGCTGTGAAATATAACAGCGCAATAAAAACAAAAAAGAAAGAAAAAAAAATTGAAAACTAAAACAGTTTAACGTCACAGTGTTTTATGTTTTTATTTTTTTTGTGGGGGTTTTTTGTTGTTTTGTTTTTGTTTTTTTTTTGTTCAGGAAATGTGCAAGTTTTTTTGTTTGGTTTTTACAGAAACTGTGGTATCGCTGAACAAAAAATATAACCACAGCAAGAAAAGTAAAAATGAAACTCCATTCTGAGACACATCTTTGAAATCTGAAACTGCGTGACATGCAAGTTGTTATAGTAAGTAGTACAAGTATAGGAATAAGTACTTATCAAGGTTTATGGTAATAAATTAATCATCAGACCTTTTGCTTTCATTTTCAGAATTCAAGCTTAAATGCATTATGTCATGTACCTAGCAGATGACAATGATATCGTCTTCGCCAATCTGCTGTCATCACTCTGACCCACCCTCCCTATACACACATCCCAGGAGTGTCCCCAGGTAAATAACGTGATTGTAAGAGACCAATGGAAAAGTAGTATGCAGTCAGACCAGCTTTTAAATAGGTCACATCAGCACTTAAAGGCAGGTGACAAAGCTTGTTTTAATCCCTTGTACAGGATCTTGTACATAAGGCTCTATGGCCAACACAGGATTTTCATTATTATTAACTCCTCAGGCTAAGATATCACATGCTTTAAATGGTTCAGCAATTCAAAGTTGCAAAGAAGTCTAGAAAAGGGGATAGAAAAACATTTTTTGAGTTAAGAAATTGAAAAGATATTTGGGTATGTGTAATGCATTGTAGAAGATTTTAAATGCACAAACGTCATTAAGACTCTTCATAAAAAAAAAGTTATTAGCATAGTATGAAGGCACTTTATTGATAGTTTTTATTTTTAAAGAAATCATTTTTATACTTTCAGATCACTTAGGATTTTAATTTGCAGGAAAAAAAAAATATAAGATGGCAACACAGTACTTTTGATTTACATCAGAGCTAAAGTAGCTCTGTCACCGTCCAGGTCTTTGTATAATCTATGTATAATCAATGGTGACTGCTCTGGTGGCAGTGTGGTGGCTGCAAGTTGCAGAGGAAAGTGAGTTTTACTTACCTGAACGTGTCCCTCGAGGCCACCTTCATGCTCTTCTTGAGGGTCCTCTTCAGCTCCTGGAGCTTCAGCTGCCTGGATCCCACATCAGCGTCATACTCTGGCTGTAATTGTGGTTATAACAAATATATGTGTAGTAAGATGAGATTCTCCTTTACCATACCATAAATTTGGTATTTTGGGGGTTAGGACATGGTATATTGTGTGCATAGCACATGATTAGGTGATACAAAGTGATAAATAGCATCAAGTAAATATCCAATATAAGGACTTTGTAAACGTGTGCAGCCCCTTTGAATTGTGGAGGACTGACAAGAGCAGCAATGTCGGTATGTGATATATATCACTGCCTTTAATTCTGTTCCGGGTGACTTCTTATCTGCCAATATGTGGTCCATCAAAGCATTTAAATAGGTTTCCTGTATGAGACCAAGGTGAGATTACCAATGTGAGCAGAGAGGAACCCCAGTAGGGAAGTGGCTAAACTGCAGTTTGTGGTAAAAGTACTGCAATCAGCTAGCTGGACATAATATGGGAATCCAGGCCACTAGTGGGAGCACCAACCCTCACCATAGTATATCATATGGCTTTCAGTTCAATGGCAAACTCTAAGAAGTGGTGACCAGGCCATCAAGACACTTTTGATCTTCAAACTTGAGTGTAATTACAACTTAAAGCCTTTGTGGATAAATTGTGGGATTAAGAGTGCTGGTTGGACTGGATTAACACCCATCAGCTCATGAGAGGGATAAGCAAATCTACTGTGCAACTGGTTATTGAGCCTATCTCCAAGATGAGGAAGTGTCTGCCTGCCACCTGGGGTGAGGATGTGAGATTGTCTATCTTAATCTAATTCTAGGTAAAAGTCTGGGGAGGATAGAGAAAGTTATAGTGCTAAAGTCCCAAATACCAGGTAAATTGAAGAAGATTTAAAGGAGTCTTTATCTAACTTTATCAGTAGGGATATAGTAGGCCACTCTTGTGGTCACACCAGGCCGGAGATATCAGATGGTCCACAGTTCCAAAGGTCTCAGACAAACAAAAGGCAATGCCATGGAGAGTGTGGAGAACCGCATGTATTTCACAACCTTTTGCATCAGGTGATGTCTCTAAACAGTGTTGAAAGACATCGATACAACTTCACATATGAGGATGAAGTTGGATTTAGAAAGTGAGTTGTCAGAGCTCAGAGAGACAGCGTTCAGGTCACGCCCCATACGCTTAAATTCTGACTAGTGAGAAAATGGGTAAAATGGTAAAGTTACAAGTAATTTAAATACCTTGTGGAGTAATTATCTTTATAATTAATAATTAATAGGCTGCTAGAACGTGACTGTGTCATCCGTATGATTCTCCCAAAATACTCCATAACAAATTACGACATTTTTAATACTTTTTTGCTTCCCCCACCCCTCTCCCCCCCTCTTTAGGTCACAAAAACAGCATTGACCCAAGTGTAAAAGTTCCCTTAACAGGGGTTGTATTATTAGTTTCAGTCGATACGTGTGTATGCCTTTTGGCAGTTAATAAGCAGAGCATAGACTGTTTGGAAACCTTAGGAAAAACCTGATTGCCACATTGAAATCAAAATGTTTTTTCCTCCTTTTTTGTGGTAAAATTGGTAATTTTTTCAATAACTTTTTTTTATCTACAACAGAAAAAGAGACGTGAAAAGTTTAACGTGGTGTCCTTGAATCTTGCTATGGTTTGAGGGAAATACATGTATTAAAAGAAGCATAAATTGAGACGTGCCTGATCTTTACGATTTATTAGCTTTATATCATATATAGCTGTCTTAGTCACGCACTTTACAGAACTTTGCAATCATGCAAGGTCTTTATTATAAATAACACACATGAAAATATAGTACAATGCCAGCTGGCAATTGCAACCAGTTGATATTAAGTTGCCTTCATATATAGATATGGAAGGTGATAAATATTGTGGCCTTCAATACAAGAAGACAGTTGATCTATAGTTTTTTGGACATGGTAGTTTGTAAACTGCGGTCAGTGCTCAAATTATTTTGTTGGCCAGTCAATAAGCTCTTGACATATAGGGGTGCTACCTATAACCGCACAGCTGCGTTATTATAGAGCCTTATCCTCAGGCTCTGAAGATTGTGAGTGTGTCTACCTTTATTTATTTTGCATCTAGTATATTGCAAATACCATCTGCACTAGATTTGTTTTATGTTTTTTTCTCTTTTATATATCACTCCATATCGAGATTTATATTACCATAAGCTAATATCTGCTTGTCTATTATTCAGCGCTCCACCCACTGATTATAGGGTTTATCCTGTTAATCATTTTTCTCTATGTATTTATGGTGAGGGAAGAAAGGTATCTCCTTACGGGTGTTCAAGAGCAGCTATTCACATGTTGATTTTGAAGCGCTACTTACTGTTCACGCTGAGCTCACTTGTGAGTCACTTCTGCTACTCCATCCCTTATACTTGGGTATTTCAATATCCAAATCAACAACCCCAACTGCACTGATGCCTCTCATCTGCTCTCTGTAACCTCCTCCTTTGGCCTTACGCAATGGTACAATTTAGCAACCCATACAGCGGGAAACACTCTTGATCTCGCCTTCACCAATCTCTGTACTGCCTCTAATCTCTCCAATATTCCTTTTCCTCTATCTAACCACCATCTGCTGACTTTTGACATCGGCATACCTAAGACCCAATTGACACCACCGTCTGAACATCAATCTCACAGATACCTCCAATGTCTTGACCTAGAGCATTTCTCCACTAATCTCCAAACTCTTCTTATACCTATCTTAAACCTCACCTGTCCTAGTTCTGCAACCTCCTTCTACAATTCCACCCTCTCCTCTCAACTAGACATCATGGCACCTCCTACATTTAAATGCAGCAAGCGCCCCCAACAACAACCTTGGCACACCAAGATGACTCGATACCTGCGAAAATGCTCCAGAACTGCTAAAGGCTATTGGAGAAAGTCTTAGTGTGCGTCTGACTTTCTTCACTATAAATTTATGCTGCGCTCATACCGCTTGGCTCTTTACTCTGCAAAAGTAAATTGCTTCAATACCTTCATAACCACACTCTCCAGAGAACCCAAACGACTATTTCACACATTTAACTCTCTTCTACGCCCTATTGTTCCTCCTCCTCCACCTACTAACTTGATCGCCTCAGACTTTGCAACTCACTTCACTGACAAGATCTCTACAATCAGGGAAGAGATCTCTCATCTTTCTTCTTCCCCTTACAATGCTTCCCCTTACCTCACTCCCTCTGCTGTTCTATGGTCATTCGCACCCGATACAGCGGAAGAGGTTTCTGCTCTGCTCCAGTCCTCCCGCCCCACTACCTGCTCCCTAGATCCAATTCCCTCGCATCTCATCCGTACTCTGTTTTCTTTTCTTTCTCTACCTCTCACTAAAATTCTCAGTCTCTCTCTCTCCTCTGGCATATTTTCATCACCCTTCAAACATGCAACTATAAACCCAATTCTAAAGAAGCCCAACCTTGACCCTAACTCCCCATCCAACTACCGTCCTATCTCGCTACTGCCTTTTGCATCCAAGATCCTTGAAAGAGTTGTGTATGCGAGATTGACAGACTTCCTCGAGTCCAACTCTCTGCTAGACCCGCTTCAGTCTGGTTTCCTTGCTAAGTACTCTGTGGAAACGGCACTGACCAAAGTATTCAATGATCTACTCACTGCAAAATCTCGTGGTCACTACTTTATCCTAATTCTCCTTGAGCTTTCTGTGGCTTTTGACACTGTTGATCATCAACAGCTTCTTCTCATCCTCCGCAATATCGGTCTACAAGATACTGCTCTCTCCTGGTGCTCCTCCTACCTCTCCCAGCGCTCTTTCAGTGTTTCTTTCTCTGGCTCTGCTTCTTCTCCCCAACTCCTCTCTGTTGGTGTCCCCCAAGGTTCAGTCCTTGGTCCCGTACTGTTCTCCATATATACTGCCTCCCTTGGTAAACTCATTAGCTCCTTTGGCTTCCAATATAATTTCTATGCGGATGACACGCAAATCTATCTGTCCTCTCCTGATCTCTCCTCTTGACTAGTGTTTCTGACTGCCTCTCTGCTATTTCTAGTTGGATGACTGCCCACTTCCTTAAACTAAACTTGACCAAAACTGAAATTCTGGTCTTTCCTCCCTCAAGTGTTGCTACTCCTGTGTCTGTCTCCCTCCAAGTCAACAGTGCTACCATCAGCTCAACCACGCAGGCTCGCTGCCTAGGTGTTCTCTTTGACTCCGACCTCTCCTTCATGCCTCATGTTCAGTTTATTGCCAAATCCTGCCGCTTCCATCTCAAAAACATTGCGTGCATCCGACCCTACTTAACACCAGATGCGACTAAGGTGCTGGTCCATTCCACTGTCCTTTCTCGCCTTGACTACTGTAATCCGCTTCTCAGTCTTACGTGCTCCCAACTTGCGCCGTTACAGTCCATAATGAATTCGGCAGCGAGCCTCATCTTCCTGTCTGCCCACACCTCCCACGCCTCACCCTTCTGTCAGTCCCTACATTGGCTTCCTGTAAGATATAGGGCTCAAAATTCTGGTTCTTGCTTTCAAATCTCTACATAATGCTGCTCCCACCTATCTATCCTCCCTTATACACAAGTATGTACCGTCTAGGCCCTTACGATCTGGTGAAGACTTACGTCTATCTTCTGTCCGTACTCCCACCTCTGATGCTCGCCTTCAAGATTTCTCGAGGGCTGCACCGTTCCTGTGGAACTCGCTTCCCTCCTCCGTTAGATGCTCACCCAGTCTCCACTCCTTCAAGAAATCATTAAAAACCCTCTTCTTCATAAAAGTGTATCAATTCAACTGTTAATAGCTCCTGACTGATTCCCCTTCTGCAACTGTCACTAGTCTAATAATATCCTTACATATTGTCAGTCACTTTACCACACTCCCTCTAACATGTAAGCTCATTGAGCAGGGCCCTCAACCCCTCTGTTCCTGTGTGTCCAACTTGTCTGGTTACAACTACATGTTTGTTCGTCCAGCCACTGTAAAGCGCTGCGGAATTTGTTGGTGCAATATAAATAATAACATAATAATAATTGCAGGGCGTGGGAAGGCTTTATAAGCCTTTCCTCGCCCTGCAGTGCTCAGTCTGCGCCGTGCCCTCCATGGGTTTTTTTTTTCCGTCAAATTTTTTGGGGCGTTCTGTTTTTTTTATTTTATTTTCAAAGTTTGATGGGTATTATGGATTTTTATTTTACCTTTTTTGGGGCTGAAAAAAGAAGACATCAAATGGTAAGTTTTATTTGTTTTTAATTGTTCCCCCCTCAATATTTTTAGGGTGAGGGGAGGTAGGTAGGGGTTTATTCATTTTCTTTTGGGTGGGGGGGTGACTAGGGGCTTGGGGATCCCTAGTCACCTGGGGGGTGGTGACATTTTCATTTAGGGGGCCCCACCTGCCGCTTAGGGGTGGGGGCCAGGGGGAGGACAATAGGTCCCCCCTTTATTGTTATTTAGGGCCCCCACACGCTGCTCAGGGGTGGGGGCCAGGGGGGAAGGCAATATGTCCCCCCTTATTGTTATTTAGGGCCCCCACCTGACACTTAGGGGTGGGGGCCAGGAGGGGAGAACAATAGGTCCCCCCCTTATTGTTATTTTGGGCCCCCACCCACCGCTCAGGGGTGGGGGCCAGGGGGAGGACAATAGGTCCTACCCCTTTATTGTTATTTAGGGCCCCCACCTGCCGCTTAGGGGTGGGGGCCAGGGGGAGGACAATAGGTCCCCCCCTTTATTGTTATTTAGGGCCCCCACCTGCTGCTTAGGGGTGGGGGCAAGGGGGGAGGACAATAGGTCCCTCCTTATTGTTATTTAGGGCCCCGACCTGCTGTTTAAGGGTGGGGGCCAGGAGTGGAGGACAATAGGATCCCCCATTGTTATTTTGGGCCCCCACCCGCCGCTCAGGGGTAGAGGCCGGGGGGGAAGACAATAGGTTCCCCCCTTATTGTTATTTAAGGCCCCCATCTGCTGCTCAGGGGTGGGGGTTGGGGGAGGATAATAGGTTCCCCCCCTACATTTTCATTTAGGGCCCCCACCCGCCGCTCAGGGGTGGGGGCCAAGGGGGAGGACAGTAGGTCCTCCCCACATTTTCATTTAGGGCTCCCACCCGCCGCTCAGGGGTGGGGGCCGGGGGGGACATCAGTAGGCCCCCCCTTATTGTTATTTCGGGCCCCCACCCGCCGCTCAGGAATGGGGCCAGGGGGGAAGACAATAGGTCCCCCTCTTATTGTTATTTAGGGCCCCCACCCACAGTTTGTGTGTATTCAGCAGTCTGGATGTGTGTATCCAGCAGCCGGTCTGTGTGTATTCAGTAGTCTGTATGTTCAGCAGTGTGTCTGTTTATATTCAACCGTCTGTGTGCATTTAGTAGCATGTGAATGTATGTGTGTGTATTCAGTAATCTTTGTGTATTCAGCAGTCTGCCTGTGTGTATTTAGCAGTCTATCTGTATATTCAGCAGTCTGTGTGTGTATTCAGCAATCTGTTTGTGAATGTATTCAGCAGTTTGTTAATGTATTCAGCGGTATGTGTATATGTATTGTATGTATGTATTGCATTTGTTAGAGGTACAATTAAATATAAGCTTAGTTTAGCGATAATTATATTTTTATTCCTGTGAATGGTTGTGTAGGCAGGGACCCAGTGCACTGCTGAGCCCGGGGGCCTATAATACTTTTAAGACAGCCCTGATTGTACTGTCTATCATCATGTGTAGGGTGATATGACTAGTTCAGAGTACAGTTGGGTGACTGAATGGCAGCGTATGTAAGAGCATATTTGTTTGGAGTGAGTCTATGTGAATGGCGGGTGTATTTGTGTAAAGTGCTAGTGTGTGAATTTAGTGTTTTTATAGCATGCCAATGTGTGTGCATGAAGAAGCATATTTGGTGAAGTTTTAGTGTGCATGTTTTGGTATTTAGTGTGAATGTGTAGGTGTGTTTGTTCACTGTTTTTCCCATTACCATTTGCTATTCATCTCTCCATGCACCTCAAGTCCTCTATCCTCCCCTCCCATGTGTTCCTCTCCACCTTTCCTTTCTTCCCAAAATCTTACCTTTCTCCAATTGTTTCCTCTTCTTGTTCCCCACCTCCCATACTTGGTCCCCTCTTCTTTCCCCCATCCCTGTTTTTTGTTCTAGGGATGGGTCATCTCATTAATTCTCTAGATCAGGGCTGTCCTACACACAGCCCACAGGCCGCATGCGGCCCTCAGTGGGATTTTATCAGGACCGGATTGGGGATACAAAGCAGTCCTGGAAAAAAAATCTATGCCATCCCCATAAATCATTGCACCATATATTGTTGCATGTAATATGTCTTGCCACCCCATATAATTGAGTAATTAATATATATATATATATATATATATGTATATTGCCTTTTCTAATATAAAATATTGGTCCTTTCAGAGTAAAACGTTTATTTATACAGTAAGCATACTCACATGCAGACTCAGACAGACAATCTCACTGACACACACAAGCTCATTGATACACAGGCTCATAGACAAACAATCTCACTGATATACATAAGCTCATTGACATACAAACACAAGCTCACTCACTAGCAGACACACACACACACACATGCAAGCAAGCGCACTCACTAGGAGGCGCACACACAGCTTAATGTAGTGGTTCTGGTGTTTATAGCCTGTCCCTGCAGGCTTTTCAATGTACTGACTTTTCATATAAAAGGCAGTGTTTACATTGCTCCCTAGTGACAGACACTCAGACGGTCACTAGAGGTGCTTCCTGTGTCAGTGCGGATTGGCTGAGATCATCAAGCTTGACGATCTCAGCCATAGAGGCAGGGCCAGTTGAGGGGAGACCAGCATGACGTGAGGGGGAAAAAGGTGAGTAAAAACACTATTTTTAAAAACACAGACACACACACATACCATGACAGACACACACATACCATGACAGACACACACACCATGACACAGACAGAAACACACACACCATGACACAGACAGACACATAACATGACAGACACATACCATGACACAGACACACACACACACACCCACACACACACACACCATGACACAGACACACTCCATGGCAGAGAGAGACACACACACACACACACCATGACACAGACACACACACACAGACACACACCATGACATGACGTCATATTCTGGCCGCGTCTCATTAAGCTGCGCGCGAGGGCGGGAGAGCAGAGACAGAACAGCCAGCTCTCCCTGCGGCCGCCCTCAGAGTTCACCCTGCGGCCGCCAGAAGAAGAGCTCACCCTGCGGCCGCCAGCTGTCTGCCCGGCCCCAGGTGCTGACGGCCCACCAGGAAATTTCCCGGTATCCCGGTGGGCCAGTCCACCCCACAGGCAGGCCGCATAAAATCTCACTGAATAAAATCCCTAAGGTGGACTCTCCCCTGCTGGCCTTTGAAGAGCCTGCACTATCCAAGCGCCAGACCTGCTGCGTACCTTCATGGGCTGGTAGATTCAGCAGCTCAAACATACTTGTCTGTGGCAGGAGAGGTGGGGAGCAGGAAGGCCGAATGTTCCTCCCACAAGTTGTGCTATTCAGAGTGCTGCCGCGGGTTGCAGGACTGAAATCTGCCTGGCAGAGCGACTGAATACCACTGACCCCCAAGGTCTGCAGTGCACCTCCCTCCTTCTCCCGACAGAAAGGTAAGAAGAAGGGAGGGGGGACATAAAGTTTGTTTGTTTTTTTAAATAATAAAAAAAGGAAAAAAATATGCATATTGGCTTCCAGTCCCCCCACATAATATACAGGCCCTATACCATCTAACGGTCACACACTGCACCCCTCACACACACACTGCACCCCTCACATACACAATGTACCCCTCACGGACACATACACGGAACCTCTCACAGACACACATAGAACCTCTCACACACATACACTGCGCCCCTCACACACTGCACCCCTCACACACATGGAACCTTACACACACTACACCAGGTGGGTTTAAGGGAGATGCAGTGCGTATGAGGGATGAAATGCTTGAGGAGTGTAGTGTGTATCAGGGGTGCAATGTGTGTGACGAGTGCCATAACTTTGCATGCGGCCCTCAGATAAATCTTGTTGGACAGCCCTTCACTAGATTATGGAGACGGTGACCAGTTGGGGTTTCTTCAATCATCTGTGTCATTTGTGTTATTTTAAACAGAGCTTTCTATTGTGTCTTACCTCTGTTGTGACCCAACCTTATATCTAAACGTCAGCATAAAGCTATTGTTTTGCTTAAAAGTCAGTTCATGCCTGTACCTGCAACATGTAAGTCTTGCGTGTCATTGTAGGGTAAGCACTCGCTTTCTGAATACTCATTGAATCTACATTTCATACCACAGGTTAATGCAGTGTGCTGAACCAGATCAGGTTGCTGCAGAATACAGGATAGCAAGTAATAAGAAAAAAACTGTGGCTATGTGTGTTGTGTTTGTGGGAAGGCTTTGCATGTTAAGTGTGTGTGAGCAGCTCTATGTGTTTTTGGTTGAGGAAGATGTGTATGCGCATAAGCTGTTATCGTGGGTATAGGCTGTGTGTGGAGTGGTTCAGAGTTTGTGCATGTGGAGAATGAAGTGTTCTTTGAGTGTAGGGAAGCTGATTATTTTGTGTGAGGAGAGTTAGTTTTCTGTTTATGTGTGAGAGAAGGTTAAGTATGTTTGTGAGGAGGATGAGTGTTGTGTGTGTTTGGGGGATGCTGCATCTAGTGTGCATTAGGAAGCTGCGTGTTGTGTGTGAGATACTGGGACTGTCAATGAGGAAGATTGCCACATTCCAATTACTATCTTGTGTTGAATACGATGGCGTCTAGTCAGCTTCTTTACTTCTGTTTGTCACTTAAAGGCCTAATAAGAAGGCCATGCATATGCCTTTTTTTCTAGGGTGTTAGGTTCAGAAATCCCCAATGGAACATCAATAGGTGATGTCAGAAATTCCTTCGAACTTCAGACTGAGCATGTCTGAGCATTACTCAGACGGGGAAATATCCAGCTTCTTGAAAAAGCCATGAATCTAGTGGAGGGAAACTACAGAATTAAAAATATTGAAAAGACAGATAAAGACATCCTAAGTCTCTTGTAGGTCCGGAAGACTCCAGCGTATTTAATGTGGCTCTCTGACACCCGCACACCATGTCTAATATCCCGGAAATCACTCACAATCTGACATACAATGAATGTCAGATTGTGTGTGTTTGGTTTTCCGGATATTACACATAATAAATGCCCTCAATAAATCCCCTTTACTCATTACTCACCAGATAGGTACTGTTCCTTAGCAAAGGCCCAGCTCAGGCCACTGCAGTTTCTGCTGTCTGGGAGGAAGTGATATCCTGTCACTTCCTCCCAGTAAAAAGACAGCTGCACAGGAGGGAGGAGGAGGAAGCTGGAGGCAGCACCACCACAGGCAACATGGAGAGGCTGGAGTGTGCTGCTGTTGCATGCTCACTCCCATCAGCCTCAACCCAGACCCCAAAAGGTAAGCTAAGAGGTGGCTGCAAAGTATGTCAGATTGTGTGTGTGTGTGTGTGTGTGTGTATGTCAGTATGTGTACCTGAGTGTGTATGAGCCAGTGTGTATATATGTCAGTGTGTATCTATGTATGTGCCAGCATGCGTATCTGTGTGTCAAGTTGTGTTTATATACCAGTGTGTGTATATTTGTGTATTAGCCAGTGTGTGTATCAGTGTGTATTAGCCAGTGTGTATATTTGTGTATGAGCCAGTGTGCCTATCTTTGTGTATGAGCCAGTGTGTGTATCTGTATGTGCCAGTGTGTGTATATTTGTGTATGAGCCAGTGTGCGTATCAGTGTGTATGTGCCAGTGTGTTTATCTGTGTGTTTATGTCAGTGTGTGTGTGTATATCTATGTATCAGTGTGTGTATCTGTGTGGGAAGGTCTGTGCGTGTGCCCGTGTGTTAATAGTGAGTGTAAATAGTTGTAATATAATGTGTGTGACTGTGATGTGTATGGGATTGCAGCCATCTCCCTGAAATGAGTTTTTGCATGTTGGAATGTCTGCAGATACAATACAAATTTTTTAAAACTTTTTTCTCTATTTAATAGATTTTATTATTATTGGGTTTTTTTTTAATAATATTTTTATCTAGTGGGGTGATGTCTCAAGTGTCCTAGTGGAGATGTATCCAGTGACTTCTGATAAAAAATCCTAAAAAAAAACCCTCAAACATTCTCTTCTGTAAAATAACATATCTTAATTGCATTAGTATATTCCATATCTGTACATTTAATTTCACCAACCTTTTCGTTACCTGTCAATACACAAAAAGAACGCAGTAAAATAGAAAACCGGAGTAATTATGGTGGTAATAACGTGTGAAAGTGATGCTATTCTATAGATGTGGTCTGTGATAAAGCATTTGCCTAATATAACTCTTTGACTATTATTCCTTTGTTCAGTGGTTGTGGACGCCTCTTTAAACAGAAAATGGACCATATAATTACACTGGATTAGAGGAGGTGAACAATATAGTTTTTTTTATGCTTGTGAGAAATCCAAACTGTCCTCTGAAATAAAACAGACAAGTTTATGAGTAAGACTCAAATTATACCCACACCCATGTTTTGGATTGTTCAGTAAAACTCTGTTGCTTTGCTGAGTTTACATTCACTGTCCCTTTAGTTTTAGATTCTCATGGTCTTTTACCGATATATAAATATATATTTATATCTATGTATATAACATACAGAATCCAGCACACTCACTCATTTACTAAACAGCAACTTCTAATACCACAGAATGTAATAGTTGTTTTTTTAACACCCGACCTAGGAAAAAAGTAATGGGGGTTTAGTTACAGTCATATGATCATACGATGCATAAGCCTGCCACAATGACAATGTACCACATTCTTGGCAGGTCCTATCCTAGCATCCTAATGTCTGCTCGTATGAGATTAACCCAATTACTTTGGGAAAAACGTACTCCTTGAACTTAAATAGGCCCTGAAACAAGGCACCTGTGACAGAGATGGGCGCATATTCGGGATGTTGGCATGGACTCCCATATATATATACTAAGAGGGCTGCATTCACCTGAACATGCATACATTATATATATATATATATATATATATATACACACACACACACACACACACACACACACACACACACACACACACACACAACACAACAACAACAACAAACCCTGCACTTCCATTATTCGCCTAATGCCAGGTATACTTTGCAGGGATGTATACTGACTCCCAGGGTCTTTGCACATTAACCTTTTCTGTCTTTGTCATAAATAAATCGACTTGTATTTTTTACAATCATGTAATGAAGGATTATTTAAAAAGCATACCTCTATGCAAAGTATATATATATATATACACACATATATATATATATATATTTATTTATTTTATTCGACAAGCCGTGCACACCAACTTTTGAAGCATATAATATCCGGTGCTCAGCAACACTTGTATACATCGAAATTCCAAATGCCAGCTTTTGGTTTTTCAAAAAAAAACAAAAAAAAAACTTGCTTTATTACATCAAAAGAAATCCAGGTCAACGTTTCAGTTCTCTTACAGAACTTTCATCAGGCCAAACATACATACATACATACATATATATATATAGCAAAAAGGAAAGAGATGCACTCTCAGGTCTTTGTAGAAAAAAACTCGATATTATTTAATAACAGGTAACATACATCTGATCGACGTTTCGACCTCTTCAGGTCTTCCTCAAGATCTTGAGGAAGACCTGAAGATGTCGAAACGTCGTTCAGATGTATGTTAACTGTTATTAAATAATATCGAGTTTTTTTTCTTCAAAGACCTGAGAGTGCATCTCTTTCCTTTTTGCTTTACATATCCAGCGTGGGATTGCACCAAGGCAGTCTTTTACTGATTCATTGAAAGGGTGAGTGCCACTATACACACACACATATATATATATATATATATATATATATATATATATATATATATGGAGATCATCTTTTAGTCTGGAGGCTCTAACCTTGGGCAGAATGGGAGAAATACAGGTATGTCACTGTTCATTATCATGGTAGGGAGTAAGGCAGAGGGGACAATCCCTGCCTGGAAGAAGGAATGGGTAGAGGGCAGATGGAATATTACATGCCAGTCCAATGGGTTGACCCAGAAGAATTGCTGTAGAAGACTCAGGATGGTCTCTAGTGGCAGAGGAGAAGATATTAATGACAGTGGGACATATCTGGATCTCAAACCAGGGACCAGACACTCATATTCTTGTTACAATATCTAATAATTGTAATGTGGCAAGGTCAACTTTTTACCAAAATCTTCTCATTCATAATAATAAAACCTTCAACTATGAAGAGGTTGCATTGATGTATCTCATTAAAACAGATTATAAGTGTATGGTTTACCCCGCTATATATGTCAGAACTCTCACAATAAAAAGGGATTTCCAAAACACTGACCATTGAGGGGTAAACGAGCATTACTAATATATAGTTTTCATGAAGTGGTGTGATTTGTCATTTTTAAACTTGTTTGTTGTTGTTATTGTTTTTTACTTTACAGCTGCAAAGTTGCCTATCTTATCTCTTATGAAGGAATATGAGGGAAAAACCCAAGCAAGGCCAGCATGATTTGCATAATAAATCCACTAGGATAACGAGATAAGGAGTTCTGGGTGGCTCCAAGATATACTTCCTCTTAAACATTTCTTATCTGTTCGGCACTGTAGATATTTTACTGTAATACAATGTGTAAATGGGAATTTATGTTAGTTAGTATGTAACCTGCTCTAGTCTCGAGAGGTATGGTAACTTTGTAAAGTTTCAGAAGAACGATCCACCGCATGACATCAAACCAAGACAGGGTGCGAGGGAATTCTGGGGAAGGACAACAATTCAAATATCTTTCACTTCACTTGATGATTTATGCCAGTCGCCACCTCATAGATTAGACTGGGCTGTGTCCTAGTCTGATATGAATTTTGTACTGAGCTAACAGAGCTAAAGGTTATTCCTGTTTGTGCTTCTGTCTCTCGTGAACTCTGAGTAAAAGTGTTTAGTAAAAAAATTGGAGTGGGTATGTAGAGCCCTAGAAGAGCCAAGTATTAATAAAACCTATTCTCCTCCACCACCCTAGCCTGTCTTAGGGACCTCCTAACCTGTCTATTGCTCATTGCTGACCCTGGGACATACTGCTAGTTACCATGTTTTATGTCTTGATGGTCCCACAGGATCTTCATTCACAGCACCGTGGTATTGGTCATTCCATTCTGGCCGTTGCCAGAAGTCTCTTCCTCTGCTCTCCCCAGGGAATGTGTGTAAAAGAACACATATGCCCAGTTCGCTGGGATCTTGCGACCATCATCGCTGAAGGAAGGCAAGTAAAAATTTGCAATTAAAGAAAAGGTTGACAAATTATGTGAAGCTTTTGTCAACCTGTGGTTTCTACATACGGAAAAGTAGTTGTTACGTTTCCTTACGTATAACTTTCTAAAGCAAAGTAATTTCAGCAAAAACGATCAAACAAAAAACAAGGCTACTGTGGGGAACATAGTGGAGCACCATAAATTAAAAAAGTGACAGAGCTGCTATAACCATTTTATGATGGGAACTCAAATTATATATATGGCATTTAATGGCATTTAATTGAGCAGTGAGACTGCAGGGGTATGATCTATAAGCTGTGTTGGTGACTATAGTGTCCCTTTAAGCTTCTAGTTGAAAGAAAATTAAGTACAATTTAATATTTTCGACACAGCATGGAAGCATGGTAGGGCAAATTAAATTTACCAACAGATAGTCTACTCAAAACTTTTACTCAGTCTATTTGTTTTGAATATTTTTATTTTTAAGCATATTAGGAATTTAGGCATCAAACTGATTTATAACAAGGCAATTGATTGCCCACGCAGGGGCTGCAACATTAATATAACACAGTATTCCTTCGGTTGCCTGCGCAAAGCGGGTTTGTTTTAAATGCTTCTTTTGTAATTGGCATTGCAGATACAAGCAGGTAGTCATTCATGTTTCATGGGAAGCTCATGGTTGCCTGCGCAGAGGCGTTACAGATAAAACGTGCAGGTACATTAGGAACTAGGGTTTGCAACAGATACTAGCTCTAGGAATCCACATGACTTCGTTCAGGTTGTGGGCTTAGATTATTTTTACATTTGTCTTGTTGTTTGTCATCTAGCTGTGTGTTGCTAAGGGTAGACAGGTAAACAGAGTCGTTACCAGAGAGGTATGGTGGTGATGGTGTGAAGGTCTAAGGCTAGTCTTGGGGCGTGATTTCCCATTTCCCTTGGGGGCTTTGGTGGGAATTCAGCTTGTGTGTCTGTAGATGGTGCGTTGTTTGTGTTTTGTCTCTGTGCATGGGGCGTGAACCGTGCGCCTAGGTGGTGATTGTCGTCATTGTTTTATGTTGTTCGGGTGGTCGTTATGGTGCCCGAGGCCCTTTGTGGCTGCGTTGTTTGTGTTTTGTGTTGGTGGTTTAGGGAGGCAGTTGTTGTCTAACCTATGTCTCTGATGGCTGCGAAACCCGTGTATGTATGTGTACGTGTGATTATGCTCCTTGTGTCTCGGATCGCTGCCTTCTGGTGCTTATTGTCGCCTGCATTTGCGTTTGGGTTGCCTGTGGAGGAATATGGCTCGTGTGGGCTGGTCGTAGGGTGCAGTGGTGCCCCCTCCTCTGTGGTAGTGTGTGGTCGTGGAGTCATGTCTTCATGCGGTGGTGGGGGGTGGGTCTGAGTCTCGGATGAGGCAGGTCCGTGGGTAACTGCCTGTTGCCCTGGGGGCTGTGGCCCTACGGGGTCCGGTCCGCAGTATGGTTCTAGTTGCCTCCTGTCAGTGGGTGAGTGGTGCGAGGTCGGAACCCGCTAGGGGGGGGTGGGAGGGGTGTGGTTGAGGGTGACCCGCCTTCATGTTGCCCCAGGTGCAGGCCCCCGGATGCCTCGTGGTTGCGTATCCTAGGTTTCAAGGTGGGTTCAGGTATTGTAGGAATTCATCTGTGGCAATGTGTCTTATCCAGTGGAGCCATCTAGTCATTTGCTTTTCTTTCGCCGCTGCCGTGGTAGCTTTCAGGTCCTCGAATTTTCTTATGTCTTCCACCTCCTCCACCCAGTGTCTGAGTGGGGGGGCACGTGATTGTTTCCAGTATATGGGGATAGTCGTTTTCGCCGCATTGAGCAGGCGTGGCACCACTGATTTTTTATACGTCGGAGTGGGCATTGTCGTGTGGTGTAGTAGGAAGAAGGCTGGTGACATGGGTGGGATGTCATCCGTCACTGTGTGGATGACTTGTCGTATCGCTTCCCAGAACGGCTGGATGAGGGTGCAGCCCCACCAGATGTGGAGGAATGTTCCGTCCTCCTCTCCGCATCGCCAGCACGTGGCCGGTATTGAGTTGTGGCGTGCATGGAGGGTGGTGGGGGTGATATACCACCTGGTGAGGATTTTGTATGAGTTTTCCTGATGTCTAGCTGAGCTCGGGGTCTTTTGAACGTGCCAGATGATTTTGTCCCAGTCCGCGTCGTTGAGTTCTTCTTCTAGATCCTCTTCCCATCGTCTGATGCATGGGGGGGCCAAGAGATATCTGTTCGTTACTAGGAATTTGTATATCAGGGAGATTGCTCTCGGTGGGGCTTTGTCCTGTCTGCACAGGGTCTCAAACTCTGTGCAATCTCTTGTCAAGTATGGGCGCTGGGGGATGGAGTGTGCATAGTGGGACATTTGTTCCCTCGCCAGCTTGTGAGCGAATGTGTGTCTCTGGTCCGGGAAGATGGCCTCTAGCGGCCTGATTGTGAATGGGGGTGAAATGATATCCACCATTCGGAGAGTCGTGTTGCCGGTTACTGGGCGCGCATTTGGGCCCATGCCGCCCGCCGGGAAGTCCGGGTTGCCTTTTAAGGGAAGTAGCGGGCCGGGGTTGGTCGTAAGATAGTGTTTGGGGCCAGTCTGGTGCCAGATGCGTAGGGTGGCTTTCACGAATGGGTTGGCGTGCGGTAGTTGTTTGGTGGCTTCTTTCATGATCCATGGGAGGGTCGTGAGGTCGCATTTGGTGGCATCTGCCTCCAGGTGTACCCAGGGTTTGTCCCTGGTCTTTACTGACCAGTTGATTATTCGAGTGAGGTGTGTCGCTAGGTGGTATTTCCGCAGGTCTGGGAGAGCCAGGCCCCCTTTGAGTTTGGGGAGGGTTAGCTGAGTGTGGGCGATTCGGGGGGGCTTCCCTTTCCAAATGAAATTACGGATTATGGCTTGGGCGGTGGTGAAGAATGACTTTGGCGCCTCTATGGGTACCGTTTGGAAGATAAATAGGAACCTGGGTAGCAGGGTCATTTTTACCGCGTTTATACGTCCCAGCCAAGAGATGTATGTTGTACTCCATGCTTGGAGTTCGGCCTGTGCTGTTCGCAGAAGCGGTAGGTAATTGTGAGAGTAGAGGTCCGTTGTGTCTTGCGTGAGCCATATCCCCAGGTATCTCATCTTGGTCGTGCACCATCGGTATGGAAAGCGTTGCCGAAGTTCGAGTTGTTGCGGGTATCGGATTGTTAGGCCTAGAATTTCCGATTTGGTGTCGTTGATGCGCATGTTGGATATCCTGCCATAGGTCTCAAATTCCTGTTTGATTTCCTGTAGTGATCTGGTGGGTTCTTGGACTAGGAAAAGAAGATCGTCCGCATAGGCCAACACTTTGTGGTGCGTTTGGTCTATTTGCAATCCGTGGATCTCCTCGTTGCTGCGGATTTTGTTGAGGAAGGGTTCTAGGGTGAGTGCAAATAGTATGGGTGACATGGGGCAGCCCTGGCGCGTCCCGTTCCCAATTTGGAACGGGTCTGTGAGTGCTCCGTTGATTCTGAGCCGCGCCGTCGGGGTGGTATATAGCGCTTCCACCCATTGAATGTATCCTGGTCCAATGCCTATGGTCCGGAGGGTCTCGAACATAAAGTTCCAGTCCACCCGATCAAAGGCCTTTTCGGCATCCGTCGACAGGAGTAGGGATGGCCGTGCGGATTGTGATGCTACGGAGATCAGGTTCAGCGCCCGTATGGTGCTGTCCCTGACCTCTCTGCCTGGGATGAAACCCGTCTGATCAGGATGTATCAGGTCTGGTAGGAGAGGTGCCAGGCGGTTGGCCAGCACACTGGCGAGTAGCTTGATATCGACATCGAGGACAGAGATCGGACGATAGCTCTGGCAGGAAGTTGGGTCTTTGCCGTCTTTTGGGAGGAGCGTGATGTTTGCTGCCGCGAAATGGGCCGAGGGCGTCGCCCCGTCGCGGATTGAGTTCAGGGCCTTATGCAGTTTCGGGAGGAGTTCGGACTGAAAGGTCTTATAATATTGTAACGGCAGACCGTCTGGTCCTGGCGACTTGCCCGTCTGCGCTTTTTTGATGGCAATCGAGATTTCCTCTGGGGCAATGGGTGCGTCCAATAGTTCGCGGTCAGGGTCCGTTAGTTGGCGTAGTCCTGCTGATGCCAGGTATGTGTGAATGGTATTGAGGCCGCGGGTTTCTGCGGCGTCTCGTGCCTCTTTCTGTATGTTGTATAGGTCTCGGTAGTAGTTAAGGAACGTGGTGGAGATCTGGTCTGGGAGGTGATGCATCTTTAATTTTGCTAATGTAGAGATGCGTCCTACGGCGCTTCAATAGATTTGCGAGTAGTCTGCTGCATTTATTCCCGTGTTCGTGTACTAGATGTCGGAAGTGCTGAAAGGACCGTTGGATGGTGCGGTTCATATGCTCAGCTAGCTGGGAGCGTTTATGGAGAAGATCCCTATAGGTTGTGGCGTCCAATGTCCGTTTGTGTTGGTTCTCCAGAAGGGCTATGTCCGTGCTGAGGTCCGTTACTGTTTTCGCGTGTGCCTTCTTCCGTGCCGAGCAGTGTGCAATAAAGTGACCTCGTATGACCGCCTTGTGTGCCTCCCAGCATGTTAGGGGTGTTGTGTCCTCGGTTTCGTTGGTGTTGAAGTAGTCCTGGAGGACCTGCGTGGTCCTCGTCACCAGGGTGGGGTCCGTTAAGATGGACTCATTGAGTCTCCAGGAAACTTGACGAGGTCTGAATAGTGGGGACGTGAGCCGTATGCGGACTGGGTTATGGTCCGACCAGGTCATCGGTAGAATTTCTGCCTTTACCAGGAGGGGTAGGCTGTGGTAGGGTAGGAGGAAGTAGTCCAGTCTCGAGTATGTGTCATGCGTCGTGGAATAGAATGTGTAGTCTCGTAGTTCAGGATTCAGCGCCCTCCAGCAGTCTGTAAGTTGATGGTGTTGGAGTAGTTGGAGCGTTCTTGCGTGCCTGCCGGGTGGTGTCAATGCGTGTGTCGCTGAGGTGTCTCGATCGTGTAGGGGGAGGTTAAGGTCTCCTCCTATAATCAGCGTGCCCTCGGCGAACCTCATCAGAGCTATCATGACCCTGCGGAGAAAGTGGTATTGTTTCGTGTTTGGGGAATATATGTTCGCGAAGGTGTATTTCTGGTCATGGATGGTGCCTTTTGTGAAGATGTACCTCCCGGATGTGCATCGGAGCGTGTCTTGTTCAATGTATGGGGTCCATCTGGAGAATAGGATGCCCACTCCCAGCGTGCGGCGCTGTGGATTATTGCTGAAGTATCCCACTGGGAAGTTGCGGTCCTGGAGTGATGGTGCTGGGAGGCTTTGAAAGTGGGTCTCCTGGATGTATGCTACCGACGCTCCGTACCGTTTCAAGTCCCTGAGAAGCTTGGTACGCTTTTCACGGATGTTGAGTCCATGAACGTTATACGTAACAACGCTCAGGTCCTGTCTGACGTGGTGGGCCCGTCCCGGGGCCTGCCGACCCGGGGCGGCTGCCATATGGCGGGGGGTGGTGGGTAGTGGAAAGGTGTGGGTAAGGGGTAGCGGGTGCTTGGTGGGTTTGTCTGTGAGTTTGTCCTATGCCTCTCTTGGTGTGCTCTCCGTTAAGGTTGGGGGTGTGGACAGGTATCCGGACGGTGCGTCCCTGGGTTCCCGTGTTCTGGGTGCCCGGGGTTACCTCCGAAGTATGGTACCCCTCTAGCGTAGGGGTGAGTTTTGTCCTATGCCCTCTGGGGGTGAGTCGAAGGCCGTTTCGCCTCCGGCCCTAGCTGTCTGGATTGTCTCCTGTGCCCGCTCGGCACGGGTCGGGTCTGTATGCCCCGTCTGAGTGGTGTGGCCGTGGGTAGTGGGCTAGACAGTGGTTGTGGCTCGTGGTGGTCTCAATGAGTGATTCGTGGCTGCACCCTTCTGTGTGCATTTTTTTTTTGTTTGTTTGTTATTACAGTTAGTGTATTTTTCAGCAAGGTGGCATGGTTGGTGGGCTTCCTGCAGTTGTATGGGTTTGGTGCCTGATTCACCATCTACTTATATGTTCCAGGTGTGGCGGGAACGGTGCGTGGGTACCTAGTGGTCCGCGTGACGGGTGGCTACGTGTGGTTTCTGGGGGTGGTGGGCTAGCGCTGTGGGGTGCCCCCCTATGGCTATTCCCCTCATTAGGGCTAGTCCCTGGCCTGCAGCATGCGTGCTTTGCTTGGGGTCTAGAGTTAATGGAGTTAGGTGTTGTTGGGTCCGGTTTGGAGGTGTGTGGGGGGTGGTCTCACTTTTACCCGTCTCCCCTCCCTGCTCCTGTTGCTTTAGGGTTGGCTTTGCGAGGTGGGGTTGTAGTTCCCATGACTTTTTTTTTTTTTTGTATTATTTAAATTATATAGATTAATATAAACAAGGTAGCATTATGATTTTCCTCCCCCTCCCCTCCTGTCTTGCTCCTCCTCATTCCCTCCACCCTCCCTCTCCACATGTGTTTGTTCCTTCTCCCTTTCCCCCCCTCTCCCGGCTGGTTCTTGTTCCCCGTCTCTCCTTGTGTCCTGCCCCTTCCTCTACCCCGTGTCTCCCCATGCTCTCTCGCCTTCTCGTCTAGAATCTCCTCCCCTGCTCTATCTCCCCTCCTACGCTGTGGTGTGCCAATGCCTCCCCCCGTCCCTCTAGTTTTCCCCCCCTCACCCTGTGTTCTAGGTATGCAGTGTTGTGTCCCAGCTGTTCTTGTGTACTGCGTGTTGTCCTAGAGTGTCAATAAGGCCGCTATTGCTGTGTGTGTATCCGTTGTATTCGTGTGCATAGTTCGACCCTCTCCCTGTGTCCCTCCGGATACCCCTGTCAGTGGTTCCCTTACTTCCCCTTGGTCTGATCCCCTTCTCCCTTACTGCCGTGGAGCGTGGCTCTCCCTTGTGGGAGTGGAGTTCGTGTCTCTAGTCTCTGTGCCCTGAAAGTGTCCGGATCCAATCGAGGAGTTCGTAGTGCGACTTACGAGTGTCCTGGTGTGGTCCCGGTTCCCATTCCCCCACCCAAACAATGTCCTCCCCCCCCCGTCTCCCGCTCCACCAGGCCGGGGGATGTTCGTGGGGCCATCGACCCCCGGTTGCAGCGTCTCGCTGCTGGGGCGGCGGCCAGGTTTTTGCGCATGCTGTTCATGCCTTTTCCCCTCCCGCAGTGTGGGTAGCCCCCCTTGCGCCTCTGCGCCCCCCGTGGAGAAGTAGCCAATGTCCCCCGATCATCTATAGTGCCCTTACTCACTGTTGTGCGGTGTGTTGTCTGCACCGTTCCTCCGTCCTGGCTGGGTTCGTATTGCGGCTGCTATTCTTCGGGTCTGGCCGGGCCAGGGCGTCCCGAGGGTCTGCGCTGATCACTACTTGCTAGCCTGGCAGGCGGTGGCGGTGGAGGGCCCGCTGCTTGCTGTATGAAGTGGTGGGTCAGCCAATTCTGGACTCTGGTGGGCGGGAGTCCCAGTGCCCGTTGAAATCCCTGGACATCCGCCGGTGCCTTGATGGTGTGTAGCTCTTGTCCCCTGCGTGCGGAGAGGGAGAAGGGGTACCCCCAGCGGTACTGGATACCCGCTGCCTGGAGTGCTGCTGTTACTGGTCTGAGGTTCTTCCTGGCTTGCAGTGTGTAGCGGGAGAGGTCTTGGAAGATCGTCACTTCTTGATCTTCCAGCCTGATGCGGCCCATTCGGCGGGCGTTGCGGAGAATATCCTCTTTGAGGATAAAATTATCCAGGCAGCAGATGATGTCACGTGGTTGTTCCCCCGGTGCTGGTGGTGCGCGGAGTGCGCGGTGGGCTCGTACAAGGCCTATTCTGGGTTGTTGTCCCCCCAGGGCTAGGCTGAAGATTGTGCGGAGGATCTCTGGGATGTTTTCATTGGGACCCCTTTCTCTGACCCCACGCACCTGAGGTTCATTCTGCGACTCCTGTTGTCTAAGTCGTCGACCCATGTTGTGATATGGGTCAGGCTCGATTCGCAGCCTGTGATCGTGGAGACCGCAGCATCAGTGTCTTCGCGGAGAGCCCGTGTGTCTGCTTCTGTTACTGTCAGCCTGGCGTCCATGTTGGCAATATCAGCCTTCACCTGGGACAGCTCACTGCGGATCACCTGGCTGAGGCGGTCTGACAGCGCCTCTAGGTCTGCCTTCGTGAGTAGGGTGGGTAAGATGGCCCTGAAGTCACTCTCCAGCGCCCCCTGGCTGTCAGGTGGGTCTGATGGTGTCGGGGAGAATTGCGCGGGAGTTCCCGGGGGTGAGTCCGCGGTCGGGCCTGGTGTCAGATCGAGGTCCCGCGGCGTGGTGAGATAGGAGCGGATGGAGTGCTCCGCCCCGGTCCCCGATGGTCTGGGGGTGCCGGGGGGGTCTGTCTGCTTCCTAGTGCGCCCCATGCTCGGTGATAGATGCGGGAGGTGCGCCGGTAGTTGCGTTTGATTGCTGCGACCACGGGGAGCTGGTGAGTTAAGCGGCCATCTTCTTCGGCTGCTAGGCACGCCCCCTACTCAGTCTATTTGTACTGGCCAGGACTCCGAGGAAACTCATAGGAATTCCAGATCGGCCTCAGTCTATCCAACTCCCCTGCTGTTGTACCACATAGTGTGTCTTGTTAAGATGACACTGCACCCATCCACTGTCCAGGTCACTATGAACAGAAAACTGAGATCTCCCTGATCAAAGTGTCTCACCAATACCAGGTTGAAAAACAAATGTAGATAATATGTGTATATAAATTACACAACTCAAAGTTCACATCAAAACTCCGAAGCAGAGTGAATTTTCAAATTTAAATAGCAAAATAGAGGCTAAATATACTGATTTTGGATGAATTGTTCAACTCAATTACAGTCACAACTTGGATAAACCGTGCCCTTCAGATTTCAATTTATTATAATACAGAGTTTAATGAAAAAGCCCCTAAAGGAATGTTATAAAAATCCCCTGACACTTTTAATTCTAAGACAACTTAAAAATCAGCCATACACCAAAGTAACATATCTACTTTACAAAGTCCCCACCCAAGAGTTTTAAGTAAAATTCGGCTTTTATGTGACGGAACCACAGGTAGCATAACATTTTGTCTTAAACATTTTCTTTGCTCCTTGAACCAAACATGTATGAAGAAAATTAACAGAAGAAATCTAAATGCCAGATTGACATTGAAACGGAAGCTATACGCAGGAGTTAAGTTCCTTCCTCTCTGCTTGTTGTACTCTTGTCTAAAGCCACAGAATATGAGTTTGCTTATTGTAGAGCCACAAAATTGCATGCTGGGACTCATTGCTGTGATAGAACATGGTCTGCTCAGAACATGAAGTGCATGTTATAATTACAGGATAATTCTGGCATATCGAGGGCAACCACACTAATCTTTTTCTGTTTACATTTTCTCTCTACATATCCGGTCTGAATGGCTTTGGAACAGCTAAGGTAAATATTCAGGCCACCACTGTAGTTGCTATTGGAAATCACCTGTCTATGTTTCCATCATTGGAGTTCTCAAGTTCAAGGAACTAAGAATGTTTTATGTATTAAGCTGTGCAGAAAATGTGTTAACAAACTGTTGGTTCTTTGTCTCAATTTCTTCAATAAAACCAAAAAGTTACTTTTGCTGTACTTTGAATAGTGAATTGGGAATGTTGGCCTGGGTGAATGCACCCCAAATTGACTGAAACCCAGTCTGGCCAACCCCGATCAGGGCAGTACATGCGCACAAGGGTTTTAATGACCTCTAGTCTTTAGTTATGGGCTTCATGACCCTACTGCATTTTGCATTGCCAGAGAATCTTTCGTTAACTTGATTGAGGACAGCGGAACAGGAGCTCGAATTTGGAATAGTTGGTAGGTATATCTTAGGTAAATACTATACAGACAAGCAGGTGTACAAATCTCTGAAATATCAGGGTCTGGGCAGGGGGACTGTGAAACCTGGAGATTTCTTGGTAGGCCGTTCAAGCCCGAGGCTGGACGCTGCCACTGATATCTTCATTCGATTTAAAAAGGAAATTTAGCCTCGAAGTGCAGAGTGTTGAGTGTTCCTTTAAAAGCAAAACCTGCAAATTGACACAGCAGCAAAAAAGGACCACTAAGGACACCCAGTGCACGTTATCTCAATTAAGTGGTCTGGGCATTGTAGAAAGTGCAATGTCTCTTGCAGTGGTTATAAAGGCGTGTAGTGAAGCAGAGCCTTTAGAGTGTTCTATAATCCGAATAGTGTTGAGGTAGTATGTGATGAGAAAAGAGAGAAAAAAAACGGAATATAGTGTAGTATCTGAAGCTGATGAATAAAATAAGTAGAGTAACACTTACAATTTTTTGGAGCTTATGATCAGCTCCAGATATGTGCGCTTGGGCGGCCTGTGGATATGTAGATGGTCCTGGCCCTTTATAGGAACATGCTTCCAGGCCAACCCATCACTCTTGATGCAGGATTCAGGGGTCTTTTACTTTAGTATGCGACGGTATGGCAAAAGGAGTTCACCAGTATATGGCTTGAAAATAAAACCAAAATATAGTGCTCTCTGTATAATTAACAATACAATAAATAAAATAAGGTATACGTATGGAAACCAAAGTATATTTAAACCTCATTCGGTAGTTTCCTCCCGAACCGCCAGAGCACTAGTGATTATAGCTCTCCGTTCGGTAGAAAAAGTAGACGAATCGTATAGTAATCCCAGTAGTTTCATAAGATAATTCCCTTAATGAAACACACGAATCCCCAAACATCAGCCGAAGTCAAGAAGAAGGGTACAGCTGAACTAACTTTTAATGAGTGCACACAGGCTTTTATGCAAGGGGACATCCCCCAGGGATGGACAAAGATTAACCAATCAAGTACCGTAAAAACACAACACACTCCCACAATTCCCTCCCCTAGCCCTGGAGATAATCAAGTCTGATAAAGTACTAACTTGATTATCTCCAGGCAGAAAAATTACATTTTCCCCCAATATCTGAAACACCCCTTTATACTTGGGGTATCCCCACAAATAACGTCCCCTGATAGCCCTGATCTGGGTGACCAACATATTCAGATTTCACCCAGATCGGTTCAGGGGTTCTCAAAAACTGTGAAAGTCTTCTGTGACCCTGGCTGCCCAAAACAGTTCCATGAGTTTGGTGGGTTTTGCCGGTCACTTTAGTAAAAGGGAAAAAGCGAATAAAGTACCGAATGGATCCCCCTGGCTCTCAGCAGCGATTGTTCCCCTCTGTCGAATGCACCAAAGTACCGAATAGCGCTCTTCTAGCTATTCGGTAAGTAGAGTTCCAGCGTTCGTCTGTTTGAGACCGATGTTCGGGAAGTCGAGTGTCCGATTTTAGTTCCAGACACTCGACGACCAAGTCCCGCTGCCTTTGTTCACATGAACAAAGATGGCCGCGGTTTTCTCAGCCACGTGGTGTTCGGTAGTACGAACGCTGGCCGCACAGATAGAGGGATTAATTGAAGCAGTCTTTGAAGTTTAACGAGCCAGGGGGTGGTCTTTGTTCGGTAGTTAAATCTACCGAATGAAATAGGGAAGAAATATTGTACAAAAGGGGGATTTCTTCCCAGTATACACACGTAGGAAGAGCAAATGTCTGGAGGATTCACACTTTTATTTCTTTGGTTGGGAAGATACCACGTACGCTGTGTACGATTGAGAAATACCTACCAAGTACAAGCTGCCACACTTATACCAGACAAGCGCCAGAAATCCTATTGTTTTATCTATCTTACACCTCTAGATGCTGTCTTCCTGACATCCACTATAGGCACTTTTGCATTGAGAACTGCATCAAGAGTCTCAGTCAAATGCTACTCCTATAGACTGTAAGCTCGTTTGAGCAGGGCCCTCTTAAACCTATCGTTCCTGTAAGTTTTCTTGTCTTATTTATAGCTAAATCCCTCCTCTCATAATATTGTAAAGCGTTATGAAATCTGTTGGCGCTATATAAATGGCAATAATAATAATACTTTGCTGCGTATGCTTACTAGCCTCATAATGCTTCTTAATGCGATTAATCGATGATCTAAGTCAAGGAGGCAGGACTAGCAGTGAGGGATAAACGTTAAGTAAAATACCTTTTTCATGCACTTGGAGGGGGGCAGGTACCCTAAACTCCTACAGAACACTATAGTGTAAAACATACTATCTCTAGAATTGCCGCGCAATCTACATAGATACTCTATTAAGCATTTATGTTCAGTCCTGCTGCCAATACTCTGCACCTTTTTTTCTGTACTCTCATCATTGATTCACACTACTCTCATGACGTTCAAAAAATCCCCCAAAAAATTCCTTTGGTTGGCAAATTTTTTTATTTTAAAAGCCTGCACTTCAGTAAAATAAATAGCGCTTGTAAAACAGTTTTTGAACCTTAGCTATAAATAACAAAAGTGAAAGGACCAAAGTGTTGTTGATGTGAGATTTTAGTCTGATTTTCTGTAAACTGTGAACAAGTGGAGAAACTCACAAGTTTATACTGCCACAGTTAGCAAGGTAATCAAATAAATAAGCTAGAATATGAGTAGTCAATCAGAAAAGGGGTCACGGGTGCATATTTAGAAACAGCTTCACTTTGTAAGACATGTAAATAAATGGTGTTAAAATTATCGTAAAGCTGTTAAATTGCTAAACATGTAAAAAAAATTTTTTGTCTTTTTAAAAAAAAATTTGGATAGGTTTTCTTCTGTTGGATGTAAATATTTATATATTGTCATGATGGTGGACAGGATACTTTGAGGTTGAGAATTTTGACCTGATTCATCTCCTGTTACACACAGAAAAGCTCCAGGCTCTCTCTGGACGTGGGCGACGTGTAAGAACAGTGACTCGTAAGGCTGCGGAGTCAAAGACAGAGGTTTTAAAAACATGTAGATTAGAAACAGAAGGGGGGAGCATACTTCATTGACTGATATTATGTTACATGCAAAATATTCCACGGCTATTTATACTGATTGGTGGTTGAGGGTGGAGTGAATATTGAAGGAATGAAATAAAAAAATAAAAAATTTTTTTAAGGGAAATAAACATAGAATATACACTTATAATAAAGAAAAATATATATTTCTTGCTTTAAGTTGTGTTCTTAAAATACATACTGTGGGAAAGCTGGCGAGGGGGCAGGGGGTAATTGATGGCAATTGATGGTTTTGCTTATTAAAAGGCCATTCCTTTGCACTCTCCAGGGGCCTCGTGGCACCATAACTTAATTTAGATTACGTTGTTTTGGTGTCGGGCATGTCCCTTTAAGGCTTATAATAATTTTCATGGGCAGGGCTGGCTGCAAATATGCACTAAGGTCAAATTCATATTTCCAGGAGAGAGCACGAGACTTGTTTTACTTAAGTTTGGGCATGCTTGCCATTCTTATTAATATATGAAGGTAAATACTTTGCAGGAATGACCTAACTTTGTCTAGGCTGCCAAGAGCAGTGTAAATACAAAATTATGAAATGTACACAACCACGTTTCATATTAAATAAAATCATTTATAAATCACCTGATGTTTTAGCATGCCAACATTTAGACCAGGATTCACTGTGGATCTTTTAACCAGTTATGGCCCATGTCTTTCTCCAGTAGCAGGGCAGGGTGTGCAGGTGACAACATGACCTACGGAGTCTATAGCCTTGCATTATTGGTCAAACGTCAAGTCATTTCTTGTGCCCCCTCCATAGCGCTGGAGAGCCAGTATAAGGCCTATGATATGTTCGAATGAAAGCCTTCACAATTACAGTATCTATAACCAATACATGAGTAAAGCTGGATTCTTCACTGTTTGGGTGAGACCTCAGTACTATAGGATACGCAGAAATTTCTTAAAGGGACCTAAGCACCAGAGCAACTACAGCTTAATGTGTGAAGAGAGCAAACAAATAAAAGTTAACAGTGAATATTAAAATGTGGATAATGCAACTAATTAATCCACTGCAACCAAATTGTTGCAGATAAATATCACTCCATTAAAATACACGAATGGGTGGTGTAAAATAAAAAGCAATGGATTTACCCAAAATGAGCTCTGGAATAGGCGTCTCTGGAGAAATGAGAAAACCAGACCCTCTCATAGGGCAACACAATAGTTATGTAGCGTTATATAACAGTTTATTCCTCCAAATATCACACTGAGTGTTTAATGTAAGTTATAAGGCACATTTTTTCTGATCTGATAATGGTATATCAGGTGATGATAAATATCCAAAATCCTAGCCCCCCTCGCCCCTTCCCACAACGTAAGTAGTCAAACCGTTATAGAATGTTTTGGCTTCTTACCTGGGGCCCACTGGGCACAGCTCCCCTCCTCCACAGCAGTCAGAAGCTCTCTATGCAGAGCTAAGCCTGGCGGTGCTGTAGTAGCTATAAAGCTTGGAGTGTTCCTTTAAATATACGGAGTTTAAAAAAAAAAAAAATCTTGTGAAATGAAAATCATGTACATCTAAATTAGGAGTGGTTGTTTTTCATTTTATCTTGTTTCGTATATGCATCACCAACTGTCAATCATTAGCTTTTTTCAATGTCCTAGGGCAATGTTAACTGCGGCTGAAAATCACTATAGACGTCACATACGTGGTTAAATGCACAACACATGTACTTTACCTTTATATATTTCCACTTAACCAGCTCCCTGCTCTAAGGCAGATCTATGCATATGAACCATGTCAAAGTGGTGCTTACTGGCATTTATATATCCCACTGCATCATGTTAAAGCGGTGCTTCTCTTATTTTATAGAAATATATACCGTATTTTGCGCTCCATAAGACGCACCTCACCATAAGACGCACCTAGTTTTTAGAGGAGGAAACCCAGAAAAAAAAATATTCTGAACAAACTGTTCCATAGTGTTTCTTACCATGGGACAGTTTGTTCAGAATATATTTTTTTTCTCCCCTGTCCCATAATGATCTTTAACCCCTCCTCCCCTTGTCCATTAGTGTTCTGATCCCATAGTGTCCCCCCCTCCCATTGTCCCATAGTGCACTTTCCCTCCCATAGTTTGCCCTTGTCCCATAGTGTCTCCCCCTCCCCTTGTCCCATAGTGTCCCCCCTCCCCTTGTCCCATAGTGTCTCCCCTCCCTTTCTCCCATAGTGTCCCCCTCCCCTTGTCCCATAGTGTCTCCCCTCCCCTTGTCCCATAGTGTCTCCTCCCCTCCCTTTCTCCCATAGTGTCCCCCTCCCTTGTCCCATAGTGTCTCCTCCCCTCCCCTTGTCCCATAGTGTCTCCCCCTCCCCTTGTCCCATAATTACTTACCTGTCTTGGAGCGTGGGCCGGCTTCACAGCGCGCTCCGCGGTCCAGGAACTTCTATTTCAGGTTCCGGTTTCCGGCGGGACTGAAAGGAAGTGTGCACACTGAGTGTGCACTTCCTTTCAGTCCCGCCGGAAACCGGAACCTGAAATAGAAGTTCCTGGACCGCGGAGCGCGCTGTGAAGCCAGCCCACGCTCCAAGACAGGTAAGTAAATCTTCACGTTCGCTCCATAAGACGCACAGACATTTCCCCTCACTTTTGAGGGGGAAAAAAAGTGCGTCTTATGGAGCGAAAAATACGGTACATCCCGCAAGAGTTTCTGTTTTGAAGGACAGTCCCTTTTTAAATTCACATACCCCTCAAAACCACTTTCCAATCCTGGTCACCCAATTTCTAAGTGCTCAGATCCTTTGGTGTACTTGGGTTTATCACGGTGCATAGAATTTACACAATTGTATTCCTAGCACTATAGTACGCTATAGTGTACCCCTCTCTTAAACCTCCCCCCCCCCCTCCTACAGCGCATAAGGACAACTCTATACGAAAGCATTTAATCTATGCTTTCCTATGGGGGGTTTAGCTGACGCTGGATGTCCTGTATAGCATGAGGATGTCCAGCATCGGCTAACCAGAAGTCACCTAACAACCTGGAAGCACCTCTCGAGGCTGTTTGGTAGACAGCCACTAGTGGTGGAGTAAACCCTGCAATGTAATTATTGCAGTTTATCAATTACTGCAATAATTGAAGATTATGCTAGCGTTAGTATACTGATAATATTAATTTTAGTAATGACATTAGGTGAATATTTTGCATAAACTTCCTTTACTTACTCCATAGCAGCAAAGAATAGAAAAAACCACAACCAATCAGATGTAAGGATAAGGTATAAGAAGCCCCTCCCCTTAAGGCACTTCCTCTTGCCCAAGCGTCATCACAAGTCACAGGTTAACAAACATGATTAACAGTAGTAAAAAAAAAGTTGAAAGAGCATCCATGTAAATCTTGTAGAACGAGGACATTCCAGGTGTCAACAGAAATGAACCCATCCGTGTAGAGAAATCCAACGGAGTAGTTGATGCTTCGAATTAAACTGAAAAAGAATGTAAGAGGTTTTAATCATACAGTACTGAACTGTGAACACACATGACCATCACAATGGTAGTTGCTTAACTGCACATATTAATGTTTAAACTACAAAAAAAATCTACTAACTAGGTAAATTAGCATCTTATAACAAGATATAGACTAGTTAAGCAAAAATCATTACAATTAATAAAGTAGACAACCAAAACTACAGTAGGTATCCATGCAAAACATTCAAATAACATTCCCATAGTAGATAAACAACCAGATAGGAGAAGATATAAGAAAAGGGAGGGAAATGTTGGCCTCCTGTCATTACTAAAATTAAGATTATCAGTACACTAAAACTAGCATAATCTTCAATTTTACCACATGACAGGAGGCTTCATATTTTGCAATTTTAACGCTATGTTAGAAGAGATAAGGCGGCATTAGGAGGAGGACAAATGTAGAAAGTCCGAAATGTAGTTTCTCGAGACCAATGCTCCACCTGAAGGGATGTCGGACAAAGCGGCCCCCCGTTGTAAAAGCAGAGGACGACCCGTAACCGAGTGTGCTCCGAACGAGGGGTCAATCCCTGCCAGGGAAAGAAACTAATGGACCCACCTCGATAGAGTAGTGGCCGCATGAGGTCTGACATAGGAGGTAAGCAATTGGCTGTCGCCGTCACATATGCCCGTAATGTAGCAACTATACAAAGTTGTGGTTCCAACGAAAAAAAATGGGTAAAAAGCTGACGTGGAGTTAGATTTAGTACGTTGTGAAACGCGGAATGTGACGTCTTCTGGCGAAAAGGAGAAAGCATCTACGTCAAAAGTATGTACATCCGAAAGCCGTCGTAATGAAACAAGGCACAGAAGAAGCCATAAGAGTTTAAAAACTGGAGAACTGTGTTGACGTCCCATAGCGTCTTCAATTTGGGCATCGGTGGTCGTCAAAGTCGAATACTTCTTAGCACGCGGCAAATTAACGGGTCCTGTCCCACTGGTTTCCCTTGGACTGGGATGTGGTCGGCCGAGATGGAGTGAGTGGACTACATTAATAGAGCGGTAGGACTTGCCATCTGAAAAGAGAGATAATAGAAAGTTCAAGGTGGATGAAACAATGACTGTAAAGGAATCAAGATTCCGTCCCACACAACAATCGGCCCAGGAGTATAATGCGAAGAGATAACATTGTCTAGTTCCTGGGGCCCAAGAGTCCCAGAGGAGGTCTCTAGCTGTTGGTGATAATTCCTCGATACCCCTGAAAGACTCCCGGCCACTAAAGAGAGATGTCCGTCTACTAACATTGGATTAGGATTCCCCACTGGGTCCCTGAGTAACCAGGGATCTTCCGGAATGAGAAGCGGGTGTTTACAGGAAAGGGCGAAGAGGTCCGGAAACCAAGATTGACTCGTCCACCATGGCGTCAGGAGGAGCACCTTCACTTTTTGCAGACAAATGTGGTGTAGCACCCTCACTATCATCACAAATGGATGGAAGGCATAGGCTCCTTAGTGCGGCCATGTCTGCAGAAATGCATCCACTGCTGCGCTCTGCGGGTCTGGAAACCAACTGTAAAAGGTTGGTAGTTGCTGGTTGGTACAGGATGCGAAGAGGTCTAACGTCAATGGTCCCCTGTACGCGTCCAGGTTTGCAAATATTTGGGGGTTCAGTTGCCAATCGCTGCTGTCTCACCAGTGGCGAGAGAGCCAGTCTGCTGTGAGGTAGTCGGAGCGTACAAGATTGAGAGTTTATATCGAACCCTAGGAACTGAACACATTGAGCCCAGGGATTCTAGGAATTTCACTGTGTATGTTGAATGTACTAGTAATTGTGTGTGGACTTGACCAAAAAGCAGAATGCCATCCAAGTAGATTATACATCTTATTCCTCTGTTTTGGAGTTGGACCACCACTGGTTTCAGGATCTTTGTGAAACACCACGGTGCCGAACTGAGGCCAAACGGGAGGCAAGTGAATTGCCACTGGTTAGGTGACCTGCGGAGGGAGACTTGGGTAATACAAGAGGACAAGCATGTGGATAAGGTTGGCTTACCTGTGGAGAATCATGCTCTATTTCCTCCACGACCACCACGGCCTCTTTCCGAGCCCCTTGAATAGTGGAATGGCTGGCGGCCACCCACTTCTGGGTAGAAAGGTTGTTTTTGCTCATGCTGTGCAGGGACCTAATGGCCAGATACGGCTGGTGGCACCGCCCTGTTGCCGACCAGCTCTACCAAAAAAACCCTCTGGGTATTGCCTCTGAACAATTTGCGCATGGATGACTACGCCTTGTTCAATGAAGTAAAAACATTAACATGTTTATTCAGTTCTTTTAGGAATGCCTCACCAAAAAATAAATAAATAAAACGTCCTAACAATACCAGAGAAACTCCGTACAGGAAATGTCCGTCTAAGATCTCGCAATATAAGAGCCAAGATGGCCACCGGTAGTCCCGCAAAATTTTAGTGCGGGAACAAAAAGAACCAAACGCTAACGAAACATTCTAACACACATACAAATGAAAATATATATGAGAATCAGGTACTGAACTTTGGTGGAAGTAGGCGAAGGAAGTGGAAACTGCCGAACGCTAACAACAAACGCGGCCAACCAGGCAACCCAAAGGGAAACGAAATAAGCCTTATGTGAACAAAGTAGCTTTCAGCTAGCAAACAAAGTCACGAATGCAAACAAGGATTGTGCGTGAAAGCAGAGTTTCACGCTGTATCAGCGTTTAACTTTACAAAAGTGCACGAAAGGAGTGGCGAACGCAGCTACGAAAGGTAATATTCCCGGCACTCTGAGGTGACGGTAAAATAAGCCGGTCTCCAAGTGACTGGTGGGTTTAACCTAAGGTTAACAAAAAAAAAAGTGGTGGCAGAAAGGGAAGGAGGGTGGAGGGAGAGACACCTGAAGGTGACAGGTGAACACCCAAGGCACCATGGGCCGGATAAAACCCAAATCCAATTTCCTTAAGGCCCCAAATTAACCCCTTAACGACCGAGGACGGTTCAGGACCGTCATCGGCATTTTAGCGTTGCCGACCGCTGGCGGTCCTGAACCGTCACAAAGGTCTTATGTACTTACCCGATCGCCGTCGTTCCCCCGGCGGCGATCGGTGGTGCTCCCGGTGTGATGAGATTGTCTGCAGCCCAGACAGTCTCCCCATGGCGGATTAGGACCCCTGGGGCCATGTGATCGCTTAACAGAGCAATCACATGTTCACAATAGGTGTCCATATGTCTGCCTGCAGGGGTACTGCCTGTGCTGACAGGCAGCCTCCCTGCTAGTGTAAAATAAAATAAAAAATATTAATGTTAATGTTAATGTTAAAAAATAATAATTATATATGTGTTTATATACGATATATAGACAAATATTATATTTATATGTCTAAATATCATATATATATATATAATGTCATACTAAGTGTATTTTTATATTAGTATGTACATATATGATATTGTATATTATTGTATATATATATATATATATATATATATCTCATTATAAAATACAAATAATAAGTAATTTAAATTAAATAAAAAAATTTAAAACTAATAATACATTTTTTGTACAAAATTATATATCTATATGAAATTTTATTCTAACTGTATTTTGATAATATATATATATATATATATTTAGATCAAAATACACTTAGAACGAAATTGTATATATATCTATGTATATATAAATAAAAATAATACGAAATATACATATGTCCATATACAAAATTACATAAATAATTATATAAATATACACGTAGACTTCAAATATACAAATATGCATATATATTTAAATTCTACGTGCGAATTTATGTAATATTTTAACATAACTAAGTAATTTTATTGATTGCAATTTGAGGGACCTGCCTGCCAACCCAGGCCGAGAGTCCAGAGAATTTAATTTGCTAGCACTGTATTTTACCCTGTAACTTTCTATGACACCCTAAAACCTGTACACGTGGGGGTACTGTTTTACTCGGGAGTGTCAGGGCTCCGTGGGCGGCTGTACGCCACTTGCAGCACTCACCGTCAGTCCATCGCCGCCCGCGGTCTCCCCTTCCCCTATCTGTCGGCAAGCGGCGTCCTCTCTGCGCTGCGCGCCGCTCACGTCATCCTCCTCGCCTCCCAGCGTTGCATGTGTAACGCTGCACGCTGGGAGTCCCCGCATTTGTGTAAACGACAGGGTCACTCACGTGACCCGGCGTTAAAGCCACAGTACCCTAATCACAGTGGAAGGTATAGATATCTCCCACGTGTGATTATTAATTCTGATTGGAAGTTATCCAATCAGAATTAAGCACAGCTGTTATATACTTACCTTTCCTGTCTCACAGTGCCCTGTTGTGGTCTTGTGTTACCTGTATTGCAGTTTGCTCGTGTTGCTCTCTGGTTACCATTTATTTGGCTCGTTATTACGACTTTCCTGTATTCTCCATTCCTTTGACCTCGGCTTGTTTCTCGTTCTCGTGTTTTCTGGCTCCCTTTACTTGGCTTGTCTCCTGACTATTCTTAGTGTGCTTAACCTGGCCATTCTAAGGACCGGTATAGCACCCTTCCTTCCTGTGACCTGTTAGCGTGTTAGGTTCCCGAATCGTGACAGGGAGACTTCGCTGAACACAAATATTAGTGATTCAAAACAATAAAACATATCACAGTGATGATATTGTCAGTAAAAGTGACTTTTTTGCATTTTTCACACACAAACAGCACTTTTATTGATGATATAATTGTTGTACGTTTTCCTGTTTTGAAACACTAATATTTGTGTTCAGCAAAGTCTCCTGAGTATAACAGTACCCCCATGTACAGGTTTTATAGCATTTCTGAAAGTTACAGGGTCAAATATTTTTACATTGAAAATGGCCAGGTTGGTTACGTTGCCTTTGAAAGCTTATGGTAGCCCAGGAATGAGATTTACCCCCATGATGGCATACCATTTGCAAAAGAAGACAACCCTAGGTATTGCAAATGGGGTATGTCCAGTTTTTTTAAGTAGCCACTTAGTCACAAACACTGGCCAAAATTAGCATTCAATTTAGTTTTTTACTTTTTTCACACACAAATATAAACGCTAACTTTGGCCAGTGTTTGTGACTAAGTGACTTCTAAAAAAGACTGGACATACCCCATATTGAATACCCTGGGTTGTCTACTTTAAAAAAAAAAAATATGTACATGTGGGGTGTTATTCAGAGATTTATGACAGATAATAGTGTTACAATGTCACTATTGATCAATTTTAAAAATGTATGTTTTGAAACCGCAATATCCTGCTTGTACTTATAGCCCTATAACTTGCAAAAAAAAGCAGGTACACACTGGGTATTTTTAAACTCAGGACAAAATTTTGAATGTATTTAACAGGTTTTTTTATTCGCTTTTGTAGATGAGTAACAGATTTTTCAAGTAAAAGTAAAAAACATGTTTTTTTCCATTTTTTATCATATTTTTTTTAAATTAAATTACATGAGATTAAATAAATAATGGTATGTAAAGAAAGCCCCTTTTGTCCTGAAAAAAAACAATATATAATTTGTATGGGAACAGTAAATGAGAGAGCGGAAAATTACAGCTAAACACAAACACCACAAAAGTGTAAAAAGAGGCCTGGGCGCAAATGTACAACATCGCAAAAACAGTCCAGTCTTTAAGGGGTTAAACAGTTACCACAGAAAAACGTAACAATAGGTTAAAATAGTATAAAGATTAAACAATAATAGAATAAAATTATCAAATACAATAGCCAAGTCAAAGATAATGTAAGAACAAAATACTCTGACCTGACTTGTGATGGAGCAGCAAAGAAAGGGGAAGTGCCTTAAGGGGAGGGGCTTCTTATACCTTATCCTTACATCTGATTGGTTTGTGTTTATTCTATTCTTTGCTGCTATGGAGTATGTAAAGGAAGTTTATGCAAAATATGAAGCCTCCTGTCATGTGTTAAAATTAACATTGCAGGGTTAAACTAACAGGGACAGCGCACCCAGACTTCTTCAATGAGATGAAGTGGTCTGGGTGCCTATAATGTTCCTTTAAGGTGAGGAAAATTTCAATAAAGTTTGTATAAAATGGCTGTGGTTATATTTAGTTTTAAGAATTTAAACATAATAGGCTATAGTATTAAAAAAAATACATGGGGGGCAGAGCCAGATAACATACTGTACAGACACGTCCTGAATGAGCTCCAGTACGGCTAGGGAAATAACCCCCAAAACTATCCCATCCAGAGCGGTGATTAAGCCCCAGGAGCGGGGAAACGCTTTCCGCATCGATGGAGAGGAAGAATAAAAAATATAAGTCAGATAAATTCCCATCTAGCGCTGACATAGGCGAACTACTCCGAAGGCGGCATGAGGCCTGCCATGGCGCCCCTCTCTGACCTATCCTACTTATACAGCACAGCCTCCCTTGCTGATGTGGGAGAGCTGGATATGCAGACAGAGAGACGGAAGGCTGACTTACCTGCACAGCGTAAGGGGGACCCACCGGTAATGGAAAGTATAAAGACCCTCCTCAACGACCTACGCCGCAACATAGAGGTGGATATTCCTTCAAGGAAGAACCAAGAGGAGTATCGGTGCGCTTACATGACACCAAGGTAACCACTGCTGCACACAAGGCCTGACTCAACTGCCTGGAACAATATCTGATTGCACTGCGGTGCGAACAGGCCCAAATGTAGAGTCGCATGGCGGCAATGGAGGATCGCAGGAGGTGGAAAAATATTAAGGTACGCGACATCCCAGACCACAGTGGAGTGGCTGAAATTAACCACCTAATGAGAAGGCTTTTCAGCCAGCGGTTATCAGCGAAACAGGCCAAACTCATGGCCCTGGATGGATGTTTTCGGCTTCCAGCACCACCATCCCGCACTACGGATCTAAGCAGGGATGTAATCATCTGGTTTCAAAAGGGGCAAGACAGGCAAATGTTCCTGATGGCGACCCGCAATAAGACACCATACAACTTGTCATTCTATCCAGATATATCCAGAGCGACACTGGGCTGGGGCAGGTCCCTGAGACTGTTGACCGCAGAGCTCACAAGCCACAACCTATCTTATAAATGGGGTACCCCGAGGTGCCTGCTCATTACCCGGGATTCTGGAACTGGGGGAAGCTGGGGCTATCATCGACACCACCACAACCGACAATATGGAATCCAGCCAGGGTGTGCCCATTTGTATCAGCTGCCCAAAGGAGCATCGATGACAGTCCCCTGAAGTTCCAGCAAACACCCGTTATGTTATTGCTTAGTTGAACGTGTATATTTCTGTTAACCTGTTCACTTCTCCCCTTCTCTCCCTGCAGTCTCACTGCTCAATTCTCTGCCATTTAGGAGTTAAATCACTTCGTTTATAAACCCTAGTCACACCTCCCTGCATGTGCCTTGCACAGCCTTCCTAAACACTTCCTGTAAAGAGTCATCTAAAGTTTAACCTTCCTTTATTGCAAGTTCTGTTTAATTTATATTGTTTTATCTCCTGGTATGTTAACAGCTTGCTAGAACCTGCAAGAGCCTCCTGTATGTGATTAAAGTTCAATTTACAAAGAAAGAGATACAACTGTTTAAGGTAAATTACATCTGATTGAAAGGGAAACCAGTTTTGTTTTCATGCAGGCTCTGTCAATCATAGCCAGGGGAGGTGTGGCTAGGGCTGCTTTAACAGAAACAAAGTGATTTAACTCCTAAATGACACTGAATTGAGCAGTGAAATTGGAGGGGAATGATCTATACACTAAAACTGCTTCCTTAAGCTAAAGTTGTTTAGGTGACTATAGTGTTCCTTTAAGGCGAGGTCTAGGTGGTGGGCAGTGCGCATTTCTTCTGTTTAACCCAAGATGTTCAATAGAAATTTCCTTCAAACTAATTTAAAGGTGTTTGATACTGTACTACTTTCCTATTTTCGGTTCTGCTGGTGGACAGTTACTCCAGCGATCACGACTGACCACTTCTGCTTTCTGGAGTGGTCATGGAGGAAGGAATGTGGCTGTGCAGTGTTTCAGCTTAAATTTAGTTGAGTTATTTGCACTTTTGTGCCAGTAGCTAGTCAGACCAACGGCACACGTGAATTCGGCAGCCCGGAAATCTGCTTCAGACTGCCTAATGTCAGTTCTGTGCATTTTTATGTATACCGTCAGCGCGTACTGCAGGCTGGTGACAAGATGTCACATGTGTGAAGAGTGTGTCCTCTTTATTTAATTTTTGAAAAAGTGCAGATTTCAATAGAAATTGACCCTTTTATAAATTAACCTGGTTACACCCCCTGGCTTTTCAAGCAGACAGCAGGTCCTGTTACTTCCTGGTTTGGTTAGCTTATTTGCACTGAACTCAGGAGGCAACAGTTGCCCAGAGTACCTGCCTAGCAAAGACTTCTCATTAAGCTGCATTGGGAAGTCTGTGATTGAACAGTCACATAAAGTTTGGGCGGGGTTAAAAGGGGAGGGCTTGCAGACAAGAGAACTGCAGTTTTTGCAAGCTATTTTTAAATATAATTCCAATGAAAACAAATGCATAATTAAATGCATGTACATTTTCACTTAGGGTATATCTTCTACACAGTGAGTTTTATTTATTTTGTATTTGGGCATCGGAGTGTCCCTTTAACTCCAGTATGTATCCATTGTTTTATGTTATAATGTGAAAAGGTCTCTCAGTGAGTCAGGTGTAACTCTCAAAGGTGCATTTTTCAAACCTTTTTTCCTAAATGAGAATGTGTATTTATAACGTTTTCATATATCTATATGGTAATTATATAGAGCACAATTTATGTTTTATAGCTTTTTATTCTTTGAACACTGAAATGTATCATTTACACAGAATACCCGCTTTAAAGTAACAGTAACGGAGGACTCCCAACTAAGAAGTCCGTACGTGTTTTTCACACGTCACGTTTATGCCCGGATTGTCTCATAGTCCTGAGTAATGATAGTCACCCACTATGGATGATATCCTGCTGTACCTCACAGAAATTGAACCTAGAGTCCTTAGATAATCTGGGGCATTTTCTAAACTATTGCAGCCACTTGGAAACACCTTAATACCATCACTTCTTGGAAATATCCCAATGGACCAGTCCAGGCCTGAAGAGCATTGAGATTTTGCGCAAGAGGGCTGATCAACTAGAATTGTTTAGTCAGTGTTTCAAAAGTGTTTATGTTGGACAGAGTGAAGATACAATGGAGAAAGTGGGGAGTGTCTGTACCTTTAACTAGAAACCGTACTGGATTTACTACCAATATCCTGGGCAGTATATAATCACTATTCATGGAACAGAGGACTGATCCCTATACCTGTGAGTACCCTTCTGTACATTTATAGTAGTGAATATGACCTGCAACATTAAATTTGGAAAATCAAAGCTTTTATTGCATTTAGGTTTTGAAGACTAAGAAGATTAACTTAAGAACACATTACATAATGCATTTTAAACAAAGTCATTAGTAAGAATCAATGTGGTCTTATAAAGGACAAACAATGTCGAAGTTTTTAACGGCATTCTATAAAGACGTGAGTAAGGTAGTCTCAAGTTACTGCAGTGGATGATGTATACTTGGACAGAAAACCAAAAGGTAGAATGCTGAGAATTATTATTTTTGGAAAATTATTAGACAAAAGTGGTAAGTGGAGTTCTCTTGGGATTCTATTGTGGGTTCTTAGTCTTCAATTTGTCCATTGATGGACTGGCATACATTATAAAAGGTCATGGGCCTGTGTTTGCAAATAACACTAAGTTTCTTGTGTTCTGAAAAGCGATGTGTAAAATAATTTTATCTCAGTATCTCAGGATGCATATAGAGCAACAGTTTAATAGCATAGCTGTGTGTGGAATGATGTTTATGGACAACAAAATATTAAGACTTCAGTTACAGAAAAACAAAGTTAAAAACTAAAAAACACGTCAGTAATTTAAAGGGACACTATAGTCACAAGAACAACTACAGCTTACTGTAGTTGTTCTGGTGAGTATAATCATTCCCTTCAGGCATTTTCATGCAAACACTATCTTTTCAGAGAAATGCAGTGTTTACATTGCCCCCTAGGGATACCTTCTGTGGCCACACCTTAAAATGGCCATGGGAGGTGCTTCCTGAGGCAGTGCTGTACAGTAGGCAGCACTGAATTTTCCATATAGATTCAATTCATCTCTATGAGAAGGTGCTGATTGTCCAAAACTGTGTTTGGCCCCGCCCCCATCCTGTCTCCTTGTCGATTTCAGGAAATCCAATGCTTTTCCTATGGGGCTAAAATCGGAAATTCTGATGTCACCAAGGAAGCGGATTGGGGCTGGGCCAGCGCTGGCAGACCCACACTGCGCTGGAAATAAGGTGAGTTTTAGCCCCTTCTAAAGGGGTTAAGGGGAGCAAGCCACCTAAATAGTGTATTAAACACTATAGGGTCAGGAACACGTTTGTGTTCCTGACCCTATAGTGTTCCTTTAATATATTAATATTTTGTCTTTTTTTTTCTACCCTCCAGCTGTCTCTGTGTGACCCATTACATTTCAATACATTCTCCGTTATAAAATTCAGGGCTAACTACTCCCCATGACATCCCCATAATAAAATTTCCATGTATGAACTGGTTATTGTGTTACAAGTTATAGTACTACCTGCAGTGGCGTAAATACCGGGGTCACCAGGGGGCCCGGCCGCCCTGCGACCCGGTGTGTACCCACTGTGGCCAGCCTCTTCTCCTGGGGAGCCCAGGGGCTGGCCACGTCAGGGCTCCCCCGAGGCTGGCCCTGGTGTCATCCGGCGGGCAGGCTGGCAGGCGCGCAAGGGATTACTCTCCCCTGTGTGCTTCTTCTTCAGCTCCCTCGCGCACCGCACTGACACCGGAGCCGGAAGATGATGTCATCTTCCGGCTCCGGTATCAGTACGCGGCGCACGAGGGAGCTGAAGAGGGAGCACACAGGGGAGAGTGCTCCCTCGCGCACCTACCAGCCAGGTGACCGGACGCCCAGGAGCACCACTGGACCCCAGGGAATCCCTTCAGCTCTCCCAAAGGTAGGGAGGCTTGGGGGAGTACTTTTTTTTTTTTTAAACGTGTGTGTGTGTGAGTGTGTGTGTTCGTGAGTGTGTAGTGTGTGTTAGTGTGTGTCAGTGAGTGTGTTACTGTGTGTGTCTTACTGAGTGTTAGTTTGTGTGCGTCTGTTAGTGAGTGTGTGTTTTGTAAGTGAGTGTGTGTCTGTCAGTAACTGTGTGTGTCTGTTAGCTAGTGTGTATGCACCTGTTCATGAGAGTGTGTGTATGTGTGTCTTAAGCACTTACCTTTCTCCAGCGCTGGACTCCCTTGGCGCTAGGGATCTCTCCGCCCCTCAGCTCCTAATGCACATGCGTGGCAAGAGCTGCGCGTGCATTCAAACCGTCCATAGGAAAGCATTACTCAATGCTTTCCTATGGACGTTCAGCGTCTTCTCACTGTGATTTTCACAGCGAGAGTCGCAGAAGCTCTTCTAGCGGCTGTCAATGAGACAGCCACTAGAGGCTGGATTAACCCTCAGTGAAACATAGCAGTTTCTCTGAAACTGCTATGTTTTCAGCTGCAGGGTTAAAACTAGAGGGACCTGGCACCCAGACCACTTCATTGAGCTGATGTGATCTTGGGGTCTGTAGTGGTCCTTTAAGTGTATGTGTATCTGCATGCACTGGCGTACATACCACGGTTGCAGGGGTCACAGCCCTGCGACCAGGTGCCCGTCACCATGTGTTGGGGCCCAAGCCCGCGTAGAGTAAGTGTGCGGGGGGAGGGGGGCCCACGGATCAGTTTTCGCACTGGGGCCCCATGGGCTGTGTGTACGCCATTGACTACCTGTGAGTTTTGTTTTGAGCCTAATCAGTGAATGTTGTCCTTGTAGTGGTGGAATTTATTGGTGATAATCATGCAGCTCAGTTTTACATGTGTGCCCCCTACCCACGTAAAAATATGTCACTTTATTATGCATCTTCCTAGGCCCCATTGGTCTGTAAATGTTATTAATTGGGGCTTGTGTTTTCTTTTGTAACTGGCTCATTCTCTAACTATAAAAGACAAAGGTACCCTTCAATAAAATATTCATTATCACTGCCATTTTTACATGTTATAAATGAGCAAATTTAACAATAGATGAGACAAGTTATCACAGAATTTAACAGGAATAAAAAATAATTTATAAATGTGCCAATTTCTATTGACAGCTGCACTCTTTGTAAAATGAAAAAATAAAGGGGGGAGTGCTTTAGGGGTCTGGAGTGTCCCTTTAACCTTTGTCTTTGGTCTCGAAAGAATTGGGAAAGTACTACTGATCACTCCAGCAAGTAGCTAACCCATGGTTGTGGGAATCGCTGTTCGTGGTTTTAAGCACAGCTGTGAAAGTGTTTACATTCTAAAAAAGGAAGTGTGTTTGCGTAAAAGCATTATTATTCTATTTCTGACCAAGTGTAAAATGTAACAATTTCACTATGTATTGACTTTAGTGTGTTTATTTATATTAATGTCCCTGCATTTATTAATTTACGAATATTTTTCTGAGGTCCCAAGCATGCGTTTCACAGTAAAACGCACTCCGTAACTATCTTAACCTGTATTTTATTGCTTTGATACACATAAAAATCAACTGCTTCCCCTTATTTAGATTTTGTCCTCTGTGCATATTTTACCACTCATTCGAATACATTGCTCCACTTTCCAACTTTCAATTAGTTTCTTGCCGTAACTTCTAATTACTTCTTATAATTAACTTTTCACTTGCCAAATTTTACCTCTCATTTGACAAGTGCCTCCCATGTCGTACCCACCTCGCTGCCCAAGATTTTTGGCTGTGATTGGTGAAAAGAAAAATAATAAAATGAAACAAAGTGTTAAAATGCCATAAAAAGGTAAATACGTTGGGGTGTCTAGTTTCTATAAATATTAGATTTAGGATATGATTTTGTTTTTGTGATGGTTTTTAATTTAGCATTTCCGTCCTAGCCCGACAAATTTTGCAGTCTTAGCTTCAAAACTGTCCTTTTCTTTTGTTTTGTTTGACCTATGACTGCTAAATCTTTATAAGAAAAAAAAAAAAAAAAAACACCTAAACATGCAGTATTCTTCAAAGAAAAACAAATCTTGATGTAGTGGTTATGGTGCCACGATTGTTCTCCCCCGACCCCCTGGTTTTAAGATCACGTAATTCACAGTTTAAGATATTAAAATCAAAACATATGTTAAACAAACTGGTTAATATTCTACAAGTCTCCCTAGAATCGATCATACATAATTTTGCCTGTAGAAAACTGCTGGGCAGAGGTTTATTGACTATATCTACTACTAAAATTATTGTTAAAGCTGAGGTTGACTGTCAGTTATCAGCTACTTGACAGATTTAGTTCATTAAAGGAAACTGCAAACCTTGAAGCAATTTGCTGTAAACATAAATTCAAATGAGGGTTCTTTTTTTTTTTTAATCTATGTATTTTTAGTGCATTACCTAAATATGAGCTATAATAGCTTTATAATTGACTGCTTACACTTTTTCCTCTTAGTCACTGTTTAAAGGACCATTTTTTTTCTGTTTCCTTTCGCTTTCCACCTTGTATTTAGTCGCAGCTGTGACTGGGCCCATCACTCCAGGGGGGCGGTCGCCCTGCGACTGTGGTGCCCACCGCCAGGGCCACAATGAAGGGGCCCATTGGGTGGCCCATGCTATTAGGGCCACCCAATGGCCCGGTCAACACTGCAGCACTTTAACAGCATGATCGGGCCCCCTGTGATGATGTCAGCCACTGGGAGGAAATGACTGCCACGGTCACTTCCTCCCAGCAACCAGTGGGGACTCTGACTCCCATCAGGTTGAGCCACCGTTGGACCCCAGGGAAGTCACCCTCCTGAATCTAAAATGTAGGAAACAGGAGTTTGACTAAAATATTTTGTATATGTGTGTGTTTGTATGTGCCTGTATGTCTGTGTGTGTATGTCTGTGTCTCTGTATATGTGTCTATGTGTGTGTTGGCAAAATATGGGAGGGGAAGGGTAGACGCATGGGGTGCGGTGGGGCGGTGGATGTATGGGGGGGGCCCAAGGCAATTTTCGCACCGGCAAACCACCAGTGAAAAAGCAGACATACTGGGGGTGCTGCATCAATGCCTTTCATCTTCCTTCCACCAGGGAAACATACCCGCTGACACACTGGAGCTTTCCATGTCTCCCAGCAGGCTCAAGTCCCATGCTCAACGAATGGTCTCCTCCTGGAGTAACTGGACTGTTACTTACCTGGTGGTCCTTTCCTGGAGCTGAATGCTCACTTCATGGGGCAAAGATCACAAAGTCCACACGTGCATCCAAAGACACTCATGATATCGGCACCATGCTACAGTGCCCTGCTACTTATAAGATGGCCGTCCTGGCGTACCATACCGCCATGTCTGCTGAACCTCGGCCTCAATATGAGGAACCAGCAATGAGTCCTAGGGAAGGGGTTCCTACACCCGCTGTACTGAGGGAGGGGGCACATACAGGCATCTACCGCTAAACACATTCTTCCAAGACCTGCGTAAGTCCACCGTACAGTGGAGGAGATCTTTGGGCCCTGTCACACACTAACTCCGGGATGCAGGGATGACATACCGATGGACAGCATATCGGTTCCTGACTGCTTACATCGGATGTCCAATCCATGAGGGCACCATTTGCCTCCAGTCCGTGGGCTTTAACACTGAACAACCGGACTTCTCTGCCTGGTTGGGACCCAGGGAGAATAACTCAGTTTGCCTCGAGAAGAAGAGGGCACTGTCAAGGCTTTTTTCATCATCTCACCCTTTATTTTTTAGTTGCTTATTTTTAGGTTTAGTTTTCCATTTTTTTCTTGCCTGTTGCCTACCCATATATTTCACATAGACCCTGCACATATTTGACACTTGCATCACCTTTTGGAGCGTGGAGACATATCTCTATTTCTTGTAGGGAATTATTAGTTTTATTATTGTTTTTTAATATATTTTTAATTCACATTTATCCTTGAGGAAGTCCAAAAGTTGGATAAACTATTTGTATTTGTATAAATAAATGTAACGTTTTTTGGAACCTGCTTGTCAGTACTGGTGTGGAGACTGCTACCCAGAGTGAAGGGGTCATGAAATAGCCCCCAGTAATCTAAGATTAATTCACAACACATTCTGTGAGAGAATTTCTGTCAAAGCAATTTACCTTGAAACACACTGTTTTACACTGCGTTGATATTTCTTATGTAGATCCACAGCTGCATCCCCCTGTGTATATAGATTTGGTCTTAGCATTTTACACCTGTTATTTCAAATGCAATTTTTGAAATGTATTGTTCAGCACTAATTCTCATACTAAATTCCTTCATACTTGTGTGCTAGTGAGACACCAAGTCCTAGGGTATCAGTTTATATCTGTTGGTTATACTGTGACAACCTACCGGTTGGTTTGCTTGCAGACACGACCCTTCCAGTTGCCTAAGAGTGATATGGGAACCTGGGAGATCTACGAGGGCATGGGTGTCTTTATTTATAGAGAAAGCGACAATGCCAGAAAGGAGCAGGGAGAAAGTGGTGTCAGGTGAACCTGGGAGCTGCCTCTAGAACACGAATTCACCCTGGGACAGGTAAGTGCTGGCGAGTTCCATTACTTCCATTACTAAATCAGCACAGGAGCTTAAGCTGGCATCAAGTTTTCACCTTAACCAGGATACTGTTCTGTCTGCTTTCTTCTCGTCTCATTCTTGAAATGCAGAGTTAGTCTGGCATTCCCTGGATGTTGTTCGCTGCCTAGGTGTCTATGTTGACCGTATCAGTTGTATCAAAAAATCTCCTAGACTCTTCATTATCCCTTCAGGGCAGAATAAAGGAAAAAGAAATTCAGTTCGGACTATCGCTCGATGGATTTCTTCTGCTATTGCTAGATCTTATCAAGTAAAGCATGTTCAAGTTCCTCAATGGCTCAAGGCACATTCCACAAGAGCTATGGTTGACTTCCTAGTCAGCAGAGGCACAGGTTCCAGCTGACCAGATTTGCTGGGCAGCTATCTTCTGCTCTGCAAATACCTTCATGAAACTTTACAGTCTGGGTGCAAAATCTCGAAGGAGGTCTCCTTTAGGAAGGAGGTCTTTCAGACCTCTGCTCTTTAATTTGGTCTTGTTCAATATATATATATATTTTCGTAACAGTGGTTCGGTGTTCTGTGTTTATTTCGCTCACAGTGTGTCCTATGCTTGGGTATTAACCCTGTTAGTGCTGCCGTAGCCATGGACGGAAAAAATGGAAAATTCACTCATACGTAGCAATATTTTCCTTTCCCTGTAATGGGCCATGGCAGCACTGGATACCTGCCCTGTGTTGGTGGCTTTGGAAAAAAGTTTTGGACCAATAGGGACGGAACACATTAAGGGTTAACTCCCCTCCCTCATCACAGCCGGCTTGGAGTAGTTTGTACTCCTGCTGTGCTGGATGCAAAGACAGGATTGGTCAAATGCAGAAAGCAAGTAGCAACTTTTTCTCCTTCGTTTCGATCCTCTATCCGTTCTTATCAAGCCACCCAGGTCATTCTTCCCTTATCCGTCCCTCCCTCCATCTCATTCCCTATTTAACTGGCCCTAATACTTCCTTGATGCTCCCTACACAACACGCTTTACAAGGCGTTAATGGCGGCGGCCGCATGGCAACACGTGAAAAATGGCGGCTATGTGGCCGCCATGTTTATCATGCTGCAAGACAGAAATAACGCATCACGCAGCAGCTTACCCGTTTTCCTTCGAGGCGGGGGCCATCTCCCGCCAGCGAGCCCATTCAGCAAGGAGTTCCTCCAGCGCCCCAGCATCATAACAAACTGAAGGCTTCATGGTTTGGAGGGGTGGTTATAGTATCGACTGAATTGTTTAAATACTTTATTGTTCTGTCCATTGGGAGTGGTGGAAGGAGCTAAACGCTAATGCTAGTGCTGCCGTGCCCAATTACCGGGAAAAGAAAATATTAGTAAGTATGTTTTAATTTTTGGTTATATACAGCTATAGAATGGTCTTATAAAAGGGCTACCATGAACAATTATTTGTTTTTACATTCTTCTGTAAATCAAAAATAATAAAAATAGATCGTATCTGGGGTAAATGTAGATAACAAGAAGGGGGGGAGACAATAAGAAGTAAGAAGAAGCGGAAAAATTAGGAAAACCACAAAGGTCAGTAACATGAATAAGCAAGTAGCAAGAGACAAGTGTCGAAGGCAAAACAGACAATCTGGAGTTGAATAGCTATTAGGAAGCCTCAAGATATATCTAACTTTGATAATAATTACGTTCCTTATCTTGTGGACCAAAGGTAGTCTGGGCATCCCACGTAATTCAACCAGTTAAACCAGGTTGCTGTGTAGGAATGAAAATTAACACTCAAATATACCATCAGCTACTAAATCAACAGTATGACCTCCACATTTTTATCCCAATCTTTTACTGAAGGCTAACTTGGTTTATTCCAGAATTCTGGGACAAGGATTACAGCAGTGTTTTAATCATAGGATTTTTCTTAAAGGAAATGGAACACTATAGTATTAGGAACGCAAAACTGTATTGCTAATGCTATAGTGTCCCCCTGTCTGTCTATTTAAGTCCAGGGGTGACATACTTGAATTTAAAGGGACACTATATAGTCAACAGAACGACTATAGCTTAATGTAGTGGTTCTGGTGTCTACAGCCTGTCCCTGCAGGCATTTCAGGGAAAAGGCAGTGTTTACATTGCAGACCAGTAGTACCTCTAGTAGCAATAAGTCAGTGACATTCAGTGTCCCCATGCCCTGCATAAGGCTTATTGTTGAAAAGCGGAATTTGCCACACATGCGCAGTAGCCTCGCAATGCTTTCCTGCGGCTGGGATCATCAAACTTGGTGGCCTCAGCCACGGAGGCGGAACCAGGCGTGGAAGAAATGTAACGTGTAATCACCTTTTAAAAAGTGATCTGAGGGGGACTGGGAGCTAAATAGTTAAACACTTTAGTGTTAGGAATACGTTTGTATTCATGACACTATTGTGTTCCTTTAAGTGCCTGTAACATCCTTCAGGCAGTAATAAATGGTAGGAAAAGTGGGTGGAGTGGGACGGAAGGAGGGGAATAGCCAGACATCCTGAGGCATAAATTGAGTGGCCACTTACATTATAATACATGGAAAAATGAGATGCTAACATGTGCCAGTCATAGGTCTTTTCTTTCTTGTTAGTTACAAGGGACATATGCAAAATGAATTCATTTTCTCAAAGCTTAGGATTCACAGCATGTCATAGTTGAAATATAGGACTAGCATTTAGCTTGATAATAAATTGCTATTAAAGGAACACTATAGTGTCAGGAATACAAACATGTATTCCTGACACTATAGTCCTGGAGTGGCTGTTTAAGTCACATGCCCCGCTCCAATCGCATTGAAAAGGTGATTTTACTTTTTTCCCACGCTGTCCCTGACTCCGTCTATATGGCTGAGATTATTAATATTGATATCAGCCAATCCAATGCTTTCCCATAGGAAAGAATTGGGAGATTATTGAGCATGCGCGTCAAAATGACACGCTGCACCAATCGGCATCTCCTCATACAGATGCACTGAATCAGTCAGAGCGTGGAGACACTGATCGCCGGTGCTGCACACTTTGCATCACTGACACAGGAAGCACCTCTAGTGGCCGTCTGAGTGACTGCCACCAGAGGTGTTACTAGGCACCATTGTAAACACTGCCTTTTCTCTAAAAAGGCAGCATTTACATCGAAAAGCCTGCAGGGACAGGCTATAGACACCAAAACCACTACATTAAGGTGTAGTGGTTCTGGTGACTATAGTAACCCTTTAAAGGACCACTATAGTGCCAGGAAAACACTCGTTTTCCTGGCACTATAGTGCCCTGTGGGTGCCCCCACCCTCAGGGACCCCCTTCCGCCCGGCTCTGGAAGGGGGAAAGGGGTTAAAACTTACCTTTTTCCAGCGCTGGGCGGAGAGCTCTCCTCCTCCGATCCTCCTCTTCTCCTCCCCGTCGGCTGGCTGAGCGCGCATTCAGCCGGTCACATAGGAAACATTCATAATGCTTTCCTATGGACGCAGGCGTGCTCTCACTGTGAAATTCACAGTGAGAAGCACGCAAGCGCCTCTAGCGGCTGTCAATGAGACAGCCGCTAGAGGAAATAGGGGAAGGCTTAACCCATTCATAAACATAGCAGTTTCTCTGAAACTGCTATGTTTAGGAAAAAATGGGTTAACCCTAGCTGGACCTGGCACCCAGACCACTTCATTAAGCTGAAGTGGTCTGGGTGCCTAGAGTGGTCCTTTAAGCATAAAGGATAAGGGTAAGAATAAGCTCTATGCTTGCATTATTGCCAATGTCAGCGGACACATCGGACAATCAATGCAGTCAAAATTTGGTAAAGTTTCTCTTTAATAATCTTAGCAGCCTAAATGTGCCATATAGGCTCTGACTAAAACATTGACACATATATATATATATATATATATATATATATATATATATATATATATATATATATACACACACACACACACACACACACATATACATACACACACACACATACACATATATACACCAACCAAGCTGTCATTTATTTCAAAAGTATGTGTTTCCTAGACAGCAAGTCCAAATATTGATCTGTCAAGTTTACAAGAGGACACCTAGCAAACATACTGCTAAGCTTCAGCATGCCAGGTAGTTAATATTTTTAAGAGGTAAAAGGGTCAGAGCAGGGTGGATTTACCACTCCTCTTTTTAAACAAATAAAACAAAAAACATTTTGAGCACCACTCCCCCGCCTCCCTACATATTCCTAAAACCAGAGTGTTATTATAACTATTTAGATTATTGCCTGTGGGGGGAAGCAGTGGGAGGCCTGTGTGCACGTGCAAGAATTGCCAGAATGCTCCAATTAGCATCTCCTCATAGAGAAGCATTGACTCAATGCATCTCCATGCAGGACCTCAATCAGGAAGTCCGAGTGTCAGAAACTAGAGGTGGCATCAAGCAGCAATGTTAACACTGTCTTTTGTAAGAAAGCAGAGCGTTTAAACTGCTGAGCCAGCATGGACAGTTTCTTTGCCCAAGAACAACTACAAGAAGTTATAGTGGTTCTGGTGCCTAGAGTGTCCCGTTAAGGTTGTATTGTCACTTGGGGGTATTTTTTTGCAAAGGTGACACGTCCACTTGTGTGGTGGCGAACATGGTTGGAAGAAGTTAAGAAGCTATCATTAACTGATGCTCTCTTCAGTGATGGCATGTCTGGTCAGCTCCTTACAGATTAGTATGCCATCTCAATGATGCATTATTGCGCAAGAGCGAGAGGGCCAAACAGAGGTCTATCCCATAGATTGTAAGGTCGTTTGTGCAGGGTCCTCTTCAACCTATCGTTCCTGTAAGTTTTCTTGTAATTGGTCTATTTATAGTTAAATCCCCCCTCTCATAATATTGTAAAGCGCTGCGGAATCTGTTGGCGCTATATAAATGGCAATGATAATAATAATAATAATAATAATAATAATATGGAATATCATGCAAGACTAGGGGATCTCTCACATTCTGGTGCGTGTGCAATATGCTAAAGGCATTTTTTCCATAGAGCATTAGATGTATGTTCCCATTAGCCCTCCCTGTGACAGCTGAAAGGAAATAGCAGGATGTGGTGTGAAATGTCCGCTTATCGCTACGTTTTGTTAAAGAAAATGGATTCCTACATGACACAGAGTAGTCCCTGTTTTGTCCATGCGTATCCTATAATTACATTGGAATTACAATGCATTTAGCATTTTCTTTTTTTATTCAAATTTTACTTTTCTGTATCCATTGGAAAAAAAAAAATCAAAAGTGACAGCGCAGCTTTGTGTACACTATAGGGTACTTCTAGGAGCAGACGACACATCAACAATTAAAATGACACTTAATATAAAGTTGTTATGGTGCAAGGAGGCCCCCAGATGTGCGCTTACCTTAAGGGGTTTAACCCGTAAGCTGCCTGCAGCACCAATCTCATCTAACCCCCTCCATCCCTGCCCATGCCATGGCTTCTGAAATCTCAGTTTCGAGAAGAGCGAAGTTGCGCTGGGTAGGGCCCTCACTGACTGGCTGAGAGAAGCCTCCAGGCACCATAACAACTTCATGTTGATGAAGTTGTTATGATGCATAAAGTGCACAAACTGTACCTTTAAAAAGCAATAGCTGTTGACAAAACATATTGATCTCAAGGACCCTTGTATAGAATACCTGCTGTTATTTTAAATGCATTTAAAAAAATAAACGTCAAACAATGTGCCTTGCCTGATTCAATTTTCTTAAAAACTACCCTCATTTACCTCCATGGTTATGTAATATAGAGATCACGCAGGCAGGTGATAATGTCGTCTAAAGTAAATAAGGAAGAGAACCAAGTGGAACTCATTCCAACACCTCGTGATGTAACGCTGCCTGCAGCCTGTGATTAGAACGGTATGTACAAAGCGAGGGGGCGTGGCCTGCAGCCACAAACATCCAAAGGAACTCCCAGTCATCGAACGTTCTAGGAGAGAACCTGGCGGCGTGTTTACATGGAAAGTGCGCGCCAACATGAAAACACTTACCTCACAGAGGGCTTGGGTGGGCAAAAAAAAGGGAAAACAAAAATATTTATAAAATTCTGAGGGGAAAAAAACAACAAAAAACTGTGCACTGTATAAACTGAAAATATAGCTAGGACATGGTTAGTAAGATTTTATTAAATAGCTGTCTCAGCAAAACATCCAGAATATGAATAATTCACACAGAATACTGCAATCTTTGTTCTTTAAACCATTAGTGTGGTAAATGGGGTAAGTGCAGTATGTGACTATATTGCACATAGAATGGGGTAAGTGCGGTATGTAACTATATTGCACATAGAATGGGGTAAGTGCAGTATGTGACTATATTGCACATAGAATGGGGTAAGTGCGGTATGTGACTATATTGCACATAGAATGGGGTAAGTGCAGTATGTGACTATATTGCACATAGAATGGGGTAAGTGCGGTATGTGACTATATTGCACATAGAATGGGGTAAGTGCGGTATGTGACTGTATCACACATAGAATGGGTTAAGTGCGGTATGTGACTATATTGCACATAGAATGGGGTAAGTGCAGTATGTGACTATATTGCACATAGAATGGGGTAAGTGCAGTATGTGACTATATTGCACATAGAATGGGGTAAGTGCGGTATGTGACTATATTACACATAGAATGGGGTAAGTGCAGTATGTGACTATATTGCACATAGAATGGGGTAAGTGCAGTATGTGACTATATTGCACATAGAATGGGGTAAGTGCGGTATGTGACTATATTGCACATAGAATGGGGTAAGTGCGGTATGTGACTGTATCACACATAGAATGGGTTAAGTGCGGTATGTGACTATATTGCACATAGAATGGGGTAAGTGCAGTATGTGACTATATTGCACATAGAATGGGGTAAGTGCAGTATGTGACTATATTGCACATAGAATGGGGTAAGTGCAGTATGTGACTGTATTGCACATAGAATGGGGTAAGTGCGGTATGTGACTATATTGCACATAGAATGGGGTAAGTGCGGTATGTGACTGTATTGCACATAGAATGGGGTAAGTGCGGTATGTGACTATATTGCACATAGAATGGGGTAAGTGCGGTATGTGACTGTATCACACATAGAATGGGTTAAGTGCGGTATGTGACTATATTGCACATAGAATGGGGTAAGTGCAGTATGTGACTGTATCACACATAGAATGGGGTAAGTGCGGTATGTGACTATATTGCACATAGAATGGGGTAAGTGCAGTATGTGACTGTATCACACATAGAATGGGGTAAGTGCGGTATGTGACTATATTGCACTAGTATGACTGCACATAGAATGGGGTAAGTGCGGTATGTGACTATATTGCACATAGAATGGGGTAAGTGCGGTATGTGACTATATCGCACATAGAATGGGGTAAGTGCGGTATGTGACTATATTGCACATAGAATGGGGTAAGTGCGGTATGTGACTATATTGCACATAGAATGGGGTAAGTGCGGTATGTGACTATATCGCACATAGAATGGGGTAAGTGCGGTATGTGACTATATTGCACATAGAATGGGGTAAGTGCGGTATGTGACTATATTACACATAGAATGGGGTAAGTGCGGTATGTGACTATATTGCACATAGAATGGGGTAAGTGCGGTATGTGACTATATTACACATAGAATGGGGTAAGTGCAGTATGTGACTATATTGCACATAGAATGGGATAAAGTGCATTATGTTCTATATCGCAGTATAACCCGTCTCCGTCTGTATAATGAAGCACCTCCATTGTCTCACTCCTGCACTGCAGTATTCAGTTTCCACAGCATGCAGAGATCTCATTTCACCTCAGAGGTGCATAATACTGCATTAGAGACAGCTGCTTTGTTTTATTTTGTTTTTTTTATAGCCCAGGAATACGAGCGTTCAGAATGTTTGTAAACATTTGCCAAGATACTTCCGGGTGGCAGAAAGCGCGTGGCTTCCATTAGAAGCAGTAGAGAGATCATGGGGAGCGATAATGAAGAAGCAAGAGAGAGATAATGGGGTCTGAAGAAAGATAATGAGGATAGCTGGGCAGCAAAACCTTACATTGGACACACAGGGACACTGGGATACACACAATGACATTGCATACCCGGCAACACTAACATACTCCTATATTTATAGTACATACACATGAACACCAACAAAGTCACAAACATTGGTAAAAAAGGATATTAATCAAACTACAGAAGGAACGACACTGTGATACAATCCTATCACTGCCAGCTGTCCCCCCTATACCACCCCAATACAGCCACTGTGAAACCCCTTATCAATGCAAGCCATCTCCCATACCAGGACACAGCTGGCAATCCACTTCTTACATACTGCCATGCCACCCTCCTCACCCTCAATACAGACACTATGATTACCCCTATCACTGTCACTCATCCTCACGTCCCCTATACCAGCACACAGTTTACACCCCACTCTTCACATACTGCCATGCCACTCTTACCAGACACAATCTGATATCCACCTATCACTGCCAGCCATCTCCCCAGCACACAGCTGACACCCTGCAAACTCCCAGACAGTCCTGGCTGAGTATGGGCTGTGCATGTACTCACTTTCTCCGGTACCAGACACTCAGAGTTCAGTGATCTCCTGACACCCAGCACTGGACCTGCGAGAGGAGACCCGTCAGCCATGCTCCTCCAGAGACACCACCTGCCCGGGCACCCCGGGTCGCTCCCACCCGCTGACCTGTCCCGTCTCCCCGCAAGTCCCAGCAAGCCGGCTTCAAACTGTGATCCCGCTGGAAACGGACAGCTTTCTTTGACGAAAGATTTGGCTTTTGCCACCCGGAAGAACGCCTATCACTGTTGTGACGTCATGGTGAAATCCCCTGTAGGGACTGATCTGCAATCTTTTATTTCTGCAAAACCAATAAAGTTTGGTTTGTTCACTGAATTGCAATTTGCAATATTTAATGTGTTCTGCACCAATTTATATTTGGTTTATGCAAAGAACACTGAAATTAAATCAGAAAAACTTAGGCTCAATAGCCAAGCTATGTATGTCTAAAGCTAATTGGAGGAACTTTAAAAATCAGCTATTTTTGCCTTAGTTTTTACGTTTGATATTAACTAGAGTTCACTGTTTAGTGAATAAAGCCTTATATATATATTTTTTTTTTCCAGTAAGGGTTTATTCACAAAAATAATTTTAGCAATTAATCTGCGACCTTTGGTTTTGTATGATGTTTAGTTAGGGTTTCAATTCAGATTCTTAGTTGTGTATGTAGGACCCCTATAATTCTGTGAAATAGCTGTTTAATAAACCCGACAAGGGTCTATTCATATGCTGTGGATAGGACATTGACCGGGTTAGTAAAGAAGAAAACAAATATATTTTGTCTGGCTTTAGTGATCTTGAATATTCTCCAGTTTGCTGTCCTTGTGGGATTTAAACATTCCTTTTTTCCTTGAATAGAGTATTGCACAATAATACAATCTGCCTGTTTAAACCTAGGCCAAAAAAAAGTTGTAAAAATGGGCAGGATTCAATCCGTATCCAATCCTACATAGAGGATGTTACCCACCCCTTGTTACATACACAAGGCAGGTGTATATGGTGAGCTGGAGATTTACTCAAAAGGAAGGATTTTACTCCGATCAAGAAAGACCACACATTTACCATATATATGTACATGATTAACAATGATGTTAATGGGCAAATAATAATTTAGAATACTGCACAAATGGATACATCATCAACGTGTAGATGACCACCATGCAGTTTGAAGGCCCTATAATGTCTGGCAGGTTGCCTGAGGCTAGTGGGACTTATACTCCTGAGTGGTACCTGCTTTTACCAATGGCAGCTGGAATAGCTGCTGAATGGGACTGTCACTCCCACGAGTACTACACATTAACCCTAACATACTAAATAATAAGTAAACAGCCGAACACTACACTAACTAATCCCTAAACTACACTATTACTACTTCTAACCTAAAACTATAAACACCACATTGAAGTCCAAATTGCAAAAATGTAGGTTGAACTTGATAAGCTTTGAATATAGCTGGGTTTTAAAAAATAATTATGAGGATATCCGGTGTCAAGCAAAACCCCATAGGAAAGTATTAATTCAACGCTTTCTTATGGGAAAGGCATAATGCGCATGTGGTGCTCACTGCGCATGCTCCCCGCCATCGTTTGACGTCGGCAGAGGAGGAGCGTGACCCAGCGCCGAGGGACCTTGGCGCTAGAATTAGATAAGTGATTGAAAAGGTTTTTAAACCTTTCATGGAATAGGGGGGAGGAGGGGACAATTTAGTGTTAGGAATAGATCTTAATTGTATTCCTAATGGTAGTGTTCCTTTAACTTTACCTAGGGAGAAAAAGGCCATCCTTTTTTTGTTAATCTCCCCAGGGGTGAATTAATGTAAAATGACACTCCAGGAACAAAAATAAACACAAATCTTGATAGGTGGTGATTGAGTATTATAGGTACTCTGCTCCACCCCCTTTTAGCCTACTCCCCCCCCCCTTGAAAGGTGAAAAAAAACATTTGTTTACTCACTGATTCTAGCGGTAATCTCCCTTGGTGCTGATATGGCGTTCCTCTTCTGATGTCATCCGACAGGAGGACTAATGTGCATTAGGCCCACCCATAGGAAAGCATTGCTTCAATGCTTTCCTGTAGGGATCTTACTGCCACTGGTTGCTTTCAGCATCAGTCAGACGACCAAAGGTCGGCTAGCACAGTGGTTCGAAACCAGTCCTCAAGGCAACCCTACCACCAGTACAGGCTTTAGGGATTACCCAGTTGGTTCCAAGGTGTTTTTAGGAGAAAATAAAACACCTTAGACACAACTGAGTTATCCCAAAATCCTTCTCTGGTAAGTGTGCCGTGAGGACTGGTTTGGGAACAACTGGGTTAGCCACCGAGAAGCGCCTCTAGTGGTTTATTGATTGACAGCCACTAGAGGCAGTCTTACTCCTGCAATGTAATTTTTTTTTCCATTTGGATATCAGTTTGATACAGTTTGGAGATTATTGGATAACCCTTGACACTAAACTATGAATTGTAGAAAATTGAAAATGCAAACTGTAGGCTACAATAGCCACACTGTGACTATAGCTGAGTTTGGCCTAAAATGTAAAATTCTATTTGCATTGCCAAGAATTCACACTTTAGTTAATCACCCTGGTTTTATCATACTGTTTTGGAACAGTCTGGCTCTTAAAACCAATCTGCTATGTCCAGAACATGTTAGCTGTACAATTTTGAGAAGGAAGGGTAAGATGAGAGAGCTTGGGTTTTGAATTTCGATGAATAGAAAAAACCACATTTTTAAAATCAGCAGTGATTACAGAAAGGTTCCCAAACCCACGTTGTTAGCCTAAGTTTTGCAGCTCGGATTGCAGTTCTTTAAAATTGACTAGTTACAGGGCTATTTACTATAAAGAGAAAAAAAAATTAAGGCTAAACTGGACTACAGTGCTTCCAGTTTGGCTGCTGGAGCTGGCCAAATGGGTGGTGGGGGTGTGGGGAGCTGGTTATATCCAAGGCTTGGCCACTTTATTCCAAATTTTTACTTTTTTTTTTTACTAGTTTATAATCCACTTGTGTATCTTTCAGCTGATATGGTTTGCCATGTGTTAAAACACCATGTGTTAAAAGATTGTTCCCACAGCATGTTGCCATTGCAATAATCACTGAATGAAAGGTTTCTTTTGACATCTTTTTACAGTAGACTGCTGTGATACAATTGCATTTAATGCATCGGAGCCCTCATGTGAAAACAATGGCAGACAAGGAGGAGGGGTAATGCCCAGGCATGTTCTCAAACAGGTCAGTTTCAGTTGCACTGCTAAGCCTCTACCAAAACACAGGAAACACTTTTTAAATGGTTACATTTGTGTTTTTTCCCCATTGTAATTCTAATAAGGAGGTGTGACTACAGAATTCTTATATATAGTATATGCAACAAGACTATACTGTAATTCTATACATATAAATATACAAGGGTAGATCACAGAAACGCTACATACAGAAGTCAGTTCATCCTTATGTGAAGACATCTACATTCCAATTGCACTTTCAGTGTTTGCCGAGATGATCGTATATATTCCTAAAGGAACTATACAGTGTTAGGAATGCAGATATGTGCTAGAATAGCAGTTTAGGTGTCTGGCCCCTCTCAGAATGGAGGCAAAAGGTGTTTAAACTTGCCTTCTCTCCGTCGCTGTGCCATCATCAATCTTGATGATCTCACTCAAGTCAATTCCTTCCCATAAAGAAGTATTGGGAGGCTATTGTGCATGCGCGGCGCCATTCAGCATCTCTTTGTAGCAATGCATTGAATCAATGTATCTCTACAGGGAATTTCAGCGCTGAACGTAGGTGCTGCACCGTGCGCAGCTCTGAAATAGGAAGCACTGCTTGTGGCCGTCTGAGTGACTTCCACAAGAGGTGTCCCTAGGAAGAAATGTAAACACTGCCTTTTCTCTGTAGTGGTACTGATGACTATAATGTCTTTTTAAAGTAGAACAGTTAAGGAAAGTACAATGTAATGCTGCATTAAAGGATGTTTCCCAAATGGAAACTATAGTGCTAGGAAAACGTTTTTTTCCTAGCACTTTAGTGACCTATAGTGCCCCCTCTCCTCCTGCCTCCCCTCCCCACTGTGTTGCTGAATGGGTTAAAAACCATTCATCACTTACCTGATACCAGCACCGATGTCCCTTGGTCCTAATTCGGGCTCCGCCTCCGCTCCTAAAGCGCGGCAAGCGGCACGCTGACATTCGGATTTGGCCAACACTCGATGTCCTCATTCAAAGCATGAAGACAGGGCCGCCATCAGGGGGTGACAACCATGACGGTTGTCACGGGCCCGCCGGTCCTGGGGGGCCCGGACTGTTTTGTCAGTCCAGGGCCCCACAATTACTCTCTGCACATTTATATAGCGATCATCGCTATATATATGTGCAGCCACGGGCCCCCGGCTCCCTGTATTTGCAGAGGGGGCCCAGCGGACTGCAGAAGCACTTTACAGCATTTCCCCGTCTCTAACTAACGCAAGACGTGCTGCCGTTAGAGTGTTGCCATGGGTAACCATGGCAACGCTACGCGCGGGCGCGCACACCACGTCTCGCAGGAGTTAGAGACAAGGAAATACTGTAAAGTGATCCTGCAGTCCGCTGGGCCCCCTCTGCAAATACCGGGAGCCGGGGGGCCCCACAATGCCACCGGACCACCAGGGATCATAGAATCTTCCCCCCTCCCTGAACCAGGTAAAAAGCAGGGAGGGGGAATAACTTTCATTACATTACATGCATACACTAGTAAACACACACACACTGCATTCACTACACTAACACACACACTGCATTCACTACACTGACACACACTCTGCATTCACTCCACTGACACAAACACTGCATCCACTCCACTGACACACACTCTGCATCCACTCCACTGACACACACTCTGGCATCCACTCCACTGACACACACTCTGCATTCACTACACTGACACACACTCTGCATTAACTATACACACAGCATCCACTACACAAACATCCTGTATTCACAGTGCACACACTACATCCACCACACATTCAAACATTCTGCATTCACTATACAGAGACACATTGCGTCTAATACACACACTACATCCACTACAGACACTGCATCCACTAAACACATTGCATCTAGTACACACAAAAACTACATCCACTACACAAACACACACTACATCAGCTACTCAAACACACTCTGCATTCACTATACACACTGCATCCGCTACACAAACACACACTCTGCATTCATTGCACAAACAGTATCTAATACACACAAACACTACATCCATTACACACATTCTAATTCACTTCCACTATACACACCACATTCAGTCCTGCATCATTGTCTGCGGACTAGGTAGGAGTCCTGTGGGTGGACTCGTCGGGGGGCCGGGGGGAGAGGTGGCCCAGACCTTGTGCTTTGTCAGGGGCCCCAAAATTTCTGGTGGCGGCCCTGCATGAAGATGTCCAGCGTCCATTAGGCATCCAAAAGTCTTGGTGTCTATAGTGTACCTTTAAAATGGAAATGTAATTTAGCAAGATTCATAGCAGCTGCTAACAGCTTTGCTGGTTTACAGTTACTGATTTAAATGTTTTACATCAGTGCAGCTCCTTTATGTCATAGAGCCATTCACTAACTAACAGTTTTTAATGGTGTGTTTTCTGTTGGGGTGTACATTGGCATTGGTTGGGGTTTAGATTAGGAGTACAACTTTGTACCAGGGTGGGGTCTCATCAACTAGATATGTGCACCAGTGAAATTTTCGTTTCGTACGAGCTAACCATCGCGGCTTCCGAATTTTTAAAATCTGAAGTAATCGGCTGTCCTGGTTACCGTATTGGCTGAAACGCTGATGCTGTACTAGAGCACATTGCGAGCGTTTTCTGCGTGAGCAAATCAGTCCAGAAGGCTGCCGCTTTAACCCCTTGCTTTGTTCTGTGTTGTGCTCATCCCTAAGACAAAGAAAGTTTGCAGATCATAGATTCCTGCAAACTCTATTTATTAACGCCTAGAATTCCATTGGTATCGGCTGCCTTCACCTCTTTTCAATTTAGAACACAGTCTGTATACATAAGACGCATGTCAACAAGAAGGGACATGTGGCTTACTGTAACACGGGGCCAGCATGTGACCAAGATGGCTGCACAAAGTATTTTGATTCTTGCATGGTTTTAAACAAAATGAATAGGAAAATAGGTACAGTGTGAGCTCAAAACTAATTTACAATATTTATTTTTACAGAGGACACCAATTCATCTCCACGATTTGGCAAAAATATTTTGAGATGTAAGTTTGCTTGAGTTAATAGACTGACATTTTATAAATAACATGATTTCATTGTATTGACGTAACATTGTGTCAGATCAGAGATAAGAAACTGACTGAAGAACAAAACACAGTCAGCAGATCCATGTAGTGATCATTCTTTCGTAAGTGATGAGTTAATAATGTAGAACTCACAGCCAAGGGACCTCTCTCCTCCCCCCACTATATATGCTAGACTAAAGTAAACAACCCATTATACTAGACACATCCCAGCTCACCACTTCTATTCATTCTTGTGTTGATAACTTAGTTCCAGTTTCAACTGGAACTGCTTAACTCCCTCCCCAACCCACCATCCCCCCCAAAAAAACACGTTGTCCTGTCTGCGAGTTATGCATGCAGGTGGTCAGACACTGTGTCCGTAATCTAGAATATTATGTACTCATTACATCATAAAACTTGTTTGTTTTTTTTTGTAAATAGGAAACTATGTATAACATAAAGAGTTGGTTCTTTACAAGCAGAAATTCTCAAATCTCAGCCATAACGTAATTGATAACCTAAGTACACTGCTTCTATGCACAACTATAAAATACAAAAAACACAGGTTACATAATTTTAAATTTTTTTAAGGTGTACATTAAGAACTAAGGCACGCTATATTAATTCATCAAATATTATTCAACGTTATATGGGAAATTATGTAATTGCATGATCTAATCATGACTAGACATGCCCAGAATGTACCTAGCTGGTGATCCCTGTAGGAAGATTATTTTTTTTTCTCTTGTTTAAAGGAATTGTTTACATGTACCTGGAGTGTGCTTTAAAAAAAAAAAAAAAAAAAAGTTTTGTTTTGCGGGAGCAGCGTGATAAGATTTACAACTTCCTAAAATGAGTCTCATAAATATTAAAAATTCCTTTAAGTATTTTAATTAGAAAAAATGCAATCATGAAAATAACCCTTTCCTTCACCAAAATAGCTCCCACAATCCGTAGAAGGGCTAATCCCATGCGGAAGCGCTTTTGTAGTCATGTATCTCTGTGGCAACTGCATGAAATGTATTTAGTAATAATAAGGTGAAGTATATTTTCTCGTAATTTGCCTAGCATAATTTGATGCAATTTTGAATTTAAACTAGATCTGTGCTCATCACTTAGTTGCAACAAATCCTAAACAAAATAGGCACACAAAAAACACAAAAAAAAAATTTGCAGTGTGATCCAATGTGATCTTCCCCTCTGATAATATTGTAAAGCGCTACGGAATCTGTTGGCGCTATATAAATACCAGTAATAATAATAATAATAATAATAATCCCAATGTGTTAAGTACACTAATTCGTAAAGATAGCATCACCAATCCGTAAAGATAGGATAACCAGCATAAGAATAAAGATGGGATATATCGCTGCTTCATTAACAGAATACATCAAGAGAAAATTAAATATTTTTCCTTGCAAAGAGTGCAAGCCAGACATTCCTGTGCATCACTGCAAAGAAAGTGTTAATGTCTGATGGTTGTGATCTATTGTTATCTGTTTATCAGTGTTAAGGGGCACAGACAGGGATGCTGTGTCAGCTCCCCCTACCCCGCTCTATTTTGGTAGACTACAACTAACTCTGTTCTAGGGGTGTAGACTATTCTCTTCTGTCAAGGGCCAATGACCTACAACAGTTCAATAAATTGCTGGCCGTCAAGCATAAAAAATGTTTATTTTTGCTAGAACAACATCAGTCTATCACATCAATTTTTAAAAAAATATTTTTAACCTTTTTTTGTTTGTTTTTTTTAACTTGGGCCCTATGGGATTAAACGTAAACGTTTCCTTCCTAGAAATAAGAGGGAGTATGATTTTCTTAGAATTCATGCTTGAGAACAAACAGTGATTGTTCATATTTGGTTCTCAAAATTAAACAAAACAAAAAAAACACTGTTAAAAGACAATAACAATCTCTGTGTACCTGGACGATAATGCAGTAGTAGAAATGTTCATCTCTAGAATGTAAGCTTGTTCATACAGAGTCTAAATCAATATCTTGTTCCTTTTAACATTTGTAATAGTTTGTCTCATTTGCTGTTATTCCCAAATTAAACTTGCAAAACGCTGCAGAATATGCTGGCATTATATAAATGCCAATAATAATATTTTTAAAGGGACATTCCAGCACCCATACACAAAAGATATAAAGATCAATGTGTAGTAGATACACCACAAATTAAAATATGCATGCATTTTATTATGCATTTTTCTTCATTGGGTATACTTCTAAAAACAGCTCGCAAAACTCTCATTTCTCTTGTCTGCTGTCTTTGCATGCATTCCAGTGTTCATGCATGCCAGGATGACAAGCTGCACTTCTGGGCAACCAATCAGGGCTACCCGTACACCTAGCACTGATTTAGCAGTCATGTAAGAGCTTAATATGCCTTGAATTTAATTCCAAGGTGCACCAGCATTCATGGATGACAGCACCAGGCTGCCAAGTGATAAGGATGGTTGAGGGTAAAATTGGGTGTCACTGTGACTAATGTATTGTCCATGTGCTTGAGTGTCCCTTTAAAACTGCAGTGTTTCTGCTTTACATAAAACGGTATTCCCAACCAATTATGTATTAAATATAGCCATAACTTAGATGTGGTCATTTTAGAATTGCATCACAATAACCACTTACCTAGTGACAGAGCCCTATAAAAAATGAGCATGTAAATCCAGCAGCCAGTGAGAATCTGTGATTTGCTGAGTAACTTTTCTCTGTGCAGGGATGAGGAAAAGGTTATTTGATCCACCTGAGGATGTGTGGTCTGTGCCTCACCTGATGATGCGTGCTCCCCCTGATGATCTTTAAGTAAACATTTCTTCTGTGATGAGAATAACCGCTTTAAAACAGATGTCCTCTATGGAACACTTTAATTGGATTCGGTTTAACAATGTATGTTATTAAGCTTTGTTCATTAGACAGCTTGCAAGCATTTTATAAACTATCATCCAGTGTTCTACCGTAACTATATAGAGCCTTACAATATGAAAAATTATGCAACCTCTGGCCTAGTAAAATATGTATCACACCTCTGTCATCACAGGCACTGCTTCCTGAACAGCATAACATTGTCGCAGTATCTGCACCTCTCAACTCTGTGCATTTAGGCGACCCGCAAATTTCTGGTGTCATATCTGACGCTGGCTGCTATAGACCTGCGTTTTTTATGAAGCCACGTGCATTTGCGTTATTCAGGACGCAGACATGCTTACATCATCTGTGTGCGATGCAGCTTGGCGTCATGGGAATGATGCTGGCCTATCGCAGGTCCTCTACAGCTTTTGTAAGCTCATTCCAGACCGGTTGTTGTGTCCTGTTGTGGTTTTCCCTTGTGGTAAGCTTTATCATCTAAATAGCATTATGACCAGAGGTAGTAATCTGACCATTCTCCATTCTGTTATTCTTGATTTTTCAGCTTGTATACTACAGTGCGCTGCTTCCTGTCCTCTTTGACTATGGCTTAACTATTAGCTTTAGCCTTGTAAGAGAGCTCGGTAAGCAGCCTGAGTATCTCCGTTAAAGGTATTCTACAGTGTTAGGAATACAAAGCTGTATTCCTAACACTATAGTGCCCTCATGCCCCCCCACTCCCCAAGCACTTAAACGGTTAAAACCACTTTCAACACTTACTCAGTGTTGGGCGGTGCTCCGCCTCCTCTGATGTCATCCAGTGAGGTTATCTAATGTGCATGTGCGGAGAGCGCTTCAAAGCACATTACGCCATCATCATAGGAATGCATTGCTTCAGTTGCTTTCATTTGGTAGACAGCCACTAGAGGCTGTCTTAGTGCTGCAATGTAAATATTACAGTTTCTCTGAAATTGCAATTGCAGGACTAAGGGGGACTGGGACACTGCACCCAGACCACAATGAGCTGAAGTGGTTTGGGTGCCTATAGTGTCCCTTTAATAACCCTCCTTTTCCAGCAGGACACCTTCAGTGATTATAGCAGCTCACCCAAACATCACCCTAGATTTGATGAAGGGTGAAAACAAAAGATATTTTATTTAGTTCAAATGTACGTATTTATCCACAGGCCGGTCGTTACCTAAAACAATAGAGTTTCCACCCAGGCATGTCTCTGTCTGGAAGATATCTAGATCAAGTAACGCTGATCCAATCAACCTCCAGACAACAAGGCGCTTTAACAGAATATCCCCAAAACACTTAGAAACATCACAAAACCCCAGCTCCATGATCCATCACAGGGGATCCAAGCTATTTCAGGTTAAAATTTCAGCAGGATGTTTCAAAGGTCGTATCCACTCGGCAGTTCCACAAAGTTATCAGATTTGTCCCGGTTGGGCGCATGGAACCCTCACATACGATCAGTCTGTAGAAGTCTGGTTTGGGCATTCTGGCCTGGGTTTCCCCGTCACCGTGTGCTTATTGGAGGGCATAAGAAGGGACTGTGAAAGTTAGAAAGGGAGTCCCCCATGAATCCGTCAAGTCCCCCCACACAAACTCAAACCTACCCACACGTCTCCCCATTCTCAGGGGGCCGCCGTGACATACATACATTAAAACACTAAATCCAGAACCCCGTGTTTCCAGCCCAGGGCAATTCCTGGAACAATCATTAAACCCTGGTCACTCTATGGTCTGATAATTCACCTGTATTGGTCCATAGCTACCTTAGTGAGCTAAATCCTTAGTTCTGTGGTTCCCATGAAACACGTAACAAGGTAGACTGTGGGGGGCGGGGCCTGAACGCGATCGGAGATGGCCGCTTGATCATTCTCTCCTCTGCCTACTCGTAAATTAAGCAGAAATTCCAACCTCACTCACCTCCATGGGCAAGTCGCACCAAGCCTCGGGCTCCCAGAGGGCTGCCGAGCCCAAGAAAGGGTCTCTTACCCCATCCCCCTGACAGTACTTCTCCACACTGGCGAACCTGACTTCCCTGCCTCCGTCGGAGAGAGGGCCTCAGACAGCGCAGAGGCTCACTCCCTGGCCTTCTCACCGGAGGAACTGTTGCATGTCCCAGATGACAGGGATTGGGGCAGGCTGCTTCAATCACTACCCATACATGCTGACCTGTGGGCCTCCACACTGCAGGCATCCATCCGGCTGGTTATCCAGGCCCTCAGAGAGGACATCCAGGGCCTGGGCGACCTCAAGGGCCGCGTGTAAGGCCACATGCGACCAACTCAGGTCGGCCCACACTCAAGTAAGTGACACCCAGGCACAACATGAGGACATTCAAAGAAATAGAAAAGGCTTTATTAAATTCTGGACAAAAAATAAATAAAAATTTTTAAGGCAATGTATTTCAAAAGTTTAAAATTAGCCATGGACAAAAATAGTAACAAAATAATATAACCTCTCGAGCATTCGTCCAACATCTTTTACTGTAAAAGTTCAATATGCCTATTTTACTAATAATTGTTTATTTTATTTAAAAGTTACCTAGAAAAAGATAGATGAATTAAGTATTCAGTTTTGTTATTGCTATATAAATATAGCTTTTATCAAAATAAATTGGTCCTGACTCCTTTAAGAATGACGCCCAATTAACATATTATTATTTATGTTTGTGCACAGCAGACTCTAGATTCCCTCCTCCTCTCCTGGAACCTTGAAAAAGAGCGATACATTACATTTCTGGATTGACTGTTGGTTTTCTAGAAATGTAGAATTTATTTTTATTATAAACTAAAAAAAAATGTCAAAGTAGTGCGGTTTATTTAATCTGCCTACCTCAAACCTTCAACAATTGTATGCTTGTATGCTTTACCTCTAGCATCCCCTTTGTATCATTGTAAAGTATTGCAGAATATGTTGCCGATATATAAATGATAATAAAGTAAGTTCAATTGTTTCCTACTCTGAATCCTAGTGTCACAATCTACATACCTGTGCGAGAAAGGTGGAGACACCTCGTCTTTGATATAGGCAAACTGGTGAACATTCTTCATATATACAATACTCCTTATCAACACTCCTACATTCTCTTTGACCAACATTGCATAGCTTCAATTTCCCTCCTGGACCATGCTACAATAGATTTGTTTCTTGGGCATGGCCCATATGTTCTAACAAACACATTTGTTGTTTAGGAATGCCTGATAGCTATTTGACTGTTAACTTCCTGACTGCTTTCCATTTAGTCTTGAGAGAACAGATACATACAAAGAGCCCATCATTACTGTTGCGGCTCCCGACCCGCCGCATGCCGCAGCCGTGCCCGACCGGCACGGCCTCGCCGACACCATGAGCTTACCTGCTCGTCGGCGAGCCCGGAGCCGCTCCTCTCTGTCCTCTGGGCGTCGCGCCCATATCGAAGATGGCGCTGACCACGTGGTCACGTCCATCTCATGCTCCGCCCCTCAAATAAATACGAACGTGCGTGTGACGTCACGACGTCAACGCACGCACACTGTCTGGGGTCAGAGGGGTCAGAGACTAATCAGAACCCAGAGAGGAATATTTAAATCCCTAATTCACTCCAGTTCCTTGCCCTGTCGTGGTTTCCTGTTCCTGGTTCCCGAGAGTGCGTTTATCTTTGTGTATCTGACTTCCTGGTATCCTGATCTTGGCTTTTCCCTGGTTATTCCAAATACTGGTTCCCCTGACTTGGCTTGTTTAAACGGTATCTGAGTATTTCTGGCTTCATTGACCATTCTCTATCTCTAGCGTATTAGTCCGGCCATTCTAAGGTCCAGTTTACGCTCTGTCCTTTGTTTTCCTTTCCTTTTTTTTATGTATATGTTTACATAGTTTCTGCGTGTTGGACCACACTAGCAGCCGTGACAATTACCCCTCAGTATTTCTATTATTATTGCCATTTATATAGCGCCAATACAGGGAGTGCAGAATTATTAGGCAAATGAGTATTTTGACCACATCATCCTCTTTATGCATGTTGTCTTACTCCAAGCTGTATAGGCTCGAAAGCCTACTACCAATTAAGCATATTAGGTGATGTGCATCTCTGTAATGAGAAGGGGTGTGGTCTAATGACATCAACACCCTATATCAGGTGTGCATAATTATTAGGCAACTTCCTTTCCTTTGGCAAAATGGGTCAAAAGAAGGACTTGACAGGCTCAGAAAAGTAAAAAATAGTGAGATATCTTGCAGAGGGATGCAGCACTCTTAAAATTGCAAAGCTTCTGAAGCGTGATCATCGAACAATCAAGCGTTTCATTCAAAATAGTCAACAGGGTGGCAAGAAGCGTGTGGAAAAACCAAGGCGCAAAATAACTGCCCATGAACTGAGAAAAGTCAAGCGTGCAGCTGCCACGATGCCACTTGCCACCAGTTTGGCCATATTTCAGAGCTGCAACATCACTGGAGTGCCCAAAAGCACAAGGTGTGCAATACTCAGAGACATGGCCAAGGTAAGAAAGGCTGAAAGACGACCACCACTGAACAAGACACACAAGCTGAAACGTCAAGACTGGGCCAAGAAATATCTCAAGACTGATTTTTCTAAGGTTTTATGGACTGATGAAATGAGAGTGAGTCTTGATGGGCCAGATGGATGGGCCCGTGGCTGGATTGGTAAAGGGCAGAGAGCTCCAGTCCGACTCAGACGCCAGCAAGGTGGAGGTGGAGTACTGGTTTGGGCTGGTATCATCAAAGATGAGCTTGTGGGGCCTTTTCGGGTTGAGGATGGAGTCAAGCTCAACTCCCAGTCCTACTGCCAGTTCCTGGAAGACACCTTCTTCAAGCAGTGGTACAGGAAGAAGTCTGCATCCTTCAAGAAAAACATGATTTTCATGCAGGACAATGCTCCATCACACGCGTCCAAGTACTCCACAGCGTGGCTGGCAAGAAAGGGTATAAAAGAAGAAAATCTAATGACATGGCCTCCTTGTTCACCTGATCTGAACCCCATTGAGAACCTGTGGTCCATCATCAAATGTGAGATTTACAAGGAGGGAAAACAGTACACCTCTCTGAACAGTGTCTGGGAGGCTGTGGTTGCTGCTGCACGCAATGTTGATGGTGAACAGATCAAAACACTGACAGAATCCATGGATGGCAGGCTTTTGAGTGTCCTTGCAAAGAAAGGTGGCTATATTGGTCACTGATTTGTTTTTGTTTTGATTTGAATGTCAGAAATGTATATTTGTGAATGTTGAGATGTTATATTGGTTTCACTGGTAATAATAAATAATTGAAATGGGTATATATTTGTTTTTTGTTAAGTTGCCTAATAATTATGCACAGTAATAGTCACCTGCACACACAGATATCCCCCTAACATAGCTATAACTAAAAACAAACTAAAAACTACTTCCAAAAATATTCAGCTTTGATATTAATGAGTTTTTTGGGTTCATTGAGAACATGGTTGTTGTTCAATAACAAAATTAATCCTCAAAAATACAACTTGCCTAATAATTCTGCACTCCCTGTAGATTCCATGGCGCTTTACAATAGTGTGAGAGGGGGATTTAACTATAAATAGGACAATTACAAGAAAACTTACCGGAACGATAGGTTGAAGAGGACCCTGCTCAACGAGCTTACAGTCTATTGGAGGTAGGGTATAAAACACATTAGGACAGGAAATAGCAATCAAATAAGGTGGGAGTGAAGCAGAGCTGGAGGAGAGAGTAAAGCGCTGCCCTTTAGGAGAGAGCAAGAGACAGGTATGTAAGGTAGCGGTTATTCTGGGAGGCCATAAGCTTTCCTAAAGGGATGGGTTTTAAGGCACTTCTTAAAGGATTGAAGACTAGGAGAGAGTCTGATGGTGGTAGGCAGGAGATTCCATAGGAAGGGAGCCGCCCGCGAGAAGTCCTGCAAGTGTGAGTTGGCCGTACGGGTGCGAGCAGCGGACAGGAGAAGGTCACGGTCAGAGCGGAGAGACCGAGAAGGGGCATATCTATGAATCTGAAAAGAGAAATAAAGGGGCCTGAATTGGTCAATGCTTTATAGGTATGGGTTAGGACTTTGGATTGACTCCTATAGGATACAGGAAGCCAATGTAAGGACTGGCAGAGGAGTGAGGTGTGAGAGGACCGACGAGATGGGAAAATCAGTCTGGCGCCAGCATTCATTACAGACTGTAGCGGGGCAATACAGCTTTTGGGAAGCCCAATCAGGAGAGGGTTACAATAATCCATGCGGGAAATTACTAGAGCATGGACAAGCTCATTGGTAGCATCTTGCGTAAGAAAGGGGTGGATGCAGGCAATGTTTTTAAGATGGAATCTACAGGATTTGGCAACATAGTGGATGTGAGGCTCAAAGGTGAGGCCAGAATCAAGTATGACGCCAAGACAGCGCGCTTGCAAGGACGGACTGATCTGGTTACCATTAACTTGAAGGGAGAGTGAAAGAGGAGGATCAGTATTAGGAGGAGGAAAGACAAGGAGCTCAGTTTTAGAGAGATTTAGTTTCAGAAAGTGGGAGGACCTCCAGTCAGAGATGGAAGAAAGGCAAGCAGTGACACGTTGCAGGATTGCAGGGGAGAGGTCCCGGGAGGAGAGTTATATCTGGGTTTTTATTCTCAGCCAACACTTGACACAAGGTAGCTCTGCCGTCTGTCAAGTTGAGCAAAAATACATAAGACAAAATAGTCCCTTGATATCTTTTGACAAGATTTTTGGGAATTTTAGTGTAATGCCACACAGTCCTCATGAGCATACTTTAATACTCCAGTTTCCTCTTCTCCTCATTCTCTCTACCCTCTGACACACATTCCGCATATTCCCTCTGTGTTTCGTTTCACGACATTGTCCTGTGATATAAAAATGTGATTTAAAAAACACAGTTACAACACACTCGATACAAATTGTGAGAACTCATTCAATCTGCGTGGATACAGAACAATCTATAACACTTTATTTTACAGTGGGAGTCAATTTATACAAGTTTTTCTAGTACTATAAGATCGACAATTTGGTCATCTGAACAACACTTAAAGCTCTTACAATGCAATGAAGTGTGTTTTGCATTCCTTATGTCCAACCAAGTATTACATTTATTTATTAATTTCCATTCAGATCTCATATGGCCGAGTAACAGAATATTTCCAGGGTATTCTGTCCTTCTTATCATGTTGTTTATACATGATTTTTCAAATATACATTTGAAATATGGGTAAGAATTTAGAAAAGGCTTTTTCCTTTTTATCGTCAACTGAAAATTAGTGAGAGACTTGTGTTCAGTCATTTTATTCTCTTTTTCTTGTGTCTTTCAGGTCAGATCTTATTATGGACACTGCTATTTTGCAGCTATGTTCAGCATATTTAGTTTTGTTATGTGTTTTAAATACCTTTCCTTTCGTTGTAATTGTTTCATTTCAAAATCTTCATCTCGAGTGCAATTTCATCTATTGTGAATGGACCACCGAACTACAATTTTCTTAAATGTGTGTGATTTGTCTGGTTACTAAAAGCTGCAACAGAAATTGTTCTACGATGAGTGACTTCTATATTTGACCAGCTGTATCGTCATCAATCTAAAGAAAACATTATTCCTGTTTGATAAAAACATTTTGAAAGATAGATAGAATATTGACAAAAAAAAAATACTTTTTCGTTCATGTTCAGTTGTTTATTCATTCCTGTTTAAAAAAAGAAAAAAGTAAAAAAACAAACCTTGTTTACTCATATCCCTATATATCATATATTGCGCTAAAAAAAATCATCCATACTTTATTTTTATTTTTTTATTCTTTATTTTTGTTGTGCAGGTGAGTACAGGGTATCAACGGACGCCACAACAGCGTATTTCAAAATTCACGACAGTTTAACAGTGGCGTGAGAATTTGCACAGTTTTATGTTTTTAAACATGCTTGACTAGATAGCTAAATCGATAAGGTAGGATTAACTAAAATACAGTGAAATAAATCAATGGTGACTCATCAATACTAGATATGATGGAACTTATTTAAACCAGGTACATTGATCATAGCTTTACTGCGACTGCTAAGTATACGGCATTCATTTTCAAGAGTTTTATGGAAGTAATATCGGTAAAGGTATACGTATGCAGTGGGCATAAGGTACGTTTTGTAACTTGCAAGGGGTTACCTATTGTCAGTAGGTGCCACATCGGCGTAGTACCAGCTTCTCAGGCGGTAAACAGTAACCTGATATTTGGCCCAGTTTTTATAGTTTTCTAAGTTTAACTAAAGAGTTGTGTCGTTGGGATGAAGTTAAGGTACAATATAGTAAAATGAGAGGTGCTCGGTGTGTAGTTTTTCTAGGTCTGCTATGCTAGTGTAAGCGTACTGAGTTGGCGCGTACTGAGTTTTGTAGTGTAGCTTTATCTAGTTGCGATGTGTTGCCCATGTACTCTGTGCCGTGTGTGTTTAGGCTGGGAGGCCCCAACTCCACAGGCTAGTGACTTATTGAGGGTACATAGGCTTTCTGGGTGTTGTGCGTGGCTGTTGGAATGCAGTGTCAGCGTGGTTTAGAGTGTGTATATAGCTACTGCGCTTTACTGTTACATATGTGCCAGGATATCTGGGATTTATTTAAGCTATTGCTGACCTTTTTTTTCGCTTGTAAGCGAGGCAGGAGAGAGCAAGCCAAAGCAAATGGTGATTGTGTGACTTAAAAGTATGAAAAGCTGAATGAGTAGATTATTTGATACTTAAACGAGCAATAACTATATACTTAATGCTGTAGATGGACTATCTTAGGCATGATATTCGTAGCTTCGGAGTCTCCCGGGGTTCCCCAGGCTTAGGTCTTGCTCCATTAGCTGGCGTAAGTAATGAGAGTTAGATAGAGCATGAGAGAAGGAAAGAGTTCTCTAGGTCTTGGGTGTTGGTCTCGCCAGCCGGTGTATCGCGAGGCATTAGAGAGGTTCCGGTGTGGTACTCCATTTCTCGGTAGGACGGTGTGGACATGTTATGGTGTTGCTGAGGTTGGGGGCTGTGCCCTTCAGTTCCATTTATGTGGTAACCGGGGTGTAGTTTATCGGTGTGGTGCTCCGTGGTCTGAACGGGGCACTTCTTGCCGGGTCCCAGTTGTGGGTCAGGGTGGCGTGGGCACAGGGTCCCTCCCAGGAGAGTATGTCCTGTGACAATCCCAAGGTTTGTAGGAGAGCCTCTGCATCTTGTATGCTGTAGATTTGGTGTGTTGTTTCACCGTGTTGCACTAGGAGCGTGTGTGAGGATCGCCAGCGATATGGTTTGTTATTGAGCTGGAGTGTGGAGGTGAGGGGCCAGAGTGACCTGCGCCGTGCCAGGTTTCCGATGGACAGGTCGGCGTAGAAGGTCAATTTTGTTTTTTCAAACTGAACGGGGGCTTTACCCCGGACCGCTGAGAGGACCTTCGATTTGTCTGACCAATTTCCAAAGGTGAGGATAGTGTCTTTTGAGACCGTGTCTGGGGCCCCATCGGGTGTTGGGATTCGGAAGAGATTTGTAGGTGTGATGGCATTGGCTTGGTCTGGGGGTAATGTTGTGGTTAGTATGCGCTTGATCGTGCGCGGCAAATCCTTCCCTGGTAACCCCTCCGAAATCCCCCTGACCTTTATGTTGAGTCTTCGTCTAGTGTCCTCCTGGGCTGCGAAGCGCCGTTCATACAGCTCATTTTGGCGGCGCAGGTCCCGCATGTCGTTCTGCAGCGAGGTTATGGTGCGCTGCTGTTCTTGGGAGGATTCCTCTAGCGCTGTGATGCGGCCTGTCAGGCCCTGCAGCTCTCCCCTTAGTGCGATGACATCCGCTAGGATGTTTTTCTGTAGGTCTGCTAGCAGGGACTTCAGTACCCCAGTAGTCACCAGTTTGGCATCAGGGTCTTTCCTGGATTTGCTGGGTTTCTTCGTCCCCTGAATAATGATCTGAGAAATCCGTGCAGCCTCCGTGGAGCGCCGCCATATTGGATCTGCTCGGGCCACATGCCTGCCGCCATATTTCCCCTATTGTGAGTCCTGTGGCTGGTGTATCTTGCATTTGTTTCTTGGTTTTCCATCCCATGGTGGCTTAAGGTGTTCCTGCCTGTGGTCAGCGGTTTTTTGAGGTATTATCAGTCGTTTTTTGGGGTATTTTCTCAGTTTTTGCTCAGAGCTCTTGGGTCTTGTGTCTGCTTGCCTCAGCAGTTAGGCTCCGCCTGCGTACCGTTTTTTAACTCCATTATCTCCTATCCACACTTTTTTTAAGGCATAAATAAAAAAAAATTTAAATCTCCAGGCAGATAAACATGTGTTATTGTTCGTAATCGTAGAATACCTTTCCTCTTCTTATGGTAAATTTATCTCTTCTTAATTTAAAGTTGATGGTGTCATGTCCTTTTAATTAACAGGTCACCTGACCCATAAGTTTGTATTGGGCTTGTACATATTTGTATACGGTTACCATATAATTTCTGAGGTATCACTTATTCTAATATAAACAAATTAAACTTCTCCAGTTCACTTACACCCGTTACCCATTTCCAGTTCCATCGTATGTAAATATATTCCAAAAATAGCACCGCATCATAAAAATTAGGCACCTAAATAAAAAAAAGCTACGTTATTTTTGCTAAATAATTGTGCACCAAGTAACAAATTAATCAATAATGTATCTCCACCACAAAGCACCTTTTTGCTATTTCAAACAAACTGAAAGGAATGCATTGTGTGTATGTATTTATTTCAGTTTCTTTAGCTTGTTCTCCAAAAATCAGGAAGAGTCTGAAACCTGCTTTTAGATGTTACAGGGCAGAGGTCAGCAACCTCTAGCACTTGAGGTGTCTATGCACAGCACTCAAAGCTGCCAGAGACAAACGGGCTCTGGCCTATCAGGAGTTTAAGTGAGACGTCAGAAAACTGCTAGTGCAAACTGAGCGATGATTGCAGGTGGTGAGGGACAATCCTCAATTTACGTATTGGAGCACTTAGAGGAAGTGATCTCAGATCTCTTTATCCCAGCACTTGTGGATGGGAATCTGCACTGGAGTAGAGCAAACTGCAGCAGTTATCGCAGCTCCTCCCCAGTACCTGGCCAATCTGGTCCCCACTAGACCACAGGCTAGCCCTCCACAGTATATAAACACAGAGCTGCAGAATAAGCCTTCCCCTCATACAAATATTACAAACAACCAATACACAAACACACAGTCATCAGCAGACACAACACCAAAGACAATCCACACATACACAACCCTACAAGCAGCCTCTCACATGCAATACCACAAGCAGCCTCACACATATACACACACACTAAACACACAATGTAACATATTATCCACACACAATTCCATAAGCAGCCCCTATACACGGCCCACATTTATAAGTATCATACACAATGTCACACACTTATGAACATCTACAATATAACAACCCAACATATTCACAACTACAAGGATACAAAGAAACTGTAGCACCCATAAATAGCACAGAATACGGCAACATTCACATCTCAATTTATTAGAATAGAACCGGCACGGCAATGGACTCAAAGATCTTATATTGGCACAGTAATACTAAAAGGCTGCCCACTCCTGTTATAGGGGATCTGTCATTTCTGAGGAATATATGCCATTGAATAAAACATGGAAAATCACCTCTAATGTGTGTTAGCTTCCTTTCTATGAGATGCTGTTTTCTTTGAAATAATATATAAAAATGTAGCAAATGACATCATAATACAGTTCATACAATTAAAAGCCAGTGCCAACATTGCAAATAAAAAGAAGAAATAGAAATTGTTTAATTTCTCCTTTTTTGTATGATTTCTCAATGCTAACTGAGTTTAGAACAATGATTGACAGAAGCGTAGATGGAGGCGTCCAGTAACAGCATAAAGATGAGTGATTTTCTTTTTTTTTATTCTTTATTTTTGTGTGCGTTTGATTCACAGACATCCTGTCAATGCCCCAACAGCAGTGACAAGCAGGCAATTAGACAAAGCTTAACATATGTATGGCATTTGAGTATGCTGCACATTTTTTTTTAATAACATAGTTTAGAGTCCAGTTGAATTCTGTCATGCCCAGGCTTTATAGTGAGAGGGAAATATTGAGTTATGCTGTATCAGACATGGTGAGTATAGGTGTAAGATAGATTGTGGAACATGCTAGTGTCAAAACAAGTAGCAGGTAAGATTTTGCTTATAATGCGTTAGCTTAGAGACAAGATTAAGGAACAGGCATTTTGAGACATCTTCACAGCTGGGGTAGAAGATTCATGGCAAACAACAACATTTTTGTTCTTATCTACTGCACTACAGGGAGCCCTGGGCGGTAAGAGCAAAAATAAGGGGGTGGAGGGGTGGGGGGGACTGTGGCTGAGAGATTGCAACATAAGATAAAAACCACTCTTCATAATACATTTAGTCCCAGGGTCTGTACACGTTTTCCACCCCTCTTGAGGCTGGATCTTTCCATCCTAGGTTGTGTCTGAATTGGGGTTGGTGTGTGACAGCTGGTTCTGTGTGTTGGCTTTTTGGACCCGGTTTCGTGAGCGGCGCTTGCCCCAACACTTGGGATGTTCTCCCTTCCGTGAGTGAGAAGGGGGTTCTCCCTCCTGCTTTCGCCCCCATGGGGTCTGCTGTTGTAGTGGTGTTGCTTCTGAGCTCTCCAGCTCCTGCCGTTCAGTGCTGTATAGAGCCGATCCAGGTATGTCATCAGCTTCTCTCTGCGGTATATGGGACCCGCTTTGCATGTGGCTGCCGCAATCTTAGGTGAGCGGATTTTCTCTGCAGCCTCCCGTCCTTGCCTGTCTGGTAGGGCCTGTGTGTGCAGACGCTGGGCTGTGTGGATGCCGTGGTGGACCGGGATGACCCACGCCGGTCCATGGGGGGGGGGAGGGGCGGGATAAGCGGTGTCCTGCAGGACTTCAGGGCTGGGAGACCGGCCGCATCTCCCGCCCCGCATCAACTGCTAGGCCCCAAGTCCGACCTGCCTCAGTAAGTGCGCCCGGATGGTGCATAGTGCCTTTGCCCACTGGGTGCTCCGTGGGGTGGGTAGTTGAGGTACCCATTTAACTTGGCTGGATTGCCGCAAGTTGGGTGTATTTGTCGGCCTCTTGATCGGAGCTCCGGGTAGCTGCGACATGTCTGCATGGCGGTCAAGCTCCGCCCCCCGATGAGTGATTTTCTACACTTAATTTTATTTTTCACACATCACAAATACATATTTGTTAAATATAGGGATATGTAAACGTAATGGTAAAAAAAAACAAAAAACTGTTTAAATCAAGGAAAAGATGTGAATGATCTTGCACAGCTGATGGGGCTTCTGACGGTTTGACATTCTTTATATCTGAATAGGTTACTCCAACCAATACACAATATTTAATAAAAGATTGTTTAAGATGAGGTAACCATTGCTGGCATGTCTCACCACTCCATCACGGTCAACATTTTTCCATGAGATGCTCTGTTTTTTGGTTTTTATTTATTTATTTATTTTTTTATCAAAAATGCATCAAATTACATCATAATCCACTACAGACACGGCATAGCCAGGGCAATCAATGCAAATGTAGATCCTTAGCCCTATCCTTCTCCAGTGACATCGCTCCCTTGGGGCCCTTGGACATCCCTGGGGATGGACTGATGGGAAGGGGAGGACTGGTGCGACCGGGGGTGGGATGCTGCTACTGGTCATGTGTTCTCAGCATGCTATGCGTGCTGATGAAAGAGAGATGCCCACTGTGTACATAATTGACATTAGCCAGCCTGGAACAAAAGTAATGATGTTTTCACTTCCAGCAGCTATGTGCTTTAACTTTTTATGTGCTGTGCTTCTCCATGAAATGCTGCACAGACTTTACTTAAATACCACGACCACTTCAAATTACTAACATGGTTAGGGTGCTTGGAGTAATTTTTTAAAGCAGGGGACCATTTGGATATTTGAAAACATCATTCACGAGCCATACAAAATTATCAACTTAAAAATTAGCCTGCTGTATTTGGTCAAACATTTAATTAACTAACTCCTAATGTGATGGCTGGAACTGATTCTCTTTGGTGTGATGTTAACTGGTATTGATATGATGTTGCTACTTGCAGTGTGTGTGTGTGTGTGTGAAGGGTGCAGAGTGTGTGGTGCAGTGTTTGTGTGTGAGTGGTGCAGTGTGTGTGTGAGGGGGGTGCAGGTTTTTTGTGTGAGTTATTCTGTGTGTGTTAGGGGTTCTGTGTCTGGGGGGTGTAGTGTGTTTGTGTGAGGGATGCTGTGTTTGTGAGAGGGGTCCAGAGTGCATGTGATGGGTGCAGTGTGTATGTGAGGGGGTGCAGTGAGTGTGAGGGGTTCTGTGTGTGTGTGGTGTGTGTGTGTGTGAGGGGTATAGTGGGTGTCTGTGTGAGGGATGCTGTGTTTGTGAGAGGGGTCCAGTATGCGTGTGAGGGGTGCAGTTTGTTTGTGTGAGGAGTTATGTGTTTGTGTGAGGATTTGGGTGTGTGTGAGGGGTGTTATGTTTTTATGTGTGTGAGGGGGTGTAGTGTGTGAGGGGGTGCAGTGTGTTTGTGTGTGAGGGGTTATTTGTCTGTGTGAGGGGTTCTGTGTGTGGGGGGTGCAGTGTGTTTGTTTGAGGGGTTCTGTGTGTGTGGGGGGGTGCAGTGTGTTTGTGTGAGGGGATGTAGTGTGTTTGTGTGAGGGGTTCTGTGTGTGGGGGGGAGTGCAGTATGCGTGTAAGGTGGTGTAGTGTGTCAGTGGTCTATAGTGTGGTGGGGAGGGGGATCAGGGAGAGAATCTATTTTATAAAATGTTTTACTTAAAAAGAGGGAAAAAAAGTATGCACCCCCCTCCTTCCTACCTCTGGCCTGGAAGGATAGGACATATCACTGCAATCCCTGGTAGTTCAGTGGTTTTGCATGCACCTTAGCCTGCAGCTCCTCCCACTGCAGGCTGACTTCACTATTTTCTTCCAGCGAGCACAGCGCTGTTGGAGCGTTGCCATGGTAACGTGCGGCAACGCTCCTACCTGCATGCTCGCGGGAGGATCACAGCCTCCTGGGTCCTCCTCCTATCCAGCAGGCTTCTGAGTCCTAGCTCCCTCCCTCTCCCTTAACACACTGCCCGGAGACCAGAGAGGGAGATGTTTGATCTCCCCACCGGCCCAAAAAAGGCAGACAGCAGGGCTGGCTCTCCATGGTTCTCCTGCTTTAACCCCTTAAGGACCAAACTTCTGGAATAAAAGGGAATCATGACATGTCACACATGTCGTGTCTTTAAGGGGTTAAAGGAATACAATAATGTCAGGAATACAAACATATATAGCACAGTTTAGGCTCCCCTCTCCTTACTTTTAAGCAGAGCGTGGAGATGCTGAAGGTCACTGCTGCCCTATAGTGTCCCTTTAAGCAAAATGGAGCTACCTTTGTCCATGGCGCGGGTTCTCTCATAGAAGTCTGTGAGGGAGCTGTCACAGATACTGTGGGCCTATATTTCTTGCATACATTGTTCATAAACACACTACGCAAGGACTTACAATGCTGGAACAGGGGATGATTTTACAGCTGCAAACATTTTTGCACATTACTACATGTCTAAGCGTCGAGTGCAGTTAGAACAGGGCAGGGGAGCCAATTGCACATATCAAGGTATCCCAGTATGTTTTCATACAGGTCCTTATTAGCTCTAATAGGCTCTCTAGAACATGTCATGAATATGATCACATTACTGTATGAGATGTATAGTTATTTCCATGTTCCCAGTTTGAATCACTGCCTGTCACTTTTTCTAACTTATAACACGGGATTGATTGAAAACAGTTCTAGGTAAATGAATTGGAACACGTATAAATATTCATAACTTTAACATATGGGCATAATTCTGCTTTCGCATGAATGTACAAGAACTTTCAAAACACAAGTGTACAAACATGCCCTCCAGGGCTTAGGTAGGAGGTCAGATATCAGCTAGTACAGTGGAAAACGTCAACATAACTAAAGCACTGATTGCATCATCTGAACGCCAGGAATGGAATCTCATGTGTTACTTGTTTCCATTTCTTTGTTTTTACAAACATTTTTATAAATAAGGAACTGAGAACAACCACAAAGAGGGGAATAACATAAGTCAGTGCACACATTTGTGGTCAATATTATTCCACCATGGACCAAAGTGTAATTTTACAGTGGTTAGTCGTCCACTTCTTTAAGATCGTGATATTTTCGATAGATGGATTAACTCCATACAAAAGGAGATTTCTGCTAAGGTTTGTAGCAGTAGAAGACATTTTAAAGTGGTACGGGTCAATTGTTGTCCTGGTCGATCTTTCTTGGCAGTCACTTACAGATTAGAAACATATACCTGATCGATTGGTTAGAAAGAAGGTCTGAGTAAGAAGGTTCCTTTTATACACTTTCAGTGGAACAAGGATATTGTCCCCTGAAAAGTTGTGATTTATCTACTGAGGTTATGCGGTAAGGGTGACCTAATACTGTATATTGAGCAATGATAGTTCTCTTAGATGATCTTGTAGGAAATTGCGCATATGTTGGAAAACTAAAGGGAAACTATAGTGTCTAAAAACCACTTCTGTCACTTACCTGAGTCCAGCACCAATGTCCCTTGGCGCTGGTTCAGGCTCCAGCTCCAATCCTCGCCACGCTCTCATTAGGATTTCCCCCATGGGAAAGCATTGTATAATGCTTTCAAGTGGGGATTCTGGATGACGCTAGATGTCTTCATGCATAGCGTAAAGACGTCCAGTGTCAGTTAGACGACCAAAAGTCGCCTAACCACCCGCAAGTCCCTCTAGTGGCTGTCTGGTAAACAGCCACTAGAGGTGGAGTTAACCCTGCAATGTAATTATTTCAGTTTCGCAAAAGCTGCAGTAATTACCATTGCAAGGTTAAGGGACATGGGACACAAATATATGCTTTAACTAATATGTTTTAAAGGACCACTATAGGCACCCAGACCACTTCAGCTTAATGAAGTGGTCTGGGTGCCAGGTCCATCTAGGTTTAACCCTTTTTGCTGTAAACATAGCAGTTTCAGAGAAACTGCTATGTTTACAATAGGGTTAATCCAGCCTCTAGTGGCTGTCTCATTGACACCCGCTTGAGGCGCTTCCGCGCTTCTCACTGTGATTTTCACAGTGAGAAGACGCCAGCGTCCATAGGAAAGCATTAAGAATGCTTTCCTATGAGACTGGCTCTTGCCGCGCATGCGCATTCAGCCGGTGCCCTCAGAAGAGGGAGGAGAGTCCCAGCGCCGAGGGAGCCCGGCGCTGGAAAAAAGGTAAGGGATTAACACCTTCCTTCCCCTTCAGGGCCATGGGAGTGGGACCCTGAGGGTTGGGGCACCCTCAGGGCACTATAGTGGCAGGAAAACGAGTTTGTTTTCCTGGCACTATAGTGGTCCTTTAAAAGGTCAATATGGGTTTCTTGTGTTAGGGGTGTAGTTATATGTGAGCCGCTTTGGTTTAGATGTATGAAGAAAAAAAAAAAAGGTCAGTTGTAAATTTTCAACTTGAACTAAGCAACCCAGATATTAAGGGGAACACTATAGTATTTGGAATACAAACATATTTTCCTGACAATGTAGTGTCCTACTGACTATTTAGTTGACTGCCCCCCACTTGCACTGCCCCCCACTTGCAATGAAAAAAGCCTCATTTACCTTCCAGCCCTCACTGTGCCAGTCTCCGTGTTGCCACAGTGCCTGCCTGCCTCCCTGGCTGGGATCATCAAGATTGATGATCTCAGCCAATCCAATGTTTTCCTTAGCATTGGGAGGCTACTGCACATGCACGCTAATCACCGCACTGCTTCAATAAAATGCTCTCTGTCAGGAAGGCAGCCACTAGAGGTGTGTTTACCCCTGCAAAGAAAAACATTAGCAAGAGTCATCAAATGCTGATCATAGGGAAGTACAGTGAAACCTCGGAACTCGAACTTAATCCGTTCAAGAATGCATGTAAATTTGATGAATGCGTTCCAGACCCCAAAAATTACAGCATTTTACATTGTAAACGGGACCACTGTTCGTACACACACTGAACACACATAACAGACATTGCGCACAAACACACACGCACACACACATAGCTGACATAGTAAAAAACACATAGCTGACATAATACACACACTGCACACGTGCCTGTCTGGCTCCAGTACTTACTTCTTTGGGGAAGGTGCACTGACCGGTGTCCACGGGGATTCTCCTGCTCGGGGTCTCCTACAGAAGCAGTAAGTACAGCGAGAAGCCCAGCACGCCGTTTCGGAGCAACATGTTGCCTCTTGGTGATAAGTTCCCAGGGAGAGCAATCCGGCATTTACCAAGTAAAGGTGTATTTTGCCCCCACTGAGGATGGTCTGCCCATATCTGCCAGGACTGGCTGCCAGCAGGGAGCAAAGGGGGGCAGCTGTACCGGGCTGTCTTGGGAGCTGCTGGATGCTAGTAGAGTGTGCTCTGCGTGCTGGAGGGCTGCCCTGGGTGGTGTAGGTAGGTAGGGAGGTGCCCTGGGTGGTGTAGGTAGGTAGAGTGTGCTAGGGATGGAGCAAGGTAGGTACCTCTCTGCAGGTCAGTAGAACACACTCATCCTGTAACAGCTGGGCCTCATCTTAACTCCATGAGAGAGCTGGCTGGAGGAGTCACATGGCTCCGGTGAGCGGCTCTTTGATGTTCGTGTACCAAAGATCATTTGCGTACCGAGACCTTTTTTACTCAAACTTTTAGTTCAAATTGTTCGTGCACAGGAACGTTCGAGTTCCGAGATTCCATTGTATTGGATTCAATGCTTCCCTATGAGAAGCATTTGATCTAATAAGTGCAGTGTTCACTCCACATTCTCTATGAGAAGCATTGGGTTGGAAACATTGATAAAGTGGCCTGGTTGGCTTCAGCAGCCCTCTGAGAAATGATAATTTGTAGCAAAAATGTATTACTACAATACCTTCTACCCATCTAGAGAAGGCTTTCTACCTAAAATTCTCTACATCTTACCCAGCCTACATTATCAAGGTACCCACTGGCTTCTTGTAGCTCTAGTGCTGTCTCCACTCTTGTCCCTGTGTGCAAAGTGGTCTGCCTTACCGGGATACTAAGGAAGCCTCTGCTATAGTATAGGTTATCACACTGTCTCATGTCCGAACATGAACCTATCTCTTGTATATTTTTTTTTAGTCTGACTGGCTAATAGCAAATTGACAACAGAACTCTTTTTGTAGCAGCTATAGTGAAATTCTCCAACTAAATTACTTACCTCTTCCTTCTTTGTCTAAAATGTTGTGAATAATTCTATGCTGTCTAAAATGTTAGTTAGGATTCCGTATCCCCTTTATGTATATTTTAGACAATATACTTTGACCTTTCGTGTGTCTCATTCGTGCATCAATTTTTTATAAGTAACACAAATAAAATGTTAGTCACCGTGACTTGTCCTTGTCAGTCAGACTTATTTACCTTGTGATGGATGTGATGGTTTAACAATATTTTAACTATATTAATTACAATGTAGCAGGGCAGTGGTGTTTGAACGTCAGTCTTCAACGAATGCAGATGAGAAGCTTATCTGCTTTTTCTTGCTTAACCTGCATAATATGTATAAATTGAGATCGAATGACCCTGATATTAGGGCGTAGAGTTCGATTCTCTGGGTTGATGTCATAAGCCTTTACTCTATCATGGACATAATGCATAAAAACAAACAAACAAATTATCACATCCCAAAGTCCATGATTTGCAGCTAATCCCCAGGACTGCTGCCTCTAATGTGACATCTTCATTAAAGGATCACTATAGGGTCAGGAACACAAACATGCATTCCTGACCCTATAGTGTTAAAACCACCATCTAACCCACTTGGGCCCCTCATGCCTCGATAAATATAGTAAAAATCTTACTGTATTCAAGCCTGAAGCTATAACTCTGCATGCTGTTAGACTCAGAAAAACAAGCAGTCTGCTGTAATGTAAACACTGCATTTTCTCTCAAAAGTTAGTGTTTTCAGCAAAAAGCCTGAAGGTAATGATTCTACTCACCAAAACAAGTTCAATAAGCTGTAGTTGTTCTGGTGACTATAGTGTCCCTCTAACTTGAAAATAGTTGCTCCACACAATGCTTGAGATTAGACCTTTGCACGTATAGCGACTGTTGTATGGTCACATTCTGTTGTATGAAGCTGTACAGCACTGCATATATTGACCTACTGGTTGCTACGCATTGTTTAGAAATATGAATTAGTTACTTGGAACTCAGCACTCTTCCCTGCACTTTATCTCCTGACTGAGAGTAGCTTTTATAAACTACATAGATTCGAAAAAACATTTGCTGCAGCTTTATAGGAAAACTGTCACCTCAAAACTATTTTTTAATAATCCTTTTTAAAAGAAAATGGATTTCTTTTAAATGAGAGAAATGGATATGCATGCACCTTTGATCGGACAATGTTTTGAAAACCTAGTTAGCCTCAGGGCCGGACTGGCCCACCGGGATACCAGGAAATTTCCCGGTGGGCTGTCGATTGTGTCCGCGCATGCGCAGTATAGGGGTATGGAGATTTAACAGGCGAAATGGCCATCAGATTTCCATACCCCAGTACTGCGCACGCGCGCTGTACCTCCGACGGGAGTACTAGACGCGCGTGCGCAGTGCGGCGTTAATGTCCCCTGCTTGCTGTTAACGTTCTCTGCCTGGAGGTTGTGCGCATGCGCGATGCGGCACACCTCCTCCTCTATTGGTTGGACGTCACTTCCGGTGCGGCCGCGTCACCGGAAGTGACGAGGGTATGTCTTTTTCACGGGGTGTGTCTTTCTGTTAGCTAGTGAATGCGTATCTGTCAGTGAATGTGTGTGTGTGTGTATTTAGAAGGCGGAGCAGGGGGGAAGGGTTGGGTGGCGGTTGCGCGGGTGGGGGTAGCGCGGGGGATGCCTGAGTTTTGTCCTGCCTAGGGCAGCACAAAACCAGGATACACCACTGACCATGACACAGACGCACACACCATGACAGACAGAGACACACAGACAGACACACCATGACACAGACAGACACACCATGACACAGACAGACACACACACACCATGACACACACACACCATGACACAGACACACACAATGTCTACCTGAGGCTGTGGGGAGCTCCCTTGGTGGCCGCAGGGGGAGCTGGCTGTTCTGCCTCTGCTCCCCCTCCCCAGCGCGCTAGAAAGAGACCGGGGCCGGAAGATGACGTCATATTCCGGCCCCGGTCTCAGTAAGCAGTGCGCTGGGGAGGGGGAGCAGAGGCAGAACAGCCAGCTCCCCCTGCGGCCGCCAAGGGAGCTCCCCACAGCCCCAGGTAGACATTGTGTGTGTCTGTGTCATGGTGTGTGTGTGTCATGGTGTGTGTGTGTCTGTCTGTGTCATGGTGTGTCTGTCTGTGTCATGGTGTGTCTGTCTGTGTGTCTCTGTCTGTCATGGTGTGTGCGTCTGTGTCATGGTCAGTGGTGTATCCTGGTTTTGTGCTGCCCTAGGCAGGACAAAACTCAGGCATCCCCCGCGCTACCCCCACCCGCGCAACCGCCACCCAACCCTTCCCCCCTGCTCCGCCTTCTAAATACACACACACACACATTCACTGACAGATACGCATTCACTAGCTAACAGAAAGACACACTCACTAACAGACACACACACTCACAGGCAAACACACACACACACTAACAGGCAAACACACACTAACAGGCAAACACACACTAACAGACACACGCACACACTCACTAACAGACACACACACGCACGCACACACTCACTAACAGACACACACACGCACACACACACACTAACAGACACACACACACACACTAACAGACACACACACTAACACTAACAGACACACGCACAAACACACTAACATACACACACACAAACACACTAACATACACACACACACACACTAACATACACACACTAACACTCACTTGTGTTTTTTTTAAAAAAAAATTTTTATTTAACCCCCCCAGCCTCCTTACCTTTGGGAATGCTGGGGGGGGGGTTCTTCCTCTCCCTGGGGTCCAGTGGCTGCAGCGCTGGGCGGGCGGCCGCCGAGGGAGCTCTTCCCCTGAGCTCAGCTCTGCTCAGCTCCCTCGCCAGCCGCCCGCCCGCCCAGCGCGCCACCCCGGCATGTCTGTTAGCCGCGAGGCTAACAAGGCATTTGCCCTGGGCATTTGGGGGCGGCTTTTTTGCCGCCCCCTGAAAAATGCTGCCCAAGGCAAATGCCTTGTTTGCCTCGCGGCTAATACGCCCCTGGTCATGGTGTGTGTCTGTGTGTCTCTGTCTGTCATGGTGTATGCATCTGTTTCATGTTGTGTGTGTGTCTGTCCGTGTCATGGGGTGTGTGTCTCTGACTGTCATGGTGTGTGCGTCTGTCTGTGTCATGGTCTGTCTGTGTCATGGTGTGTGTGTGTTTGTCATGGTGTGTGTCTGTCTCTGTCATCTAATGTGTGTCTGTGTCACGGTGTGTGTGTGTGTCTGTGTCACAATCTCTCTGTGTCTGTCTGTGTCGTGTATGTGTCTGTGTCAAGGTCTGTGTTATGGTGTGTGTGTCTTTTTTAAGGTGTCTCTGTCATGGTGTGTGTGTCTGTCTGTGTCATGGTGTGTCTGTCTGTCGTGGTGTGTCTGTGTTTCTGTCTGTGTCACGGTGTGTGTCTCATGGTATGTGTGTGTGTATGTGTGTTTTTACTCACTTTTTTTTTTTTCCACGTCGTGCTGGTCTCCCCTCAACTGGCCCTGCCTCTACGGCTGAGATCATCAAGCCTGGTCATGGTGTGTGTCTGTGTGTCTCTGTCTGTCATGGTGTGTGCATCTGTTTCATGGTGTGTGTGTGTGTGTCTGTCTGTGTCATGGTGTGTGTGTCTCTGACTGTCATGGTGTGTGCGTCTGTCTGTGTCACGGTCTGTCTGTGTCATGGTGTGTGTGTGTTTGTCATGGTGTGTGTGTTTGTCATGGTGTGTGTCTGTCTCTGTCATGTAATGTGTGTCTGTGTCACGGTGTGTGTGTGTCTGTGTCACGATCTCTCTGTGTCTGTCTGTGTCGTGTATGTGTCTGTGTCAAGGTCTGTGTTATGGTGTGTGTGTCTTTTTTAAGGTGTCTCTGTCATGGTGTGTGTGTGTCTGTCTGTGTCATGGTGTGTCTGTGTTTCTGTCTGTGTCACGGTGTGTGTCTCATGGTATGTGTGTGTGTATGTGTGTTTTTACTCACCTTTTTTTTTTCCCCCCCACGTCGTGCTGGTCTCCCCTCAACTGGCCCTGCATCTACGGCTGAGATCATCAAGCTTGATGATCTCAGCCAATCCGCACTGACACAGGAAGCACCTCTAGTGACCGTCTGAGTGTCTGTCACTATTAAGCAATGTAAACACTGCCTTTTCTCTAAAAAGTCATTGTTTACATTGAAAAGCCTGCAGGGACAGGCTGTAGACACCAGTGCCACTACATTAAGCTGTGTGTGTGTGTGCGCGCCTGCTAGTGAGTGGGCTTGCTTGTGTGTGTGTGACTGCTACTGAGTGAGCTTGTTTTTTTATTTTAATGACCTTATGTATATCAGTGAGATTGTTTGTCTATGAGGCTGTGTATCAATCAGCTTGTGTCAGTGAGATTCTGTGTCTGCATGTGAGTATGCTTACTGTATAATTAAAGATTTTACTCTGAAAGGACCAATATTTTATATTGGAAAAAGATATATATCTCAGTCATCTAGGGTGGCAAGACATAGCCTTACATATTACATGCGACAATATATGGCGCAGTGACTTATGGGGCTGGCATAGATTTTTTTTCCAGAGCTGCTTTGGAATCCCCAGTCCGGCCCTGGTTAGCCTCTATGGTCTTCTCGGCTTCACTCCATACACAGAGGCAGGGAAGACCATAGTGACTAAATGTCAGTTTTCAAACACTATCTGACCCAGGGTGTATGTATATGGCTGAAGGAATCTGTCATAAATAAAGTTTGGGATACTTTTCCCTCTTTTAAAAAAAAAATGTGAACAATCTGAAAAGATTATTATATAAAAAAAAAAAAAAATAGTTTTGAGGTGACAATTGTTCTTTAAGCACACCATTGACGCAACCCAAATGTCAGAGTAGGATTTTCTACTTTCTTCTTTGCTATGTGAAATCCGTCCAACTTGTGCATGTGCGATGAGTACACATACCAGGTGCAGAACTGGAACAGAGAGACGTGATCAATGCCAAACATGTTTTCTAGTTTTTGGCACATTTCTCAAAAATGGTTTGACACGGAAATGGAGATCCCTTATCCTACTAACACCAAAACAACTTTAACAGACTGTAATGTTCATGGCAGTTAGATTGCCACTTTAAGCAGTTCCACCTTACTTTACAGCTTTGCGAATTTAAAAGGTGAGGTTTTTTTTTGCATAACGTTTTAATGCATTATCAGACATCCAACTGGAGGTCATTTCCTGCCTATGGTGGCATATTACATATATTATACTGCCATGTGCCAAACTGATCTATCAGGTGTAAAGGTCTTTTCAAGTGTAAAGGTTTTTTCAAGTTTAAAAATATCACCATCAGTTTTATTCTAAAACCAGTCAATCAAAGCCCCACACATTTTTATACAAAAATGTAACAAGTATTCTAATCCCATTTACAGTAATTAAAGAGATTAGATGACTGCTACTGTTTTTTTTTTTTTTTTTTGCAACCTTTTTTTTCTTGGTTTTAGAGTGTTATTTTCTTTGTTTTGTATATAATTATGTTGTTGTTAGGGTCAGTTTAGAAAGTTGTGGTTCTTGATTGGTAAGTGTGAAATAAGATAATAAGTAATTAGTAGATTAGAAATAAAAAAAAAAATACTAAAACAAGATTTAAATAGATTATTTAGAAGATTAAAACCAGATTAGTTTGTGACATTGTCTAAAAAAAACTAACCAGTCATGACAGGTGAACCTAATGTTTAACAGCTCCTAAAGCAATATTCACCTCTAATACCCTTTAAAACATACCTGGCACGTCCTATCTAGCCTTCTTTTCTCATATTGCTAATGTGGAAGTTAATGCGTCCTGATTGGTGATGTCAAAGGGTGTATATGTGTGTAGGCTGCATAAGGAGTTGCTTATATCTGGGTTTGTTTGTGTAGTGTGCATTTTGGGGTTATAGAAACTGTTGTGTGTTGCAGAGACAGTTTTTTTGTGTGTGTGTTGAGGAGGATGAGAGGCTGTGTTTGGAGGAAAATGGTGTATAGGGGCTGAAGTGCGGATATAGTGGCTGTAATTGGGGGACAGAGGCTGTGGTGTTATAGATAAGGACCTTGGTAGGAGGATAGTGGGAATATGGGGGCGAGGGCAGCAGTAGGGGCTGTATTGGGAGGGCAGGGGCTGTAGTGGGGGTGGTAGGGGCTGTAATGGGAGGACAGGGGCTGTAGTGGGAGTGGTAGGGGCTGTAATGGGAGGACAGGGGCTGTAGTGGGGGAATAGTGGCTGTAATGGAGGACAAGGGATGTAGTGGGGCATATGAGCTTTATTGGAGGACAGGTAGTATAGTGGGGCATAGGGGCTCTAATGGGGGGATAGGGGCTGTACTGGGCAGTGGCTCTGGTGATGGAACAGGGGCTATAGTCGGGTCACAGTGGCTGTAATGGCTATGGTGGGAGGACAGGGGCTATAGTGAGACAGCAGGGACTAAGGTGGGGGGGATATTGGCTATAGTGGGAGGACAGGGGTTGTGGAGGGTTCAGCAACTATATTGGGGGTGTATTGAATGTAGTGGCTAGGACAGGGGCTGTGGGACAACTTTAAAAAAAAAAAGCATTTTTGATTAAAGAAAAAATAAAGTGTGCCCCCTCCTCCCCCCAAGACTTACCTTGGGCAAGGGAGGGTGGAAGCTGATCTCTGGCTGTCCGAAGGAAAACCCAGTTGGTGCAAACAGCTCCTTCCGACCAGTGCCGGGAAATGTTTCAGAGCTCTGCTACACTAGAAGTCTAGAAGGCATCTTCTACGTGGTAATCATAGGAAGAGGTGGAATTACATAGGCCAAGAGGAATGGCAAATGTTATGGTCAGGGCCTGATTTGCAATGTCGACTTTCATGTTCCTTGGCTGGCCGGTGAGGAAATCTTTGAACTCCCCACTGGCCATGCCGCCCCTCTCCTGTCTGCCGCCCCAAGGCCATGGTTTTGGTGGCCTTCTGGCAAATCCAGTCATGCATACAGCCAACACACATATCACACACAATGTTAACACACACACACATATGAAACAGCCACCATACATCACATCACATTAATGTGAGGTTTATTACAGTGGAGCTCTGGGAAACTGTCACACAGAATGCACATTACTCTGTGTTTTATAGCTGAGGAGCTCTGTGATACACTTCTATGCACAGTACTGTGAGTCTTAATGTGGAGGAGATCTGTGATAAATCCTCACACATTACACATTACTGTGAGTTATATTGTTGTGTAGATCTGTGATGAATTGATAAACATTGCACATTACTGTGAGTTTTAATGCCGAGTCGGTCAAGGCTTATCCCACAGTTGTAGTCCACTACAAATATCTAAGTGTAAAAAAAGAAAAAAAGTCCAAAGCAATGCAGCTCACGGTATTGTGTGACATGGATATGTATTAGAAGATCTAAAGCAATACTTTATCAGTATTACGCACTAAAGTAAGAATTTGTGGGATTTCAAAGTGAATTAAAAGTGAATGTTAAATTTAAGTCCGAAGTAGCCGAATTGGAAGTATGGCTTGGATAATTGTTCCAGGTTATTTTGGCCTTTAATTTGGAATTGTTTGAAATCCATGTGTTTCTGATTGAATGTGGAGTAAATGCATTCTTTTAGAGGGGTGAAGAGTTTGCGGCAAAATGCATTTGTGTGGGGGCAGAACTTGCCTGCTATTCGGATCAAACGTGCTCTGTTGCCGAAAACCAGGGCTAACTGCGGGCCACACACTTACACCGACCTAAATCAGTAACCAACCTGCTAAGCTGCCGACGGTGTACATGGGGATACCTTACATGACCCCGTATGGCATCAAAGTATCCTGATTGAGACCTGAGGCAAACCTGAGATTGAGCTGGGGTGAGACGGCTGCTCTCCCAGTTCTCTGACCGGCGCTTTGCTGTCCCCTCCCCCTTTGGACTGGCGGGGGTTATCCTGGTCCCCCCTGATGACCGCCTCTGACTACAGCAGACTACAGCAGCCCCCAAGCACCTGCACTGACACAGATTTTAGACAAGGCGGCTCACCTCAAGATGGCGGACAAACAATCGCCTTGTGCACAGCAGCCTGCCGTGACAGCACAGAGCGCATACTGCAGCGCCTGGCTGAGTTGTTCGACAGCTTCTGGGCCAAGCTATCAGCGCACCTCGAGACGTCACAGGCTCCGGTTGAGGAGAGTAAGCGCAGGGAAGAGAGGCGGGAGACTAGCGGGCGCTCCTTCCACAGCAGTGTTGCGGCCTCCCACAATGGGCCTACCCGGGCTGAAGACGAACAGGGATGTGCTTGGTGCATCGGCCACCGACGAGGAGGATCCGGTGCAGCAGGCGGCAACTATCCATTGGTCTCCAACACCGTCCCCTGCAAGGGAAGAACTCAGACTCCTATATGAGCAATTAAGTTCATGGTCCATGGATGCAGGCCTTCATGACGACCTGGGGCTATGGGGAGGACTTGCTTGGACTCTGCCTCATGATGTCGCCCAACCCCCTCAACCTGCCACCTCGTAGACTGATCCAGGACTTTACACCCAAAGCACTTATATAGCTGGTGGTCTGGTCTATATGCTGGATTAACCTCCTGTTTATAGAATGCCAGCCTACACCTACATTCTTACACATGGTTTGGCTCTAAATTTGGTTATTTTACCTGTCAATATGCGGTAGCTCCCCTTATCTTTTATTTAGCACGCTTGATACTAATAGAAGCGGCTTGCTATCACACAAACTACAAGTTAGCTGCTATCACACTGCCTAGTATAGGTACATACTCAAGGCACATACCTAGCCCACCAGCTGCGACGGTAACACCCAAAAACAAAGCACTCACCATCATACCCATCTTAGGGAGCCAGTGCCCGATTCCTGTAAAACGCAACCATCCACAAGGAGGGGGACTCAGTGTTCTTACAATCCAGTAACCCTAACATGATGTTTATGCTACAATAATATTCTCATGTATATTTAGCCTGAAACACTCTGTTTTTAGTATGTACATGCCATCGCAGTTTACTCATTAACCCCTTAAGGACACATGATGGAAATATTCCATCATGATTCCATGTTATTCCAGAAGTTGTGTCCTTAAGGGGTTAAGATCTAGCCTGATATACCGTGTCTTTAGCATGTTAATCCTACAACAATCCATTCATGAATATCTAGCCTAATATAACTTGTCTTCTTACTATTATAAAAATGTGGCAGCTTCGCTTAGGAGTTTCCTCTGCTATACGTTGATACATTTGTCTTATGTCTGATGATTTAACTCCTTTTTTCTATTCTGTTAAACGTGACTCAAATGCCATAATAAAAGAAAGATTGACAAAAAAAAAAACATTTTCGTCTGTGTAGTCAACGTTCCTTGCTCCGACCCTGCTCATGACGCCATAACACTTACGGCAGGCTGCAGTAGTCATAGTCCTTAGACCGTTTAACAAAGTTATATCCGAAAACCAGGAAATGACCAGTGGATTGCAAATATTAAGCTAATATAGCCACATCTCAATGAAATGATCTGAGTTCAGTGTCCTTGTCCACTTAACCCTGACATGTAAAACACTGCTGTTTTTGAGAAACTGCAATTTTTACATTGCAATGTTAAGTCCTCACCCCAGGGTTGTTAGTATGACAGCGACTAGAGGTGTTTGTGAAGATCACGTGATACGGAAACCACATAGGAAAATATTGATTCCATGCTTTCCTATAGGAAAGTTTAATAAATGAATGCGTGCTTGTCGAGCATGCGCATTAGTTCCCCAATGCTCTTCTACAAAGAGCATTGGATTGGACCGTGCCAATGGAGGCCTTGCCTCATTGTTAATGACGCCCAGGAGTTGGAGAGGTAAGCAGCAATACTGGAGCCTTGGCGCTGGAACAAATTAAGTAAATCTTTCTTTTTTCAAATTTTTATGCCAAACGATGTGGTGGGGACACACACCTATTTAGAGCTGGAGAGAGAGTCACTATAGCATTGAGAAATAGAGATTTGTATTCCTAATGCCAAAATGTTCCTTTAATGACACACTCACGCTGTGCTTAATGGGGATTTGGTATCTGGAGGAAAGCTAAGATAAAAGGACAGGAATTCCACTCCAGGAACCCATACATTTCACCATTGTATCCAACCCTAAATTCCCAATTACAAAACACTTTCATTACAAAAAAAAATGTAAATTTGTAAAAATCATGCCTTTTGGATTTATTTGATTTATTGATTATGTTGTATGTGAAAACTGGCGAGTTTATGAAGAGAGGGTGTATTAAAAGCTTCAAAATATCTAGGAAAATCCTAGAGAGCGTTCCTTCCAAAAAGTGAGTTCAGTCCACAAACACACGTTATTTCAGAATACTTTGAATATCGTTTTATTCCCACAGCTAACGATCAGTTTTTCTATAGATGTTTTCATTGCATTTACTACATGATGGGACACGTATCTTTTTATATGAGAAAAAAAAAACAACAACAAAAAAACAAACCCACTGGTGTAGTATGTATCGGTGCAAAAAATAACACAGAATAATGTTTTTGATCATAAAAGATTTTCTTTTAAAAACTAGCAAATTATATGAACTGATGTAATATATGACAGAATGTCTGTGACAAAGTTATTTAAAGTGGAACAGACAGCAGGAACCTTCTATTGGTTTCTATGGTTACTGTACCACTTTCAGAAAATTGCGTCAGAATTATTTTTGGTCACACGCAAACACCTTTCATGATGCAGCCATAGCTCACATTTGGAGCTCTGTGAAATGGATCTTATAATTGTAAGAGCTCTGTGGTCACACTATTCATGCACTAAAACACGCACACTCATGCCAGATAGGAAATGGACGCTCTTACTGAAGATTGCATCATGCTCCCTGTTCTAACATATCCCTTCCTCCTAAACAGCTGAGAATGCTGCTCTGTGTGGGGGAATACTGAACGTTCTACCCATAGAATGTTTGTGTTCTGCCATAGAATGTTTGTGTTCTGCCTTAGAATGTTTGTGTTCTGCTAGTGAGGAACCAGCTACACTAACAGGGGTACATTTTCCCATGCATTGCAATGCAAAGCATAGCAGGAATGCAGATCAATCTGAACTGCTGTAAACTGCTGGGCTGTGTGATGCAATGTGTTTTGAAGTCAGTAAAGGGGAGGAATGGCTAAAAAAGTTGGTTGGAACTGGTCTAGGAACAGCATTCAGACTAAGCCAGTGATTAGTTGCACGTCCTAAAGGGGGGAAGGCCTTGTCATCATGTGAGCAATGGGTGCTCTCTATCCTGTCAGCACAAAGCTCTGCCTCTGCTATCATGTGAGAACAGAGCACGCCTCCACTGAAGAGATGATATAAAAGGCTCTGAAACTGCGTGCAGCGCCAGCCCTCTCATGTAAACAGCTGTAGGTGTCTCAGAGGCTGAGAGCAGTGTTCACTGCAGAGCCCTTCAGGTAAGTAGCCAGAGGCTGGTGGGCGCCCGAGTGATATATTGGCCCCAGGTCCATAGGAGATCTTTTGTTTTTCCTGCTGTGAGTCTTTGTGATGAGACTGGGCTGCAGAGCTTGCAATCTACAGGAGTGTGGACTGATCTTTTGTAGTATGTTATAGTCAAGAACAATGTAGGTTATATCCTGGATGCATTGGAATCTAGATCATTTTATTTGAGAGAATTTAATCATGTTTTGATACAGTTAGCTGTGAGTGCAGCAATATAGATTCTGGTATTAAAATAAACATTAATCTGAAATAAAGTTTATTATTTGAAATGAATATATTTCTAATTCGTTTGTGTGTTTTATTAGAATCAAAACTCATTTTCTGCGCCGTGAATTAATGCTTGCATATTTATTTTTATTCTGATTTTTCTCGATGCATTAATTTGCACATAATGTCTATAAATACAGTTCATGATTTTTCTTTTGTGTGTAAAATAATGTACAGGGTCCCTTAAAACTACCCACTACGTAATCTGGGTACATAGATATACATTATACAATTTAAACTTTGTTTAGAAGGATAATGCATGTTTGCTTGTTACATGTTAATGTATTGAGATTTTGAACTTGAAGGGTTAGAGGTGCCTTATTGTATTCAGCAATGACTGCAACAGATGGTCTTATGACCCCAAGGATTAGATGTGCAATCAATTTTGGGCAGCCTTGACGCTTTGGGATGTCTGTGTTCTATTGCTGTTATGTTTCTTGTACAGAGACTTTGTCTGTGCTATTCTATTCCTTTGCTAATGCAGCATATGAGGTCATTGTAGTGTGGCTGTTGTTTATGGCTTGTTCTGTTTATCCTGCCTTCATATCAGAAATCTTAAATTGGGTGTCATGGAAGAGGGGGTGTGTGTTTTCGAAGCTGGTTTATGAATATGCATAAAAAAACAGCTAGATACTTCCTCAATTCGTTTTTATACAGCAATCTCCTGTTCTACTGCAACACAAATACAACATGGATTACTTCCTGCATGACATCTGATCAAGGAATATTTTTTTATTTTTTTTCCCCTGTACAGTTATTTTTTTTTTTTTTTTTATCACTCGATAACCGAAAGCTGTTAGACTGGTGGAAAAATTGTATTTGAACAGTCCCTAAGCTTCTATAAATAGTATTGATTGTTATCGTATTTTGCAATCTAGTCCAAGCATGTGTATGAGGCCTACCTGAGTTTTCTCGGTATGACTTGCTGAACTGAACTAGTTATGGATAGCCTGGTTGATCAGTATGTTTGTTAACATTATGAATTATTAAGCAACACCTCAAAATTAAGGACGAGGTTTATTTTTTTTCCATTCCCCTTTTAGTTTTTTTTTTTAATTTTTAATAAATTGTCAGGCAGATGCTTTTAATAAAATGTAAGGGTTTTCAAGTAGTTATAATAATAATAATAAAAAAAAAATGTGAAAGTCCTTTTAATGTATATTGCTTTTGCTACTGTTCGTAATACTCTCACAATTGCTTATAAATGGAATTGAACTCATTGTAGTTGCTCTGGTGCCAGGCCTCCAAGACAAGCTTTGAGACAAATGGATGATTAGTTAGCCACAGAAGGTCCAGAGTCAAAGTATAATATCTCTGCGCATGTCACAAAATGTGCTGTAATACATTTCCTATATTTTTGGGTAGATTTTGTAACTATTCAAAGTGGTAGGTGTGGAAAAAATTACAAAAGACTATAATTCCATATTATTATTTTTTATTATTATATTGCGTTTAAATATTTCTCAACGACCTGTTGGGAACAGTAATGATATTTATAGTTGGGAAAAATTTGAAAGAGAAAACAATGCCCCACATTAATCATCTTATTATGTAGACGTTTGACGCCCTTATAAATGATTTATTCAAAGGACTGTTAAGTCTTAAACACTGTACTGATAAAACAAGGCATTTGTGTGGGTTCCACACCTTGGATTTATCTGGGACAGGCAATAGTACATACAATGTCAACAACACTTAATGTGCACTCATTCCTCAGTACTTGGCAGTATCTTCTAACTGATCGCTTGCATATCTGAGCTCTGTTTTTTGATGGTGATCGTTGTGTACATTGGAGTGCTATTGTGAATTTGTGAACAAAATTTGTTTTGAGATCTGAGTATTTATTTTTTATTTTTTATTTTTTTGTACAGCCCCTTGGTTGGAATCGTAGTACATTTCCCAACTACACAACAGTTGCAATGTAGTTGATTTACTTAAACTATCTCTGCATGTGCTGTGAAATGTTTCACTCAACCCCATAGACTTTGCTCGGGTCTTTAATTTAAAATACAGGGCGGAAAAATATATTGTTACGCAAAATACTACTTGAAAGGGCAATAAGTCCCTTAATGTTTGATTTTTAATGTGACTCTTTGTAAATCATGTTTGTTGTGGAATTATAAGGTTTGTTCTAAAATATTTTCATAATAGTGTATAAATCTCAGTTTTTGTCTTTGTGAAAAAATGACCCCATTTGAGTGTTAACTACTCATTTGTAGTGCTCAGATGTTTGTGTGGTTAATATTTAGAGACCTGGTATTGTTGGGCATTGCAGCTTAATCTGCTGAAACAAACATATATTTAATTTGATGCCCCATCAAAGTTGTGAGGTTCACAAGTATTTTATTTTACTTTAGCATTGTCTTACTTTGATGTACGTGAGAAATTATGATGTTAGTACTAGTTTATAAGTTGTTGTGGTTTGTTTTTGTGATTATTTTTTGTAACATATTAAATGGTTTGTTTGTTTGTTTTTTGTGTGGAATATTTCTTCCACTCTATAGGATTTCAGAAAAAAATACTGAACATGCAGCATTTTATTGGTTTAAACACTTACAGTACAGTGTGTAGTTTAGTATAAGAAGAAAAATCTACTATATATATATAAACTCGATGTACACATGGAGAACATAAAATTTTTAAGATTTTGAAATTTTCCACTTTGATTTTCCAGTCCCTCCCCTATGTCGTCTCAATTTTCCAACTGTAACGCGGTTTCTTGGAATGAAAGGGGAGGCGTCGTTTTCCCAGTTATACAGTCGTATAACCATTGCAGTGCCAAAAAAGAAAAATTGCTGACTTGCTAATTAATGTTTTGAGGACTGTAAAAGTGAAGCACAGTAGGGGTTTGCTCTGGGCCCTAATCACAATTAACTCTAGCCCACAGTTTTTTGCTTTTCTAATAAAAAAAGATTTCTGGACGAGGAGAATGTGTGGAATTTTACAAACTAGGAAAAGAGATCTAAGCCTGGACATAATTATTATTTATTTATAAAGCGCCAACAAGTTCCGTAGCGCTGTACAATGTTTAATAGCTAAATAAAGTTTGTTCTACTGAGTTGGTGTAAAATATTGAAGTCATGCAAATTTTCTTTCACACAGGGTTTCTTTCCAGCAATCTGGGATCTCGGCTCTCCCAAATTATTTTATTCTTCACTCATCTCCCCCAAATTTAGTCATCCATTTTTGACATTCGCCCCATCTTTTTTTGCATCTTGGAATTACACTTTCTAAATTTTTTGGCCAACATGGTACAGAAGAAAAGTCTAGAGATGAAAGGATTTCACCGTTCCTTTAAGGTGAGGAGTTATTTTACCACTTTCAACTTTGTTTTTTTTTAGGGATAAAATTTATCCATAAACAATGCGCATCTTGTTTTGATAGACTAATGTAAAAGAAATGTAGCCATATAGCTATATTATATTAAACAGTGTTTGCAGTGTCCATACATCTATGTCCGTAGTAAATTAGTAGTTTTGAATGGGACTATTGACTGCATCAAACCAGTTGTCTCTGCTATTTGTCACTAATTGCACTGGTCACAAATGATAAATTGTAGGATGGAATGGCTATGGGGGTGGTGCTGCTATTCATTTGGGCTAAGGATACTTTTACACAGTGTTAAATGGGTGTACTGCTTTCTATGGGGTAATGTTGTAGTTTTTTTTTCATTAGAGGGCTTGCTACTTTGCAAAAAGTTTTGTTGCCTTCCTTCAATACCCATATAATTTTACATTTGCTTCTTCATGAACAAGGAAAACAGCTATAAAACTGAAAGGGGGGATGTCACACTAATATACGTTCTTATTTTTTTTTATTTTTTTTATTATTTATATATTGTTATTGGTGTAGCAAAAACATGTAAATTTGCTTTAAAAATAGGTCAATGTAAAAAGTGGACTATATTTACCTTCGATATCTTACAAGCATGTTAAAATATGCAACTCCAGCAAAAATGCCCTTTCTGTATTGAATCTTAAACAAAATACAAAACAGCAGGCAAACAGAACCAAGGCCCATTGGTGTCACCCCCAATTTATTATGACGAGCATATCAACACAAAGTTTCAGAAAAGAGGGATGTTTATCAATGCGAAATGCCTTTGTATTGACACAAATACAGGGGTTAAATCCTCTAACTGGAATCGGTGGCTTTGCAGTCCCTAGCACAAGATGGGTTAACTAGATGATTCTGTGGATTTGAAAAGTGTGAAGCATTTCTGCAAGGGAGCTAACCACCAACATCCAATGACGTTCAGTGCCCTCTGGGGCAGTATAAAATCCCCGCCTTCAAAATCCCCTTTTGTTCCTGGTCTGTGTGTATTTTATGTCTGCATTAGATCACGCCTTCACTGTGACATCCATCCGAGGCACGCTCCCACACTTTAAAATAAGACTTGTTGCCAGGCAGATCATACGTAGGGGGGCGGCGCTGTACACAGAGGATGGTCCTATTCCGAAGCATATTTTCATTAACCCCAAATGCTGCCACAATGCACTGAATAATCTAGAAACATTACTTATATTTTCAAGGATTTGTCTCCGATGAGATGTGCACAAGTTTGTGTTTAAAATTCCTTGTTGAAATATTACATTGTCATGTCAAACCCCATTATATAACCGTATAACCGAATGTACAAAAAATATATTTTTTCTTTTAATTTCTGTTGAAAGGTTTCGTGCAAAGTCACAATTATTTATTTCCGATTCCATGCTAAATCTCTAACTGATAAAACGCCACAAATCAAAATCTGCAGTACATCAATAAATATTTTGCTGAAAGTGTAACTTCTACATTAATATATAGTCCTGTTAAATTCTTAGGGGGAACACACCTAAACATGATTTGTTGACAAAATGTAATTCTAAGCCTTCGTGCTGTGCCGTAATAGGCATTTCAACGTCCTGTATTTGCTTTCCGTACAAATAAATAGATGGTTTGTATGTTCAAACTGTGCATTTTAAAACTTTTGTTTATCTTTCAACTTCAGGGTCAAAACCCTTTTGAGATGGTGGATTATAGGATGGGATCCAGAAACATGGAGACTGTATTTAATTTCGACTGCCCCACACGCCCTGGTAAATAGCATTGCATTTTAAACTATTGTAAGTTGTTAGAATTTCAAGTCTGCAACATCGAGCACCTTCCATTGTAGCATTGCTCTACGAGTTATCAAGACAACTTCCTGACCTCCCCCTCCATCCCCCCATTCCCCCACCAAGTTTCACTGTGCAGAGAACGCAACCCTACAACATTTGTTTCTATATGTCCCCACAATGGCTTCCTTTGTTACTAAGCCATGTATGAATGTAACCGTATAGTGCCACAATTGAGAATTAGTTTTGAGTAGTCCCTACAAGCATCATCTGCATTAAATAACCCACTGAAGTGTGTGTATAATATTGTGATTTTGTTTTTCCTTGTCTCTGTGCAATGTTTGTGTCGATTGCCCATACTAAATGAATATGATTGTCTTCTAGTAGCATGATTTCGATAGTGCCAGGTCACTAATAACTAAATAATGGAATAATTTCTGTATTAGATACAGCTAGTATTGGACTGGAAAGTTCTGTTTACAATAATAATGATCAGTGTCATGGCCGCCGTGCACTGCTTATGCAGGGTACCGTAAGCAAATAACATTTAAATGGACAGTGTTTTGAAATCTGGAATCATGCGGGAAAATGAACATTTAACATTCTGGTTTTGTGTCTTTTTTTTTTTTTTTTTTCGATTGCATCAGATATGCCATCGAGTTCCCCGATCGACATTCCTGATGCCAAGAAAAGAACAAAAAAGAAAAAGCGATGCAGAGCAACAGACAGCTTCACCGGACGATTTGAAGGTGAGAATTTATTTTTCACGTCCTTAAGCTTCTGCACTGCATACGTGGGGATTTTCAAATGGGACACCAGTGTTCTAGCAAGTCAGGAATAAAAGCTGTGACTTATACTTACAGAGCTTGAGTTAAAAGAACACTATGGAACACTCAGACATACAAACATGTATTCCTGATACTATAGTGGTAAATATCACTAATAAAATGCCCTGCCCCCCTCACCTGCCTTTAAAAAGGCGATTTTTACTTGTCTTTTATCCCATGCCGCGCTTTTTTCACAGCGTCTTGCCCCTCCTTTGTGGGTGAGATCATCAAACTTGACTGTGTCAGCCAATCCAATACTTCCCCATAGGAAAGCGTTGGGAGGCTGTTGCGCATTTGTAAACATGGCAGTAGAGGTTAAGTTGAAAAAAAAGAATACGCACTTACCTCCATTGCATGTCAGTGTTTTATGTGACTTTGATGTCTAAGGGTATGTTTGGGCATCTATAAAAAAGTGTTATGAGCACTTGGGCATTTCCTTTTTTCATTGGCATACAGTGCCTGGCAGTGCATGAACCCTAAAAACAACAACACTAGTGATTATAATATTTCTTTTTCAAAAATAAACGGCACAGCCAATTAACGTCTTACTAATGACAGTTTGACTTTAAGGTATAATGTAGCATTCTCCGAGAATCCCCAAACAGGAAAGTTGAAAGAATGCAGATCTTATTTGCAGGCTTCCCCCATTTAGCATACTTTAAAGCGGCGCTGTCACCGTCTGGAGACTTTGCCGAATATGTGAAGACTCCCAAAGGTGACATCAGCACTGGTGGTCCGGTGGCTGGTGCGGGGCAGGTAAAAGTCAGATTTACTTACCTGAATCTTTCCCTTGCATCTTCCTCCAGCCGGTCCTCTTCAGCTCCTGGCTCTTCAGGGCCAGTAGCCAGTGTCACTGCTGTAGTCTTGCGCTTGCGTGGGATTACAGTATTGAGGTCTATGGAGGAGACCGAGGGATCCTCCTAGACAGAGCCCATTCCCTGCACTGGTGTCACGGCTGTTGGGATTGACACTGTACCTCCGCCCAAGTGTTTAAGAAATATACAAAGACCAAGTAAAATTCCAACACAGTCAAAACTAGTGTTTCATAAAGATTCTGTTTTTATGAAATACTACTTTTTCAGGGTTGGGTGACAGTCTGTCCAATATGTGAAGTGGCTGCACAATTCCACTTTTTGGTAATGAGGATACTTTGTGTTCTGTACAGATATGTACCAACTGCAGGATGAAGTTCTTGGTGAAGGTGCTTATGCCAGAGTCCAGAGCTGCATTAACCTAATTACCAACAAGGAATATGCAGTAAAGGTGAGCTGCTGTTTTCTTTTAGATTAGACGGCTCCTCCCTTCCTTTTTTTTTTTTAAAAAAACACGAATTCCTTTGTTTACACATGAAATGGTCATTTAATCACTTGAAACAATGACGAGGAAATCCTGTTCTGCGTAGAATTATTTCTATTTTGAATCTGCGGATATTGAATACCAGTAATGAGTGTGCTTAACTGGTTTTGCCTTGGGTTCAGAATAAAGAGCCTTGTGCTGTCTTTACCTCTGCTGACATCATGCTAAATACACGCATGGTACCTTATTTAGATGCTGACTCGAGAAGCAAGATTGACTGAGTGATCATATGTTAAAAAAAAAAAAAAAAAAGAAGCTTAGTACAGCTGTCAAAATTGTATCCAGGAGACCGTACTCTGTGTGTGGACTCTGATTAAACTTGCAACTCATTCACTCACTACAACTTCCTAAAGAGTACTGGAAAAACTGGATTGTAGATCACTACATTTTATTACTTTTTATGTGATTTACAAGAATAATGTTAATTTGTAAAAATGTAAAGGAACACTATAGGGTCAGAAGCACAAACCTGTATTCATGACCCTATATTGTTCTCCCTAAATATAGTAAAACCTTACTTGTATTCAAGTGTTCAGCTGCTGCCTCTGCCCCTTATCTGTCTGCTTGGCTGACATCATAAAAAGTGATTTTCTGAGCCAATCACAATACTTTCCCATAGGATTGTCTGAGACTGTCAAGGAGGCAGATCAGGGGCAGAGCCAGCACAAGTAAAACACCGCCCTGGCCAATCAGCATCTCCTCAAAGAGATTAATTCAATCAACCCATCTCTAAAAGTTCAGTGTCTCCGTGCAGAGGATGGAGACACTGAAAATCAGTGATGCACAGTGTGCAGCACTGCTCAGGAAGCACCTTTAGTAGCCATAAGAGGAGTGGCCAATGGACGGATCCCTAGGCTGTAATGTAAACACTGCATTTTTTCTGAAAATACATTCTTTAATTCAAAAAAGGAAATGATTTTACTCACCAGAACAAGTACAATAAGCTGTAGTTGTTCTGGTGACTATAGTATCCCTTAATGTTGATTAGATGGCATACTTCACCCTTTTTCAGTTAGATTAGCTTTTGAAATTCAATTCTGAAGGGCGGGTGTTCCATTAAATAAACTGATGTAGACGGCCTTGTGTTCTGGAATTCTGCAGTCCCCCTTCATGTTTCCCATCTGTTATAACAATGGACAGACTGCAGAATGCAAGTCTATTAACCAGATCACTGCTTTCAGCTGTAGTCAAACATTTGCCATCATTTAATTCTGCTGCAGGGTGCCGAGCATAGCTCTCTAGGGCTAAAATCAAGAAGTAAAGACACACATTATGGAGAAAATTTAATTTTATATTGATGTTAAGTAAGGATTTTTTCTTTTTTCTATTCCGCTGAATAACTATGACATAAAATGTGTCCTTGCAGAGGTGACCTCTTGTTGGCTTTTTCGTGGTGGCAAAATCTCTTATCTTTTGGCTTCTGATTTAAACTGGTGGTGGAAGGGGGACATCACCAGTGCCAAGCAGAAGCTTGTATATCACAATCCTTTACTGCCAAGAGTGACGTGATGTATTAAGTTTAAGGTTACACATTAACATTTTGGATATTTATTTTAAGATTTGAATCTGTTTCAGATAATTGAGAAGAGGCCTGGTCACAGCCGAAATAGAGTGTTTAGGGAAGTGGAGATGCTGTACCAATGTCAAGGGCACAGGTGAGTACACAGATTTATAATTGCAATTGCTATAATGAGGGAGGCTGCTTTAATGAGAGCGACGTAATAAAAAAATATAAATATATATTATTCCAAACTCTGTACATCAAAGTACATATCACGCAAACAAAGTAATTTTAAACACTCTATAGAGTTTTTATAGCTGCGGAATAAGTTATCGCTATATAAATACTATAATAATATAGCTGTTAACCGCCAAGCTTTTAGTAAAAACAAATATATGACCATATTTAATGGTCTTCACCATACAAGTTTTACTTTTTTAATTAATACCTAAGTAAGGTAAAATCTAACAATCCTTACAGATCAGGCACAATTCCTATCATCACTAAACTTTGTTGTAGTTCAAAATGACCACGAGGGTTTGAGTTGAATAGCTGGATTTCCAAAAGTGTGCTCTCTATGACTGCAGGCGAACATTTTTATTTATGTCCATCTAACCATTCGCAAAATGAAAAATGTATATCCCTCTATCGTATGTTCTCCTGATAATTCCCATGTTGTAAATTGTTCTGTTCTCCTCTTTAGTTCTTGTTTTTTTGTTTTCTTGTCATTCCGGTAGCAATGTCCTTGAACTCATTGAATTCTTTGAAGAAGAGGACAAATTCTACTTGGTGTTTGAGAAGATGTGTGGTGGTAAGTTGTGTTTTTATTTGGTTTGTGTTGGTGTCCATCTGTTTTTGAATGTACAGATCTCTAGATCAGATTATGGAATTGGATCTCAGACTATATAATGGCTTGGTTTACTCTTAGACCACCATAACCCTATTCTTGTTGCCCACAGGTTCTATATTGAACCACATTCACCGACGTAGGCATTTCAACGAGCGAGAGGCTAGTTTTGTGGTTCGAGATATTGCTGGAGCGCTTGATTATTTGCACAACAAAGGTAGGTTTTTGATTTATTGAAAACATTTTCTTTAGTCTGTATGTTTCAGAAATCAAGGTTAAAATATTCTGCTTGGGCTGACTAGAGACCATTTCTAAAAATTGTATTTTTTTTTTTTTCTCTTTTCAGGTATAGCACACAGAGACTTGAAGCCTGAAAACATTCTTTGTGAAAGTCCACACCAAGTGAGTCAATGTCTGTTTGTAAATTAAGGTTGCGTGTATATGAGCATCCTCTCTGAGACGGAGTCTCGTGTCAACTGGCATGTCTGTTATTTTATTTCAATTTTATTTTTCCCCACTGTGTTCCTATTGGTGGAGTTTGTGTTATTTGATTATGTGGCTGGTATTGTGTTAGTCCTGGCTATGCAGTCTCTAGTAATTAGCCATTAGAAATGAAGGATATAGGATCACTAAATGACTGTTCACTGGACTCCATCAAAAAGGAATCTAAGTGCATAAACAAAAGTCATATTTATATAAAAAGGAGTATCCCCACACATTTAACAATAGTGCTTGTACAGGCCAGAGTTGTGTTTTGCGTGCCAGTGATATAAGGAGGGAGTGTATTTATTGATTGCTCGTGAACCACATGCTATCACAGTAATTTTATTTTCATCTACATTAGTGTTACAATTCAAACTGTATATGTTGCCTTACTTCTTGTATGCTTGTTCTGATGTGATATTCTAAAGGTAATTAAACATCCGTAAACGATGTTCAGCAATTCAGTAAGCACCAGATTTGCATTAACTTACAGACGAGCCTCATTTGCCAACCCTGCCCTACTTTGATGTTTTTTAGGTATCTCCAGTAAAGATCTGTGATTTTGATCTTGGAAGTGGGATCAAACTAAACAGTGATTGCTCCCCAATATCCACTCCAGAACTGCTCACCCCGGTAAGAGTCGACTGTGTTTATTTCAAGGGACAGTAGAAAACTGATGCATACTCAAAATGAACTTCTCTTTAAAAACACAGACACACTTGTGATATTTGAGGATGCGGCTTTAAAGAGGAGTTTTTGTATGTGCCCATCCTGTATGTATTCAATCCACCAAACATTCTATTTAAAGGGAAACTATAGTGCCAGGAAAACAATAGCTTCCCCCTCTATCAAAACCCCATTTCCCCCCCCATTTCCCCCTGTGGTGCAGAAGGGGTTAATAACCCCATATGTCACTGACCCAGATCCGCCCACACGCTCCTCCCTGCCAATGTCAGTCGATGGTGGAGACCTAATATGCATGCGCAGTAATACTCCCAATATAGATATAGCAAATATGTTGCTCGTGGGTTCCAAATCCATTTGCTGTTTTTGGATTTCGTGAATGCTGGGTCTACTTTGCATTTGCTACAAGTTAAAACTATTGGGACAGGAACCTTCTTGTGAAAAGCTAACTTTGACCGTGAATTTTTACATTTTGTTTTGCTCTTTTGGCCTACAATTTACTTTAGCCTTCTCAATTCACTCGGCTTCCCAGATGACTCTGCATGACATTTAATTATTCATTATTCGTGCATGCATATCCTCTGCCCTGGATAAGTCCTTTCGTAAAAAAATTATTTATATCTTAAAGGTACATTCCAGGCATCAACACTACTTTAATGCATGTGATAGGTTTTGGCCTAATTAATAAGCTGTAATTTTTTTTTTTTTTTGCATGCTCAAATCTTTATAGTTTTTGCATAAAATAAATAAATGTTTTGCAGAATGCTGCATTAGAAGTCTGCTTCTTTAGCCGTGCCCCCTCACTCCAAAAAAATACTTCAATATGTTAGGTATGCACACAGCTCAGCCACTGACAGTATTGAATTATTTAAATAACAAAACAGCATGCATTAGAAGGAGAGGACACCCAGGGAGTCCTATACTAAGGATATCACTACCTGTTTGCAGTTTCTCTGACTGCCTGCAGCCAGGTTGTGTATTAAAATCTGCTCACTCAGTGCTGTTTGGGCTAACACTGTGTGTACATTTGATAAGGAAGTCTTTCTGGCATGAGGGGGTGTGACTAGGGGGCAGGCTATTGTGCAGAATTTTGGAAAACTTTTATTTATTTTGTGCAAAGACTATAGAGATTTGAGCATGCAAAAAAATACAGCATTTTAATGAGGCCAGAATCTATGAAATGCATTAAAGTTGTATTAGTGCCCAGAGTATCCCTTTAAAACTAAATGTAATAGTTACTTTATTGCAGAAACATGTAGTGCATTTACCTGTATTAAAAATAGCCTTGCTCCTGCATTTGTAAGGCTTCATATGGTCCTTAAGTACAGCAGTGTAAGCCCAATCTGTCTTCTGATGACATGAATCGCTGTTGTTTTCAAATGTGGAGGAGATTTTGTGTATAGAACTGAATGTCACTCTTGAGTCTTGCCAGATATATCTTGTTTAGTGTTTTGCTTTCACACCCCACTGCCTTTTTTGTCTTGCATTCAACCCACATTTTAAACCTCTCGTTATCTATACCCCCAAAGGAATAGTTGTACAATATGCCAAAGGCTTGCACAACCACTACCCTATCCATTGCCAATTCCCAGAAAGCAAACTGTCCCCTGGCATATGCCCAGAGGTGGATTTTGCAGACGACGACGGTGGTGTTGTAAACATCAGCATCTAAAAATGACCCTGCAGGCTTAGTCTTAACCCTTTCTTTCCCACAAAACTTTTCTCAAAATGAAAATGAAGAGAAAAATAAATCTAATTCTGCTAAATGGAGAAAATCCTATGTCCCAGTGCTTTGCTATTTTTATGACATTTTGTCTCACACTGCCTGTGTGTAACTGCAGTAGGGGAGGTATCTTTGTAAACAACGTGTTTTGCCCATTGCATGCATGTTAATAATAATCTGTTCTGTTCCTGCAGTGTGGCTCTGCGGAATACATGGCACCAGAGGTGGTGGAGGCATTTAACGAAGAGGCGTCCATATATGATAAACGCTGTGACTTGTGGAGTCTGGGTGTCATCTTGTACATTATGTTGAGCGGATACCCGCCATTTGTTGGACATTGTGGGAGCGATTGCGGCTGGGACAGGGGTGAAGCCTGCCCTGCATGTCAGGTATTTATTTTGATGTCCTAATATTTTTCAAACTACTCCAACCAGACATTGCGCCTTTGCCCTTGTCACTACTGGCTGGCCACCTCTTAATTTTATATATATATATTTTTTTAACACTTTACATGCTTTTTGCATATCTGACTTGTATGTTCTCTTGCTCTTCCATCCCCAGAATATGCTCTTTGTCAGTATCCAGGAAGGAAAATATGAGTTTCCAGAAAAAGATTGGGCTCACATCTCTTCTGGAGCCAAAGATCTCATCTCCAAACTGCTGCTTCGGGATGCTAAGAAGAGACTGAGTGCTGCTCAGGTGTTACAGCATCCATGGGTGCAGGGGGTAAGTTTCTGTAAAAAAATTGCTGCTCTACAATAGTGCTGCACAGTTTTCCAAGTAATGCAAAATGGACGTTATTTTGGAGAAAATCCTAACTTCTTTCTACATTTGCTGGAGACTGAAATGAAGTTGCGTTTTGTTTTGGGGGGAGGAGGAACAGATGTGTGACAAATTGTAATTTGTGGTGTTTTTTTGTCTTTTTCTACAGTGTGCACCTAATAATACACTCCCCACTCCAATTTTCCTACAAAGGTAAGCAATAGTCCTGCTCGAAATACTACTAATCCCTGAAAGAGCAGAAAGTAGGTTTATATGCTCACGCACTTTAGTCCGAGCTAACTCATAGTCTGTGTTGAGTGATGAATGAGCCAATTGTCCGCTGCATTAGTGATCCATGTAGTGTTTAGTAAAGAAGCAGTTCAGAACCATGAAACTAGTCACAGCTACTAATAGGCTTTGTAGAACGTTGTGTGCGTTTATGTAATCTGTATTAAAAATCTGTTTTTCTTTTCTTTTTTTTTTTTTTCTACTTTACTTTATAAAGGAACAGTAGTGCCAAAGACCTGACGTCATTTGCAGCTGAAGCCATTGCAATGAACCGTCAGTTGATGGAGCGAGAGGAGGAAGAGAATGGAGTAGACTCTTCAAAAACCTCATGTCCCATCGTAGTCAAAGCTACCTCTTGCTCCATGCGACTCTCCCCTCCTTCCGAATCCAAACTGGCCAAGAGGAGACAACAGGGAAGCAAAGGAGGTGTCTCTCCTCCCAGCTTGTCATCCCTTCTTATTGCCACGGACTAAGCTACATCCTTCCCACTTTATTCTCACCATGGTTTTGCATGTGAGTTTGTGACGGGTTACAAGTGGCAGCCTACAGGGGAGGTCCTTGTTTTTATACTCGTTCTTACTCTGTTGTGGGGTTTCAGCAACCAGTTTGTTGAGATGTTCCTATCAAATCAGCATTTACCTGAGTGATCCAGACTTGTGCGTTCAAAACTTTCAGAGGTGCAGTTACTTCTAGTTAAAAATGATTTACCTTTACTACCACGACCCCACCAGGGCATTTAGTCTTTTTCATTTTTTTAAAAATGATATATATGTATGTGTGTAATATACATACAGTCCTGCAATTTGTTTGTCTGCAATGCATTGCAATCATATAATATTATATAATTTTTTTGAAATATATATTTTGGTCAGAAATCCTTTTAATAAAACAAAAAAATCTAAATCTAAGCCCTTTGATCATTTATTTTAAATTTTTGTATGGGGCTGAAACATTTTTTTTTTTTTGTTTGTTTGTTTGTTTTTATGTATTAAAGTATAAATGCTCTGGATTCCACATTTGAGTTCCAGAGTGGGGTAAGCACTCCACTCTCGAACTCTGTGGGGGAAAGTGCTGCACCTCTTTTAAAGTTTAACGTCCGAAGCAGTGGGATAAAATGACCTCTTTCCAGATTTGTAAGGGTGACTGTTTGCATTTTGCCACTCATCTTGGAGCTTTATTCTATGATTGTAAATAACACCCCGGAAGGGCTGCTTTGTACCCTGGTCATTTTGCAATCATCGGGAGTCACCAGGTTGACTAAATGGCCTCCATCTGTATGATGAAGCACCAATGTGAGTGTGTGTGTGTGTGTGTGTGCGTGTAGCATAAAGTTAGGAAACCCAACTAATTTTACAGTTTGATGGATAATGTCACTGTTATTCAGGTCTCCCTGGTAATTTTCAGAAATGTATCCCATTAATCCAACTCCCAAGTATTCGGATATAATAAGCTAATCAATATTGAACAAACAAAAAAAACACAACACAATCTTGTATACCTGGTGCGCAACTAAAATTGGGTAAACACAAATACTTTAAGTCGGTAATTGGGTAATGGTCTTCAGCAAATATACATGGAGTCCTGTAGAATATCAGTGCTATCCAGATAATCCTAACTTTATCCTGAGTTTGAACTTTTATTTAAGTGGTTTGTACATGTATATAAATACATACACAAATAGAGCTCTGTATGTTTCTACATATGTACGTGTATACATTTTCATAGATAGCCCAGCAACAAGACTGGTTTTCAATTGGCTGGTTTCCAATTACCCATAATTTGCTGGAGTATGAATGCTTTTTTTTTTTTTTTTCAAAAACAGCTTTAGAAACCTTTAAAAAAAATTATTATATATTCCACCAAAGGATATATATTTTGTTATGTTTTTTTCCTCTTTTAGCAAACTGTGAAACATGCTTCTCCTTTAGCACTTGGATTTTTGGATCATTGGAAGGGGAAATTTTGCCAGAGTTGTAGCATTGAAATTCTATTTTATTTCTACTTATTGTGGAAATATGGAAGGATCCTGCATAATTTAAGAAATTTGAGTTTTGCAGAATCCGTACTGAAACTGCCTCGATCGAGGTGATTGTGTATAGTGGGGTAGTTCAGGATAATGACTGGTAAGCGTCCCGTGTGACCTTTATCTCCTGAACTTTAAGTGTCAGAGTAGTGCGCAGTTTGTTTGACCCTGTTCGGTGCAATCCATGAATAAATTCTATCAAGGGTATTTGAGTTGATAACGCACAAGCTCATTGATTGGTGATGTTACAGTTAACCTTCTCTGTGGCCGATGATGTGCACACCACTTTGCTTTACACTATGGTCTACAGCAAGCGTGGGCAAAAGATTAAATCCCCAATTTTGAAACTACAACTTCACGATGCCTTGTTGAGCGCAATGCTGGCAATGCATCATGGGAGTTTTTGTTTTACAACCGTTGTTGGGGAATCGTTCTGTCTATATGTGGTGTACACAGCTCTTGCAGGCAGGGATAACTTAGCACTCCTAATGGAATAAGGGATTATACTCAAGGTGGCTCGGGATGATGTGTGGTGGTCCACGCTAGTGTCCCATTCAATAAAGCCAATAAAGAATTTGGTAGGGGTATTTAGGGCAAAGGCACTCCTTTTTACATTCTTCTTTGTGGATGTTTATTCTCCAGGAATGGTACATGAACACTTTGTTTTAATGTAGGAATTTTCTGGTGGTTGGTGGGAAGAGCTGGCCGTTCAATCTGAAGAGATTGAAGCTGTAGTAGAAAGCGAACGCAAAGTAATGAACAACTAATGTGACTAAATCTTGTGTTGGACTGAACAGCCTCTCAGTTGATCATTAGTTTTCCCACCCCTACAACTCGCCAAGATCACGCTCAGAGGACCTGTGGAGCCCCATGCAAATAGCATTGCTTATAAAAATCCTTACCGTGCTCCTTGAGGTCGGTAGAGACGTAGCCGTGGGTAATGTGGAGGTGCTTGTCTGTCAAAATATACATTTTGTTCCATGTACTCCATGTGTCCAAAGCACAGTTTGGTGGTGCTATTTAAAAGAGTATTGATAGTGAATTCACTGGAACACTTTTAACCAAGTAAGAGCCAAGTGCATGCAGTTGTTTGGACTCTTAAGTTTTAGCACCTTTACTCAGGGCCTAAAACTCAGGGGATTAGTGAATATTCCCTTTCCAGTCTGGGCACATCTAAGACCTCCAGTGTCACCTAAAGTCTCATGAGACCTCTGAGACTCAAGGTGAAACGCTTCTTTTAGCTGAAGCCACTTCCCAACGAGTTGCGTTCACTGTCTGGACGACACGGCCAACTTTTCTGGGAAGCTCGGCTCACTTTCCTTTAGGACTGCAGCGCGCAATATGTTTGTAAACCTTGCCTCGGCGTGGGCAAGTACTATTTTTACAAGAAGAACCTTTCTAGGGCACTGATGGAGTAATGATCAGAAAAATTGCTATGTTTTATTCTGGTGGTTTTTGTAATCTTAGTGTGTTTAGGCCCTGAATTGTTCATATTTTGCCTTTAAAAGTATATACCTGTTATTCTAAACAATTGCTCTTTTTGAACAAAATTGAAGTACAAGAACCTGGAGTGGGGGCGTAAAAGAAAAATCTATATAAATATATCTGTTAACACACAGGGCCGGCCTTAGGACTGCCGGCCAAAACATGGTTTGTGCACAATGTCTGATTGGGTGCAATGACAATGTGTATCAAAGCTCCTGTGTCATATGTCAGTGTTCTGTGTATGTCGGTGTTTATGCATGAGTGCATGTTGGTGTTTGTGTGCTTGTGCAATATAAATACCATCTCTACACGTTTCTGAATGTGAACTACAATCTCAATGATAGCAAACAAAGCTTATGGGTTTTGGGAATTGTAGTTCAAACACACTTTAAATATGTAATCTGCAGGTGCATGTGATGTGTAATTCCCTTGATGTCTATAGTGGAAACTGTACATCACACGTAGTTATATATTTTTCGATTGTGTCTTTCTACCAAAGTTGGGGATCCTTTCCTATCTGCCTCTTCGTTTAACATAGAAACATAGAATGTGACGGCAGATAAGAACCATTCGGCCCATCTAGTCTGCCCAATTTTCTAAATACTTTCATTAGTCCCTGGCCTTATCTTATAGTTAGGATAGCCTTATGCCTATCCCACGCGTGCTTAAACTCCTTTACTGTGTTAACCTCTACAGCTGGAAGGCTATCCCATGCATCCACTACCCTCTCAGTAAAGTAATACTTCCTGATATTTTTAAACTTTTTTCCCCTCTAATTTAAGACTCTCGTCTTGTTGTGGTAGTGTTTTTTTTTTTATAGTCTCCTCCTTTACTGTGTTGATTTCTTTTTTTTTTATGTATTTAAATGTTTCTGTCATATCCCCCCTGTCTAGTCTTTCTCTCAGTCCTCGTGGTTTGTCTCCCTCAACCCTTCTACATTCCTGTTATGGTTGTGTGGCCATGCTATCGGTGCTGCGTGAGTCCCTCTCGTGTCGCCTCAAAACTTAAATCCCACGCAACTGATCGCTAATGACATCTCAAATCTGCATGCCTGTATCACCATGAAGCGATCCGTGATGCAGGGTTTAAGTTTTGAGGCTGCACTGCGTGTGAATGAATGGATGGAAGCATATTTGTGGCGTTTTCTGACTATCAGGGCCCCCTCTCTGTGTACGCACAGGACACTCATGCCTAAGGCCGGCCCTGTATATACAGAAATATTAGGATAAACTGTTCTAAAATGAAACCGTGGAAATATATAGAAGCAACTTTTATTTTATTTTATTTTTTTGCTCAAGCATATCTGCTTTCAGTAAATTTAGATGGTATCTGATACGCAGTAGGCTGTCCTCAAGTAAGTAGTTTTCAGTAGGTTAGAAAATAAGCAGACTATTAAAAAAATATTAATATTCTGCATTGAGAGGCCAACAGGCTCTTTATGGTCATAAGCTATGTTAATGTGCATTGCCAAGAAATTGTGTTACCACTCTGGCACACATAGGATTTTGGGGTAATGCTGTATGAATGCGCACAAACCTACGTAGAGTGTTCAATAGGTTTACATAATAGGGTAAAGACCTAACATACGAATGATGCCTTCATATTTGTATGAGTGGGTGGCGGTGACGGGCTGGGAAAAGAATGTGTCTTTGTTGCATAAAAGTCAGAAACACACAAAAAAAATGGCAAAGTCATTCAGGTTTAATCACCTGTACTTGGCTTGAGGAAAATAAATGGTGTATATTGTCCTCAGCCGATAAATTCCATCCAAACTTGGACAATTTTATTATATCTAAAGACCAAGTAGGATCCCAGGAAAGTTTCACACCATTTAATTCCAGTATTACCTCTAACTGTGGGACAGTACTGGGAGACTCCTGGCACAATAACCACTACAAAAATCTGTAGTGGATATGGTGTTTAGTGTGCCCCTGTAAGACCTCTTCCAGAGAACTGACTAAAGACTCAAATTTATTTCCAAATTATACGACTGAAGAGCCTTTACATATGACCCCTTTGAAAAGCTCAACATTGTTTACCAATTGGTCCTTTTTTGGTAGCATATTTGTTACTGACCTGAATTTTGAGCTATATTGATTTAAAAAATAAAAAATAAATAAAAATTGAAAAAATTATCTGAAAAGAGCAGGGTTTTTTTCTGTTCCATTAAACAGACTGCAAAGATAAATAAATAAATCTGTATTTTATCACACAATATTGCTTACAAGAATATCCATTCCAAATCTTTAGTCCAGGCAAACCTAACCTTAATTAAATACACTAAAAATGCATTTTCATGTCCGTATCGTACTTAATGACACATCTGCTTAACTGCCTCGCTGTGTTACAGTGACGAGGGTGTTGATGAATTGCTGTCCCTTAATCCTAAATGTCCCTCTATCAGTGAGACTATATTCTAAAGCTGCGTTTTTAATCCATGTCCATCTGACCGATTTATGCAATCTTATGAATTTTGAAGGTCTACATTCGACCATATCTACAACATGCACATTGTATGGATTTTTTGTTTTGTTTTGGTTATGTCAGCCTGTTGGTCCATAGGGAATGTTTGTGATTTGTATGGAATTAATCGAAACTTTGTTTTGGCTTTTTTTTTTTTTTTTTTGTACTTCTAAAGAAAAGCTCACTTAAGAAGTTTGGTTATCACCAAGAGGCCGATTCATTAAGGGCAGTGACATTAACGTTGGTTACAGAGCAATAAGGGTTTACTAAATCCATTTAACAGCTGGTTCCCTTTCCTGTCTAATAACCCTCCAGGGTGATCTTCGTTTGGTGCAAGTGTTCTGTATTACGCAGCCTGACTGTATGGGTCAGCCCTGTAACCCTCTTAAGGACACCGCTTCGGAATTAAAGAGCCAGCATGACGGAAATGTTCCGTCTTGTGTCCTTAAGGGGGATAAGTAACCAGATACAAACAAATAAAGTGCCTTAGTGCAGATAATGTACTGCCAAGTGATCAGAAGAGAAAGTTAATGGAAAATTAGCTTGGAAATACTTTTCTAATGCCATCATTAGAGCTTGGAAGATGCAGCCTTGCATAAATGTACATCTATTGGTTTTATGCGTTTCTATATAGGTGTGCGGCTTTTCTGATTGTGCTCGTACAGACCAAGCACTTGGCTGTATTAGGGTTTCCAGTCTTTGCCTGAATTTGCATGTTGGTTTCATCATTTGCATGTGTCTGTGCAGACATACATTTGGAAGCCAAACATTCCATTATTTGTCCTCGAGGGTGATGCTGGATAATTTTACCATTCACCCCCATATTGCTTTGCTTCCCAGAGTCGTCTTCATTCCCAGCTGAAGATATGTGTGCAGGAGGTATATACTTTTGCGATTCTGGGTGTCGTACTTGCTATATCTTTATTTGATTACAAATTGTTATTTTGATTTCTTTTTTTTTTTTTATATATATATCTGAAAGCAAGAAAACATTGTCTTATATTAAGAACACTTGAATCTGCTGACTGCAGTGACCTTTCTGTACAAATGTTAAGGTCAGGGGAAATTTATTTTGCAGGGGTTGAACTATATGGGAATTTCAGGGATCTTAGAGTTTTTTTTTTTTTGTTCTGATGACCCCAAGAAGGCTCCATTAAGTGTTGGAGACCTAACAGGGCTCCTTTTAAAAAATAATAAAAGCTTGCTTTAGGAGCTTGGTTTAAATTCCCCCCCTTGTCCTAGATATTCATAGGGAGTGGGGAAGTTGTTTTATTTTTGTAAGGATTTTTTTTTTCTTTTTTAACTTTGCGCACTTCAAGTAGGGATTTACCGCTGCAAGTATTAGTGATCATTCGGGAAATGGAAATGTTTGTTGAACCATTTGAAATGTTAAACTATTTTTCTATCCTTGGGACTATGTTGAGAGCAGCTTTTCTAGTGCTTGTCCTCTTTCTTCCAGTTACATGAGAGGTTCACTGAATGAACCAATACTAGGGCAAACCTGCATCGGGAAAATGCTCCAATTGTCATTATCAGACCGTGACAAGATACCCCTGTATCAGAAAGTGGCAGGGCAAGGGACTATGTATGTGTTGTTCTCTAACACCATATGCCACAGCAAAGAGGCACAAATAAAAAAAACAAAAAACTTTCTCACTAGTGGAACTGGGGTGGAGGGGGAATGGAGCTTTTTGGGGGGGCGGGACAGGGGGGTTATTTTTTTTAAATCATTGAGTCTTTTAAAGAAGAGAATTGGTATCGATCTTTTCACAAGTGACTTTCAATGATTAAAATAAGTTTTAAACAATTTCTGAACCTTTTGGCCGAGATCAAGTGTAGTAACTAAATTATCAGTTTACTGTCTCACCATGTATTGAAATGGATTTTTATGAACAGGGTGATGGAAAAAGCTTGTTCTGTCCATTCCATACATTTAACCTGTTATTGCAGTACCTACAGGACCGGTGCACAAAAATAAGCTTTGAAACTAGACAAGGTGTTATGTTTTTGTATTTAAGTGCTTGTTAACCGAACGACAGCTGGTTAAATGGGCTCCGTCAACTTTGCTTGTTTAAGCACTTGCCCTGCTTTGCAGATTATTTACTTGTTTTTGTTTTTAATAACATCGTTGAAATAGTGTCCTACCTGCAGCTTGTAAATCTGAAATGTATACATTTTTTCAAAGGAAAATGCAGGTCCGCTCTAGATCAAAAAGAAAAGAAAAATGATCGTTGTTTGTTTGTTTTTTAAAAAAAACAAAAAGCTTTAATTTGTGTAAATTTTTTTATTTTATTTTTTCCGTTAAGCCACTTTATTTTTCCACTTACAAAGTGGCCAATGAAGTTTTCTGTCTAGCAGTAATAAGGTTATTTTATCAGATATGGTTTTTTGGGCAGTGAAAAGCTGCTAAATGATCCTGGTTATCAAACTTTATTTTTTGTCATAAGAAATAAAATAGAGAACAGAGTGCAGGAATTCCACATTGTCCCTAAAAGAGCTGTCCAATGTGAAATGCGTACAAATCTTGAAACTGTGAATTTCCCATCCATTAGGCTTTTCAGAAAATGTTTAAAAAAACAAATTTAAAAATATAAAATGGCTTTTTTTTTTTTCCTTTTCTTTGAAGCTGCCAAAGTTTTATACTCAATATTATTTTGTAATGCACTGTGGAAAGTAGTCTCTGTAAAGAGAAAATGTTGGGCGAAGGATTTTTTTTTTCTTTTTCTTTTGGCTTCTTGAGGAGGGGGGTGGGTGGGAGGTCTGGGATGAATATAAAAAAAAATAATAATAAAGAAAAAATCTGGAAAAAAAAAATAAGCACTTTACTGTATTTTAACAGGCATTTCTGATGCAGCTAAAGGAGACTTTGTCTGATCTCCTGATTCCATCAGATATTTTTTGTATTCTGTTTTTTGTAAAAATTTAATAAAATGTGAAAAAAAAGTGACTTGCGTTTTCTTGCCGTCTTAAATGACCATTTAACTTTAGTTGGAAAGTTTAATTATATTACAAAAAATATTTTGCACCATGTACTTATAGTGCAGCAATTTTTAAAAATGACAAAACGGTCCCCATCTGCATGCATAATTTTACAGGGTTTGTTGATTTCATAGACATAAGGATTCAACAAGAAAAAAGAAGGGCGATACAGCGCCAACTCCAAAGGAAGCAGAATAGGATCTGTTACTTGGATACCCTAATAACCGAAGAGGAACAAGGAAAAATACATTTAACAATACAAAAAAAAAGTAGACTAAACTTGATGATTTCTGTTGTCTCATATAAAATAAATCACCAATAGTGTAATCCAGTATATACAATGTCTTGTGTAAAATTAAGATAAAATACACTCACAATGTAAACGGCATATGAAGGAATAAAAAAAAGATATAGTGCTCACCGTTTGACAATAGTATTTTATAAAAAAATATATATAAAATCTACTCACAAGAGCAATTTGTATCAGCTTGGGTGGTATGATCCCTACCAAGGATATATGTAGGTAGATGTAGAGGTTTCTTTAGAATAATATATTAAAATGCTAGATAAAAACAAAAAAAACTTTGAGTGTAAAAACCATATTTATTGTACTATACCACACAAAATAAAAACCGTTGAAGTCCAATATAATCACAACGCATTTCACACATAGCCCTTTTCAAGTGATAATAAAATCAGGTCCTGCATGTAGCCCTATTGATAGGACTTTGAGATAAATGGTAATTTTCAAGAAATGTTGCAGAAAATAGACATAATTAGGCCACATGATCTTCATTCACATACATTGCATTTATCAACTGATTGCATATCAAAAAAACAGTTACAAGAAAAGTCACAGTAATGACATAATTAGGTCACATGACTTGTTCACATATATATTGCATTTATCAAATGATTGCATATCATTAAAAAAAAAAGTGCTTAAATTAAAGAATTTAGTTTCTTCAAAGGGATTTGCATAATATTTATTTAAACCAGCAAGCAAACACTTTTAACCCCTTAAGGACCAAACTTCTGAAATAAAAGGGAATCATGACATGTCACACATGTCATGTGTCCTTAAGGGGTTACACAAATCTATAAAGCAAAAACAAATAAAATAAATATGTACATTTATAAACTTGGTCAGATTGCATTACTGGGCACGCCTCATCTAGGGGAGTTTATTCAGCCATCTGCAGTCACCTCTTACATACCCATCTCGGTTTCAGACCAGTCCACTAATGACAGAAACAGGGCATCATTGTGATGCAGAAGATAGAAACAAACACTGGAGCCTGCTCTTCATGATCACACTGATCAGGCTCCCTCTCATCTCCCCCTGTCATGATGTTGCAAGGTGAACAGATCTTCCAAGTGCACATGTGTAAATCTGTAAGGCATGCCTAATGCACCTTTTCCAGCATTCCTAGGGATAGGACATTGATTATTAGATCAGTATCCATACTCTGGAATGGGTGTTGAAAAACATAAGAAAAATCAAATGGGTAAATATGGAAACAAAACATTTACCTGCTTTTTTTTTTTTTTTTTTGCCTGCAGAGTGAATCGACTGTCTCATTTAAAGCTAAAGCTTTGAAAGAGATTTGTTTCGAAGTGATGCATGTCCCTTTATGTGAAATGAAGACCAGCAGATCATTTTAAAGGGAGTCTATAGTCACCAAAACAACTTTAGCTTAAAGAAGTACTATAGGGCCAGGAACACAAACACGTATTCCTGACCCTATGTTGTTAAAAACATCATCAAGGCCCTGGTTCCCTCTTGTCACCCTAAGTATAGTAAAATCTTGCCTATTATTCCAGTCTCCTGCTGCTGCCTCTGGCCCTGATCTGCCTCCTTAGCTGACATCAGAAGTAATGATCTCAGCCAATCACAATGCTTTCCCGTACGAAAGCATTAGATTGGCTGAGCTTATCAAGGAGGCAAATCATAGACCGAGCCAGTACAAGCCAATCAGCGTCTCCTCGTAGAGATGCATTGAATCAATGCATCTCTATGAGGAAAGTTCAGTATCTCCATGGAGACACTGAATGTCGCAGCACTGCCCCAGGAAGCACCTCTAGTAGCCATCTGAGGAGTGGCCACTGGAGGTGTCCCTATGCTGCATTCTAAACTGCCTTTTCTCTGCAGTGTTTACTTCAAAACGCATAAAGGGACAGTCTATGCTCACCAGAACAAATACAATAAGCTGTAGTTGTCCTGGTCACTATAGTGGTCCTTTTAATGAAGCAGTTTTGGTGTATAGCCTCTGAAGTTTCACTGCTCAACTCTCTGCCATTTAGTAGTTAAATCACTTTTGTTTCTGTTAATGCAGCCCTAGTCACACGCAATAAAAAAAAAGAATGGTTTAATTTTCAATCAGATTTAACTTACTTTAAAAGTTGCTCTCTTGCTATGTAGATTGAAGTTTTATTACTTCAAAGAGGCTCCTACAGGGTCTAGCAAGATATTAATAGAGCAGGAGGAAAATAAGTTTTAAACCTTAGATGGCTCTTTTACATGAAGTGTTCATGCAGGCTGTGTCAGTCACAGCCAGGGGAGGTGTGGCTAGGGCTGCATAAACAGAAACCAATTTGATTTATCTCCTAAATGGCATTGAATTGAGCAGTGAGACTGCAGGGGTATGAGCTATACACCAAACGGCTTCATTAATGGGACACTCCAGACCACTTCTGCCCATTGGAGTGGTCTGGGTGCCATCTCCCACTACTCTTAACCCTGCAAGTGTAATGATTGCAGTTTTTTTTATATATAAACTGCAATATTTACCTTGCAGGGTTAACTCCTCCTCTAGTGGCTGTCTACTAGACAGCCACTAGAGGGCACTTCCGTGTCTATAGCACAGGTTTTCTGTGCTAGAGCGTCGCTGGACATCCTCACGCTGTGTGAGGACCTCCAGCGCCGCTCAACTCCCCATAGGAAAGCATTGAAAGCATTTTCTATGCTTTCCTATGGAGAGCTCTAATGTGCGTGCGCGGCATTAGGTCTCCTCATCCGGCGTGCGGGATCAGAATCGCCCACCGGATGACTTAAGGAAGAGGAGGAGCGGCGGCAAGCAAAAACCACCGCCGAGGGACATCGGCGGGGGTCTGAGGTAAGTCACTAAAGGGGTTTTCACCCCTTCAGCAACCGGGGATGGGGGGTGGGAGAGGGGACATGCAATTCCAGGAAAACGGATTGTTCCTTTAAGCTAAAGTTGTTTTGGTGACTACAGTGTCCCTTTAAGTTTAATAGTAGATACATGCTTTTTAATGGACCCTGTTAAACAACAAGTAACTGAGGAATTATTTGAAGAGGGAGCATTGTTTCCTTCCTTTAAGATGTTGTATCAGGGATTCCAAACATTGTAAGAGTGATTTTCAAGGGCCCTACCCTTCCATTGTATTTCCCATTGTTCAACCGTGTCAGCGTGATCTCTAAATTAAAACAGTCAAAAACACCATGGTTGGTTCACATCCGATCATCTGAGAAAAAAAGCAATTGGAAGAAGGAGCACTGATCCACACACTTTTATACATGATTTAATATTCATAACCAGCTGTTTAGTTGGTACCAATTACCATAGGATACCTTAACCCCTTAAGGACCGAGGACGGTTCAGGACCGTCATCGGCATTTTTGCCTTGCCGACCGATGACGGTCCTGAACCGTCCAAACGGTCTGGGGCTACTTACCTGATCGCCGTCGTTCCCCCGGCGGCGATCAGTGTTCCTCCGGTTGTGGGGAGACTGCCTGCAGCCCAGACAGTCTCCCCACGGCAGATTAGGACCCCTGTGGCCATGTGATCGCTTAACACAGCGATCACATGGTCACAATAGGTGTCCATAGTGCTGCCTGCAGGGGGACTGCCTGTACTGACAGGCAGTCTCCCTGCAACTGTAAAATCAGAAAAAAAATTAAAGTTAATGGTAATAAAAAAAATAATAATAATTATATATGTATAAATATGATATATAGACATATATTATATCTATATAATATATGTCTATATATCATATATATATAATGTCATACTAAGTGTATTTTTATATTAATATGTACTTATATTAATATAAAAATACACTTATAATTAAATTACACACGTATATATATAATATATATAATAACTATATATATTGTATATATATATTATTATAAAATATAAATAATAAGTAATTTAAATTAAATAATTTTTTTTAAAAATAATAATAAAAAATTTAAAAAAAATTATATAACTATATGAAATTTTATTCTAACTGTATTTTAAAATTAATATATATATATTTATATCAAAATACACTTAGAATGAATTTGTATATATATCTATGTATATAAAAATAAATAAAAATAATAAGAAATATACATACGTCCATATACAAAATTACATAAATAATTATATAAATATACACGTAGACTTCAAATATATAAATATGCATATATATTTAAATTCTACGTGCGTATTTATGTAATATTTTTACATAATTCAGTAATTTTATTGATTGCAATTTGAGGGACCTGCCTGCCAACCCAGGCCGAAATTCCAGAGAATTTAATTTGCTAGCACTGTATTTTACCCTGTAACGTTCTACGACACCCTAAAACCTGTACATGGGGGGTACTGTTTTACTCGGGAGACTTCGCTGAACACAAATATTAGTGATTCACAACAGTAAAACATATCACAGCGATGATATTGTCAGTGAAAGTTACTTTTTTTGCATTTTTCACACACAAACAGCACTTTTACTGATGATATAATTGTTGTGATACGTTTTCCAGTTTTTAAACACTAATATTTGTGTTCAGCGATGTCTCCCGAGTAAAACAGTACCCCCCATGTACAGGTTTTATAGCATTTTTGAAAGTTACAAGGTCAAATATATGGGTCAAATATTTTTACATTGAAAATGGCCAGGTTGGTTACGTTGCCTTTGAGAGCGTATGGTAGCCCAGGAATGAGAATTACCCCCATGATGGCATACCATTTGCAAAAGAAGACAACCCAAGGTATTGCAAATGGGGTATGTCCAGTCTTTTTTAGTAACCACTTGGTCACAAACACTGGCCAAAATTAGCGTTCAATTTAGTTTTTTTACTTTTTTCACACACAAACAAATATGAATGCTTACTTTGGCCAGTGTTTTCGACTAAGTGGCTACTAAAAAAGACTGGACATACCCCATATTGAATACCCTGGGTTGTCTACTTTAAAAAAAATATGTACATGTGGGGTGTTATTCAGAGATTTATGACAGATAATAGTGTTACAATGTCACTATTGATAAATTTTAAAAATGTATGTTTTGAAACCGCAATATCCTACTTGTACCTATAGCCCTATAACATGCAAAAAAAAGCAAAAAAGCACGTAAACACTGGGTATTTTTAAACTCAGGACAACATTTTGAATCTATTTAGCAGTTTTTTTCATTCGCTTTTGTAGATGAGTAAAAGATTTTTCAAGTAAAAGTCAAAAAACATGTATTTTTTTCAATTTTTCATCAGATTTTTGTATTTTTTTAAAATTAAAATACATGAGATTATATAAATAATGGTATGTAAAGAAAGCCCATTTTGTCCTGAAAAAAACAATATATAATTTGTATGGGAACAGTAAATGAGAAAGCGGAAAATTACAGCCAAACACAAACACCACAAAAGTGTAAAAATATTCCTGGTCGCAAATGTACAACATCGCAAAAACAGTCCAGTCCTTAAGGGGTTAAATATGGCAATCCCACATAAAGATAACAAATAAGTGAGTTATTTTCTAAACAGTTGAAAGATGAAAATTCAGATCAGTATGACAGCCACTAGAGGAGTCAACCCTGCAATGTAAACATTGCAGTTTCTCAAAAACTGCAATGTTTTACATTGCAGGGTTAAAGGGACAGTATAGGCATCCGTACCACTTCAGCTCATTGAAGTGGTCTGGGTGCAGTGTCCTAGGTCTCTTAACCTCGCAAAGGTAATTATTGCAGTTTTTAAAAACTGCAATAATTACCTTTGAGGGTTAACTGCACCTCTAGTGACTGTCTACCAGACAGCCGTTAGATGGACTTCCAGATAGGCAACTTTTCGTCGCCTAACTGACGCTACACTAGGCATGTCATGTAAACCCCATAGGAAAATAGTATCCCTTTAATCTTGATTCTTCTGTATTCTCCTTGATCTCTCTGGTTTGGCTGAAACCACTTTGACAGTTACAATTATTTATATAGCGCCAACCTATTCTGCAGCGCTGTATAATAGGTATGCAAGAAAAACATGTAATTCTAACAAATCATGTATGACATACGGAAACAGTTTTATGACAAAGATATCCGTATGCTTCTCTCTTCCAAATCCAAAAGGTCACTTCTCCCTGCTACTTCACCTGCACACGGGTACGCTATACAGGCATTTATTTAGGATACAGCGTGTGTATTGCTGATGTCATTCCTATACAATTGTTAATTCACTGTCTCCCTGAACAATTAATCATCAGCCCACTCGCTGTTTACTGACATCAAACAAGGATCAGTGTTTGGGTATAATTTGCATTTACAGCGCTATTTTTAGCAGCATGGGGGTGGATAATGTAGTCTCCAACTAATTGCTGAAGGTACAAAACTGTCCGTATATCTCTTTCTTTATGTGAACAGATCATACTAACTAGCTTACCACCATTCCTTCATGGATATCTGTTTGCTAACTAAAGATCTGTCTTTTTTTATGCTAATTGTCTTCTCATCTTTAACCCAAACTGTCATTTACTATTTACTAGTAGTTACTTTTCATGTTAAAGGGACATTATAGTTACCAGAACCACTACAGTTCTCTACTGTAGTGGTTCTGGTTTCTACAGAATGTCCTGAAAGGCCTTAGCACTGTAAATGCTACCTTACATAGAAAAGGCAGTGTTTACATTGCTGTCCAGTAACACCTCTTGTGGCAGTCACTCAGACAGCTACCAGAGCTGCTTCCTGAGTCAGTGCTTCACAGTGTGTAGCACTAACATTCAGCGTCTTCATGCTCTGCATGAAGATGTTGAATGTTCCCTATAGAGATGCATTGATTAGTAACACCTCTTGTGGCAGTCACTCAGAGGGCTACCAGAGGTGCTTCCTGAGTCAGTGCTTCACAGTGTGTAGCACTAACATTCAGCGTCTTCATGCTCTGCATGAAGATGTTGAATGTTCCCTATAGAGATGCATTGATTAGTAACACCTCTTGTGGCAGTCACTCAGACGGCTACCAGAGGTGCTTCCTGAGTCAGTGCTTCACAGTGTGTAGCACTAACATTCAGCGTCTTCACGCTCTGCATGAAGGTGTTGAATGTTCCCTATAGGAGATACATATCTATTAGGAGATGCTGATTGGTGCAGCATTTTGCTGCACATGCACAACAGCATCCCAATGCTTTCCTATGGGGAAAGCATTGTATTGGCTGAAATCATTGAGATGGATGATCTCAGCCAAGGAAGCGGGGCCTTTAATCACCACGCAGAGGGGGAAGATCATCTAAACAGTCACTTCCACACTATAGTGTCAGGAATACATGTTTGTATTTTGAATACATGTTTGTATTCCTGACACTATAGTGTTCCTTTAACTAATAATTTTTGTAAAGTTAAATACGTACAATTTTTTTTTTTTTTAAATTCTTTATTTTTCGTGCATAGATTATTCATGTAACAGTTTTCTAGCGATGCCACAACAACTATCGCCAGGGTTTGAGTAGACATGTAAATACAATTGTATGGCAGGAATAACTTTGCACATTTTTATATATATATGAGAAGAGTGGTTAGTGGTATAGCACTGTTCCAGCGTGAGTGTGAGAGATTATGTTCAGATAGAGACCTTCAGGTTAGGGAGCAGGGGCTAGTGTGCGTGTTAACCATCAGGTTAGATTTTTGTTAGGTATATACATGCGTTTAAGTGTTATCAGCCCTGGCCGCACGATAGAGCAGTGCCTGTCCAAACTTTGGGCTGGTTTTGCTTTGAGAATCACACTGCCCAGTCGCCTCATTCTAGGTGTACGTGTTAAATACGTACAATTTTAACAGTAAACAGACACAATAATGCTGCAGGTGAAGATTTGGAATGCCTAAGTGAGAATCTTGCAACATCAGAATTTGAGCTGCAGGTTTTTCAAAACAATAATTAAGGTCAGTAATTATATTTTAGTCAGAGGAAAAACAATCTGCAAATGCAATATGAAGGTCAATACAATTTTCCAGCTTTGCATTTTATTGAAATCACAAATGGAAATTAAATCATGTAATAATGCAAATTATTAAAAGTAAGTACAAGACTAACAGGGTTATTCACTGAAGTGAGAATTCCAAGTGAATTCAAAGAGAATTTCAAATTTCAGGCCAAAGTAGCCGAGCTGGAAGCATAGCGGTTCAGCTATTTTGTCCTTACATTTGAAATCCACTTTGAATTCTCTCTTTAGTGAATAACCCTGATAAATCTGTTCGGTCGCTCAAATCAAATTCTTTTTACAATTCAATCCGCCTGGTATTAATGTGAGGTCAGGTCAGGGGTGCCCAAAAGGTAACTCCCCAGATGTTGTAGAACCACAGCTCTAGTGATGCCTTTTCATTCTTAAGCATTCTAAAGGAATGCAAAGCATCATGGGAGTTTTAGTTTTACAAAATCTGAGAAGCTCCCTTTTGTCAGATTGATTCGTTCGGTCGTAGATTAAAAGGCATTTGATTCGTTCAAAGTACCTAAATGGATATGCACATAACTCTAGTAAGTCCTCTGTTGTTTTAAATTAGATTTACTAAGTACAAATAAAATTACCTATTTGGGTCAAATTCTTCTCTACTGTACAACATCGTTAGAAAGTTCAGCTCTGATAAATACATACGGACATGGAGTGGAATATCAAACTTCAATAATTAAATGTTCTTATTCGTGAATGACTGGCTAAGATCATCATTGATGATCTACTATGTGTGACTGGTCTTACATGCTGGGCAGTTGAGTAACTGGCCGCATACTGACACTCTGCTAGAATTAGTTCTAGGTATCTATTTTAAGGTGACCCGTGCATGAGCCTATAATACCTTCAACCAATGTGGCACCGTGAGTAATAGAAATTCTAAAGTTACAATGTCACATGGAAAAAACATTTTACTAAATGAATAACCTTTTGACTGTCTAATCTAATTCTAGAAAAGGAAAGGATTGGTTGTTGATATAAATTAAAAAGATTTATGTGTGCTCCATGTTTTTCTGTCTGAATCAGACCCACCGGTTTCTCATAAACCTTCTTCCTGTTGTTGATCTTGAAGCAGAGAAAAAGAAAACCACCAAATATGTATGCGGTGGACATATGTTTTTTTCTAAAAAGGGAAAATTCACGTATAAATTTCTCCCAGGAAATACTGTAATTCCTTAAGTCTAATGCACCATCGAATCTAAGGCGCATTAAAATTTTTAAAACTTGTACAAAAAGATACTGCTCTGCAGCATATAGGTCAATAAGAGAGGACTACCCTCTGACCGGGGCAACAAAGATGAAAGGTACAGCTTTACTGTACACAAACTAAGCCTTGCATCCCTGTTGCAGCGATGCAAATGCGAATTTGGCCCGGCTAATTCACGTCGTATGCCTGGCATACCTAATGCGCTGCTTGTACTTAAATCTAATACTCTATCGAATCTACATCATGTTCCAAATTATTATGCAAATTCTATTTAAGTGTCACAAAGATTAAATATTTTGTTTTTCAGTTTAACTCATGGATGGCATTGTGTCTCAGGGCTCTTTTGATCACTGAAAACAATCTCGGACACCTGTGATAATTAGATTGCCAGGTGAGCCCAATTTAAGGAAAAACTACTAAAGGAGGGTGTTCCACATTATTAAGCAGAGCACCATTTTCATGCAATATGGGGAAGAAAAGGATCTCTCTGCTGCCGAAAAGAGTGAAATAGTTCAATGCCTTGGACGAGGTATGAAAACATTATATATTTCACGAGAACTTAAGCGTGATCATCTCACTATTAAAAGATTTGTGGCTGATTCAGAGCACAGATGGGTTCATGCAGATAAAGGCACATTGAGGAAGATTTCTGCCAGATCCATGCATCTGATCAAGAGAGCAGCTGCTAAAATACCATTACAAAGCAGCAAACAGATATTTGAAGCTGCTGGTGCCTCTGGAGTCCCACGGACATCAAGGTGTAGAGTCCTCCAAAGTCTTGCAACTGTGCATAAACCTTCTATTCGGCCACCACTAACCAATGCTCACAAGCAGAAATGGCTGCATTGGGCAGAAAAATACATGAAGACTAATTTTCAAACAGTCCTGCTCACTGATGAGTGCCGTGCAACCCTGGATGGTCCAGATGGATGGAGTAGTGGATGGTTGGTGGACAGCCACCCTGTTCCAACAAGGCTGCGCTGTCAGCAAGGAGGTGGTGGAGTCATGTTTTGGGCCAGAATCATGGGAAGAGAGCTGGTCGGCCCCTTTACAGTCCCCGAAGGTATAAAGATGACCTCTGCAAAGTAATAAAATCATCTTCATGCATGACAATGCACCATCTCATGCTGCAAAGAATACCTCTGCATCAATGGCTGCTATGGGGATAAAAGGAGAGAAAGTCATGGTGTGGCCTCTATCCTCCCCTGACCTCAATCCTATTGAGAACCTTTGGAGCATCCTCAAGCAAAAGATCTATGAGGGTGGGAGGCAGTTTACATCCAAACAGCAGCTCTGGGAGGCTATTCTGACATCTTGCAAACAAATTCAAGCAGAAACTGTCCAAAACTCACAAGTTCAATGGATGCAAGACTTGTGAAGCTTCTATCAAATAAGGGGTCCTATGTTAAAATGTAACGTGACCTGTTAAAATGTTTAAAAAGTAAAAATGTTGTAAGTTTGATTAAAATAGCTTTTGATTTCAGTAAATATGCCGCAAACACAACAAATGACAATTTTCAGTTCTTTACAACCTATAAAGTGTTTTGGAACTTACTGTGCGTAATAATTTGGAACAGGGCATTGTAAGTTTTTTATGTTTAAAAAATACTGTTATCATTAGGAGGTTTGTTCAATAAAATTTGAATTGTACTCTTAATAGTTGATAACATGAGAATTATGCTGACTGTTATTTACATCAATTATTTAGGTAAATGAGAACAATATAATTTGCATAATAATTTGGAACAGGGTGTAGTGCACATTCACATTTTGGAGACTTTCTTTTGCCAATAAAGGTGCACATTAGATTTGGGTAAATATGACATATTGTACCACGTTAAACTTAATTCTTCCAAACAGTAATATTGCAAATTGATCACCAATTAAAAAAAAAAAAAATTGTGGAGTTTCTACTGGAACACAGTGTACCCCCATATTCAACCACACGTCTCAACGTAAATTAACTATAGTGAACCAGAGCTTTCTCACCATCCTCCGCTAAGATCTAGTTCCTCTAAGAAATTGGAAACATGGCTCTCCACTAGAACAAAGCTATCTAAAAATGCCTTTGTGGTCTTGTGCCCTATGTGCAACCAGAGTAGCTTCTAGGTTGCACATATATATTGCGCTTGATCCCAAAGAAAACCTCCACGACCCCCCACACCTTCATTCCTCTTTGGTTCCACTCCTTAACCTTGAAAATGCCAACATACATTCTGTACCATTTTCATACCTCCTAAAATTAGGGTAAGGAGTCCAAGTATGAACAGGCTGTGAAATGAGCATATCTGCCCAACATGGAGGACAGAAAGTCTGACATCAGCCTGATATCGGTTTCTTCTTCATCTTCTTCATAATCATGCTAATTTATCATCCACCCTCCCCAGTCATGTCTTTTTCTCCTTGCTCGTTCCTATCACACACAAAGCTCCCATTGTTCATCTTTTATCCATTTCGCAAACATTCAGGTTTGCACAAGAGGAGTCACAAAGCTGACTGACGGCTGGGGGCAATAGTCCTTCAGGCCACTAGAATACAGGGGTTGTGAGCTACAAGCACTTATTGCCATTATTCTTCTGAAGCCATGGTTTCTAGACTAGATGTCACTATATTTATGACTAAGAAGCTGTCTGAACCCCCTGAGCAGCGGGCGGGGGCCCTAAATAACAATGAGGGGGGTGGGACCTACTGTCCTCCCCCATGGCCCCCACCCCTGCGTGGTGGATGGGGGCCCTAAATAATGGGGGGGACCTACTGTCCTCCCACCCAACGCCCAACCCTGCGCGGTGGTTGGGGGCCCTACATAATGGGGGGGGACCTACTGTCCTCCCCCCCGGCTCCCACCCCTGAGTGGTGGGTGGGGGTCCTACATAACAATGAGGGGGGGGACTTACTGTCCTCCCCCCGGCCCTCCACCCCTGAGCGGCGGGTGGGGGCCCTTAATGAAAATCCCCCCCCTCCAAGGTGACTAGGGGTCCCCAAGCCCCTAGTCATCCCCCCACCTAAATAAAAGTTATCCCCTACCTAGCCCCCTCACCCTAAAAATAGTGAGAGGGGAATAAAATAACTATGAAAAATTAAAGTGCGCTGTGCCTTTAAGACTCAAAACAGTGAAAATAATTTGTGCAATATTGTGCAAATAAAGTGATCAAGTGCATCAATGTGCAACTCACTTCAACATATATACATACAAAATGTGCAAAAAATTGTTTCTTTGTGCAACCAATTATGTGCAAAAATACAATACTTAGCTTTTCCCAATTATGGAATGTGCTTTAGAACTTCTGTCAGCACTCCAATATATGTCTCAAAAAGAGAAAGGAAATATACAATCATAGGGTAGTATGTACATACACAATGATAAATAAAATGTAAACCAAAACACTCAAGGGTAGAGCAATATAAGTCTGCTCTAAACCTTGTAGGCTTATATTGCAATAATGTAGACTGGAAACTGTGGTGAAGTTAAATCCTTTATTGCTTCTTTAAAAATATCGCTGCATAAGGCTGGTAAGTCCCACTTATCTGGTCTCCTCTTATGGTTAGTGCTGGTATATGCAGTGACACTTTCGGCGCCGGCTGTACAGGGTCTCTGTATGCCGAAAGGACTTCCTAGTTCCAAACACTTCCCAGAGGCGGGGCTTAGCGGCCGGTGAGCATAATGACGTCAGAGCGTGATGACGCGTTTCGCCAAGGGGTTCGGCTTCCTCACTTTATCACTTTGAATAAAATAACTAACCTGTAAATAAAAATAAAACTTACCATTTGATGTTTTCTTTCTTCTAAAACCTTCATTTTTCAGCCCCAAAAAAGGCCAAATAAAAAACCACAATACCAGTCGAACTTAAAATAAAATAAAAAATCCGAGTGCAGAAAACCCCCCGACAAAAATGGAAAAAAAATACTTAAAAAAAAAATCCATCTTTGGAGGGCTCCACGTAGACTGAGCTCTGCAGGGCGGGGGAAGGCTTATAAAGCCTTGGCACCAAGATGTGAGGTGGTGCCTCTGTGGGTTGGTTTTGTTGTTCCAGCACATCCCATAGATGCTCAATAAGATTGAGATCTGGGGAATTTGGAGGCCAAAGCAACACTGTGAACTCTTTGTCATGTTCTGCATTATTTTGCCTAAAAGAGGACACTGCCATCAGGGAAGACCATTTCCATTAAGGGGTGTACGTGGTCAGCAACAACCTCTAGGTAGGTGGTATGTGTCAAAGTAACATCCACGTGAATGCCGGGACCCAAAGTTTTCCAGCAGAAAGTGCCTTCTACCCATAGTGCATGCTACTCCCATCTCTTCCCCAGATAAACAACGCACACGCACTGAACCATCCACCTGATCTTAGAGAAAATGTGATTTTTAGAGCAGGTAAGTTTCTTCCATGGTCTTGTTCTAACACTCACACCCTCATTGAAGGCACTTTTGGTGGAAAACAGGGGTCATCATGGCACTGTGACCAGCCTGCTGCTACACAGCCCCATACACTGCAAACTGCACTTTTCTGACACCTTTCTATCATGGCCAGCATTATATTTTTCGGTAATTTGAGCTACAGTAGCTCTTCTCTGTGACCAGACTGTCTAGCCTTCACTCTCAATGTTTTTTAATGAGACATGGGTGGTCATGACCCGGGTTCACTGCTTCTCCTTCCTTGCACCCCTTTTGGTAGGTACTAACCACTTCATACCAAGAACACCCCACAAAAAAGCCATTTTGGAGATGCTCTGACACAGTCATCTAGCCATCACTATTTGGCCATTGTCAAAGTCACTCAGATAGTTTGGCTTGCCCATTTTCCCTGCTTCCGACACATAAAATTCAAGAACTAACTGTTCACTTGCTGCCTAATTGACAGGTGCCATTGTAATGATATAATCAATGATATTCACCTGTCAGTGGTTTTAATGTTGTGGCTGATTAGTGTATAAAGCTGTGAATCCTGAAACAGTGATGTTTTCATCGTGTGCTGGTATTCTTTTAATTTTACTTGAACCTGTGCTACCACCAAGTTACTCATTAAAAAGTTCTTGTACCCTGACTGAAGTCCTACATTTGCACCCTTGAACTTCGAAATAAGCCATGTTGCTGGAACTTTGTTTATGAGTGTTATTTTGTTTTTGTTTGCAGGTCACCTTATCTTCTATTATTGGTTATTTTTAGCTTTGTTTTAGATCCAAATATTGACTACATTAGCTCACTGCCCTCTGTCTGAAGACTTTGGGCTTGTTCCTACGTCCAACAATGTTGTACCTTATCAGTGATAATGCAATGTTCTGTTGGAAGTAGAAGATCAAATATGTGATTATTCAAGTAGTTATGTCAGTTTAGGCAATGACCCAACAAAATCCCGGTTGGGTAAATCTTATTGATTACTATAGCTTTATACTTGATTTACGTTTTGATAATGTGTGAACAAACTGCTCGGGTGCCATTGTAATAGACACTAGAACTGGTATGTTGTTCGTTCCTGTCCAATATATCTCACTTAAATTTTTAATTTTAACTCGAAAAAGCACAATTTGTTTACACTGCGTTCGACTGGAGAATTCAATTCTTTATTAAATAAGAAAGGATCATAACTGTCCCAGGGAAAAACGAGTATATAAGTCTGGATAAATATCTTGAGTTTAACCCTATAATTGACCAACCAGTCTGTTTTTTTTACATCTGAAACAGCTTTGCTGAAAGTGATTCAATTGCTGCTTAGACCAAGGTACATGACTTCCTTCAAATTTTCCTTTTTTCTGCTGCATTTGACACTGCTGACCATCAACATCTCACTCTTCCTAATCACAGTCTACGAGAGATTCTGCCATCTATGTTGGTGTTCCCCAAGGTTCTGTACTACGTTTCCTACTGTTCTCAAGCTATGCTGCCTCTCTTGGAAAAATAATCAGTTTGTTTGGCTTCCAAGTAACACTTTATGCTGATAATAGCTTTCTCTCTGTTTTCTCCTGATCTTGAATCATATCTCCAGCTGCCTCTCTGCTATTTCCAACTGGATGACTGCTTGCGGGACTCCTCATCTTTCCTCCGTCAAACACTACTACTCATGTCTGTTCTCTCAAGGTCAATGGCACTACTACCAACTCTACCCCACGGGCTCTTTGCTTTGGCGTCCTATTTAATTCCAACCTCTTCTTCCCCAAACATCTGGACAATCACCAAATCCTGTCTGAATCCTGCTCTGAAACTCGTGAAATACAACGTTTATTAAATAAATGTGCTCACCATAAATACACGTTACTTTCAAGACACATAATAAGTGAAAGCATGGGCGTCCGCAGGAATTTTTCCAGGGGGGGGGCATAATTGTAATGACATCCATGCTTGGTACCTTTTTGACAGTGTCATGAAAGGGAAGGGGTATAGCCATTATCACATAAAGCCAGGGTGAATAGCGTTTTCACAACTATGGTGTCAGGAATATATGTTTGTATTCCTGACACTATAGTGTTCCTTTAAGCAAATTTAAGGACCATTCTGGTCACTATAACAACTTCACCTAAATGAAAATGCTATGATGCCAGGAAGCCCCTGGGTGCTCGCTTTCCTTTAAGGGGTTAAATCGCTCTCAAATGGTTTAACCCCAAAGGCTTCCTCCAGTTCCAGGTCGCTCAGTGGTATTTGGCTTCTGAAACGGAGTGTCAGGAAGTGCAGATTGACGTCAGGCATGGGTGCCGCTGATTGGCTAGAGTGGACAGTTGACGCTCTAAGCCAATCGCTAGTTCCCGCTTCATAAAATATTTTTACCTTTTTATGAATGGGGAGCTACTGATTGGCTTAGAGTGCCAGCTGACCGCTCTAGCCAATCAGCAACACCCCTACCCAACGGCACTCTGTGCTTCCTGACACTCAGTAAATAAAAGTGAACACATTAATACTGATATTTTTTTACCTTTTGGAGATGAGAAGGTCCAGCGTTTCCCTGCCTGGCCCAGGTACCAAAGCCTTATGATATGGTGTCCAGAATAAAGTGGAGGGTTCACTTCATTTGTCCTTCCTGCTCCAATCTCCTTTTCCTCTCCTTCATTTGACAGTCTTTTTTTTTTCTTCTGACACTGTTTTCTATCCTTGGCCCCTACTGCTCTTTTACCTTTCTGCTACTTTCTGCTTATTTTGCGCCCTTCTGCTCCTTTCTCATTCTGATCCCTTTCTGCTCCTTGCAGACCCTTTCTGCTCCCTTTTCTACTTTACCTTTGTGCTCCTTGCTGTCCCTTTCTGCTCTTTCTCCTACTTTACCTTTGTGCTCCTTCTTATTCTTTCTGCTCCTTTACCTTTGTGCTCCTTGATGTCCCTTTGTGCTCCTTCCTGCTCATTCTCCTACTTTATGTTTGTGCTCCTTCTGCCCCTTCCAGCTCATTTCTGACCCTTTCTGCTCCTTCACCTTTGTGCTGCTTTACCTTCCAGCTCCTTGCTGACCCTTCCTGTTCATTTCTATATATCTATAGGCTGCTGCCCCCAAAATCTATAGGCTGCTGCCCCCCTCCCCAAATCAATGGGCTGCTGCCCCCCCCAAATCAATGGGCTGCTGCCCCCAAATCTAAAGGCTGCTGCTGACCTCAAATCTATAGGCTGCTGCCCCCAAAT
>OW240916.1:31579552-31614715 GCA_933207985.1 Pelobates cultripes
CGAGCTGAGTATAACCCAATTGCTAGGCAAGGATGGGTTAATATACCGCCGTTACTGTAATTTTCATTTAACTGTGAGCTAAACCACAAAATTGGGCTAGGCATGTATGGCACATTTTAAAAGGTTTAGCCTATACCTCTAAAAGATCAGCCAGACAATAGGGTATTAACTATATAGTGTTGCTGCATAGCAGACTAGCAAATAGGCGTAGTACCACACTGGTTAGAGAGATATTGCAAGAGAAGGAAGCCATGTAAACATAAAGCAGAAATCACAGTTTAGTTAACCAAAACTGTGCCATTATGAGTGAGAGATGCCTAGTCATAGCGGTAACCTTATTCAGCCCACACCACTGGCTGGCCATGATAGAGAGTCCATCCCCGTACCAGTGTCTCTTTCCTCACACCCTTCAGGCAGACAAGGTAGGCTTCTAGCAGGTGGGTATGAATGCTGTGGAGGCATTGACTGTAGCCCTGTGTTGGACTGCCATTGAGTCTTCCCACAGTAAGAGTCACCCGTTGTGGGTGCCTTGGAATGCAGATTCCCATAGCCTTGTGTCCTCGCCTTGCTCCTCAGCACTATACTTGTGGGTCGCAGTCAGGTTTCGGGGGAGCTGCGTTCTCCCATCTCCCTAGCCTCTGCCGCGGTGAGAGGGTTTGTTGTAGACTTAGCTGAGTGCAGGGATGACCCCTGATGGTCCAAAGGGGTGTGAGGGGGAGTGCAGAAGTCCACTTGAGTAGCTGGATTCAGTGCCAAGAGAGCGGTCTGTGTGCAGTATGTTTTAATATATCAAATGATGCTCTGTGTGCAGTATCTTTGAATATACCACATCCACACATAGCTGTTGGTATCCTATATGGCTGCTTGAACCTATTTCTCAGACAACAGGAGTCATACATATGTATTGTTTGGTATTTGGGGGGGATTTTTGATGGCATTTATTCACAATTATCCTTTTTTCATAGAAATGTATAGTAACCTATTAAACTCAGATTAAATGTTAGTACTTTAAGAAGAATCAGGCTTACCCATATATCTAGCAAATGTATACAGAATTTTAAGTACGTGTTTGAAGATGTGTTCTACATTTGTACTTCTGGCAGTGGGCGAGTAGGAATATCTAAACCCTGAGTTTTAATTGCTAGAAATCAGACTTTTGTATCAAACAAGGATGCACCAGTTAAAAGTTTATATACTCTACATGGGAGAGCCACAACTGGAATTGGAGTACAGAATTGGATAAAAGGGATGCAACAACGAAAACAATTCATTAAACAAAACAAATTAAGGCATGTGTAGGGTGCAGACAAGTGTGACTATCTTAACCCCTCATGGACCAAGGCAATTGTTCTGATAATAAATAAATACATTCAAAACTATAGAATGTGTGCTATGTGTTTGTTCCACTGTAATTTAAGGGTTTCTCTTTAAGTAAATAATATATAATATCTTATATCTTTATGTGAATAAAATGTTAAAGATCGGACAAAATACAAAAATGTTTACACTTCTAGTGTTACTAAATAAGAAGAACTCAAAATAGATTCACATATAAGTCCTTATTGGTAAATGACTTACGTGTCTAGGATCTAAATACATTTTTCATAGTTAAAGGGACACCGTTGGCACTGTATCTGCTTCATCTCATTAAACTGGTTGTAGTGTCTGGAGTCCCCTGGTACCATAATTTCTTTCAGCATTAAACAGTTTTTAATGTTTTAATGCTAAACAAGAGTCCCCGGCAGTCCATCCCATCTGTGCAGCTTTGGCTAATAAGGAAGTATTAGCCTGAGCAGCAATGGACAGCTGTGATTGGCTGAGAGTGTCAGGTGACTGCTTTCAGCCTGTCAAGCTCCAACTGATGGTATGAATGGGTATGACAACAAGAAAGTGTGTAATCTCTGCCTTAGCTACACATACAAAAGGGGCTGGACTGTAGGTGGCCAGAGACTCTTATGTTGTGGCATACTGCATGAACATGGTGCAACACTGAGTGGAGGGACAGTGCCAGGGCACTCCAGGCACTATAACCAATTCAAAGAGATGAAATGGTTATAGTGACTACAGTGTCCCTTTAACTCTAACCCTATATCATCACCGCTCCCCCCCCTCAATCCCCCAAAATCTATACCAACCCTACTCCTAATCCTATGCTTACACTAACACATTTACCCAGGGCAGGACTAGCCAACCAGTGGGCCGTGGCACCTGGGTTTGGACAGACAGCCCTAACCATTAGGCTAATGCAATTTAAACTATTTGGACTGTGACAGGAATTAAGGAGGGAGGTGGTGGGGGTGGGTTCAGCTGCATTTAGGCTGCTGGCGGCCGGAGGGAGCACTGTGAATTTATCTTCTCAATTCCCAGCAATTAAGTGCCTCTAATGCTCCGCCCTGCACTCAAGCCCTACCTCCCACATACAAGCCCCGCCCCTACACTCAAGCTGTTGACCTTGTCAGCAGGAAGAGGCCAGAAAATTGCAAACTTCAATTTAGTTTGTCATAGTCTTTAGATGTATTTTAGTAATCTGAATTGTTTTAGTTTTAGTCTAGTTTTATTCGACTAAATTTCACAAAGTTTAGTCAACTAAAATTGTTAGTCGACAAAATTTAACACTGGTGCCAGGTAGGCTTCAGCCCATGACAGTGATTTTTTTTGTGTGTATGTGCCTGGTAGTGAGTGAGCCTGTATGTGTGTGCAGGGCCGGCCTTAGGGGTGTGCGAGCTGTGCGGCCGCACAGGGCGCCATGGCAGCAGGGGGCGCCCTATGGCTGACAGCTTGCACACCCCCTGCCCTCTACCAGGGCTTAGCAGCGAAAGAGACTGTAGGAGGCGGAGCCAAGCAGCCGATGGGGGCGGAGCCAAGTGGTCGGCAGGGGCGGAGCTAACCGAGGCCTGAATCTGCTGCCTGGTAAGTGAGACCATAGTGCCCCTGCTCCCCCTATAGTACCCCTGTTCCCCATCTATCTCTATAGTGCCCCCCCCTCTACCCCTATAGTAACCCTGTTCCCCATCTATCCCTATAGTGCCCCCTCTTCCCCTATAGTGCACCCTCTACCCCTATAGTACCCCTGTTCCCCATCTATCCCTATAGTGCCCCCCTCTACCCCTATAGTAACCCTGTTCCCCATCTATCCCTATAGTGCCCCCCTCTTCCCCTATAGTGCACCCTCTACCCCTATAGTACCCCTGTTCCCCATCTATCCCTATAGTGCCCCCCTCTTCCCCTATAGTGCCCCCTCTTCCCTATCGTAACCCTGTTCCCCATCTATCCCTATAGTGCCCCCCTCTACCCCTATAGTAACCCTGTTCCCCATCTATCCCTATAGTGCCCCCCTCTTCCCCTATAGTACCCCTGTTCCCCATCTATCCCAATAGTGCCACCCTCTTCCCCTATAGTAATCCTGTTCCCCATCTATCTCTATAGTGCCCCCCTCTTCCCCTATAGTAATCCTGTTCCCCATCTATCTCTATAGTGCCCCCCTCTACCCCTATAGTAACCCTGTTCCCCATCTAACCCTATAGTGCCCCCCTCTTCCCCTATAGTGCACCCTCTACCCCTATAGTAACCCTGTTCCCCATCTATCCCTATAGTGCCCCCCTCTTCCCCTATAGTGCACCCTTTACCCTTATAGTAACCCTGTTCCCCATCTATCCCTATAGTGCCCCCTCTACTCTTATAGTAACCCTGTTCCCCATCTATCCCTATAGTGCCCCCTATCCCTATAGGGCCCCCCTCTACCCCTATAGTAACCCTGTTCCCCCTCTACCACTAAAGTGACCCCCCTCTACCCCTATAGTACCCCTGTTCCCTATAGTGCCCCCTCTACCCCTATAGTACCCCTGTTCCCCATATATACCTATAGTGCCCCCTCTACCCCTATAGTGCCCCTGCTCCCCTTATAGTACCCCTGTTCCCCATCTATCCCTATAGTGCCCCCATCTACACCTATAGTGCCCCTGCTCCCCTTATAGTACCCCTGTTCCCATCTATCCCTACAGTGCCCCTGCTCCCACTATAGTACCCCTGTTCCCCATCTATCCCTATAGTGCCCCCTCTACCCCTATAGTGCCCCTGCTCCCCCTATAGTACACCTGTTCCCCATCTATCCCTATAGTGCCCCCCTCTACCCCTATAGTGCCCCCTCTACTCCTATAGTGCCCCCTCTACTCCTATAGTACCCATGTTCCCCATCTATCTCTATAGTTCCCCCTATCTACCTCTATAGTTCCCCTGCTCCTCGATCTACCACTATAGCACCCCTGCTCCCCATCTACCCCTATAGTGCTTCCCCATTTACCCCTATAGTGTACCTGATCCCTCCATCTACCCCTATAGTGCCCATGCTCCTTATCCATCCCTATTGTGCCCATGCTCCCCCTATATTGCCATTGTTCCCTGTCTACCCTAGTCACACTGCTCCCCTTATCTACTGCTATAGTGCATTGCTCCCACATCTACCCCAGTGCCCCTGCTCCCCCTATCTACTGCTATAGTGAACAAAAATCACACACGGTCAATACACACACACATATCAGACACAGTCAATACACCCATTACAAATATGGCACACAGAGAACACATCACACAATCACGTCTGACACACACATGATAAATGTAGCTGTCTTCCGAGTTCAGGCCAATCAGAACGTTGCCGCGGATTACCACAGGAAAGCTCTGATACTGTAAGTGCCTGAGCTCAGGAGACAGTTGCTGATGGTCTGCACCCAGTGAAGGCACCGACCATATTCCCAGCAAACTGTATCACCAGAGATCAGCATGCCCTCCCTCCATGCAAGGTAATGACAGGGAAGAGGTGATAAATATTTGTTAATTGTTAAATTTTCATTTAATAAATCCCCTATACACATGGATGGCGCGTTGGGGGGGGGGCGCTGTTAAGATTATTCGCACAGGGCGCCTGAAGGCCTAAGGCCGGCCCTGTGTATGCCAGTATGTCTGTGTGTGTGTATGTAGGTATGTCTCTGTGTGTGTGTGTATGTGTGTGTGTCAGTATGTCTGCCAGTATATATTTGTGTGTCAGTGTATGTGTGTGTCAGTATGTATCTGTGAATGTTTTAATGTCTGTCTGTGTGTATGTGCCAGTACGTCTGTCTGTGTATATGTCAGTATGTCTGTGTGTGTGTCAGTGTGTATGTCAGTATGCCTGTGTGTGTGTGTGTGTGTGTGTCAATGTGTCTGTCAGTGTATGTGTCTGTGTGTTTTAGTATATCTGTCAGTGTATGTGTTTGTGTGTGTGTTAGTATATCTGTTAATGTATGTGTCTGTGTATGTATGTATGTCTGTGTGTGTGTGTCAGTATGTCTGCCAGTATATATTTGTGTGTAGTGACTGTGTGTGTCAGTATGTATCTGTGAATGTTTTAATGTCTGTCTGTGTGTGTATGTGCCAGTACGTCTGTCTGTGTGTATGTCAGTATGTCTGTATGTGTGTGTCAGCATGTCTTTGTGTGTCAGTATGTCTGTGTGTGTATGTAAGTATGTCTGTGTGTGTATGTGTGTGTCAGTCAGTATGTCTGTCAGTGTATGTGTCTGTGTGTGTATGTATGTATGTCTGTGTGTGTGTGTGTGTCAGTATGTCTGCCAGGATATATTTGTATGTCAGTGTATGTGTGTGTCAGTATATATCTGTGAATGTTTTAATGTCTGTCTGTATCAGCCATTACGTCTGTCTGTGTATATGTCAGTATGCCTGTGTGTGTGTGTGTGTATGTCAGTATGCCTGTGTGTGTGTGTCATGTCAGTATGCCTGTGTGTGTGTGTCAATGTGTCTGTCAGTGTATGTGTCTGTGTGTTTTAGTATATCTGTCAGTGTATGTGTTTGTGTGTGTGTCAGTATATCTGTTAATGTATGTGTCTGTGTATGTATGTATGTCTGTGTGTGTGTCAGCATGTCTGCCAGTATATATTTGTGTGTAGTGACTGTGTGTGTCAGTATGTATCTGTGAATGTTTTAATGTCTGTCTGTGTGTGTATGTGCCAGTACGTCTGTCAGTGTGATTGCGGGTTGGGCGTAATTGGGGGGTGAGGCAGTGGCAGGGACAGGGCCCATGGGGCCCAAGAAAATGCATTGCCCAGGGTCCTAATCATATTATAGACGGCCCTGAATGATGCAATATAAAACATTGCAGTTCCAGAGAAACTGCAATTCTTATATTGCAGCACTAAGTCTGCCCTCAGTGGCTGCAGACACTTCAGTTTAGCCCGGTAACTGACGCTGGACGTCCTAATGACGTCCAGTGTCAGATTTTTTCCCATAGGAAAGTATTGATTCAGCATTGGTCTAATGCATTAGCGCCCGCTCATTGTGGGACTGAGGAGGAGGCGGAGCAGCGACCCAGCGCAGAGGGACATCGGCGCTGGGGTAAGGTAAGTAAATAAAAAAAATTTAACCCTTTAATCACATCAGTCGGAGGGGTGTGAGGGAGTGTGGAGGCAGAGGAAGCGATAGTATATATACAGGTATATATATATATAATTTTTTTAAATTATTTTATTTAGGTGCATGATACATCATGAATATGTTCACATAAGTCAGCTTCTATAACAATAGATCAACAATATTCAACGAAGGTCAAACTTAGAGAAGGTTGCACATATCTAGGTATTAAAGACATCAGGAACATAGCTCAATCATGTCAGACAGGTAAAGAATGAAGAAAGGTCTTAGTATTGAACTATAGATAGGAGCAATGGGTTCGTACCACTGGGCACTCAAAATTAACTTGAACTGCTGCTGGTGGTCAATTAGAGAACAGAAACAAGAGTTAAATAATCAAACAAAACATTGGCATTATGTACAGTGAGTTCTGTGATATAACCGCCAGGCTGCAGGAAAGCTTGTGGGCCACTCAGTCAATACACAGGGAGATTCCCAGCAGTTTGTTTATATTAATAATTATAAAACAAGCTTTAAGGACTAATAGCCTAAAAATGTACCCCTGTACAGCACTCTGAAATCTGTTGGCACTTTATAACTAAAGCTTTTAAAATATAAATTTTTTTAACTAATTCATTGAAATGAGGATTGATCCCATTGTACAGCGCTACGGAATCTGATAGCGCTATATAAATAATAAAATAATAATAATTGTGTGCCATGGGTGAATGAAAGTGTATAAGGAAAAATAAAAACCTTCATTTGGTTGCAGATAAAATCGACTTGGTCCGTCTTATAGGCCATACCCATCACACAAACAAAACACTTTTTTTTTCTTCTTAATTTAGAGTACGGATGTCCAAAAAGTAGATCCCCAGATGTTGTAGAACTACCACTGCCATTATGCTTTGTATGCCTTCAGAATGACAAAGAATAATGGAAGCTGTAGTTTTCTAACATCTGGGGATCTACCATTTGGGCACCCTTGATTTAGAGTCTCTCCAAAGCTTCAAGCCATTGTGTTAGTCTATACCACATCTGATAGAAAAGTGTCCCATCCAACTTCAACTTCCTGTATAAATTATTTTCTAACATCCCTAAATCCCCTCCTTCCAAATTCAGTTTATTTTCTTTTTTTCTGGCTCTTTGTTTCAACAAAAAAGTATCACCATTGTGATTTGTGTTAAATTCTTTGCAGCGACACAAAAAAGGTGAGATAGTTAAGTAGCTATTTTAGAATAGTTCCTTTAATTTGCAGCTTATGTTAAAGAGAATTTGCATTTGAATGCATACACCCCCTGCTCTTATCTACAAGATTTAAAAAAAAAACAATCAGACAAGGCAGAATAAAACCAGAAAGAATACAGATTGGGGGATGAAAGACTTACCTGAAATCACAAGAACTTTTTAAACACTTAAAAGTCTTAAAGGGACACTATAGGCACCAAATCAACTTTAGCTTAAAGGGAACCGGATTGTTTTCCTGACACTGCAGGTCCCCTCTCCCTCCCACCCCCCAATCCCCGGTTGCTGAAGGGGTGAAAACCCCTTCAGTAACTTACCTGAGGCAGCCACGATGTCCCACGTCGCTGCTTCTTCCTCTGCGCCGTTCCTCCTTCTGACTGCGTCGGCCGGTGGGCGACACTGATCCCGCCCAACGACCGGGGAGACCTAATGCGCAAAAAACTGCAATAATTACACTTGCAGGGTTAAGATTAGTGGGAGTTGGCACCCAGACCACTCCAATGGGCAGAAGTGGTCTGGGTGCCTGGAGTGTCCCTTTAATGAAGCATTTTGGTGTACAGATCATGCCCTGCAGTCTAACTTTTTTTTTTTTTTTTCTCTAACTTTTTAATTATCTGCCATTAAGGAGTTATATCACGTTGTTTATACAGCCATAGTCACTGCTCCCTGCATACGGCATACACAGACTTCCTAAGCACTTCCTGTAAAGAGTCATGTAATGTTTAAAGTTCCTTTAGTGCAAATTCTGATTAGTTTAGAATGTCTTATCTCCTGCTCTGTTAATGGCCTTCCAGTCCTTCTGTGTGATTAAAAGTAATTTTACAGAACAGCAAATAAAAACATATAAAGCGGATTAACATCTGAATGGAAATGAAAACATTTTTTGAGTCACAGTCAGGGACGATGTGGCTAGGACTGCATAAACAGAAACAAAAGTGATTTAACTCCTTAATGGCAGAAGCTTTAACAGTAAAACTGCAGGGGCCTGGTCTATACACCAAAACTGCTTCATAAAGGTAAATGAGATTTGGTGTCAATAGTGTCCCTTTAAGGTTTCTTAAATGGACACTCCAGAGCCTATATATATTTAATTATAACTAATTATATATATACATATATATATGTACAACAAAAATCGCTGTTTATTAGATATACCCACAATGAAAACATGCATGAATTTAATTATGCATTTTTTTCATTGGGCATATTTCTAAAAACAGCTTGCAAAAGCTACAGAGCTCTTGCCCGCTTCCTTTTTCAACAGCCCAGACTTTCTGTGGGTGCCCAACCACAGACTTCCAAATGCAGCTCAAGGAAAAGTCTTTGCAAGGCAGGTGCTGTGGGAACTGCCTTTGAGTTTAGTTCCACTGAGCTAAAAAAACCAGGAAGTAACAGGACCAGTTTTCTGATTGACAGCGAGAGGGAGTGTAACAAGGTTAATTTATAAAAGTGCCAATTTCAGTAGGACAAACTCTTTACACATAAAATATTACAGCAAGCTGGGGTGCTTTGGGTTTGTGTATTGTTTCTTTAAGTACATTTATACAACTCATTATTTATCTAGACTGTTTTGTAAATTTTGCAACATGCATATTTCTGTTTTCTTTCATTTTGTAGAACAGCTTCTCTGTTTTTTAAATTTATTTCAGATTTTTGATAGGTTGGTGAGTGATCCCTATTGAGGTGGCTGTCATCACTGTCCTACATTTGGGTTTTATATGTACGGTAAAACTATTTACATGCTTTGCACATTTTGTAGAGTTGTACAATTTTATTAACTTCTTTAAGGATAACAGAGAGAAGAAATGCTACTTTAATGCAGTGCACCAATAAATGGTCAGATGCGACACAGTGAGAGGAGTCAATCACTGAAAAAAAGATGATGATGATTTGCTATAATAGTCATTAATATTGTTTTGTAGAATGACTCAAGCTACTTTTCTCATAAATAGAATTTATAATATGATTAGGATTGAAGGACATTTAATGCTGACGTGAGTAACTGATAAAAGCAAGCTGTAAATCCCTATTCAGACTAGATTTAAAGGGACACTATAGTCACCAGAACAACCACAGCTTATTGTATTTGTTCTGGTTAGTAGAATCATTCCCTTCAGGCTTTTTGCAGTAAACATTGTCCTTATAGAGAAAATGCAGTGTTTACATTACAGCCAAGGGATACCTCCACTGGCCACTCTTCAGATGGCTACTAGAGGTGCTTCCTAGGGCAGTGCTACACAGTGGCATGGAGACACTGAACTTTCCTCATAGAGATGCATTGATTCAATGCATCTCTATGAGGAGCTGCTGATTGGCCAGGGCTGTGTTTGACTTGTGATGGCTCTGCCTCTGATCTGCCTCCTTGACGCCTCAGCCAATCCTATGGGGAAGCATTGCGATTGGCTCAGAGAATCACTTCTGATGATGTCAGCCCAACAGGCAGATCAGGGGCAGAGATAGTAGCTGCAGACTAGAATACAAGTAAGATTTTACTATATTTAGGTAGGCAACCGGGGATCAGGGGAGGCTAGATGATGGTTTTTAAAGGGACACTATAGACACCAAGACCACATCAGCTCATTCAAGTGGTCTGGTTGCACTGTCCAAGTTAGTTTAACCCTGCAATGGTAATTATTGCAGTTATAGAGAAACTTTTGGTCGCCTAACTGACCCTGGACGTCCTCATGCTCCAGTGTTAGCTAAAACCCATAGGTCTATCAGAGAGGACTAATGGTGTCAGAGATAATGGGTCTGCCTCTGCCACTGTACCTTTAAGGAGGACACATTTAATTATGGAAAATGGTTGGGTGACAACCCAAAACACCTACCTCATATATATCATGTCTCTGTCGTCTCACTTTTCAATCACTTTTCAATGATATGCCCACTGTGGCTACAGTTTGCCCTCTTTCCTGGCTCCCCACCATGGCCCTGGTGGGGAGCCAGGAAAGAGGGCAAACTGTAGCCACAGTAAGCATATAATTGAAAAGTGAGACGACAGAGACATGATATATACACCAAAACCACTCTATTAAGAAAAAGTTGTTTTGGTGCTTAGAGAGTCCATTTAATTGCTTTGATATTATAATTTTTTTTCCATAATTTGCTCACAGAATTTCAGCTCCATAAATTACTCTCTGGATTTGCTCCCTCCCTCCTACTTTTCTCTTTAATGACTAACTCTGCATTATATCAGTGTAATGTATGCTGTACGCCTGTTGTTTATATGTTCTAAACAAGTTCACAGTTATACAGCCACACCCGCTGTTTTTATATACTGAGCCTGCTGCGTTTACTTAACCTCTGATATACTGTTATTTTCTACAACTGGGGCAGAGATAAGAAATTTCTGTTTAACAACATATTTTATCATATTTCATCATGTCTCGCTTTTTTTACTTATTACAGTGAAATTCTGTACTCCGGAGTACAGTATTCTTTGTGGGAAAGTAAGATGCCCCAATGCCGGTGTATTAACTGCCCAGTGTACGTATAAATAAAGTTTTCTACATAAACAAAAGTACATGTCTTTGTGTCATGTGTACAAAGCATCAAGCGGTATATATCCATTTTAATATTTGCAGTAGAGCCATTATAGAACTGAATTGACACCACAAAATGTAACCCAAGATTTGATCAATTCCACTAAAATATTGGAGCGAAAACAAAGAGTTATTAACAGAGAGCAGGAGTAAGGCAAAGTTTAAAAGTGAAAACCTTTCAACTGTTTCAGATCTTGTGAGCAGTCCTAATTTAGTTATTAAAGCAGTTTATTGTTACATATCTGTTTACAAACATTGGTATTGTAAGCGGAACATACGTTGTACAGCAGTTTGCATGTATTGTCAATTGCATTCCTTTGACATGTGCAATTTGGAGCAGCGCTCTCTCCAACAATGTGCTCCATAATGTTCCTGCATTGACCCATCGGTTTCTGGTAAGCGTGTCTTTGCAAGGGTAAAATTAGTATTTGTAACTGTATCTGCCAAACAGTTATGCAGATCAATATAAACATTAACAGTAACATCTTTCATAACTGAGCTGTTTTCCAACATAGATTGAACTGTGTGAGTGCCGGCATCCTACTTGATACTTCATCTGTGGGTGGGAGTCACCTGGGACCCTCCCTTTTTCGTGTGGCTGGGGGTAGTGTAGTGTAGTTGCTGGTATGTCGTGGTGTACGTGCTGTCTATGTCTATTATTGTATATGGCAGGAGCAGGTGCGTGTTCCCCCCTCTGCGTGTGCATCTCATTTCATCAGTTGTTCTGCCGAGGGTCTATGTCCTCTGTCCTGTTGACCTGTCTCCCCGTCCCCCTGTTGTAATTTGAGCAGTGTCACTAGGACATTCTACTATGAGATTCGTGATCTTGTTAAAGTGTAACTCCCGTCTGTGGCATGTTTGCCCGTGAGCATGCGTGCCTTCACTGTTGTGGGTCCCTCCCCCATCCCAGGTTCCCCCAGCCCTACCCCCCAGCCCTGTCCCCCACTCAGCCCATTCCCCCTCCCCCCCCTCCCCATCTGCTTCAGAATTTGTACTGTCTAGTCAGGCCCCGTCACCCCCTTCGGTTCTGGCAATGTGCCCTCCGTGGTGAGTTGCATCTCGGTCAGTGTGGCGACTGAAGTGTTTTGTAGCCCTATTTGTACCTCTAAAGGGTGGGCTTCCCCAAAATGTTCCCCACAGGCCCCCCCCACCCCCCGGCGGGGGCGACTACCAGGAGGAGGCAAGAGGGAAAGGAAGAGGGAAAAATGGGGGGGGGGAGAGGAGAGGACACCAGGAAGGGGCAGAACAGAGGAGTGATTATGCGACCCGTGCCGCCCTGAGAGCACCCCCGAAGCCCCCCCACCAAGCCACCGCCCCCGCCCCATGCAGAGTCAAATGTTCGGTCTCTAATGCAGTCCGTTCCCCCCCACCCCCCAACCATGCCCTCCGAGAGCCATTTTGTCCAGTGGTACCATATCTGGTGGTATTGTTGGGTTTTGCCCGCTGTTGAGAGGATGAGCTCCTCAACCTCCCTTATGTCCTCCACTCTTCGTATACATTCTCTAGTGGTGGGGACCGTCTTCTGTCTCCAGTGACTGGGTATGAGACTGCGCACTGCATTGAGCAAGTGCGGCAACACCGTCTTCTTGTATTTTGTGGGTGGCAGTGAGGTGACGTGGAGGGGATAGGCTTCGGGAGTGAAGTCAATACTTGCGTCTGTTATTGTGGTGATAATTCCGTGTACCCTCTCCCAGAAGGGTTTGATGTTTTGGCAGCTCCACCATATGTGGAATTGCGTACCTAATTCCCTGTGCAGTCCTAATTTAGGACTCCTGTCCTGTTGGCCCATTTCCATATTATCCCAAAACAAAAAAAAGAGAATAGTCATAAAACGTACACACATTGTTTCGGTACTCAAAGCATCTTCTACAAACACGAGGCCGCAGTCTACCTAAAAGACCTCCCACTCCCTACTACACATGAACAATTCAGAAGAAAATTAAGTAGGAAGAGTTTACTAAATAACCTGCTGTAATAACCCAGATATAATTACTAATAAACCTTGTATATCCTAATAACCAGATCTGGGCATATTACTTATAAACAACCTGCAACAATTATAGTACAACACAACAAACCACAACACCCCACAATAAAAGAATGGCAAAACTCAATCAATAACAGTCAATAGAAACATAGATTGTGACGGCAGATGAGAACCATTCGGCCCATCTAGTCTGACCAATTTTCTAAATACTTTTACTAGTCACTGGCCTTATCTTATATCTAGGATCCCAATAGCAGTAGCAACAAATGGGATCAATATTCACACAGCAAATAGAGGACCTCACTTACAAATGTCCTCCTTCAACCATTGTTGGGTACTTTTATACCAGACTACAGTAAGTGCTGTGGTACCAACTTCTATCAACTTTCATTAAGTTCTAGAGTAGCAGCTCATTGAATTTCCTCTGTCTACAGTTATGTGTAAGAGATGGTTATGCAAAGAAGACCACTTCGATCTTCTGATCTGTGAGTTGTCTAAGGGCTACAATTTAATGCCCGACCCACATCCTTTCCTCTCTTTCTTCCTTCTGATGCTGTCAAAATATATCAACTTAATTTAACTGCATATAATAAATTCATGTGTATTAGCAACAATGCAAGTTCCCCTTCTGGTATTAGAAGATGCAGAAACGTTCAGCAGTGGAGCCTCATGGCCTTGAATGCTGACTCAAAATACCAAACCCCTCTGAACATCACTAAATACCTCCACCCTGTTCCCTTCCCAAATACCTGAAAGAGACTACTATTTAAATTTGGATAGGGCATAGGCCACATATGTATTGAGTAATTAATTTGACTGCATTGCCAGCAACAACACAACCATAAAAAAACAATTTGTCAACTGCCGCGTGAGAACCGATAGACAGATTCTCGTAACTTTCGTTTTCAACCAGAATCCGATTTAGTCTGTATTCGCCATCAGCTTCCGTGCAGACACAATTCCCTAAGCCAAAGTTGGCAAATTTTCCATATTTCTTAACAACCAACACACCCAAGAATACTGGGAAGGAAGGAAAATTGGCCAGCCTCACTCTTGCTTCTGCCGACTGTTAAATTCCACCTTTCTTTCACCTTTGATTCACCCGCCAAGTAAATTGCAACAAAGTATACATTTCTTAACGATGCCCAATCCCAATTATTTCTGTGTTTACAGTAGTCGGGCTCCTCCCTCCCAAGGTATAGAGGGGGTGCCATTTTGTTTGCATGATAGTTCCTATCACAAAGCTTACTAAGTGATTTTTCTCAATCATTTATCATTTTAATTACCCTTCATCCCAGTGCCTCTTTGTCTAGGAAGGCTTAAGTATCTAAAGTCAGTCATGTTAAAGATCCCTCTGGCTAGGGAACCGCTCTGTGCAGGTCTAGAGATAAAATTGTTTTTTGACCCTCCAAAAGAGGACAACTTCCCTTAGAATGCAAAAGGATAACAACTTACTCAAACATTTTAGTTTCTCTCCACAGGGCACATTAGCATATCTATATAAGGCTTACAATTGGTTATACATAGAGTTGGGGGTTGCGAATCACATTATCTCATCAACAAAATCCAGAACTGTACTAGAATTATAACTACATGCATCACATTGATAAACCAACCACAATTATTATAAAGATAGAGGCCAAATATCATTTATTGAACAAACCTTGCTTCACTAAATATTGTATATACTTTTATTTGAGTAGGTGCGTCATTGTTTTTTTTTTTTACTTTACTGTCATTTTTTTCTGGTTTGTGTTTAGATGTTGAAGAATTGCAAAAGACCTTTTTATGTATTTAACAAAATACTTATATAGGTGGAGCGCAAAATCAAATCCACATTTCCATGGAATCCTTCAACTCAGATGAATATAAAAAAGATAAAATGCATATAATAGTGAAGTACAGTTATGGTAAATTGCAAATATTTAATAATCGTTTCACTAGACATAAAACACTCCTAGCAATAAAAATAATAAATCAAAATCAATATTGTACAAAATACATAAATAAATTTACATGAATTAAATGAAATAGACAATAAGCCTCTTACAGGATAGAAATAGGTGAGTGTATGCAGTCCCAGCTGCTACTCACTAACGCTGTATAATTGCCTTAGTCCAGGCACAGGGTTGACAGGCAGCCGGCTTCTCTCGTCTCCTCCACGGATATCGTAGAGAAAGCGGGCCGCTGAAAGATCCTAGGTGCCGGTCTGGGGTTCTCTGAGCTTCCCGGGTGCTCCGCCCCTTTTGCGTCACTCCGATAGTACAGGAACGTCCTTCATATTTGAAGGATACAACTAATTTATTAAAAATTTTGGAAAATGTTCAATGGGAAAAAGACTATGTTCTTGATACGGCAGATGTCTCTTCCCTATATACCATTATTAGACACGATTTAGGTTTGAAGGCAGTGGAATTTTTTATGAAACATCATTCCAAGTACCCAGAAGAACAAATAGGCTTTGTTTTGGAAGCCATTGAGCTAATTTTGCACAACAACTATTTTTGGTACCTGGATAATTTTTATCTGCAGTTGTGTGGTACCGCTATGGGCACCAGGTTCGCCCCCAGCTACGCCAATCTATTTATGGCATTATGGGAAAATCAATTTGTGGATATGAGCGGTAGCTGGGGGAAGAACCTGGTGTTGTATAAACGTTACATAGATGATCTGTTTTTTATATGGAAAGGAGATGAAGAACTTTTAGAAGTATTTATTAAAGAAGTCAATTCGAATGATTGGGGAGTATCCCTAGTTTTTAATTATAGTAGATCCAAAGTAGATTTCCTTGATCTTTCGATTTTTATGGAGGATGAGATGATTAAAACCAAGACTTTTTTTAAAGCTGTCGATGTGAACAGCTATACAGAGTTGTCGAGTTGTCACTACAGTCCCTGGCTCAAGAATGTACCAAAAAGTCAATTGATCCGTATTCGAAGGAATTGTACGGACAAAGAGACATTCTTGGACCAGGGCCAGAAGATAATAGAAGATTTCAAAGCCAGAGGCTATGAAGGTAATGATTTAAATAAGACACTAGAAGAGGTACAACAGATAGATAGGGAGTCTCTTTTGGAATACAATGGTCCAAAAAAGAATAAGAAGAATATTGAGGATGTACCCTTTATCTGCCAATTTGCAGGTAGACATAATGGCAGATTGAGGAGCATCATTAATAAGAATTGGCATTTTTTATTGAAAGATCCGGCACTACATAATCTTTTACCTACTCAGCCAAAAATTGTCCATAGAGGAGTTCCAAATATTAAAAATATTCTGACGTTTAAACAGGATAAAAACGACAATAAAACCTTAGGGTCGTTAGAAAAATACGTAGGGTTAAAGAAAGGCTTTTATAATTGTGGGACATGCAATGCGTGTAAAGCCACAGGCTCTCATAGAAATTTTAGAGATCAATTTATGTCACCAACTAAAACCTACAAGATAAAGGAATGTATAACCTGCCACACTAATAATGTAATCTATATGCTTGTCTGCCCCTGCGGATTAAGCTATATAGGTCGCACTACACGCCAGTTACATACCAGAGTAGGGGAGCATGTATACAATATCCGTAAGGGTTTTGCATTGCACCAGGTATCTTTACATTTTAAAGAACATCACAATAGTGACCCATCTGGTCTATCATTTGTTGGAATACAGAAAGCACTTTTTGATTGGAGAGGTGAAGACCGTACGAAAAAATTGGGCCAAATGGAAATGAGATGGATTTTTGAACTCAACACTCTCATTCCATTTGGCCTTAACAATGATTTTGAGTTGTGCCATTTCTTATAATTTATATATTTTTTAGATATATTTTTTAGATGACTATGAATAATTTTTAATTTTTAATTAAAACTATATATATGATCTGCACTTTGTAGCAAATGGTTCTGAATTTTGAATATAGCACTTTAAATTGGTTTGGGGCACTTTAAATATGGGCACCCCTTTGGGGAAGGTAATACCTTTTTTAAAAATGGTTAAAAGATAAGATTGATATAGAAAAGTTTAAAAGTTTGATGAAAATTTATATTTATATTTGTATTAATTCCCTGTTACCAATTTTCTCTCTTCTCTTAAAACCAGGTATGGTGGAATAAGATTGAGAAATGTTTGTTAATAATATATTTAATGTTTAAATGTTTAAATGTCCCTATGATATTTGCATAAATATGTCTATTTAGTATAGGTAACTATGGAGTTAAGCAGAGACTGCATGGTTTTAACACACCTGTATAAGAGACACTATTATTAGGGATCCAATAGGAAGTGAAAGGATCGCTTTAAATAGTGGACTAGTGAGACAAGTCAGCATCACTGCTTTGTGTCCTGAGGAAGCTTAGGCGAAACGCGTAGACGACGCAGTGACGCACGCCTGTTACGGAGTGACGCAAAAGGGGCGGAGCACCCGGGAAGCTCAGAGAACCCCAGACCGGCACCTAGGATCTTTCAGCGGCCCGCTTTCTCTACGATATCCGTGGAGGAGACAAGAGAGAAGCCGGCTACCTGTCAACCCTGTGCCTGGACTAAGGCAATTATACAGCGTTAGTGAGTAGCAGCTGGGACTGCATACACTCACCTATTTCTATCCTGTAAGAGGCTTATTGTCTATTTCATTTAATTCATGTAAATTTATTTATGTATTTTGTACAATATTGATTTTGATTTATTATTTTTATTGCTAGGAGTGTTTTATGTCTAGTGAAACGATTATTAAATATTTGCAATTTACCATAACTGTACTTCACTATTAAATGCATTTTATCTTTTTTATATTCATCTGAGTTGAAGCTGGGTAAAGGATTCCATGGAAATGTGGATTTGATTTTGCGCTCCACCTATATAAGTATTTTGTTTGATTTTTGGTGTGGGAATTGGGTTCACACAGGTGTGTAGCAGCTTTTTTGAATTTAACCCTGTAATAGAGGTGTTTAACATTTTGAAGGTGGTACAGAAACTTTTCACATTTTTTTCTGCCACCTCATCTGTGTATACAGAGTTATATGCTTAGCGCTTTTATATTTTAGATATATTGTTACTTTTTATGTATTTGTCGTGTAATCCTATTTGTGGGTGACATACATTTTCACCTTCTATAGGCACCCCTTGATAAACTTTCTGCTATGTTACTACTTTCACTTAAAGGGACACTGTAGTCACCAGAACAACTACAGTTTAATGTAGTTGTTCTTGTGAGTATGGCCTGTCCCTGCAGGAACTTTAATGTAAACACTGTCTTTTCAGAGAAATGGCAGTGTTTACACTGATCCCTAGGAACACCTAAACCTAGTCACTCAGACAGCCACTGATGGTGCTTCCTGGGTTGTGCAGCACTGACATTCAGTGCCTCCACCCCAGTGTTAATTTTGTAGACTAACAATTTTGGGCACATTTTAGTCGACTAAACTTTTTTAAATTTAGTCGACTAAAACTAGACTAAAACAAAAACAATTCAGATGACTAAAATACAACTAAAACTAAAATGTATTTTTAGTCAAAAGACTATGACTAAAGCTAAATTTAAATTTTCTGCCAAAATTAACACTGCTCCACGCTCTGCATGGAGACGCTGAACTTTCCCCATAGATATGCATTGAGGCATGCGGGATAGCCTCCCAGTGCTTTTCTATGGGTAAGCATTGGATTGGCTGAGATCATCAAGTTTGATGATCTCAGCCAATGGGGCGGAGCGTGGGCAGGGCCAGCCATGACAAGACCTGCACGGTGCTGGAAAAAGGTGAATAAAATCACCTTTTTCATGGTGAGGTAATGGAGGCTGGAAACCTAACATGTATTTTAACACTATATTCTCAGCAGCGGCGTAGCAAGGGGGGTGGCACTTTTGTGGGGGCAGCAGTGACCCTCCTCCAGCCTTCTGAGTGAGACCTGGTGGGGCTGGAGGATGGGAAGTGAGGTCACTTCCTGTGCTCTCCTGTCCTGCGAAGTAACGATGAAGAGCAGCCTGGCAGAGACATCAGGTAAGTTCTTGCACAGACCCCTCTCCCCTCTCCATCCCCTGCACAGATCTCCCTGACAGCCCCCTTCCCTGCACAGAGCAGCTCTCCCCCTGCCTCCCTTGCACACATCATCTTCCCCCTCCCTCCCCTGCACTTTCACAGATCCCCTCTCCCCCTGCCTCCCCAGCACCATGACAGTCCCCCTCCCTCCCCTGCACAGATCCCTTCTCCCCTGCACCGTCCCCCTCCCTCCCCTCAGGGCTGCCATCAGAAATTTTGGGGCCCCTGACACAGCTCAAGGTCTGGGCCCCCCGGTGCCCGCACCCGAGTCCGCCCAAAGTGCTGCCCCCCCCCTCCCCACCCCCCCTGAGTCCGCCCACAGGAATGCAGTGTCTGCAGGGCCGGTGCAAGGATTTTTGCCGCCCTAGGCAAAAGTAAAGTTTGTCGCCCCTCCATGTGACATCACAATGCCCCACCCATATGATCTGCCATGTTAACTAACACCAGTGCTGCAGTGCAGCCGTGTTTACATTAAACGGCCTGCAGGGACAGGCTAGACACCAGAACCACTACATTAAGCTGTAGTGGTTCTGGGGACTATAGTGTCCCTTTAATGTGAGGTAAATTAGAGATTAGTGTCACAAATAATATACTAGATTGCCTACTTGCAACCAGATGAGGATGATGATGGGCTCTAGCTGCAGTCTGGCTCCACTGATCTGGTGTAGAACAGGCTCTCTGGAGGCGTTTTGTAACTGTGGTCACAAAAATCAATGTTCTGGGATCAACGGGAATCAGCTCAATTTTTTTGAGGGCCCTTTACACAGCTCAAGGTCTAGGTCCCAGGGTCCACCTTCATGTTCCACCAATGAGTTTGTTCACAGGGGGTGGAGTGTGTGTGGGGGGATGTCCTGATGTGTGTAAGGAATGCATTGTGTGAATCTGTGTTTGTATGTGTAAGGGCTGCAAGGTGAGTTTGTGTATGTATGGGATGCAGTGTGTGCGTCTGTAAGGGATGCATTGAGTGTGTGTAAGGGGTGCATTGTGTGTGAGGTGGAGTGTGTGTGTGGGGGGGTGTCCTGATGTGTGTAAGGAATGCATTGTGTGAATCTGTGTTTGTATGTGTAAGGGCTGCAAGGTGAGTTTGTGTATGTATGGGATGCAGTGTGTGCGTCTGTAGGGGATGCATTGAGTGTGTGTAAGGGGTGCATTGTGTGTGATGGATGTCAATCTCTCCCCCTCCCCCCCCCGTCAATTTCCTTCTCCTTCTCCCCCCTCCAATTTCCTTCTTCTCCCCCTCCCTCCCTCCAATTTCCTTATTCTCCCCCTTTCTCCAATTTCCTTCTTCTCCCCCCTCCCCAACTTCCTTCTCCCCCCTCAAATTTCCTTCCTCCCACTCCCCCAAATTTCCTTCCCCTCCCTCCCTCAAATTTCCTTCCTCCCCCTCAAATTTCCTTCCTCTCCCCCCTCAAATTTCCTTCCTCTCCACCCCTCCCTTAAATTTCTTCCCCCCTCCCTTTAAATTTCCTTCCCTCCCCCTCCCTCCAGTTTCTTTCCTCCCCTCCCTTAGAGTTTCCTTCCTCCCCTCCCACTCCAATTTCTTTCCTCCCCTCAAGCCACTCCCTTAATTTCCTGGAGTCCCCCCCCCCCCTCCCCTCCCAATTTCCTTCCTCCCCTCCATCATTTCTTCCTCCCCTCCCATAGATTTCCTTCATCCCCCCTCCCTCCCTCCAATTTCTTTCCTCCATCTTCCGGCTCCGGCTTCAGTACGGTGCGCGAGGGAGCCGAAGAGGAAGCAGCAGAGGAGAGTGCTCCCTCGCGAGCCGGCCGGCTTTCAGGGCCAGCCTCTGGGGGGCCCTGATGTGACTGGCTGCTGGGCCCCCCAGGAGAAGAGGCTGGCCCTGTGGGTACATACCGGGGTCGCAGGGCCCCCTGCGACCCGGTATGTACCCACTTAATGTGGGGCCCGGACGACCTGAGCAGTCCGGGCCCCCCAGGACCGCCGGGCCCATGACAACCGTTACGGTTGTCATGCCCTGATGGCTGCCCTGCCTCCCCTGCACAGATCCCTTCTCCCCTGCACCGTCCCCCTCCCTCCCCTGCACAGATCCCTTCTCCCCTGCAACGTCCCCCTCCCTCCCCTACACAGATCCCTTCTTCCCTGCACCGTCCCCCTCCCTCCACAATTCCCACTCTGTCCCTACACCCTCCCTCTGAAAAGATAAAAGTATATATTTTTTAATATGTGTAAAAAATTCAATTCAATAAGCTGCATTTTACTCCTAAGTGTTTCTTTTCACACAAATAAAAAGTTAAATATACTGAAGCGCTTCAGTAACAATAATTATTTAAAGGAACACTCTGCCCAAATGGGCAAACCCACCCCACCCCCCATAAAATCACTGTTTAGTAGATATGCCCCCAATGACTTACATGCATTAATTGTTCATGCATGTATTCATTGGTTGTATATCTTAAAAAAAGCTTGAAAAGGTTGTAAACTGTGTTGCACTAGAGGCGTTGAGTACTTAAAAGAGGTATGTCTGGTGCAGCCACGGATGTCCATGACTTCACCAGACATGACATGGGTTAAGATAGGGGCGGCAAACTTAGGGGCAGCCCTGGGCGGCAAAAGCCCTGGCCAATCAGCATCTCCTCATAGAGATTCATTGAATCAATGAATCTCTATGAAGAAAGTTCATTGTCTGCATGTAGAGGGAAGAGATACTGAATCACAGGATGCTGTGCACAGTGCTGCCCTGTGCTCTGCTGACAGCAGATCTGAGTGGATGGAGGCATATTATGCCTCCATCAACTCCGACGTCCCTCTGGTTCACTCTGAGTGACTGCAACTGGAGGTGTTCCTAGCTGTGTTCTCAGAAAATACAGTGTTTACATGATAAAGGCTGCAGGGAGCTATAGTTCTCACCTGAACAACCTCATTAAGATGAAGTTGTTCAGGTGACTATAGTGTCCCTTTAAGCATTGCTCTGTTTCATTTTTTTTTGTTTTTAAATTTAACTGTATATGCTAGACTAAATCTCCTTTCTTCCAGTCTAAATGCGTAACCTTGTGTCCTATGTATACTCCTTTTTATGAATACATTTCCAGACAATGGGTTGTATTGACCCTGAATATATTTGTATAATGCTATCATATCCCCTCTGAGGCACCGTTTTTCTAAACTAAAGAGGTTTAAATTTGTTAGCCTTTCTTAATAACAAAAACGTTCCATTCCTTTGATTAATTTTGTAGCCAGCCTCTGCACTTTTTCTGGTGACAAAATATCCTTCTCTAGAATGGTGCCCAAAATTGCAACACCATTTGGGAAACGCTGGTCTAGGGGATAGTTATATGAAGGAATTGTGCATGTGCATGGTCAAATAATTCACATTTCAGGCTTCAAAGGGACACTGTAGGCACCCAGACTCCTTCAGCTCATTGAAGTGGTCTGTGTGCAGTGTCCCAGTCCCACTTTGTCCTGCAATGTAGAGCCTAATGCGCTCGTCAGGGGAGGCGGAGAAGCGACCTAAGCGGCGGATAAGTTATTAAAGTGTTTTATCCCTATGTTCCTTGGGGGGTGGTGAGGGAGGTACAAGGAAGGGGGGACTAGAAGGAACTATAGTGTTAGCAATAGAGCGTTGTATTGCCTAACACTATAGAATCCCTATAAAACTAGTATGGGGAAGGGAATTGTTTGTATCTTTGTCTCCTACGTGTAACAATATACCAATGTAAGGGATGTGAAACAATATCTCATTTGGTGTACATCTAGCCTGAAAACATATGGAATGTTTCCCACACTAATTACTGGAGATACATTCAAATTCCACATTCTGAAGGAAATTCGGTTTTACTTTGAACCATGAAACATGTAATGGTGAAAAATAATTTTGTGGCTTTGTTTCAATTATTGCTTTTTGTATATACATAAATTATACGATCAAACTCTGTAACTAAATCTCTATTATTTTTGCCAAAATCTGTGTTTATAGGAACGTTTAAATCCTGTGGGCTGATGTTTAGTGACTGAGTGCGCTGGATCTTGTGTGTTGTATTAATTGGCCCCAGCAGTGCCCTTGACGGCAGCCTTCTTGATTTCATATATATATTATTTTTTTATTATTTTATTACTGGCATTTATAAAGAGCCGATATATTCCTCAACGCTGCACAATTGGGAAAAATATCTGAAGGTTAACATGGAGAGATGAGACAAGATGTAGCAGAGGAATTTATATGCAGAGATACTTAATAGAATATATATATTTGGGAGTCTAGGCCAACTCCCCAGGTTTGCACCCCTCCCTGGCACAGGTGCCTCATTCCAGGCCCCTGTTTAGCCTTGACCTGCAGAGAGTCCCAGGACGAAGAATTTCCAAAGTAAGTGGATCATAAGAGCAAGCAACAGGCTGCTAAAGTAGGACCTGCCAAGAATAGGGTACATTGACGTTGTTGCAGGCTTAGGCAATGTATGATCATACACTGTAAAAAAGACCCCGTTGTCCATGTCAGGTGTTTATAAAAAATGATTACATTTTGTGAGCTTTGAAGCAGGTGTTTAGTGAGTGATTAAGTGACTGTGCTTGATTCTGTATGTTTATATATATATATATATATATATATATATATATATAGACTTTTTTTTTTTCGAGATAATGACTTGGTTAATAAATGACGAGCAAAACTTTCAAAACAAATATATACGCACAGAGGTTAACGTCGTGTCCTTGACCCTATTACTACCAAACTAGATGATCTGTTCCAGTGTGTATGATTATTGTTTTATCTGTTCTATAAAACCCTTGTCTAGCACAGATTGTTCTCCATAACTTCCTCTGTCCTGAAACTCATTGGGGTCTTGTCAACGAGAGTAGTACTATTACATTGATTAACTGCGAGCTAAGAATATTTTGCGGTGACCTCAGGTTACTATCAGTGCAATAATAGACCACAGGTGGTGGACTGGAGCCAGGTCCTACAACTAAACAGCACTACATGAGATCCAGATATGACTACCTGTATCAATTGAGGAAACAAAAGTGAGAAAGTCTCAGAAGAAGACTAAAATTAACCTACTGTATTTGTAAGAGCAGGTCTACATTATAAAATACAGAAAACAAACACACATTGGATTGTTGATAAATTCTATCTATTGCCTGTGGCAAAACAAAATATTGTTTTCCCCTCCGTTTCCCCTTTGGTGTCTATAGTGCCCCTTTAAAGCAAAAAAAAACAAACATATATAATGTAAATTTCAAAGCAGTTCTTATTTATCATCTTCAGGTTCAGCTAAAGTAACTATTTTGTGTATTGTATTACATCAATAATGCCAAATGTAACATGTCTTTGAATGAGGAAGTAAAATTTCAGCAATTATGAAAATAGAGGCCAACGGCAGTCAAAAGACGTTTGCTGCCCTTTAGCACGGTTCGGGGTCCTCACTACTTTTTGGGTGTTAAAAACTGTCTGCCACTCGACAGTGTGGGTGGAGTTTAACGCGAAGATGTGACGTCATGTCCATACGCTTAGCACAGCCATCACCATCGAGTGACAGATAGGAAGCTTCAGTGCTGCCCTGTGCGTGGCTTGATGTGTACATAAACCACACAACTGCTTTACTACTTTGCCATCAATTTTTGCACCCAGGGGCGCCACACCGTTCATTCCCCATGTAATTACGCTACTGTATGCATGTATCATCTATCTATCTTGCTGTCTGTCAGTATATAAATCGCAAACATTCCTGAAAAGTTTTAAGCACCTGTTTGGCATTAAAACGTCTGAGAACTACATTTCAATCTCTACTGGTGATTCCTGTGCCCAACCCCCACCCAGCCTAGGTACACCCAAAACAAACTTGTTTTCCTGGCACTATAGCTTCCCCCTCTGTCAAGGCTACACCCTCGCTGTTGAGTGACATAGACAGTTTACACTCCTCCCCCGCCGATGGATGCAATGGCCGCGCTCGCATTAGGACCTCCCCATAAAAAAGCATTATTCAATGCTTTCCTATGGGGATTCCGGTGGCGCTGGAAGTCCTCGTGTATAGCGTGAGGATGTCCAGCGTCATTTAGGCAACCAAAAGTCGTCTAAGAACCCGGAAGTCCCACCAGTGGATGTCTGGTAGACAGCCACTAGAGGAGGACTTAACCCTAGCAGGTAATTATTGCAGTTTGTAGAAACTGCAATAATTACATGCTCTGGATTAAGGGTGATTGGAGTTGGCACCCAGACCACTTCAATGAGCTGAAGTGTTCTGAGTGCCTACAGTGTCCCTTTAAGAAAAAAACTAAACGTTATTTCCCCCATGTTATACAAGACTATTTGTAGTCAGGTAAAGTGGCAAAAATAACATACCCTCCCTCTCATACTCACATTTATGTCAGCGATAGGGAGGGGAGTATTTATCATTTTAATTAAACAAGAGGCACTAATTTAAGTAAAATATGTGGGCCACAAGCTAGCATTAGTTCCAACCACAATTAGGGTGTGGATATAGGAAGGGATGCTTCTAATTCACAAGGTCCATTTATATCTCCATCCTGCAATCTCCGCAGTGTGGAATGAGGAAAATCTTGACAGCCTTTTGTCCACTTGCATGGCACAAGAACTTTTATACTTTTTTGTTTTTTAATTTCTTTTTTCTTAAAGGGACACTATAGTCACCCTGACCTCTTCAGCTCAATGATGTATGTGTTCTGTGTGCAGGCCCTATTCTTCTAAAACATTGATGTTTTTTTTAGAAACTGCCATGTTAAATCCACCTCTAGAGGCACTAGAAGCACTTTCACTGCACTGACTGCGTTAACCTCAGTCACATGACACGGAAGCTCACAGGAAAGCATTGAATACAATGCTTGCCTATGGGGAAGCTTGGATAAGTACATTAGGTCCCCAATGCTCCTCTATGAGGATCACTGGATCAGACCATTACGGAGGAAGCCATGCATTCTTCATGGCTTTACCTATGGTGGGGAGGTGAGCAACAACAAGGGAGCATGGGCCCTGCAAAATACTGAGTATAAACCTTTATTTTATCATTTTCTATTGAGGGGAGGCTATATTTAATTAGGGACAGGGGCACTATAGCATTACGAATACTTTAAAGGGACATGCATCACTTGACATTTATTTTTTTTTATTTTTTTTATTCTTTATTTTTGCGTGCACAAGAGTTAGACATGTTGCAACGTATGCATCGTTTGAGAAGGTAACAGGTTTAAACATTTGTTAGATAATGCATTTGATAAATTTTAGCACAATTTTTCATTAAGTTTAACATGCGTAACATCCTAGGTAGAGGTTGGGTCGTATAGGGGTTTAGTCGTGTTACACGTCTGCGGGTGCAGTACCTAGGTCATGGGTTGGTGTCAAAGGCGTGACCCTAATGGTGTTAGGAAGTAATTGCGTGGAGATGCGGAGTGGTGCTAGGGTCCGTGTGGGTGCATTAGGTGTAGTTTTGTCGGTCAAGTAGTCTGGTGAGTGGTACACGTGTTCTGAAGTGGCCTGGTCATCTAGTTCCGCTGGCGACCACTCATGAGGGGTGGTAGCCCTAACCTAGGGGCTGTCGGGGGGGTAGGTTTTGGCTTAGGCTATGGCTTGTGGTCTTGTAATGCGGCAGCGCGCCAGCGTCCTCGCCAGCTAAGTCATCTAGCTAGCGGTAAACAGGTAAGAACTTCAACATCAGAAATGTATTGCGCGGAGGGTGGGGGGAATACAGGTTGTGGTAAACAAGACATATGGATATCGCCGTCGAGCGGGCAGGGTTAAGAGACCTTAACCCTGTCCGTCAGGTGGCTTGCGTGTCCATTCTCTGTCTTCTCGGCACAAACGTGTCCGAGGCATCTGGATTCCAGACGTGGGGAGTGCCCAGGTTGGGCAAGTTTTGCAGGCCCAATTTTGTGAGTAGTGTAGGGGCCTCAGTCCCTGAGGTGATTTTATGGGTGGTCCCCTGGTGGGTGATGAGCAGAGAGCGGGAGTTCCCCCATCTATATGGTATCCCCGCTGTACGCAGGTGGCCGGTGAGTTCAGTAAGCGACTTTCTCCACTGGAGGGTGGCCTTGGATAAGTCCTGATAAAAGGTCAGTTGGGTTTCCTCGAAATCAAGCGGGGTCTTACCCCTGATTGCGCTCATGATGTGCCCCTTGTCTTGGGGTAGGGCGCAACGGATAATGACATCTCCGGCTAGCGTTGCGGCGGCTCTAGGAGGCGTGGGTAGGCGGTAAATCCCTGCAAAGGCGAGGTTTCTTTGTTACTGCGGGAGGGAGTAATGATTGTGTGAGTCGCCTCACGTAATGCGGTAGGTCCTCTTTGCTCACCGATGCCGGGATGCCTCTGATTTTGATGTGGTTGCGCTGGTTTTTGTCCTCCTGCACCGCCAGTTGTATTGCTAAGTGTTGCTGGTCTTGTTGTAGTTGGTGGAGCGAATCTTGTAGCGTAGAGACTTCTCCCTGTATTGTTTTGACTTGGTTTTCAGTGGTGGTCACTTTTTCTGTGATCTGTTGCATGCTCGTTTTGAGCGCTGGTAGGTCTGCTGCCAGCAGGTGTTGTATATCCTGCAGCATAGTTTGCAACTGCTGCAGGTCCTGCTTTGTGGCTGCTGATCCCTGTGGGGGTATGGGTTTGGTGGTTGTGGTCTGTGTGAGCTGTGGAGATCTCTGTGTGTCCCCCTGAGTGGTTTGTGCAGGTGGGGTATCTGCCTGTGGGGGGTCTGGGCCCTGGTCGGGCGCCATTTTGGCTGGGGTTTGTTTCTGCAGCAATGCCCCTATATCAGGCAGTGCTGAGGCAGTACCTTGGTGTGGTCTTTGTGATCTGCGCCCCATCTCCTCGTGGGATTGGTCGGGGTCCTGTAGATGGTCTTCGCTTGGGTCTCCCAGGCTCTCTCCGCCCCACAAGTACTCCAGGCCGCGGCAGTTTGGCGTGTAGTAGGCCCGGATTTTCGTTTTGGGCTTTGCCTGCCTCGAATTGTACCGAAATGGCATCGGGCGGTGCAAGATGGACTCCCTCGGGCAATGCTGGTAATTGTTTGCGTGGATGTATTTTCGGTGATGTTTGACGGATTCAGTTTTAGTTTGCTCAGAGCTGTCAGAAATGGCGTCCGGCTCGTTCCGCCGCTAAGCCCCGCCCCCTGACATTTATTTTTTTACCCAGCAAGATGTTTAAACAAAAATACAAACAAATAAACCAAGAAAAACGTTGAAAAGTATGTAATAAAAGTTTATAAACTTACTATAAACTTGGTCAGATTGCATTATTGGGCACGCCTCTCAGATAGGGGAGTTTCTCCTGCCTCACCCACTTACCCATCCATCTCAGTTTCAGACTTTCAGACCAGTCAACTAATGACAGAAACAGGGCACCGTTGTGCCGCAGCAGTAGAGAAAAGAAACCAACGCCGGAGCCTGATCTGCATTACGATCAGACTCGCCCTCTTCTTCCCCCTTCTTCCCCTGTCAAGATGCAAAGTGAAAAGATTTTCCAACTGTACATGTGTAAATCTGTCATATGTCTAATGCACTTATTCCAGCATTCCTAGGGATAGGACACTGATTGGTTAGATCCGTGCTCTCCGTCCCCGCCTGGAGTGGGTGTGAGAAGCATAGGAAAGAAGAAGCAGATAAATATGAAAAAAGAAAATTCCACCTCCAGAGGTAAAACTTTTGAATGAGACAATTTTCCCTTTAACCCTAGAGGACCGAGGACGGTTCAGGACCTAACAGAAAACAGGCGGCGGGAGCGATCAGAGATCACTTCCGCCGAAATCCTGTTGTTACTATCTGCCCGGCATCCCAGGCAGATAGTAACAGCCAATTGTGGCGTGTGACCGATCCGCGATCCGTGATCGCTCACAATTGGCTGGTGTCAAAGTGGGTGTTACAAACACTCACTTTGACACTGATCTCTGCCTCTCTCCCCCGCCTAGCGTTTTGTGAGGCGAGAGAGACAGAGATCGTGATATATTGTTGCAGCAGGTGTTCCAGAGAGTTTTAAAAAGTATCAACAGTGAATTAAAAAAAAAAACAACCTTTTAACCCCTTCCCTGCCAGATCTGTTACAGACATTTGTACTGTCTGTATTTTTTTTGCCCTTAAGGGTTAACTTTATTTTTAAAATATGTGTCTTAGACTGTCTTAGTCTGTCTCAGTAAAAAAAAATATATAGATATATATAAAAAAAAAAATTGTGATTAGTATTTTGTTAGTTTAGTCTATTAGTGTGAAACATGCAGCGCATGTACAGCTTGGAGGAGGCATATGCCTTCTTGGTGTCAGACTCTGACGCCACTGACACTGCTTTCGATTTTGACCCAGGTCAGTTTAGCGACACGTCTTGTGACATGTCATCTGTGTGTGAGCCAGCTGCTAAAAGAAGTTGTGCTTCCCCTGCTACGCCGAATGTGGAGGAGGACTGGATACATCCACAGTCAGCTGAGCCCAACATCCCCCCTTTTAGTGCCAACGCAGGCATTAATGTGATTGTGGTTGACTTCTCCCCTATACAATATATGGAGTTATTTTTAGGGGATACCATCTGGGAGGAGATTGTTTCCCAGACTAATTTATACGCTAGCCAATTTACTGAGACCAATCCAGGTAGATATACAGTCAGGGAGCATGCTTGGCATCCCACAGATGTCCCTGAACTTAAAAAATTCTGGGCTCTTACAATGCTCATGGGGATAATAAAGAAGCCATCAATCCGCTCTTACTGGAGCACCAACCCAATTTGTTCGACTGCTATATTCTCCCAAACAATGCCTAGACCAAGATATGGGCTGCTGCGTAGATACTTACATTTCAACGACAATACGCTCTGTCACCCCAGAGATCATCCCCAATATGATAGGCTTCATAAAATCCGCCCACTGGTAGACCATCTTCAGAACAGATTTTCTGAAGTTTATACTCCCAAACAAAATTTATCTATTGATGAATCCCTTATGAAATATAAAGGGAGATTAGGGTTCAAACAGTATATCCCCTCAAAGCGGTCTAGGTATGGCATTAAAGTGTACAAACTTTGCGAGAGCGAAAGTGGCTACACATTTTCCTTTCATGTATATGAGGGGAAAGATGGTCAACTGGACCCTCCTGGCTGTCCTGACTCTCTGGGGACAAGTGGGAAACTTGTTTGGGACCTACTGATCCCCTTGTTCAATAAGGGTTACCACCTTTATGTGGACAATTTTTACAGCAGTGTCCACTTGTTTAAAATTCTTTATCATTTGCAGACACTGGCCTGCGGCACTGTAAGAAGAAATGCCAAGGATTTCCCCAGACCTCTCATAGAGGCCAAATGAAAAAAAGGTGAATGCAAAGCTCTGCGCAAAGCTGAACTGCTTGCGCTAAAATTTAAGGACAGGAAGGATGTTCACATGCTAACAACCATCCATAACGAAAGCATGTCAGACGTCACTGTCCGAGGCAGGGTGTAGACAAAACCTGTTTGCGTCAGGGCTTATAACAGGTACATGGGGGGTGTTGATTTGGCTGATCAGCTGATGCAGCCATATCTTATCTTAAGAAAGACACAAGCCTGGTATAAAAAGGTGGCTGTCTACCTGATGCAAGTAGCAACACATAATTCATTTTTACTCTTTAAAAAAATGAATTCAGGAAGAACCACCTTTCTCCAATTTCAGTTCAAGCTGATTTCCACAATAATTTATGGAGATGGTCAAGTTCCAACAACGGTGCCAGAGGAGTCCAGACATTTTATTTTTAAGATACCGCCAACTGCAAAAAAAACAAATCCCCTGAAATGTTGCCGGATCTGTTATAAAAAAGGGAAAAGGACAGACACCCCTTTGCACTGTTTTTTTTTTTTTTTTTGAAAGCAGCAAATTTTAGTAAGTCAGTTTCCTTCCCCCAAATCTCCAGTTAGATTCTTTTTGCAGGAGTTAGTTTAGAGAATGCTGCTAAAGGTGCATTTGATACCTGCACATTTGGTTAAAAAAGTGTTATGGCAGTAACATATAACTGGCTGGCCAAAACCAGATGACGTGCATAAAAAGCAGAATTCGAAAATTACCACCATGCACGTTCTCTGAAATTTGTTTAGCACAATGGTTTGGGGAAGGATGTGAAAACACCTCATATACAATACCCTGGAATGTCTACTTTATAAAAATATAAACTTTCATGATATTAACATTAACAGGGGGATGCAAAAATATGCCAAAGTGAAGATAGGCCAAGCATACCTATATATCAAGTTGAAAAACTGATATGTACAAGTCTCGATCGTGGCCTTTTAGCCCCCAAACAACCCTACAAGCCTATGCATGGCTGGTATCACTGTACTCAGGAGATGTTGCTGAACACATATTGGGGTGTTGTTTGGCAATGTCACATATCAGGATCAGTTGATTCATGCCTAAAGTACAATGTGTATGAAAAAAAACACAAAAACAATTACTACCTAAAAGTTTGACAAAGTCTGGTGGTAGAATTAGTGCATGGAAAGTGTTAAAATACCACCATTTGAAATACCCTAGGGTGTCTACTTTAAAAAAATATATGGTTTGGTGGGGGTAAAATACATTGGCCGGCCTTACGAATGTCCCAAATAGGACATGTGCGCAGGTTGACTACATGTCAAAATTCCAAGTTGAAAAATGGATATGCGCACCTGCCAAATGTGGCCTTTTAGCCCCCAAACAACTCAACAAGCCTATGCACGGGTGATATCACTGTACTCGGGAGATGTTGCTGAACATATATTAGTGTATTTTTTGGCAGCAACACATAACAGGATCTGTGAGTTTATACCTGAATTGCAATGTTTGTGGAAAAAAAACAACAAAAAACAACCTATGCGAAGTTTGGCAAAGACTGGTGGTAAAATGGCTGCATAGAAAGCGTCAAAATATCCTTAGATGAATACCCTGGGTTGTCTACTTTAAAAAATATATATATACATGTGGCATGTTTTCCAGAGATTTATGACAGATAATAGTGTTACAATGTCACTATTGATAAATTTTAAAAATGTTTGTTTTGAAACCGCCATATCCTACTTGTACCTATAGCCCTATAACTTGCAAAAAAAAAGCAAAAAAGCACGTAAACACTGGGTATTTTTAAACTCAGGACAAAATTTTGAATCTATTTAGCAGTTTTTTTCATTAGCTTTTGTAGATGAGTAAAAGATTTTTCAAGTAAAAGTCAAAAAACATGTATTTTTTTCAATTTTGCTTCATTTTATTAAAAAAAAAATTAAATGACATGAGATTATATAAATAATGTTATGTAAAGAAAGCCCTTTTTGTCCTGAAAAAAAACCAATATATAATTTGTATGGGAACAGTTAATGAGAGAGCGGAAAATTACAGCTAAACACAAACACCACAAAAGTGTAAATGAGGCCTGGTCGCAAATGTACAACATCGCAAAAACAGTCCAGTCCTTAAGGGGTTAAAGAATATATACAGCCTTAGGAATACAAACATTAAAGCATCCCCTCCCATGAGCGCTGTGGAATTTGCTGGCGCTTTGTAAATAATAATACAAATAATAATGAGGGTTTAAAACGTGAGTATAATGTACCTTTTAGCCCATGCCATGCTGATTTTAGCCATGGTCGCTCCTCCTCACTTTCTGAGATCATTAAGATGAAATGAAATGGTCTGGGTGAATTCAGTGGTCCATTAATGAAGTAGAAAGTTTGCTGCACCCTTCCAAACCGTAGGCACTTTATGGGCCTGTGGTTACAGCCGAATGAATGTTAAAAGCTGCGAAAATGATGGATTGTCTCTTCACTGAGTGCACTATTTAGCCCTCTTGCCCTATTCCACGTGGTCTGCTTATAGTTTATGAGAAGTGCTGTTTCACGGAATATAAGGGTGTTTTTAACATAACCTACTTTTTTTTATTTTTATGAAAAACTCTCTTCCATATTAGATGGATAAGGATACACAATCAGAGTGCGTGCAGTTACGTAACTTTTTGTCAAGAATGTCTCCAGCATAGTCTGATTTCTTGTCTCAAGAGAGATATTACATACCTACCCAGTGACTCTTGATTGTGTCCAGTCTTTCTCACCAGAAAAAAAGACATTACTTTTCTTTCAAATGTCCAATGTTTTGAGGTACCCAAAGAAAGCAGCAAGATTATTGGGTAGCCATACTGTGATTTCAAGCATATGATCTACAGTGGACTACAAATCACTTCATACTCATCCATGTATACACTGCCTGTTTTGGCACCCGGGCATTAATGTAAAAGAAGTGAATAGTAAGGGAGTGCCTGCATTTCAGATGTTTTAAATATATCAGAATGTTCCTCCTAATTGGATGCTCAGTTGCAACATGCAGCATATTTAAAAATTTGCGCAAACCTTAACCCCTTAAGGACTAAACTTCTGGAATAAAAGGGAATCATGACATGTCACACATGTCATGTGTCCTTAAGGGGTTAAAGGGTTACTCCAATTATAATTACCACTACAGCCTGCTGTAATGGTTATTAAAGCAGGGATACCCTGGCCCAGTCACCTGTAATTTTTTTAAATTTATTACTGGTATTTATAAAGCGCCAACAAATTCTGCAGCTCTGTACAAATAGTGGAGGTCATACAATATACAAATACAAAAGGTAGAGAGAGCCCTGTCCGTAAGCTGATACCATTAGTGGAGAAAATACAATATACACAGACAAATACAAAAGGTAGAGAGGGCCCTGACCTCATCTTCGCCAATCTCTGTACCACTTCTAATCTCTCCAATATTCCATTCCCTCTATCTGACAACCATCTACTGTCTATTGATATCTGCATACCCTGTACCCAAAGTATCTCACCCTCACCACATCAGTCTTGCAGAAACCTCCATTGTCTTGACCTACAGCAATTCTCCACCAACCTACAAAGTCTCCTTTCACCAATCTCAAATCTCACCAGCCCTATTCCCTCGTATCTCATCCGAACTTGGTCTCCACTTGCTCTGCCTCTCACTAAAATTTTCAATCTCTCCCTCTCTTCTTGAACATTTCCTCTACCCTTCAAACATGCATCTGTAACTCCAATTCTGAAAAAAACCAACCTTGACCCTAATTCCCCGTCTAACTACCGCCCTATCTCGCTACTGCCGTTTGTCTCCAAGATCCTTGAGTGAGTTTTGTATGCAAGATTGACAGACTTTTTCAAATCCAACTCTCTGCTTGACCCCCTTCAATCTGGATTCCGCGCTCCTCACTCTGTTGAAACAGCTGTGACCAAAGTGTACAAGGATCTTATCACTGACGAATCTCATGGCCACTACTCTATCCTAATTCTCCTCGACCTTTCTGCTGCTTTTGACACTGTTGATCATCTACAGCTTCTTCTCATCCTCCGTAATCTCTGTCTACGAGATACCGTTCTCTCCTGGTGCTCTTCCTACCTCTCCCAGCGCTCATTCAGTGTTTCCTTCTCTGGCTCTGCCTCTTCTTCCCAAACCCTCTCTGTTGGTGTTCCCCAAGGGTCTGTCCTTGGTCCCCTATTATTCTCAATCTACACTGCTTCCCTTGATAAACTCATCAGCTCCTTTGGCTTCAAGTATCATTTCTATGCGGATGACACGCAAATTTATCTCTCCTCTCCTGATTTCTCACCACCCCTCTTGAATCGTGTCTCTGGCTGCCTCTCTGCTATTTCCAACTGGATGGCTGCTCATTTCCTTAAACTGAACCTGTCCAGAACAGAACTTGTTTTCCCTCCCTTAAATGTTGCTACTCCCTTGTCTGTGTCCCTCCAAGTCAATGGCGCTACCATCCGCTCTACCTCTATGGCTCGCTGCCTTGGTGTTCTCTTTGACTCCGACCTCTCCTTCACCCCTCATGTCCAATCAATTGCCAAAACCTGCCTCTTCCATCTCAAAAAACACTGTGTGCATCTGACCCTCTTTAACACTTGATACAGCAAAGGTGCTTGTCCATGCTGCTGCCCTCTCTTGCCTTGAGTACTGTAATCCGCTTTCCAGCGGTCTTACGTGTTCCCAACTTGCCCCTTTACAGTCTATAATGAGTGCGGCAGCGAGGCTCATCTTC
>OW240916.1:31614815-31672694 GCA_933207985.1 Pelobates cultripes
CCTTTAGATTTGGGGGCAGCAGCCCATAGATTTGGGGAGGGGGGCAGCAGCCCATAGATTTGGGGGGGCAGCAGCCTATAGATATATAGAAATGAACAGGAAGGGTCAGCAAGGAGCTGGAAGGTAAAGCAGCACAAAGGTAAAGTAGAAGGAGCAGAAAGGGTCAGAAATGAGCTGGAAGGGGCAGAAGGAGCACACAGGTAAAGTAGGAGAATGAGCAGGAAGGGCCTGCAAGGAGCAGGAAGGAGCACAAAGGGACAGCAAGGAGCACAAAGGTAAAGGAGCATAAAGAATCAGAAGGAGCACAAAGGTAAAGGAGAAAGAGCAGAAAGGGACAGCAAGGAGCACAAAGGTAAAGTAGAAAAGGGAGCAGAAAGGGTCTGCAAGGAGCAGAAAGGGACCAGAATGAGAAAGGAGCAGAAGGGCGCAAAATAAGCAGAAAGTAGCAGAAAGGTAAAAGAGCAGAAGGGGCCAAGGATAGAAAACAGTGTCAGAAGAAAAAAAAAAGACTGTCAAATGAAGGAGAGGAAAAGGAGATTGGAGCAGGAAGGACAAATGAAGTGAACCCTCCACTTTATTCTGGACACCGCATCATAAGGCTTTGGTACCTGGGCCAGGCAGGGAAACGCTGGACCTTCTCATCTCCAAAGGTAAAAAATATCAGTATTAATGTGTTCACTTTTATTTACTGAGTGTCAGGAAGCACAGAGTGCCGTTGGGTAGGGGTGTTGCTGATTGGCTAGAGCGGTCAGCTGGCACTCTAAGCCAATCAGTAGCTCCCCATTCATAAAAAGTAAAAATATTTTATGAACCGGGAACTAGCGATTGGCTTAGAGCGTCAACTGACCACTCTAGCCAATCAGCGGCACCCATGCCTGACGTCAATCTGCACTTCCTGACACTCTGTTTCAGAAGCCAAATACCATTGAGCGACCTGGAGCTGGAGGAAGCCTTTGTGGTTAAACCATTTGAGAGTGATTTAACCCCTTAAAGGAAAGCGAGCACCCAGGGGCTTCCTGGCATCATAGCATTTTCATTTAGGTGAAGTTGTTATGGTGACCAGAAATGTCCTTTAATTTGCTTAAAGGAACACTATAGTGTCAGGAATACAAACCTATATTCCTGACACCATAGTTGTGAAAACGCTATTCACCCTGGCTTTATGTGATAATGGCTATGCCCCTTCCCTTTCATGACACTGTCAAAAAGGTACCAAGCATGGATGTCATTACAATTATGCCCCCCCCTGGAAAAATTCCTGCGGACGCCCATGGATTCTATGTTGTACATCTATACCTTCCGAGTCTAAGCAGTATGTTTGATATGGTATAATTTCCTCTCTGCTGTCTTATCTGAAATGAACTGCTTGCAAATTGACATTTGCTGTTGACGCGCATTTGAAAAACATTCACATCTGCTGTACTCCACGGTCTGTGGGATTTGCCTTTCTGATACAACCCGTCCAGTGTCTGCGTGTGAAGAAGAATAATACTACTTTTTATCTTGTTTTTGAACATAGTCTTAGGGTGGCCTTCGTTGATTATGTTGTTAAGCGCTCGTTTTGTAAGGGCAAGAGGACACCACGTGTGTTACTAATAGGGAATGTGAAAAGGGCTGATGTTACACCAACAATGAAATTAAACATTAACATCATCAAAGGTACAAAAACAATCTATCCTAAGTGTCACGTGAGAAAGGCCCCGTTTTTATGCTTCTTGTATGTTTGCTGTTAGTATGGTATTAGGAATTCAAACCTGTAGTGTGGCCTGTCCCTAACTAATTAAGCCTCCCACCTCCGGTCATAAATGGGTTAAAAAACATTAGAATCAGATTGGTCTGGTATACCTATTGCAACACACAGGAATGAGGGAGTCTGACTTATGGTGAAGTGGCTCAAACTGGATACAGGCAGAAGTTTCACCAAATAATCTGCCTAGAGTAATGAATTAGTTTGATTTGCACCTGAAATTAGGTGCAGTGGGTACAGGAGTCAATTCACTCAGAAAGGATTTTTGTATATTCTGATGGTTCAGGAGAAACGCAGCACTTACATATATGGGGTGTATGGCTTTAAATCTGCTAGAGGCAGAGTCAAACTTACTACACACCAAATAATATGCTTTTAGCTCAAAGATTCAAACTGTAAGGGTGATATAGGAAAACGGTATGAGGAACTGTTTCCTATTTGTGATATAAATTGTCACAATTATATACGGTGTATACGTCTTTAAATCTGTTAAAAACAGAATAAGGCGAAGTATATACCAAATGATGTACTTTATGACAAAGATGTAAACTTCATGTAATAGACATACAGTATGTATGACTGTATTCTGTAAGTCAATAAATAACCGTATCACATGTTTTGTTTTTTTACTTACCTCTTTCTAGCACCTCCTCCAGCTAGGCTAAGTCTCCGCATGCGCATGCGCGGACTCAGAGCATTAAAGTAGCAGCTATCAATAAAAGTGGTGACATTACTTTCATTTCTAACTATTTCTAACTATTTCTGATATCATTGCTCCCTGTGAGTATTACCAAAAATCTAACTATCTAACCCCTGATCAGTCCCGCTTTCAACCAAATCACTCAACTACAACTGCCCTCTTAAAAGTTTGCAATTACATCCAAACTTGCCTGGAACAAGGAGGCCTAACTGTAGCTATTTTCCGTGATTTTGCCAAGGTCTTTGATACAATAGACCACGGCATTCTGTTGAGAAAACTTAAAAACTCAGGTATTGGTGATCATCCGCTAACCTGGTTCCAATCATATCTATCGGACGATCACAATATGTGTCCATTTCTGACAGCGAATCCCTCCCTCTCCCAGTCACATGTGGTGTTCCACAGGCTCCATACTTGGCACCCAACTATTCACATTATTCATAAATGATCTACCTAATGTCTGCAAAGCCTCAACTGTACACATGCACACACACGACACCATAATCTATGCTAGCAAACCAAATTTGCTGCAGCTTGAGGCTGTGCTCCAAGACCAGTTCTCATAGGTAGAAAAGTGGATCGCAAAAAACAAACTCTTCCTAAACACTGACAAAACTGTCGCAATGCTCTTTGGAACAGTATCTCAATTGCACAAATTACAAAATTCCCATCTATGCATCAGAACAAAATCAAATAACACACTGACCGCAATTCGTTCTTTAAAATATGTTGCAGGACCCCTATCTATCTTTTGGCCTCCACATTGAAAAACCCTCATTAAAACTATATCCAAATCTGGGTGCCCTGTACAGAAACAAATCCTGCCTAAAACCAGCGGTAAGGAAACAGATTGTGCAACAAATGCTAATCCCAGTGCACCTCAAACCCACCTACGTAAATTTACTACATTGTATAACTCATTCTGCTCATTCTTTTTGATATATTCTCAATCAAAGTGTTCTGGCAATCAAGTCTCGTTTCTCACAAGACGTGCCTGGTATTATTACCTTTGAAAAGGTCTTTCCCACAGTAAAATGTCAAGATTTTATTATTTTTATTTACTTGTTTTTTTTATGGATCGTGGCTTTTTTTATTTTTTAATAGCGGATGAATATTTTGGATTTTTTTTGTACTCTTTTATTTTGAATTATATTATAGCCTCCACCCACTGTTTTTCTCTCACGCGCCATCCATTGGTGGAGGCTGTAGGGAGAATACACTGTCCCTATATTTTATAATTTTTAAAGCCCCCACCCATTACTAATGGGTGGGAGTTGTGGGGGAAGAGACGTGTCTCCACCTTTTTTCTACTGTAGCCTGGATTTGGGCCAAAGTAGAATGTCTCCCCAATATTTTATTATTGAGCTCAAACTGCTTGCAACTAGTGGAGGTAAGTAGGTGGATGTGACCTGCTGAGGTTAAATGCGGAACTGTACGGTGGTTTATGTTTTTCTTTCCCCTCCCCTTTATATATATTTTTGGTGTATGGACGTTGTTTTATTTTTTTTGCAACACTGGTCTCCATTTTGTACGTTGTCTAGATACCACCATGTGTTATATTATGTACCAAATTCATATACATTCTATCCTTACTGGGTGGTTACTGTGATTTCTTTTGAAAAATTCCTTCAGAAATGTGGTTCATCTGCTCGTTTTCCACTCCCAATTATTTAAAATGTAGTCCTCACCCAATGCCCACGGTTCCAGTGCCAGGTACCCCCTGGTAATCCCCTAGCCCCATCCCCTTGGCTACCCTGTAAATAGTTTTATTAACAACTACACTTTTTACTATGGCTGCTGGCTAGTCAGGGCCAGCCACCATTTAAATGAACCCTTACACTAACAAGGCTTTACAACTATTTTACCTCTTGCAAAAAGCAATGAAGGATTCTGATGTGAAAAGCACAGATTTTTTTTATACCCAGCCAAATTCCATCCAGAACAGACTTGAATAAGTATGAGAATTTCCAATCTGATTGGAATTTGCCCATTTGCACAGAATCTTGTCCATCTGATATTTAGTAAATAGACCCAAATGAAAAACGTTACTGTTTTACCAAATTGTAATATATATCTGCTCTCTCCTGCCTATAAGAAGAATGTTGCTGTTTTAAACCTATCGATACCCTCGCATACATTTATGCAATTGAAGCTCTGTTGCATAATGCAGATAGCTACAGATCATGCGAGGATACAGAGATCATCTTTCAATAGCCATATATCTAATAGGATCTGGAGAGGCCTGCATATCACATGCCCAATGCAAACAGCTGGGACTCCACCCACAGCAGACACGTTTCAACAGTAGCTGTGCCATTTGCAGAAGGAAGGGGGAGATTGTCACATGGCAGCTGTGGAAAAAGTAATTTTTTGAACAGAGATCATTACCAGCATAAGCTGTAGCGTTTATTGTCTAGCGTACAGTTGCTTATACATGATATTTTCTATTTACTAATACCTCCCAAGTATCCCTATTTAGGAGGGGCAGTCACGATTTTAGGCCCAAATCTCTATTTTCTATCCTAATGTCCCTCTTTTCTAGTAGCTCCATATTGTTGGTGTGTCTGAGTGTATAACAGAGCTCCACAGCAAGATTGCTCACAGTAATGTGTCTTGAAACGACAATAAATGAGTTTAGAAATGAGTCTGTGTAAATCATATACACTATTCTTGTTCTAAACTACATTTTAGTTGTATAAATTGTTATTAGTAAGTCACATAACATTTATTAACCACCTCACCTCCCCACTCACACTCCTAAAATTAAAGTGTCTCTCTTTGTCTATTTGATGTATGCTAAAGGGACACTATAGGCACCTAGACAACTTTGTCTCATTAAAGTGGTCTGGGTGCAGTGTCCGTGTCCCCCTTAGTCCTGCAATGTAAAACATTGCAGTTTTAGAGAAATTGCAATGTTTACATTGCAGTACTAATATTGCCTCTAGTGGCTGTCAACCAGACAGCCACTAGAGGCGCTTACAGCATTAGGACATCCGGTCCAGCGACAGACAAAACCCTATAGGAAAACCTCCAGGCAATGCTTTCCTATGGGGAAGGCCTAATGAGCTTGCGTTACTCACCGCGCATGTGCATTCCCCCCCATCGGGTGTCATCAGAGGAGGCGGTGCAAGACCCAAAGCCAAGGAAACTTGGCACTGGAATTGGGTAAGTGAATAAAGAGTTATAGGGGGGGAGGCTAAGGAGCTCACTACTGTTAGGAATACATCTTTGTGTTCCTAACTTTCGAAGACATTTAAACATCATAGGTTTAAGACTGAGAGAAGTCCTCCTTATCTTCTGACTGTATACGAAGACAGTATAAAACTAGGTTCATAGATGGATAGTTAATACCAGTTAACTTATCAGTAACAGATTGTGAGCTTGTCTGGGCAGGGCCCTCTTCACCTACTGTTCTCAAATGTCCCACGTGTTTTGTTTTTACAAATTAAATGTTTGTCTTGTTTACCTATTGTGCATTGCTGCAGAAGATGTTGCACCACATAAATAAATAAATTACTGTAATTGTATGAAGTAACATCTGAATTGTTAGTGGTACAGTGGCCTTTTGCCTGCATGTTGTAATTACTGTAGTAGAGCTCCCTCTAGTGAAATATTTTAGGACAGCTCTAGTGTACAGCCTGTGTTCGTCATGTGACAAGTCGAAGTTGAGATTGTGTTTGACAAATTTACAGGGTTATTTACTGACGTGTCAATTGACAGGAATTGAAAAAAGTCTGTTATGTTTTCAGTTCTGCAATTTTTGCCTCAAAGTTGGAAATCATGTCATTACACACTTTAGCTAACAACCCTGTTTATCATTCTGTTGTTGGTAAGTACATAACAAAACCTCAATAATTCTCAATAATTCTCAGCCAGCCCCTGTATGAGCATGGTGGTAAAGGAAAAAGTAAGCTGCGTCTATGTATAATCACAAATAAGAAATAATTATAAGTTGGAGTAATAATATGAGAATTATTTACAGAATATTGTATAACCATTGATCTTTTAGGTTCGGTATAATTTTACAAAGTCACAAAACATGTGATAAAGATTTGAGTATGCAACAAAATACAGCATATATTAATGAGGCCAAAAGCTATCAAATGCATTAAAGTTGTATTGGTGGCCAGAGTGTCCCTTTAATCAAAATATGAAATGTCATGCACATCATACCAAAGATGAAAACGCAAGATTTACCACAAATTAATTTATAAAATCTGTGACTCTTTCCCCAAAGGACTACATATAAAACGAGTAGGGGAATTGTTTCCCATTGATAAACCTGTGTCTTTGCACAGACTCTTCTCTTACTGTCCTGAGTGAATGTCTAAGCATTGATAAAGAAAACACATTTTATTTAAAAAAAACAACAAAAAAAACTAAAGAATTGATGGTCAAATAGCCTTTTATATAGTTTTACTAAGAAATATGCATTTGCACGATTTATATAGATATTTAGAAAATTAGACATCCCTGTTATAGCATGAGATACCCATAATGGAAGCCAGATGTGGCTGTAGCAAATCTGTATGGCAGATTGTAAATTATCTCGTATTATTTTTTTAAAATGCTGAACGTAGAGCATTTAATAATATGCCAATAATTTCCAAAGTGCAGATTAAGCAAGACAAATGTTCTGGACATGTGAGTTGGAATACAAGCGGGATTCTGACGTTAAGGAGAGGTTAGCAGCTTCAATGGAGAATAACCGAGCCATTAGTTTTAAGTTATGGTAGCCGGTAACTTCCTGTTGCTAACTGAATTTTTTGTAGTTGCTAAACAGCTGCTACGATGCACATAATGTCAGGCATTTTAGCAAGTAGCAGCTGGCCAGTAAAAAGTAGACGACAGAGAGGTTTAAATTGGTAGGCTCAAGAAAGGGCTTCTAGGAAAGACATGTGAGGAATGTGTGATAAGTGAACAAGCCATTGTAGAAAGAGATGGGATAAAGTCAGTGTTAGGGCAAGGTCTAAGGGAATTGTGTTGTGAGATGAGGGAAGCAGGGACTTTACATTAACAGGGTTATATCTGAATGAATCCTCTATCCTAACATTTGAAAAGAACTTCGAATAGACGGCTGTTCACATTTTAGTGACCTGGCTTAAGTTGCTTAGTGTGGATTTTTGTGCGAAGACGCACTGAGCATATTATAGTATATAACAGACTTTTGTAGACTGTCATGGTTGCAAACAAAGGGAGCAATGTGAAGTGGTGGGGTAGTATAGCACGGATGCCACAGTAGTTACATAGTCTAGTAGTGAAATTGAAGTAGGCAGGTTTGGTTATGTTGAAGATGAGATACTGGAGCTAGTTGCTAAGTTCCCTCACAACAGTCCTGGTTTCAGGCTCCAGGTTTGCCATCACATAATTGTTCCTTGGTGTCTTACATTGGGGGCATCAAGAAATTACACCCAGAGTGCACCAATAGCGGAGCACTCAGCACAATGGTCTTTAGTATGGCAATCATGTCTGTGACAGTCAAGTGTGCATTAATGACAGGTTCATCCATTCTCTTTTAAAAAGACCCGTCCCCTCTCCAGGCCCAGTGCTGGCAGCTAGTGGGCAGATTGTTCTATATAACCATCCACAGCAAGAGGGTTACATTTTAGTGCATAATCCCATTAATAAAAGCACCAAACCAACTTAAGCTCAACACCTACCATCTGTTCTCCATAGAGTGGGTATTCTGGTATGAATAGTGTTAATTAACTGCCCACAAAAGGATGTCCAAAGTATCAATCAATACATAGGGCTCCCCTTGATCAGCTGGGGCCATGTATAGGGGACCAAGACTGACCAATGAGCTGTATTAAGCACTCAAAGTAAACTGTGCACAGCTCTTTAAATGGAGATTTAAATCCCCATTGACTGCAATGCAGTGTGAAAATCCTACTCACAATAACAAGTCCCAGGTATCAGTCGATACCAGGGGCTCCCCTCTATTAGGCTGCCTGATGAGCTGTAGGCATCGCTCAAAGTGAAACCCTGACAGGTGATTGGTGCTGGGCTTGGCAGTGTATTTAGTGTAGTGAGTACTGTTGTACTCGTGGGACATCGCTGAACACAAATTTGAGAGTTAGAGCAGTGAAACGTATAACGACAAGATAAGTGAAAGTGCAGTTTGTGTGTGGAAAAATGCAAAACAAATTTAAAAAACCCAATAACTTTGTTTAGGGTTTGTGACAGAGTGGCTACTAAAAAAAATACTGAATATACCCATTTTGAATACACTGGGTTGTCTACTTTTGCAAATGGTATACCATGATTTGGGTAATTTTCATTCCTGGGCTATCATACAGTCCCAAAAACAGCATTGGCCCAGCAAACCAATCGGACAAATTTCAATGTAAAAAATTAAATGGACAAGCGCCATATCTGACCCCTGTAACTGCCCCAAAACACCATGAAACCTGTACATATAGTGGGGGGTGGGGGAGAATCCTTGGGACAACACAGCATACAAATGTGTTTTATTGCAATAAAAGCTAACAGTATTATTAACATTAGCAGTTAAAATACCATGCAGAACATGGAAAATAACATTTCTTAATTTCACACTTTTTTTCATAATTTGTATTCCATATATAAATATTTGAGGCGAAATGAGAGCCCTATTTCTCCTGAACAAAAACTAATAATATAATATATATATTAAAGAGGTAAATTATGGTTGAACAGACCTACAGCTCAAATTCTAGGTTTTATTAGGATTCAGTACTTTGACAATTGCCTCCGTCCTTAAAGGGTTACAATTAGTGATGGTTTCCTCTGGTGTCACAAACTATTTTATCAAACACGTCTCATGTAGCACAAAATTATCTAAATGCAAATATATTGCTGTGTTTATACCTTCTATAAAAGAGAAATCACTATATAAAATGAGGAACGCCAGTTAGTAAACACTGCATAATTTATTCAGTTTCAGTGACAGTTTGTAAATGTGAGTAGAAAATACCGGATACTTTAAATTCTTTCTAGATATATGAAAATAGAAAAACTTGTTTTTCTCGCATTAAGTAAATCAACTAGATAAAAGAAGAAAAAAAATGCATAATTACAAAAATAAATTAAACAAAGTTTCTTTTAGGCATATTAGGTGAGAATGTAATATTTGTGCATGAACTAGTCAGTAGGTCAATACACTTAATGCAATAACCTAAATAGATTTCTGTTGTAAACTTACTGGTGTATTATGCAAAAAAAACAAAAAACCTGTCATTGTGAAATTAGCATTTCTAACAAAGAACATAGAACAAGCGTATTGATTTATTGCAAGGTAAAGTGTAAAACAAAATAAGATAAGATTGAATGAAACATACAGGCTTAAATTCACCTTGTGAGTTATGAAAAAGATATTACAATGGATCCCCTAACTGCTGTGCAGTAAAATGTTTACGGTTTAATTACGAGAGAACTGACAGTATTTGAAATGTAAAGAAATGTTTGTCAATGAACTACAGTTAAGATGTGTCACTTATATATGTCATTTTAAAGGGACAATAAAAACCTTATGTCAAGTGAACGATATATTACTTTTAAATGTTTACGCTTACCTTATGAATAAAATAAGGTTAACTTTATATATGTGATATAGACTGCTTATTTACCAATCTATAGGAAACATCCTATTAAAACCCCAATCAAAAGACCAAATCAGAGTTGCAGCTTTTGCAAGCTAGAATTTCATATACCCCCAAAGAAAACAAGCAGAAAAAGAAAAATACATGTATATTTTCTCTGGGAATGTATCTACATATTTGTTAAAATTTCAAAGCCGTGTTACTTTATGAAATGGCAGAGCAAGAGGGGGAGGGATTTTCATCATACGGACGGGGTCAACAATCACAGGCCGCATTAGAAAAGATGTACCAACTGCACGGTCATCGGTTAGACTGCACCTTTGTGCTTACTCCAAGCATCATAACCACTCCACTTTAGTGATTTAAAGTGGTCATACCTGTTTTTCTTTGAAACACTCCACATACTGAGTGTAACTCCACCTCTGACAAAATCATTACGGTGTTTTTGGCAAACCTGGAACAAGAGTACTGGGCTGGCTACAGTATTTTTCGCTCCATAAGATGCACTTTTTTCCCCCCTCAAGGGGAAATGTCTGTGCATCTTATGGAGCGAATGTGAAGCTTTACTTACCTGTATCGTAGCGCAGGCCAGCAGAACAGTGCGCACCGCGGTACAGGAACTTAAATTTCAGTTTCCGGCTGGAATGAAAGGAAGTGCGCACTTAGTATGCACAGTTCCTTTCAGTCCGGCCGGAAACCGAAATTTAAGTTCCTGTACCGCAGTGCGCGCTGTTCTGCCGGCCCACGCTACAATACAGGTAACTAAGGGACAGTGTGGGACAAGGGGAGGGGGACACTATGGGAGGGAAAGATCACTATGGAACAAGGGGAGGGGAGAACACTATTGGACAAGGGGAGAGGGGTTTAAAGAACACTATGGGAAAGGGGGTTTAAAGAACACTATGGGACAGGGGAGGGGGGGTTAAAAATCACTATGGGACAGAGGAGGGGGGGTTAAAGATCACTATGGGACAGGAGAGGGGAGTGGGTGGTAAGGAACACTGGGAGGGGGGTGTTAAGATCACTATGGGACAGGAGAGGAGAGTGGGTGGTATGAGACAGGGGAGGGGGGTGTTGAGAAACACTATGGGACAGTTTGTTCAGAATATTTTTTTTTTTCTGGGTTTCCTCCTCTAAAAACTAGGTGCGTCTTATGGAGCGAAAAATACGGTAATTCCAATTCCATGAATATATGCACAGAGAGGTGTACATTGGCTGTGAGCAGTCAACTGATGTTCTCCGCCAATGTAGGGCTGGTCGGGTCAGCATTCAGCATGTGCAGCTCTGCAGAAGCTGGATGTTGTAAGCCTGCTGCAGAGTGAACACGGCAACTGGTGACCATTGTAAAAGTGCCTGCCCTATTAACCGGGAGTGGGGGCAGGGTACTCCTACCACTAGATCACTAGAGCAGGCTGTAGAGGTTATAATGCTTGGAGTAACCCCGTTAACTATACTGGGCAACTTGAGGAAATTCATCAGCTGATTTTTAGCGGGACAGCTCAACATATTTTAGAATGTAAAAATAAATTGCACCCTAATAACTCAATGGCGTCATTTTATCAACCTAAAAAGTGAAGATTATGCTGCAACGCAACGTACCGATAAAAATCATTCACAACCTGTGCACCAGAGATTTTATATTATTAACTGTTCTTTGCTTTTACTTTTATATGGCTCATATTCTGGATAACAAGCTAGTATAACAACAATGTTGTTTGTAGAAAGTTTAATGGTTCATGTACAGGTCTCTGGGAAGGCTAAATTCCACTGGAATGTGCTGGTGTAGTAAAGTTAATCTGCAATCCTATCTTAATATGTAAAGCTTATTCAGATAAGTGTATTTACACACAAATCACTGTATTTACCTACTACAAAACCAAGTAACACAGGGAATCTGCAGATTTAAAACGGTTTAAATCTCCCTTTGTCAAGTTTTTCCATACACTGGGCTGGCAAATGCCACTGCTATAATGGCAAGAAAAAGACAAACAAAACAAAACCGTTTCTACAGCAAATACACATACATCCACCTGTCTTGATTGACTAGAGTAGCATCCCTTAACTCAGACATAACATTCAATACAATTGGATGCTATTGTCAGCATACAATGAAAGATGTACATGTCGGTATGCGTCCACTTCGACGAGCATCTTGAAAGCCAACATGACATACAGAACATTTTACACACATCAAAGAGCGATCACCTTATCTACAAATATTTTGTGTATGACCAGTCCACTTAAAAAAAAAAAAAAATAAATAAAAAAATTAATCTCTGCATATGTGATAAAAAAAATAAAAAAAAAAAACTATTATATTTTCCCTGCGTTTTTGGCTTGTGATTTGAATCCAGCAATGGAAGATTTGAGAGAGCTATACTCTCAATACATTATTTCTAGGTATCTTCTGCCAAGCCATTAAAAAAAAAAAAAAAAAAACATATCTGGTTACATTAGACACTATAGGAACATGTCAATGTATATTTTGTAAACAAATTGTGTTTCCGTTTAAATGGGGGGGGGGGAGGGGAGGAAACTTTCTATGAATTGAGTGTATCGTGTCTGCACAATTTCAAGATAACCATGTGTTGAATTGAAACATCTTTTAAATGTAATTATATTCATATCATAAGTGAAGTGTTGGTATGTAAATGCTGCTAATGAGAGCAACAGTATTTTTCTATAAACGTGAACCTAAAAATTAACTGAATCTTTTGAGTGCATTTTTCTTCAGACATGAGATATCATAGAATGGAATGCTACGAACATACAAAAATATATCTACAAACAGATTTTGTACAGCTCCTCGATTTCTTTTTTCCTGAATTTATCACAGCTTTAAGTGCCAGCTAAGGAAAAAAAATAGACTTGAAAAATATATCATAGAAAGATATCTAGGCATATGAAAAGGCAAAGTCTCTTCTCCAAAGTTCAGCAGTTGATTGACAGGCTCCACAGGCAATGGAAGGGAGAGGGAAGGTGGTGTAAAAGAGGAAGTCCAATCTTAGTGGCACATCTTCGCTGTCATTTCCTTCTGTTAACAAGAATACAGAACAGGAGTAGTTTTAGCGAGAGACACGACTGACTCGAAGGAAGGAAACAGGCAGACTTTAGTTTCAATACTTTTATTTGAAAATAAGCCAGCTTAAAGTGGAGTGGTCATGGCCCTGGATTCTTATTAGGTTTACTTTTCCCGATATCAAAAAAAAAATAAAAAAAAAATAAAAAAAATAATGATATATATATATTTATATGTATTTACGGGCTAGTATATAAGCACAACAGTTGCCATGCTGCGGTAGTCGGCACCTCTGACTTAAGATAGAGTGTGAAGACATTGCAGGACTGCATCAGGAAATGCCTCTAGTGGCCGTTAGTGTAGACACAGGCTTAGGGAAATACGTAAACAATACGTTTTCACAGACCTGCAGGCACAGTCTCTTTGCACCAGAAGCACTACATAAAGCTGTAAAGTTTCTGGTGCCTCATGTCCCTTTAATTCAGATGGGTCAGAGGCATCTTATATAAAAGGGATGAAGAAAATTAGGTATGCTACACTAGAAAAATTAAATACAGGTGGCCTATTTAAGGTGATTCCCGATGTGACCATACATTTAATAGAAGTTTTATACCTGCGCTGACAGAAGCTAAGCTTATAGTTTTTTTACCCCCAAGTAAAAAAAAATCTAACTTTATCGGATATAAGACCACCATTCTCCACATATTGCAAGCAAATTTAACATCTAATTACACTAAGGATTACTAATAAAAACAAATCCACACTCACCAAAGGCTCAAGTTCTTTGGTGTCCATCAGATTAAATTCTGTTACAAAGTAATAAAAATGCTTATAGCAGGTGTTTACATGAGCTTCTGCTCCCATGTGGATGATCCTGTCAAAGTGGTGAATATAGACATGGACAAATACTCTGAAGAGCCTGGACAGTATCTTTTTTACTACTTGCAGGAAGTTCTTTGGGAAGGGTGTACCTGTTAAAATTGATCAGATGTAAATGTCAGTATTTCACAACAAACTATATACCATTTACATACATTTTACCATCTACACCAAAATATCAAGCACAAACCTTAGGCCAATTTAATACCTCCACTTTATTCACAGATTTACTCTTGTTTTGTAAATTTATATTAAATATTTAAATGTATTATAGATTAGATTTTTCTTCAATTTTAAAGAAATCCATAACTTATACTTTAGGTTTACTGATTTTTCTAATATTCAGAAGCTACTTATAGCTTAATCAGAAGCTATGATTTTGTTTATGCTCCATGACTTCCAAAGATTGCATTTAAAGGATCAGTATAGGGTCAGAAACACAAACATGTATTCCTGACGCTATAGTGTTAAAACCACCATCTAGCCCCCCTGGGCCCCTCATGCCTCCATAAATATAGTAAAAGCTTACTGTATCAAGCCAGAAGCTGTAACTCTGCATGCTGTTTGCCTCAAAAAAACAAGTAGTCTGCTGACCTCATCAGAAGTGGTAGCCTGATCCAATCACAGTGCTTCCCCATAGGATTGGCTGAGACTGACAAAGAGGCAGATCAGGGGCAGAGCCAGCATGACTCAAACACAGCCCTGGCCAATCAGCATCTCCTCATAGAGATGAATTGAATCAATGAATGAGAAAAGTTCAGTGTCTGCATGCAGAGGGAGGAGATACTGAATGTTTGGATGCATTTTAGGCAGCCATGACCCAGGAAGGATCTCTAACAGCCAGCTGAGGAGTGGCCAGTGAAGTTATCACTAGGCTGTAATGTAAACACTGCATTTTCTCTGAAAAGACAGTATTTACAAGAAAAAGGTAATCATTCTACCCACCAGAACAAATTCAATAAGCTGTAGTTGTTATGGTGACTATAGTGTCCCTTTAACTTACATGTGACAAGTCTTAAAGGGACACTATAGGCATCCAGACCACTTCAGCTCATTCAAGTGGTCTGGGTGCACTGTCCCAGGTCCCTTAACCTTGAGCAGGTAATCATTGCAGTTTTTAAGAAACTGCAATAATTACCTGATAGGGTTAACTCCACCTCTAGTGGCTGTCTGCCAGAAAGCCACCAGAGGGACTTCCAGGCTCTTAGGCGACTTTTGGTCACCTAGCTGACGCTGGATGTCCTCACCCTATGCATGGGGATGTCCAGCGTCACCCGAAACCCCACAGGAAAGCAATGAATAATGCTTACCCGTGGGGAAATCCTAATGCGAGCGCGACCATTGCAGCGCATGCGCATTACGTCTCCCCCGCTGGCAGACTATGAGAGAAGACGATAGACCCAGGTAAGTGACAAATATTGTAAGTCAGGGCTCAACAGATCCCAGACGCCAGGTCACCATGGCTCCTAAGAATTTAGCCTTGGTGCCTGGTATATGCGAGCCCCTTACCTCTGAGGCAGGTGGCATACTGAGTGGCATTAAGCTGCACGCTGGGGAGCAGAGCAGAGACAGCACATCTCCCTAAAAGTGCCTACTATTCGCACAGCAAACCGCCCACCCAGTATGCCGCCCGCATCCATAATCCTCCAACTTGCTGCCCGCCTGAACGATTCCCCAGCATGCCGTCCGCCTGCACAATCCTCTGGCCGGTCGCCCACTGGACCCAAAAGGTATAAATACAAGCAATAATGTGAGTCAGTCTGTTAGTGTGTGTCTGTCTGTGTCATGGTATATGTGTGTGTCTCTGTCATGGTGTGTGTGTTTAGATTACCAGACCCCTTCCGTTCGCAATGGAATAGTGTTTTTACTCACCTTTTTTCTCCCCACACCGTGCTGGTATCTCCTCGACTGGCCCTGCCTCTATGGCTGAGGTCATCAAGCTTGATGATCTCAGCCAATCCAATGTTTTGCCACAGGACTGGCTGCAAAACGCTACACCAATCAGCATCTCCTCATAGAGATGCATTGAATCAATGTATCTCTATGGGGAATGTTCAGCGACTCCATGCAGAGTGTGGAGGCACTGAAAGTAGGTGCTGCACACTGTGCAGCACTGACACAGGAAACACTGTTAGTGGCAGTCCAAACAAAGTGACGGTCACTAGAGGTGTCACAAGGATGCAATGTAAAAAGTCAGTGTTTACATTGAAAACTGCAGAGACTGTCTATAGACACCAGAACCAAAGCTGTAGTGGTCCTGGTGATTATCGTTTCCCTTTAAGAATTGTATTTTAAAATCTGGCTCCTAACTTTTTTAGCTGGATCGTAGATTCAAAGCAAATTCGTCAAGCCCTGTTGTAAGTGACACTATCATTTTAACCTATACTTTATACATACATTATTGCTCAGAGTATGCCATTTCCAATCTCCTTTCAGTCTGGCTTTTCAAATATTGCTACAGTTATAAGCCTTTTCCCTAGCCCAGTGACATCCTAGGAGGAATTGTACATTCTTATTTGCTATCCAAGATCCCTCCAACTTGAGATCTGAGGTGTACACACCGGGCCAGCATAGACCACTAATCCCCATCTCCTACTGTACACAGACCCACTCATAAAAATGAGCCGGTCTGCCAATAGGTCCCAGTGATATGAATGTGCTTAGTTTATTGAGCTGTTGTATATAGAGTCTGTATATTTAGCATTCAAAAAGCAAAACTCACCAACATTGGTAGGGAATATCCCTTCATTGTTTATCTGAACTTCTATCCAGTCCATCAATAGATTCATATATTTCGGAGCAGAAAGTGCAGTGGGCTTTCGATACCGGTTATCATCTTGCCACCTATACTCGTATTTTGGGCCACCTGACATGACAGGACAAGTTTGCTCAGTGCAGCTATCACTGATGGTACCATATATCAGGTTAATGCGGTTAAAGAAATCAACAACATTGACTGCCACCCAATCATTAAGGTCCTCTCCATGTGGCAGCTGGACAGCCACCTTCAAGTCCAGCCCAGCATTGAGGGAGGCCTGAGCCTTCTTGTGTAATTCAAACCTCTGTGTCCCTGGCTCAAACTTCCGCTTTGGGCGGAAGGTTCTGTCCTTGTTGAACACTTGTTTGAGAGGGTTCGACATGATGGAGGAGGATTTTATACTTCTTCTGTTTTATCTCTCTTCTATACTGTATTGTGTTCCACAAAAAAAAAAAAAAAAATCCAAGTTTTTCAGTACGGCAAAAGGTGGAGTAATCTCATGTGAGTTAAACCTGTAAAAAGAAAAAAGTATATATTATATATCTAGCCTTTCGTATTATCCTTAATACTAGCAAAATTCTTTGTTCCATCTCCTTTAAAAACCATCACATATTCATGCATTTCTAATGCAAAACTATATTGTCCCAATCCCTAATTTTATAGGTCCCCCACCACCACCACCCAATGCCGAGGCTCCCTTGGCGCTGGCTCTCCTCCTGCAACGTCACGGTGATGGCACCTAATGCGCATGCACAGTGAGGGCTGTGTGTGGATTTAAGCTTTCTTATAGGAATGCATTGAATCAATGACCTTCTTGGCACTTTTGTCAAGAGCTCATTTCTACCGTAATGACACCCTGTTTAAGTGCACTCATATATATTCTATACCATTAAAGGAAGAAATATGAATCTGATAGATATATATATATATATATATATATATATATATATATATATATATATATATATATATATATATATATATATAGAAGACAACAAGTAGAAAGGCTGCTCTCCGGATTTAAAACAAAAAATTTATTTAAACATATTTAAAAACCACGACCAACGTTTCGGTCCCCGCTCGGGACCTTCCTCAGGGTCAAAAAATAGAACAACAGAACAATACAGTAAAGTGCAATCATGGACAATAAATACCTAAATCTATAATGAAAGTACTCACTCAGGTGTGTTCCCCCGTGTTCCCGCCGACACCCTGTACTCTTCCGGGTATGCGCGCGCATGTTAATGCGTCACGCCCCCTCACGTTGCGTGCCTACGTATCGGATACTACCGTTGCCGCAGCAACCATGTAAACAAATCCTTGTGTTCATACAAACCAGTGCGACGGACTGAATGATAAATAACACAATTAATATAAATCTGGGGATCTAAAAGTACAAAGAGTGTTAGGTGTAAGAAAGTGATTAGAGTGTATAGTAAGCTATTAGATAGCTATATATATCATTAAACATTATAGAGACATGAATGTGACTCACTCAATGCCTAAATAACTTATAAATTAACCCATCCTGGGTATATAAAGCAACACTACGCCAGAAAGTGATCCAGTGCAAATACAATAGTCTAAAGTGTTAATAGTGTCAAAAAAGTGCTAATGGTGCAAATAAAGTGCAATGTAAAAGTGCTACTGTATAAAGTGCTTAACAGATCATGGTATGCTTTGCCATCTATATGTACATAACATAATTATATATAACAACAATTATAATCACTTTCCATACATTAAAATCACAAAATACTAAACAAAAACATAATAGGCATGAATGTAAAAATTAAAACTTAACTAGCTGTCAACCTTCATATAAAAGAATGATATGTGTTACTTTCATTTAACCCCATAGGAGCCACTGTATTTAGTTGGTGGATATATATATATCACAAAATGAAATAAGAATATTAAAAAGCCGGCGGAGCCTAGCTTCCAGGCTGATCAGACATGCAGGAACCAAGCTCCTGACCAAAACTGCACATTTAAGGGTAAAAACCCCTAAAAACCGGCACGTCTACTATCAGGAGGATGCTAAACAAGAAGGGGACACCCGGAGGAACCGATTGACACCCGATTCTCGTCTAACAAGTGCCGGGAACCCTAAAAACCTGCTGAGGCCTACTGGGGATCGAACCGAGGAGAGGCGGCCACTTTCCTCGCTAGAGAGCCAGACCACAGGCTCAGCATACCTCCTAACTCCTTTTCCCCCCCCCGGACCGGTGGGGGACATCCCGGTCCACACTAAGCGACTGAAGCACAGACTACTAGCTACTGCCAAGGGGCCTGAGCCAGACACCTGGGCAGTAGCCACGAGGCACCCTCAAGATGGCCGCCACAGCGCAACCCCAACACAGCCCAGTAAGCCAGACGGACCAAAGCTGGAGAGAGGCCTTTGACGCCCGGTTTGAGGCTATTTGCCAGGCCTTCTGGGACCGCTTAGCCAAGCGGGGACCCCAGCCGTGCCCTCCCGAAACAGAACCTACCTACCACACAGCAGCGGACACCTGTCCCTCTTCTGGGCCGGGGGCCCAACTGGAGGAAACTCCAGGCCGTAGTCCGACCACCCACAGGGAAGACCGCAAGCCGGAAACCCCGGGGACCCATGATCCGGCCTCCCGACGGAGGGGGATCCACGGACAGAGGGCACTAGCCCCCTACAAAGCCCAGAGCCGAAGAGACAGAGACCCATCGTGCAGCACACAGAGCTCGCAACGCGAACAGGGCAACCCACGTTCCCGCATACCGACTAGAAGCACGAGCAAACCAAACCTGGAAACGGACTCTCCATTGCGGCAAGCACGGGGCATAGGCTGAGGAAGGCACACAACACACCCATCAGCCTACCTCCTGAAGCCTGCCAACGGTCTGCGACCTGACAACCCCTCATGGACACTGTTAACTGTAAATAGCCCATTGTACACACAGGCTTACTCACACCTTAGCTAACAACGAAAATCCTAGCTTCTATAGCTATATCAGTCTTATACACGCTGTCGCTGCACCAGCTTGTTACACATAGATCCTACACTTCTATGCCTGATAACATCACACTAGCCTAGCATATTACCCACACAACATGCATAATCTACCTGCCTAGCAATGTGTAACCGCAAGCTTCCAACTTAACCCACGCTCTGACCAAGCATATTCACAGCATAAATACATACTTACAGACGAAGCTACACGGTTAACCCTGATTATGTTAAACAAGTTTATGTTCTAATGCAATTGTGCCTGATATTCAAATGCCCAGCACAATAAGAATGGGTTAAATTAAAGTAAGCATGGTTACAGCTATTTAAGCGGTTAAATGTTAACTGTTATAGTGATTAGGATAATGTGATTGTCGAGTGCTATTAAGCTTAGTATAACTGTGAACACCGAATATAACAAAATGAATGATCGCTGTATAGGCTCCATACTCTACACATGGTATAACAACTGAGTTACTAATGCCAACCTAGTAAAATTAGCGCTAACGGAACCTTGTGTACAAAAAGTTTATTTAGCACGACTCAAGCATATACCCAAATATAAAATTAGTGCACTGTTCAACATACCCCAATGCTCTTACTACTGTGTAACTATTGTCTGGAAATGTGCATGTGGATTGCCTTTGGGGTACCCCATGCCTGTTTGTTATCTCTATATGCACTGCAAAAATAAAAAATTATAAAAAAAAAAAATAAAAAAAAAAAAAAATGAATATTAAAAAGCCTGCAAAGACTATTTTATTTTTTACATTCCTTATATTAGCTGTGCAAATGGTAACAATATGCCACAACAGCAGGTACAAGGATCGGAATAAACATTATGAGATGTTAATATGGCATTCAGAGAAACTGCACAATTTTTAGTTTAGTTTAGAGCAGAGATGTGAAAACTCAAAAGAAAAACCAGACAGACAAGGCACATTGCTGCATCCTCAAACACATGAGAATAATGTCCAATGGGTGGTAGAATAAGAGACCGGCATCTTGGTGTTGCCAGACTGTTGGGTTGACCAGGGACAATATTAGATTAAAATAAAACTAAACAAGCCAAACAAATGTAAATCAAGCATGTGATCTCTGGGAAGATGAGTAGATGAGTCACAGCTCAGGACCCAAGATGAGGGTTATGGAATATGTGCAGGGGGGGCAGTCAGTCTATGTCTGAATCGGGCTGCGTGGCTCATGCTTCCATTTATGCTGCCTTTTTGGGTAACCAACCTCTGGCTCATGGTGTAGGGCTGCCATCGGTCTTCCATGGTAAAGCAGGCTTGTTAAATCCAGTTGGGACTTTGATAACCCCAGCGGTCTAGAGGGGAGGGGAAATCAAGCATTCGGCACAGTTGGTACAAATCCCAGATGGGGTTGGGGAAAGTAGCAGGTCGTGTATTAGACCTCTGTCTAAGATCATCATAGGCATCCAAAAGCAGCCCACCAACAGCAGGATTAGCTCTCCCTTCTGTACAAAGGCAGGATTTGCAAAATGGAAGAGAAACTTTTAAGCTTAATAGTAAAGTCAGGCTGATGAGCTCTTTCAGCCTGCGTCCCGCTAGTTCGGTGGTCAGGTCCCGCCCCCCTGCAGGGACTGACTATACTCACCAGAACAACTACATAAAGCTGTAGTTGTTCTGGTGACTACAGTGTCCCTTTAAACAAAATAAACATGTGGTTGCAATCCGGAGGTTTGGCGGATTTTAAACAGCTTGTCAAATGGTATCCCCATGGCAAATGCATTTCATATTACTAAATCTACTTTGTGAATAGTCAAAAAAATAATTATACTGCAATTTGTTGGATAAAACTAACAGATTTTGTCAATTGAACGTAATTTGGCTATATCTAAGCACTTGTTTGGCTGAGAGCAGGCTAAAAATACTTATAATGCAGCTTGCACCTTCTAGTACTACCTCTGCTATCAGCCAGGGGTGCATCTCTACATCCCAGGGCTACATTTTCACTCGCCACTGGCAAATATTGAGCCCTGCTTATACCTTGAAGACTAGGGATAACATCCCGATACTTGATTATTCATCATAATCACCAACTCAAAGTGCAGCAATATGTAGTGTTCTGAAATGAGAACGCGCTGCACTTTTGCTTACTGAGGAGGACAACCGTTACATGATATCATTAAAGGACCACTATAGTGCCCCCACCCTCAGGGACCCCCTCCCGCCGTGCTCTGGGGGTTAAAACTTACCTCTTTCTCCAGCGCCGAGAGGGGGACTCTCCTCCTCCTCGGCTGAATACGCATGCGCGGCAGGAGCTGCACACGCATTCAGCCAGTCCATAGGAAAGCAGTCACAATGCTTTCCTGTGGACGCTGGCGTCTTCTCACTGTGAAAATCACAGTGAGAAGCGCGGAAGCCCTCTAGCAGCTGTCAATGAGACAGCCACTAGAGACTGGATTAACCCTATTATAAACATAGCAGTTTCTCTAAAACTGCTATGTTTATTGAAAAAAGGGTTAAACCTAGCTGGACCTGGCACCCAGACCACTTCATTAAGCTGAAGTGGTCTGGGTGCCTATAGTGGTCCTTTAAACCAAGCTGTTCAAAGATCATGAGCTATGTTGAGTCAGGATGACTTTGGGGTATGTGCATTAAAAACATACTATATACAATCAGAAATATGCGTTACAATATACAATTATGTACTGCATCATGATATTGATACCAACACTAGAATCAATACAGGAATAACAAGTGAACATTAGTTGCTCCAGACTTTCCTATATCTCTAATATTTTTAGCAAGCCAGATATTTCCAGTGTTTTAAACTGTTAGCCATAATCAATGATTCTATTTTTGTATGACTTGTCCTAGTTTAAAATAAAAACTCTGCCATTACTGCCAAGTTTGTTCTTTTTTTCCTTGGAAGTAAGCCAGGGAATGGACAGCCTCTCTCCTCCTCTCAAACAAGCTGTCGGAGAATGGTGTACAGAGTACTGTGCCATTAAAGAGCTTTTTATTGGGAATAGTTGATTTCAAAGCAAACCAGGCTCCATAAAGTTCAGGATGTTAGAAACAAAGTCACTAAATTTTCCACTTATATAAAAAAAAAAAAAAAAAAAAAAAAAAAATATTTTTTACTACATTTAATGAAATGTTGTGTTGTCAATGTAAAACAGGACAGTTGTTCACAAATAGTACATTGTTACATAGCTGAAAAGAGACATGTGTCCATCAAGTTCAGCTTCCCCCATCTGTTTTTGCTGTTGATCTAAAAGGAGGAAAAAAGCCCTGTTTGAAGCACTTTCAACTTTGCAACAAATTATGGAAATAATTCCTTCTTGACCCTCGAAGGGCAGTCAGATATCTAATTTGATTAATAAGCTATTACTCAACTAATTAAAATTAAATTTCCCTGAATATTATGTTTTTGTAAGTATTTATCCAATTGCTGTTTAAACATCTGTGCAAACTGATAAAACCAACTCTTTAAACATCCGTATACTTCTTACTGTAAAAAAAAAAAACACACTTTCCTTTGCATTAGACTAAATCTCCTTTCTTGCATTCTAAATGCGTGACCGTGTGTCCTATGTGTAGCCCTGTTTATGAATAGATTTCCAGACAATAGTTTGTATTGACCCTGAATATATTTGTATAATGCTATCATATCTCCTCTGAGGCCCAGTTTTTCTAAACTAAAGAAATTTAAATTTGTTAGCCTTTTTAAAAAACTAAAATGCTCCATTCCTTTTATTAATTTTGTAGCCAGCCTCTGCACTTTTTCTGGTGACAAAATATCCTTCTTTAGAAAGGTTCCCAAAATTGCACAGCATATTCAAGGTGTGAGCTTACCATTGGCTTATAAAACGGGCAAAATATATTTTGATCCCGATAATTCATGCCCTTATTAATACATGGCCGATGGAGATTACACATTGTTGCCTAGTTTGTTATCTATAACAATTCCCAAATACTTATCTTGTGCTGTTAACCTTAATCTTCTACCATTTAGGGTGTACGTTGCTTGTGCATCCTTGACCCCAAAGTGCGTAACTTTGCATTTCTCTACATTAAATTTCATCTGCCATTTGATTATCCAGTCCCCCAATCTACCATAATGCCTCTGCAGCAAAGCAATATGCTGCTCACATTGCAGATGACACGAAACTCTGTAAAGTAATACAAACACTGAAACATGACTGGCAACACCTATTTCAAGATAATTTATAAATATGTAATGTCAAAATTGTTACATTAATTGTTTTTCACTTAAAGGAACTCTAGTGTTAGGAATACAAACCTGTGTTCCAAATGTGATCAGGGCCTCCCCTTTTGCTGTGTAAAAAGGTTTTTTTTACTTACTATTCTTCAGCATCGAGACTCCCTTGGCTCTGCTGTGCGATCCACCTTCAACAACTTCATCGAGTAGGCATTGCTTCCTCGCCGCTGGTCCAATCCAATAATACTCAAAGAGGAGTGTGCGCATCCAATCAAATGCTTCTAATAGAAAAGCACTAAATCCAATGTATTTCTAAGAGCCACATTTTAGGATATTTGACATAATACGAACTGCTACTTAAAGGCGTGTTTAACACTTTAATAGAAATAATGAGGTTTCTGCAAAATGGCAATGTTTTACCTTGATGGGTTAAAACTATAGGATCACTGCACCAAGACCACTTCATTGAGATGATGTACACTGGATGACTTTAGTGGTCCTTTAATTCCATTCACTTACTTGCATTTAATAAGTGTTTGGTAAAGTAACACTATTGTCTAAACAATACAATGTCGCTTTTCCTCCACCCCTCTCGAAAGGATTAAACAACCCTTTATACACTTACCTGATTCCAGCACAAAAGTCCAAGAACTGGGTCAGGTTTTCCTCCTCCAAAATCAAACAATGGGGGGAGGCTAATGCTTGCGCTACACATTAGTACTTCACCCTAGGAAAGCATCGACTTGATGCTTTCCTATGGGGCTTTGCAAGGTGCTGGACATCCTCATACAAAGCTTGAGTGTGTCCAGCATCATTTTACGGAGTTAAACTCTGTGAAACAAGAGTTTTCAGAAGCTCCTCTAGTAGCAGTCTACCATGGCAGTTTTAATTCTGCAATTGAAAAAACTGCAGTTTCTCTAAAAAACTCTCAATGTTTTGCATAGCAGAGCTAAAGGAACAGGGACACAGCAGCCAGACCACATCAATGGGATAATATAATCTGTGAGCCTCTGGTGTCCCTCCAAGGTTAAAAGGAACACTAAATAAGATATAAAGAAATTTCCATATATCTCAAACTGAAATAAACAAACCAAGAAGTGAAAATGTGATGACTGAATGCCCATAGCAAGACTTCACTGGAAGCTAGGTTGAGATTGCTAAAGATTCGTAATTATTATTAAACTTGTTAATAGCCAACACAAAACTAAACTTTTGTGTAATCAGCAAAGAATTTAAACAAACGCACAAGAAAAATGCAAACAGATAGTAAACATACTGCTGTAGTGAATAAAAATAATCATCTTAACACATACATACCCATCACTGAAGCTTTTAGTTACATTAAACATAACATTAACCACATCCTGAAGCATGATAAAGATTTCCTTTCAGCTGTTACAAAGATGACTTATTTTACTTGGAAATGTGTTCTGCATCAGGCTATTAAGCAATTTTTATTTTCAAGCAACAAAATACCCCACCCCCATCACAATGTTTAAAGTTATATTTGAAAATATTCTATTTCTCCGACAGTAAGACATTTTTGTTATTTTTCCAACTTAAATGCAAGGTACAACTCTTCCCTTCATATTTTTCTATTATGTTATACATTCAATACATTTATTTTCTGGACTTACAAGGAAGAATCCTCTCAAGCCAAGAAGAGAAACAATCAGGCTTATTAAAGGACCACTATAGGCACCCAGACCACTTCAGCTTAATGAAGTGGTCTGGGTGCCAGGTCCCTCTAGGATTAACCTAGTTGCATTCCTATGGACTGGCTGAATGTGCGCACGGCTCCTGCAGCAGATGCAGCCGAGGAGGAGGAGAGTCCCCCACCTGGCGCTGGAGAAAGAGGTAAGTTTAAGTGAAATGCACATTCAGTCGATGACTGGAAAGCAGGCAGAGAGTTCTCACCGCTGAGGGAGCCCGGCGGTGGAGAAAAGGTGAGTGTTTAACCCCTTCCTCACCCTAGAGCTCGGAGGGAGGGGGACCCTAAGGGTGGGAGGGACCTAAAGACCCTACAGTGCCAGGAAAACAAGTATGTTTTCCTGGCACTAAAGTGGTCCTTTAAACTGGGCTATCAGCAGCTACCAGCAAGAGCTGTGGTCCATGGCTTGGCAGCCCTTCTGCAAGAAAAGATTGTGTAGTCCAATTTGTGCATGCAGTGTGAACACACCACATGCACATCTTTGACAAACCTAATTAACACACACAATCCAGAACTCTTCTGCCCAACTGACAGCTCTGGAGGTACAGTGTTAAAATGGTGGCAATATAGTCCATCTCAATCCCATAAAAGAATCTGCTAATCAACGTAATCCAAAATATGGATGAAATGGATATGACCAATGCATAAGTGGGACTTTTGCATTAGCAATTCCAACACGTGAAAGCCAGGCCACAGGAACACTGGGGACCACATGTTTTGGTCAAGCATCTTGACAAAGAACTGGGAGATAACCCCCATGGTCTACCAACACCATTTAGTAGTAAGTGGTTATTGTACTTAGATTACTTTCAGAGCAAATTGTGAGCTCACCAGTGCCATAATAGACAGAACATTTAACAAAGCAAAAAAGATACAGGATTTACACAAAATATAAAAAACTAACACAAAGGGAATCTTTGTGGGAACCCCCATATTACTTCATATAGTTAAAATAAGATCCAGGGAATGTTTATCTGAACAATGGTCAATACCCCTTTGTCAGGGAGGAATTTCCCCCACCTCCTACTTATACAGCAGAAGATGTCCACTTTAAATGACCTGTCCAACTGTCATGCATAGGCAAAATCATCTGATTCTTGAAGGTAGAAATGCCATACATTACCATTTATTTGTGACAAGGCATTGTGAAAACAATTTCTAAAAGAATTTGCATTAAATTGTTTAAAAGGTTACCAACCAAAAAAAACAGCTTTAATAAAAAACACTGTTTTTGGTCAAAGTGACGTTCCTCTACCCCAAACAAAAATAAAGAAATAAAATTGCTGAAACTTACTTTTGTGTCAGTTCTGAGGCAAAGTTCTCACGGATACTCAATTCTCCTCTGAAATAGTCACTTCCTACTCGTCCCGCTGAAGAGGAACAAATGTCAGGGAGGGTAATCTGTTAGGAGGTACTGACAGCCAGGGGGAGAGTGGTGGGTTCATGCCATGATTGGCTGTCTGGCAACACTAGATTTGCACAAAGTTTACATAAGCCACCCAAACCTATTGTTCGGGCTGGCTAATGACACCTCAATGACGCAGCCGGTTATGGAGTTAGGTTAAACTCTGTACGCGCAGTGTTTAATAGCGAAGCACTGCCCTACAGACTCCAAGTACCATGACCACTCCAAATTAGTCCTGCAAAAAGGTGGCCTCTTCCATAGACAGTCTTACATTGCGCATTGATATCTGTCCCACTAGCTATCGCAACAGAAAGGTGATGGGAAATAGTTAGATGTAGCAGCAAAAGTTTTGACCATTGCACTATTTTGCCACAGATAAGGTCATATACAAAGTAGTCCCTATTTAGGAGTACCATTACAGTTAAAACCATAACTTGCACAACTCAAACCGTTTGTTTTAAACGGTGTCCTACTCCAAAGGGTTTGGCACAAGACTATTACACACATGTACATACGTTTTGTAGAAATACTGGCCAGCAGAGTAACTTAAAAAAAGAGAGAAACAAAAATACAAATAATGGTACAGTATGTATGAACGATATAATTCCACAAGAACAAAGGTGTTATATTCACACTCACACTTTGAGGAGCTATATCAGCTCGGTGTTAAGAGCCTGGACGGAATAATCCCCGTCTATGGATTTCTTGAGGTTCAAGACCGTTGGTGAATTTATAGGTGTAAATATTCGTTACATGAAAAACAAGAGTAAAATACACCACATGGTATAGTACATAAATATAAAATATTGTGGAAAAAAAAAGTGGATGATCCTACTTACATATACTAGAGCAACGACCTGCTCTAGTTTGGAGAATTTCAGGTGGAATAATCCCCACCTTGGGATATAGTGGACCCAGGTATAGCAGCAAAGCAGTATTGGATAGGAAGGAGGACAAAAGGAATGACTGGATAGTTTGAAAAATATATATACTTTAATACAATAAGTGAAAAGTGATTCACTTTTGAGAAAGCTTCGGCGAAACGCGTCAAGTGAGGAGGAATTTTGGACTTTTATACAGGACTGGTTTTATAGTTTATTATTCACTTTTCACTTATTGTATTAAAGTATATATATTTTTCAAACTATCCAGTCATTCCTTTTGTCCTCCTTCCTATCCAATACTGCTTTGCTGCTATACCTGGGTCCACTATATCCCAAGGTGGGGATTATTCCACCTGAAATTCTCCAAACTAGAGCAGGTCGTTGCTCTAGTATATGTAAGTAGGATCATCCACTTTTTTTCACAATATTTTATATTTACGTACTATACCATGTGGTGTATTTTACTCTTGTTTTTCATGTAACAAATATTTACACCTATAAATTCACCAACGGTCTTGAACCTCAAGAAATCCATAGACGGGGATTATTCCGTCCAGGCTCTTAACACCGAGCTGATATAGCTCCTCAAAGTGTGAGTGTGAATATAACACCTTTGTTCTTGTGGAATTATATCATTCATACATACTGTACCATTATTTGTATTTTTGTTTCTCTCTTTTTTTAAGTTACTCTGCTGGCCAGTATTTCTACAAAACGTATGTACATTTTCTGATTTTTAGCGCTGTTCACCTTTCTATTTTATCTGTCCATTTATCACAAGGTAGAGGAACACCTTGTTGGTGAACTGCAGCTCACCCCTGAGAAGAGAGCGCTTATTATTCTTTTGCATTTATTACACACATGGATTCAATACTATTCCCAGCACTTTACATAGGCAATTTCATGTAAGTTTCTAATAAATGTGTGCAGTGAGCAGTTTCTTCTCTGCCAGTAGGTCAGGGTTTAAAGTGACACTCAACTGCATAACCCCAATAAATAAAAATAAAAAAACATGTTTTCATTGGATGTATATGTAAACATAGCTTGCAAAAGCTGAAAATCTTATCTGAAGCCTTTGCAAGCCCACCCATTCTAATTCACCCCAGAATTTATTTGACTCACAAAACTTCACAATGCAGCTCATTGAGAAATATTGGCAAGGTAGGTACGCTGGAACTTTGGTGTCCGTTTACCAGAGGGTGTTAAAAGGTTAATTTATAAAAGTAAATATATTTGCTTTTGCGTTGCACCACCATGTTAAAGTACTGTTGCCCACTCCATGTGTTCACTATTAAGGGTTAATAAGTTTGCAGAGGTTTAGAAAAACAAACACTCTGTATTTGCGTTGACATGGCAAGTGAGATTACACTTTAATGGCCATTGGAGTGATACTAAAAAAAAACAAAAACAAAAAAAAAAACTTTCAGTTATTCAAATGTAGATAGGGATTTTGGAAAGTGCACAAGTATAGTTTTTCTTTAATCTATAAAAGTGCCAATTTCTACTGAAATCTGCAAGTTGTGTAAAAAAAATAATAAATAAAAAAGAAGAAGGAGGACACACTTCACACATAGCAAGCTGAGGTGCTTTAAACGTTCTGGAGTGTCCTTTTAACAAACTTTAAGACCCCACGATCAACTTTGCAAACCAGATATGTGACCTAGTGCCTATAATAATAATCTTTTGTCCCATGTGGGTGTGCAGAGATAATAAAATCTCCCTTGACCAGCTGGTGTTAATGCTGGGAAAAAGCACTTCATCTTAGTCTTTATATAATACAAAAAGATAAAGAGTAAAAAGATGAGTTTCATCACACACGAAGGGTTAAGTTTAGTCTTAATAAGTTATCAAGCATATATACAGACACAAATATTGTGTTAATTGAGGGTTCATCAGAAGGCTTTAATATACAATTTAGAGTATACCGGTCACTTTCACAGGGTTTAAATTTTATAGGAACTATGCTTAAAGCGGTACTATATGTCCTCCTCCGAAAAACCATTTGTACTACTCTATCTCTATTTCTCCTCCGTCTGACTTGGACTAAGGGCGGACTTGTCTAAGTGTTAATACCGACAGCAGTCACAGTGACGGCTGCAGGAAACTGGCTCTGTCTAAGGAGGATCTTTAATCATGCAGGAATCTCCTTAGACGACAACGCTGTACTCCTGCACATGTAACAGTACAGCAGTGACTTTGGCTCCTGCCACTGAAGTGCCAGGAGCTAAAGAAAAGTAGACTGAGTAAGATGGCGGTCCAGTGAGTGACAAGTTCTGGTAAGTAAATCTCACCTTTACCTACCCCTCTGGGTGCACAATGTAGTCCCCAAACAGTGAGAGTGCCACTTATATTATAAATTAAATTAGTAATTTTTTTTTGGGGGGATTGGTTCTAAAATATTCCGATTATTATTTGCACATGACTAAATTCCTAATTTCTTATTATTGGAACAAACATTCATCACAATTTCTGCATTCTTCAACAATGTTTTACTTGTGTCTCTACAGGAATTTACCATTTTCTTAGGGGAATTTTCATTCACAGCCTTGAAACTGCAAATCTTTGGAAAGTACAAATAAATAAATAAATAAATAAATAAAATACATACATTCACACGGTCACTTCACCACTATACAAGAAAAAAGGAAGGGAAAAAAAATCCCCTTTATATACAAAGCTATACTGATCTAACTCTCCACCTAGTGGGGTAACACCGAGTAATTTACCAGCTTTAGTTTATATAAAAACAGAAACACTAAATACATTTACATATAAAAAGTCAAGGGTTTTTAAATATACAACAAATGTCTTTATATAGGAAAGATAGGGAAGGCAAGAAAGGGGGAGGGGTGGCCTTGTATGTGAAGGATAGCATAAAATCTAGCCTAATAAAAGTTAGTGAGGCAAACATAGAGTCCATTTGGGCTACGTTAGAATTTGGTAATCACACAGTAACTCGTGTAGGTGTGATTTATAGGCCCCCAGGACAAATTGAAGAGTTAGATAATCTACTAGTTGAGGAAATAGCTAAAATGACAATGAAGGGGGAAGTTATCATCATGGGTGACTTTAATCTTCCTGATGTAAATTGGAAAACAAAATTAGCTACTTGTGCCAGGAGCACACATATTCTAAACTCCCTACTGGGATTGTCTCTAAAACAAGTTGTTGAGGAGCCAACTCGTAAAGAGGCCATACTAGATTTAGTGTTAACAAATGGAGATTTGGTATCAGATGTTACTGTAGGTGAAAGTTTAGGATCCAGTGATCAGTCAGTCAGTGTGGTTTAATATAAGAACAGTGACTGAGTCACACCACACAAAAACAAAAGTTTTAGACTTTAGAAAAACAGACTTTTCTAAAATTAGAATATGGGTAGAGGAGTCATTATCAGACTGGAGCAATTTAAATGGAGTCCAAGAAAAATGGGATTATTTAAAAGTTGCACTATTGAAGGCAACAGAAAATTGCATTAGGCTTGTCAGTAAAAGCAAAAAATTCAAGAAACCACTGTGGTACTCCGCAGATGTGGCCAAAATAGTTAAAAACAAAAAGTTAGCATTTAGGAATTATAAAAAAAACCAGAGTGAGGAAGACAAAATGATCTATAAGATTAAGCAGAAAGAGGCTAAGCAAGTTATAAGAGCTTCCAAATCACACACAGAAGAGAAAATAGCACAGTCAGTAAAAAAGGGGGACAAAACATTTTTTAGATACATAAATGAGAAAAGAAAAGTAAAACAAGGATTAGTTAGATTAAAAACAAAAGAAGGAAGGTATGTAGAAGAGGATAAAGGTCAGGCTGACTGCCTCAATGAATATTTTGTTCTGTATTTACAGAAGAAAATGAAGGAAAGGGACCTCAGTTGAGAAAAAGGATAAATTAGTCATTTATTACACGTGAGTTTACAGAGGAAGAGGTTCTATTTCAACTGTCAAAAGTAAAGACAAATAAGTCAATGGGACCTGATGGAATACACCCAAAGCTATTAAAAGAGCTTAGTGGTGTACTAGCAAAACCATTAACAGATTTATTTAACCAATCATTGTTAACAGGAGTAGTCCCAGAAGATTGGAAGTTAGCGAATGTTGTGCCCATTTACAAGAAAGGTAATAGGGAGGAGTCGGGCAACTATAGGCCAGTAAGCCTTACTTCAGTAGTGGGGAAAGTGATGGAAACCATGTTAAAGGATAGGATTGATGAACATCTAAAACACATGGATTTCAAGATCAGAGACAACATGGGTTTACTTCAGGGAGATCATGCCAAACTAATCTTATTGATTTTTTTGATTGGGTAACTAAAATTATAGATCAGGGTGGTGCAGTAGACATTGCTTACCTAGATTTCAGTAAGGCTTTTGACACTGTTGCACATAGAAGGCTTATCAATAAACTGCAATCTTTAAGTTTGGATTCCAATATTGTTGAATGGGTAAGGCAGTGGCTGAGTGACAGGCAACAGAGGGTTGTAGTTAATGGAATATATTCGAAGCTTGGACTTGTCACCAGTGGGGTACCTCAGGGATCTGTACTTGGACCCATTCTCTTTAATATTTTTATTAGTGATATTGCAGAAGGTCTTGATGGTAAGGTATGTCTTTTTGCTGATGATACTAAGATATGTAACAGGGTTGATGTTCCAGGAGGGATAAGCCAAATGACAAATGATTTAGGTAAACTAGAAAAATGGTCAGAATTGTGGCAACTGACATTTAATGTGGATAAGTGCAAGATAATGCATCTTGGACGTAAAAACCCAAGGGCAGAGTACAGAATATTTGATAGAGTCCTAACCTCAACATATGAGGAAAGGGATTTAGGGGTGATTATTTCTGATGACTTAAAGGTAGGCAGACAATGTAATAGAGCAGCAGGAAATGCTAGCAGAATGCTTGGTTGTATAGGGAGAGGTATTAGCAGTAGAAAGAGGGAAGTGCTCATGCCATTGTACAGAACACTGGTGAGACCTCACTTGGAGTATTGTACACAGTACTGGAGACCGTATCTTCAGAAGGATATTGATACCTTAGAGAGGGTTCAGAGAAGGGCTACTAAACTGGTTCATGGATTGCGGGATAAAACTTACCAGGAAAGGTTAAAGGATCTTAACATGTATAGCTTGGAGGAAAGACGAGACAGGGGGGATATGATAGAAACATTTAAATATATAAAGGGAATCAACACAGTAAAGGAGGAGACTATATTTAAAAGAAGAAAAAACTACCACAACAAGAGGACATAGTCTTAAATTAGAGGGACAAAGGTTTAAAAATAATATCAGGAAGTATTACTTTACTGAGAGGGTAGTGGATGCATGGAATAGCCTTCCAGCTGAAGTGGTAGAGGTTAACACAGTAAAGGAGTTTAAGCATGCGTGGGATAGGCATAAGGCTATCCTAACTATAAGATAAGACTAGGGACTAATGAAAGTATTTAGAAAATTGGGCAGACTAGATGGGCCGAATGGTTCTTATCTGCCGTCACATTCTATGTTTCTATGTCAAGTTGCAAAACCTAGCATGTTTTTTCAATAGAACAAAAAAGAACAAACAAATAGATACATAGAATCCCAGCACAAAAGGTGTTGAGAATTCACTATCACCTGGAAATTAAAGTAGTTGTTGTTATGGTATCTATATAGTATAAAGATATCTGCAGCTATGTATATATACAGTGAAAGTGAGATCCGGTGAAAAAATAATAAAGTAAAATAAATAATAACAATCACCTAATAAGGTATGCTCCTATGTTACAGCGATATAACAAATCAAAGTCGCTTATCTACATAGAGTACAAATGTGTATAAAATGAGCTTTTTCAGATTTGGCTCTCAGTGTAAAGGAACTCATATTGCATTTTACCGAAACGAGCGTCGGGCGTTTTTCCTCCTGGGTTATGGGAACAGCATTTTTAAAGCACGTTTTTATGATGTTATAATTTTTTTCTTTTACTTTCTGCTCCTATGTCTGTTTAGCTAATTTACCAGGGAGAGAGGCTATTTAAACCGAATGTTTTCCGGCATTGGTATTCTCATTTTTCCTTTCTACCTATAAACTCTGCTAATATTGTTTGTCTTCTGGGTATCCACTAGGATACAAGTGTATATTTTTTGACTATTTACTTTAGCTGTGTGTTACCATTTATACTATTACATTCTACCAGGCATTATAATGGGGGGGGGGGGAGAGGATAATAGCCTGTACCCCAAGCTACTAATATATATCATTAGGATAGACACGTTATAGACTTTCAGGATACTATATATCAGGAGATATTTTACTATATAACACTAGGAATATGATCTAGGGGAGTTCCTTTACACTGAGAGACAAAACTAAAAAAGCTCATTTTATACACATTTGTACTCTATGTAGATAAGCGACTTTGATTTGTTATATAGCTGTAACATAGAAGCATACCTTGATGATTAGAAGATGATTATTATTATTTCCACCGGATCTCACTTTCACTGTACATATACACCTAGCTGCAAATATCTTTATACTATATAGATACCATAACAACAACTACTTTAATTTTCAGGTGATACAGTGAATTCTCAACACTTTTTGTGCTGGGATTCCATGTATATTTGTTTGTACTTTTTTGTTCTAGTTTACTATAGGGTTAAAGGACCACTATAGGCACCCAAACCACTTCAGCTTAATGAAGTGGTCTGGGTGCCTGGTCCATCTAGGATTAACCCTTTCTGCTGTAAACATAGCAGTTTCAGAGAAACTGCTATGTTTATATTAGGGTTAATCCAGCCTCTAGTGGCTGTCTCATTGACAGCTGCTAGAGGCACTTCCACGCTTCTCACTGTGATTTTCACAGTGAGAAGACGCTTGCATCCATAGGAAAGCATTGAGAATGCTTTCCTATGGACTGTCTGAATGCGCGCTCGGCTCTTGCCGTGCATGCACATTCAGCCGATGACAGTAAAGGAGGCGGAGAGTCCCCACCACCGAGGGAGCCCGGCGGTGGAGAAAGGCAAGTGATTTAACCCCTTCCTACCCCTAGAGCCCGGCGGGAGGAGGACCTAGAGACCCTATAATGCCAGGAAAACGAGTATGTTTTCCTGGCACTATAGTGGTCCTTTAAGCCCTGAGAGACCCCTGGAGTCTCGGTCTGGTGTTAAGGATAGTTGGCCCCACCTGGACGCTGTTTCTTAGTTATAGTGTCACAGGTGGTACCATACTATCCTCTAATCATTTGTCTTGTTCATTTGTCAATAGAGTTTCACAGAAAAGGTGCATTACACATACTAAAGGGCACGTCGATACCAACACTATCTAATTCTATAAAGAAAGACTAGTTGGCAATAATAAATTGTTTTTCTCAGGATTTACGACAAGAAATAAGTCTGATTTACACAGTTCGGTTAAGTCGTAATTTGTTGGTGCAAAACTGAAAGGAAAAGCTGTCACTTCAGAACCAGGAATTGAAGAATTTATATTAATGTGCCACACAACATCCATAAGGCTGAGCCAGGCATTTGGTCATTGCAATTGTATTTAGCTTACTTACTGGTTATGGTCAAAGGAATAAACTGTATGATACATGTATTAATCAGCTGACCTGAGGAGAAGATTTCAAGCTAAGACCTAAATATATAATTATGGTTTACTTGCTCTAGTTTGCAGTAATAAAAAATATATATACTTAAAGTAAACAATGTAAAACTAACTACACAGAAAGGCAAAAATAGCTGTAGTAGTACTACAAACTTTACTGTGAGGTTTATACAGGGGGGAGAGAATGGGGGAATCTGTAGGGAGTTCAGAAAAAGATAGAATGGAGGCAACCAACTAGGGTAAATCTGTTTTATACCATGGCTCACTGAATGCAAAAATGTCTCATACTCATATGAAGCAGACAACCCATAGTATGCAGGATACAAAAAGGGAAGTAGCATGTCTGCAGGAAACAAGCATCAGGATAATGAGGTGTTTTTTTTCCCTTCGTTTTAATATAAAATTGTATTTAAATGTGAAGTGGTTACAAATGCTAAACTCATAATAGGAAATGGAAATGCGGTTTCAATTCAAAAGTTTACACATCAAATCAAAAATATGTATTTGGACTTTACATAAAGTAAAGTCTATGACCACTGACTATGAATCCATCCTAGGGAACATTGAACACTTCAGGCAGGGATTTATGGTCATTAATACATGTTTCAGGTGTGCCCCCAATTCCTTTTTGTCTTCTCTCTTAAAATCCACACTATTCTAATAAAATAACCAGCAACCATGGTTTAAAAGTTATACATTCAGCAAAGGAACACTAAGCACCAAAACCACTTTATTTTAATGAAGACGTTTTGGTGCATAGATCCCGAACCCTAGTTTCAGAACCAGGTGAAATATTGCGGTTTCTGAGGCACAACAATGTTAGTCTGACAGTCACTAGAAATACTACATATAGGAGCACTTTTAAACTTTAAAAATACATTTTTAAAGTTCTAATGTTCCTTTAAGACTGCCATCAGATCTGCACGTAGACCTGTGCAGTATCACGAAGCATTCAATCACTACCACAAAGTTTTCCTCAATTTATTGTTTATAGGTTTGACTAAACTGCAGGTAGTGCCTTACCAGGAACAGACCCAACAGAAGAGAAGTAGTTTATCCCCAAGAGCCATACTGTTGCTGCTATCAATGTACTCATACTCAGGATTACAGTTTGGCAAAGTCTGGGATGAAATAGAGCGCAGGCCAAGTAATCCAAAAGCACTGGGGGGAGGGGTGGGGAGGATAATAGCCTGTACCTCTAGCTACTAATATATCATTAGGATAGACACTTTATAGACTTTCAGGATACTATATATCAGGAGATATTTTACTATATAACACTAGGAATATGATCTAGGGGAGTTCCTTTACACTGAGAGACAAAACTAAAAAAGCTCATTTTATACACATTTGTACTCTATGTAGATAAGCGACTTTGATTTGTTATATAGCTGTAACATAGAAGCATACCTTGATGATTAGAAGATGATTATTATTATTTTTTCCACCGGATCTCACTTTCACTGTACATATACACCTAGCTGCAAATATCTTTATACTATATAGATACCATAACAACAACTACTTTAATTTTCAGGTGATACAGTGAATTCTCAACACTTTTTGTGCTGGGATTCCATGTATATTTGTTTGTACTTTTTTGTTCTAGTTTACTATAGGGTTAAAGGAACACTATAGGCACCCATACCACTTCAGTTTAATGAAGTGGTCTGGGTGCCTGGTCCATCTAGGAATAACCCTTTCTGCTAACTGCTATGTTTATCTTAGGGTTAATCCAGCCTCTAGTGGCTGTCTCATTGACAGCTGCTAGAGGTACTTCCGCGCTTCTCACTGTGATTTTCAAAGAGAGAAGACGCTTGCGTCCATAGGAAAGCATTGAGAATGCTTTCCTATGTACTGGCTGAATTCAGCCGATGACGGGAAAGGAGGCGGAGAGTCCCCACCGCCGAGGGAGCCCGGCAGTAGAGAAAGGCAAGTAATTTAACCCCTTCTTACCCCTAGAGCCTGGCGGGAAAAGGACCCTAAGGGTGGGGGCGACCAAGAGACCCTATAGTGCCAGGAAAACGAGTATGTTTTCCTGGCACTATAGTGGTCCTTTAAGCCCTGAGAGACCCCTGGAGTCTCGGGATGGTGTTAGGGATAGTTGGCCCCACCTGGACGCTGTTTCTTAGTTATAGTGTCACAGGTGGTACCATACTATCCTCTAATCATTTGTCTTGTTTTTTCCAACAGAGTTTCACAGAAAAGGTGCATTACACTCATACTAAAGGACACGTCGATACCAACACTATCTAATTCTATAAAGAAAGACTAGTTGGCAATAACAAATTGCTTTTCTCAGGATTTACGACAAGAAATAAGCCTGATTTAAACAGTTCGCTTAAGTCGTAATTTGTTGGTGCAAAACTGAAAGGGAAAGCTGTCACTTCAGAACCAGGAACTGAAGAATGTATATTAATGTGCCACACGGCATCCATAAGGCTGAGCCAGGCATTTGGTCATTGCAATTGTATTTAGCTTACTTACGGGTTATGGTCAAAGAAATAAACTGTATGATACATGTATTAATCAGCTGACCTGAGGAGAAGATTTCAAGCTAAGACCTAAATATATATAGTTATGGTTTACTTGTTCTAGTTTGCACTAATAAAAAGAATATATACTTAAAGCGCACTGTCATGCCGAACTTACCTTTCCTCGATCTCTTCCTCTTCTTCCCCTCTCTCAGGATCGGTTATTCTTTTCTTCCTGTCTTCTTTAAAATCATAAGACAAAGTAGGGACTCTTTGCCTTATGGAGGATTCCTCCACTTGACCAGCTCTGACCAGCGGAGGAGCAAAGTGTGCTTCATTTCCGCTGGTCAGAGCAATTTTCCCATGATTCTCACCTTCCCTCTGTGTTCCCACGATGCTTCCTGTCATTTTAGACGAAACTGCCGAATTGCGTTCTAACTGAATGAGAACAGTATGTTCGTTTCTTTTAGAACGCAATTCGGCACTTTATTCGGATCGGAATTTCATTCTAATGAATGAAACTCTGATCCTATTCATGCTGTGGCTGCATCTTGCAGCCGCTTAGTAGATAACTCCCTAATTCCCACAGTATCAGGGAGTTATCTACTAAAAGGCTGAAAGACCTAAATTGGTCTTTCAGCCACATTTACTAATACTAAGTAAAGATTATTTAGTATTAGTAAATAATATGCCCCTACTCGCTATACTGCGAGTAGGGGCATGTCTGGTAAACAGTGAGCAGCCTGTGGCTGCTCACTGTAAAAAAAAAACAAAAAAAACGACAACATGGCCCCCACCTGGGCGGTGGTCATAATGATAATGGGGGGGAGGGACCTACTGCCCCCCCCCGGCCCCCACCCCTGGGCGGCGGGTGGGGGCCATAAAGACAATGAGGGGGGGGACAGTAGGTCGCCCCCCCCCCCATTATCTTTATGGCCCCCACTCGCCGCCCAGGGGTGGGGGTGGGGGCAGGGGGGAGGACAGTAGGTCCCCCCCCTCATTATCATTTGGCCCCCACCCGCCGCCCAGGGGTGGGGGTGGGGGCGGGGGGGGAGGACAGTAGGCCCCCCTCATTATCATTTGGCCCCCACCCGTCGCCCAGGGGTGGGGGCCAGGGGGGGTGGGGGTGGACAGTAGGTCCCTCCCCCCTCATTATCAATATGGCCCCCACCCGCCGCGCAGGGGTGGCGGCCGGGGGCAGCAGGTCCCCCCCCTCATTATCAATATGTCCCCCACCTGCCGCCCAGAGGTAGGGGTGGGGGCGGGACAGTAGGTCCCACCCCCTCATTATCTTTATGGCCCCCACCCGCCGCCCAGGGGTGGGAGGACAGTAGGTCCCCCCCCATTATCATTATGGCCCCCACCAGCCGCCCAGGGGTGACAGTGCCGTTTTAATATAAACAATGTAAAACTAACTAACACATCCAACGTGTGTGGAGACACTGAATATCTGTCCTGCAATCGATGCAGGACTGCATCCAGGAAGTTACTCTACAGGTGGTGTTAGGCAGTTTTCTCTGACAAGGCAAGGCAGTGTATTTGTTGCTGACCCTGCAGAGAACCATTAAAAGGGACACTATAGTCACCAGAACAACTACAGCTTAATGTAGTTCTGGTGAGTATAATCATTTCCTGCAGGCATTTTCATGTAAACACTGCCTTTTACATTTCCCCTTTGGGACACCTTCAATGTCAACTTCTCAGATGGCTACTGGAGGTGCTTCCTGAGGCAGTGCTGCACAGTTAGCAACACTGCCATTCAGTGTCTCCACGTTCTGCATGGAGACACTAAAAACTTTACTCATAGAGATGCATTGATTAAGTTTGGCCCCAAGAGATATAAAATATCTACTTAAACACCCCCTCAACCTGCCTGATACCAAGACACCTCAAAGATAAAAAAAAAATAATAATAATAATAATAAAAAATTAATAATAATAATAATAATAATAATAATAATAATAATAATAATAATGTTATACACAGAGTTTAAACCAATAATAAGGATGAGGTCTGACCCCCCTAATAAGGCGATATAAGATCAGATGACACGATACCGGCCCCCGGGGACAGACCCTGATTTGCCAATCACTTCCGGTGGCGGACAGACAGACAGACAGGGCACTGGCGATAACTTTTCGCCAAGTTACTAAAAGTCCGCGATGTCCGTTAAGCCGTTAAAGCCCACGAGAAGCCCATCGAGTAAAAAAAAAAAAAATGAACAAAGTTTCCCCGTCACCGGCCGAGTAACTACCACAACTACTTCGCGCACCGCCCTCCATCCATCCATCTCTCCCTCTCCGCCAGGCACCGGGGGGGTAGCCCAGCCCAGCCCCGGGTATAGCGCTCTGTACGATCACCCCAGACCCGAGTACCACATCCTCACCTTCCGGGCCGCGCCTCCTGTCAGTGCCGAGCTCGCGCTCTCTCTCTCTCGGTGCCGAGCTCGTTTTCCCGCCCAAATCGCGAGGCGCTCGGGATGGCTGGCGGGTGTCGCGCGCGGTGTCACTGGTGGCCCTCGAGCGCCGGGTGTGAGGAGGAGGATGGGGGGGGGAGGGTCTCTTCCTCCCCCCTCTCCCCCCCCCTTTACTGAATGAGGGAGGGCTGACACCACCCGGTAACCATCAGCCCTCCCCCCAACTTCCTCCATGTCACCTCAGACAGTGTGACAAAGGGTGACAATAGCCAGCACAGGATGTCCTGAGTGCTCCCTCCTGTCACACTATTATTATTATTATAATTATATTATATTATATTATATTACATGTTTTAATATGGAGAGGCTGCGACCCTCTGTAAAAATCTTGAGGGGAAAGAAGTTCCTGAGAAGAAAAAAAATAAAAAGTGTTAAATGTGTCAGCTTGGGTTATTTACCATACTGTGAAATTTTGGGGATTTTTTTTTTTTTTTTAAAGTTGGATTTCAGGTTTTTAGGCTGCACACTAAAAAGGGGGGGGGATAAGTTAAATTTGTAGTAAATAAGTGAAGTACCTGTCAATCCTGAATTGTTAGAAAATGAATTGGGGAATTACCAATTATATGACAAACTGGAAACAGAAAATTATAAAATTTGGAATTTTTGGTGAATTTCTCACATTTATGGTTTCATGAATTAGGATTCGTAATAAATATTGGGGGTTGGGGGGTTGAATATTAGTGTTTCAAAATAGTAAAACCTATCAAAACAATTCTATCGTTATGTGAAATAAAAAAATAACTTTTACTGATGATATCATTGTTGTGATAGGTTTTACTGTTTTGAAACACTAATATTTGTGTCCAGCGAAGTCTCTTGAGTAAAACAGTACCTCCCATGTACAGGTTTTCTGGTGTCTTGGAAAGTTACAGGGTTAAACATAGGGCTTGCAAGCCAAATTCTATGGACTTTCTGCCTGGGTTGTCAGGCAGGTACCTCATATTGTAATTAATAAAATGACTTAATTATGCAATTATGTGTGTGTGTGTGTGTGTGTGTATAAATAAATATATACTTTTAATATTTATATATAGATACATATATGTATTTATAACTGATGTGGAATCAATTAATAAATTGATTATCTTGCTTATCTGCCCCCGGCCAAATTAAGAAGTAATGCGTGCACACTCCTAAAGTAATTCATTCCAGACACAAATTTCGGGTTAATGAAAAACTTGAATGTTTATTTTGAGGGGACGGCATGCCCCTTACAAAGCAAAATTACATCATATGCATTGTCAGAGATAACAGAATAATACATCAATAATTGGTTAGGTGTTAAGTGGTTCATTTATTGCCCTTCCTACCGGGTGTGATGTCACTGGTATCTTGGAGGTCTCCCCCAGATTCCAGCGCCATCTTGTTAATGAGGGTGTTAGTCGATGTCAAAGGGGAAACTCCCTAGTGGCCATTTTAGGTAAATCACATAGAAAGTTGAATAATGCTGATTGTAGTTATGCTGAGTAAATAGGCATTTTACTAACATGGATTGGGTTAATATTTTTGTCCACAACAATAACATCATTCTAAATTCATTTAGATTTATTTATTTTTTTCAATTTATTGATTATTTTTAATAAATATATATATCTATATATATATATATCTATCACAAATAATGGCACTCACCCTTCCTGATGTAATGAATAGTAAAGTGCCCTGGTGCAATCTTATGCTGATTAATAATTATATTGATTAAACAACCTTTAAACCTGTGATGGATTAAAGACCGTAAATATTCTTAAAAAGACCGGAGAGTGCATCTTTCTTCAATATAATTATATATATATATATAGTTATAATTATATATATATAATTAACGTTATTCTAAGTGTATTTTAATATTAATCTATATAATTACATAGATTAATATTAAAATACACTTTTAATAATGATGTATGTGTATATAAAAGTACTTAGATCATATATATTTATATATGATCTAAGTACTTTTAATTTAACTTATTTTACTTTTTATTTTATTTAAAAACTGTTTTATAACTTTAATAAACTTTTTAACAAACATTTTTACAGGCATGAGGGAGACAGCCTGAGAGATCAGGCAGTCCCTCTGCAGGCACTGCATATGCCCGCTATTCTGGCCATGTGATCGCGGGGTTCTCAGAGAAACTGCTATGTTTACACTGAGGGTTAATCCAGCCTCTAGTGGCTGTCTCACTGACAGCCGCTAGAGGCGCTTCCGCGCTTCTCACTGTGAAAATCACAGTGAGCAGACCCTGATGTCCATAGGAAAGCATTGAGAAATGCTTTCCTATGGGTGGTTTGAAAGCACGCGCGACTCTTGCCGCTCACGCGCATTCGGTGCTGAAGTCGGCAGGAGGAGGAGAGTTCCCAGCCCGGCGCTGGAGAAAGGTAAGTGGCTAAAGGGGTTTTAACCCCTTCAGCCCAGCGGGAGTGGGACCCTGAGGGTGGGGGGGACCTATTAACACTTTAGAGCCACTATAGAGTTTGTTTTCCTGGCACTATAGTGGTCCTTTAAAGGGAAACTCCAGTGCCAGGAAAACAATCCGTTTTCCTGGCACTGCAGGTCCCCTCTCCCTCCCACCCCCCATCCTCAGTTGCTGAAGGGGTGAAAACCCCTTCAGTCACTTACCTGAGACACCGCCGATGTCCCTCGGCGGTGGTTTCTTCTCGCCGCCGCTCCTCCCAGTCTTTACGTCAGCCGGTGGGCGAGACTGATCCCGCCCACCGGCCGGGGGGACCTAATTGCCGCGCATGCGCATTAGAGCTCCCCATAGGAAAGCATTGAAAGCGTGAGGACCTCCAGCGAAGCTCTAGCACAGGTTTTCTGTGCTATAGAGCAGGAAGTGCCCTCTAGTGGCTGTCTAGTAGACAGCCACTAAAGGGTGGTGTTAAAGGACCACTATAGTGCCAGGAAAACATACTTGTTTTCCTGGCACTATAGTGCCCTGAGGGTGCCCCCACCCTCAGGTTCCCACTCCCGCCCGGCTCTGGAAGGGGGAAAGGGGTAAAAACTTACCTTTTTCCAGCTCTCCTCCTCCGATCCTCCTCCTCTCCTCCCCGTTGGCTGAATGCGCGCGCATTCAGCCGGTCGCATAGGAAAGCATTATCAATGCTTTCCTATGGACGCTTGCGTGCTCTCACGGATTTTCACAGTGAGAATCACGCAAGCGCCTCTAGCGGCTGTCAATGAGACAGCCGCTAGAGGCTTTGGGGGAAGGCTTAACCCATTCATAAACATAGCAGTTTCTCTGAAACTGCTATGTTTATAAAAGAATGGGTTAACCCTAGCTGGACCTGGCACCCAGACCACTTCATTAAGCTGAAGTGGTCTGGGTGCCTAGAGTGGCCCTTTAACCCTGCAAGGTAATTATTACAGTTTATAAAAAAACTTAATTACAGTTGCAGGGTTAAGGGTAGTGGGAGTTGGCACCCAGACCACTCCAATGGGCAGAAGTGGTCTGGGTGCCTGGAGTGTCCCTTTAAGTTATACATAAGGAAAAGTAGTCCCTTTTGTATATCTTAAAAATATAACTTCATTTTTAAAAAATACAAAAATCAGGGTAGCAGAGGGGCGATTTGGGACGGGTGGGGGGAAACAACGCTTTAAATCTGTTACCCATATTGAGTTTGAAAAATCGCAACAAAATCTGCACTCTAGCAATTTATCGTGATGTATTATTAATGTATAAAACATAATTTAAATTCATATGCAATAACTAAGGCATGCTTTCATATCCCGATCCTGCGTAAATGCCAGATCTAAATTTGTCATTTCTGACGAAGGTACTCACGTTGTAAACTAACATGTGTACAACATGTGTTATAACTAACATGTTGCAGAAGTGTATCATAAGCTCCATGTTGCCGAGGAAAGTAATGGACTATGAGCTTTGTAGTTTTCAAGACACAATCATCTTGAAATGAGATCGTTTTGTTTGTTTTGCTTCAAATAATCGTGGTATCTTATATCAAGCTGACATTCAGGCAATTTGATTATGGAAAGTTTCACATGTAAAAAAAACACTTAAAAGTAAAAGATTTTTCTTTCCCCAAGTTATCTAAATCCTATTCCATCTAAAAGTAGACAAGTGATTAGAATACAGTGACTTGACAGTTTATCAATAAATTGTATTTAGCGCTCAGCAGCCATCTTGTAAAGAATGCCTGCATAAGTGAATGCAGCCTTTCACTGTTCCAAAACTAGAGACATTTGTGATATAGGAATGTATATATTACGCACATACACAATCTGTTGTTAAGTACGGACAGATATGTCTGCCAGAACTGCTCATCACAGTGGTTAACAGCTGAAGAATGGCTTTCGGTTGTCTGAATGTATCTGATTCAAGCAAAAGTTTGCTATGTGAAACACAATCATCTATTCTCAAAAGTTAAAGTCAGTTATTTAAACCGTGTATAGACTTATATTTTGGCCACCATTTGGTTAGTAATAAAATCATCCAAATAATATATGTAAATGTACTAATTTAGCTACTCAAAAACAGCTGAATTGACTAAATTGCAGATTATTTACTTTTATTTGTTTGTTTCAATTCCCCTTAAATAGATTATGAGAACTACATCCATAACTAAGCCAGGGGTAGCCATAAAGTAGATCCACAGATGTTGTAGAACTACAGCTTTGTGACAGAGCTCCCTGTACCCGGCCAGGTAGCTCCTCCAAGCAAACTTCCTAGCTGGAACCGGGAAACCTGACGCAGAGGCTTGACTGAGGTACCTCTGGGGTTTTTCCGCCCAACGAGGCTGCAGCTCTCCTTACAGACAGGTATCATCCCTTCTGCCTACTCCGCTGCAGCCCTTCTTTAGGCAGATATCGCCCCTCTGCTTATTCCGCTGCAGCCCTTCTTATAGGCAGGTATCGCCCCTTCTGCCTATTCCTCTGCAGCCTTTCTTCCAAGCAGGTATCGTCCCCTCTCCCTATTCCTCTGCAGCTCTGCTTACAGTGATTGCTATTGCCTTTACAAAGGCACTTGCGGCTTTTAGGCCTAGCTCTCTTGATTTATCCCCAGGCTAGAGCCAACAGGTCCGAAGACTGTCGCTGAGATCCCTAAAACTCCACACAGGAGTTCCAAATGGAACTTACATCCCAAACTTTATTTCTACTCTGGGCTAGCCCATGCGTTGTTAGAAACATGTCAGAAAACATACAGGGAATTATAATAACATATTTATAAAGGTGTGGGGAAGACAATAATAAACACAAAACATCTCTCTTGCCTTGCTAATCTACCTGAATATGCAAATTAGCATTCCTTGCTATTCAGGTAGTGCATACAGCTGTTGCTAGATCCTTGCAACCAACAGCTGGTGCTGTACAGGCTCCTCAACCAAAATCAAACCCCAGGTGATGGTGACTACTGTCACAAGCTTCCTTGATGCTTTGTTATTCTAAAGCATTCTAAAGGCTCATTGGAGTTGTAGTTCTACAATCTCTGGGGATCTACATTTTGGACACCTATGCCTTAAGCCGTATTAACCCTATCACCCTAACACTACCTCAACCAGGGCCGGACTGGGAAAAAAAATTTGGCCCATTCATTTTTTTATTACAGCGGCAAAGTGAGAAGGGGGCAGGACCAGAGAGGGGGTGTTTTCAAATGACAAGCACTCCCTCTCTCAAAGTGAGCATATTGGTTCAATGCTGTTTTTGTGCAGCCCATACGCAGAGCCCTGCTGAAGAGCTTTCGCATGAGAAAAAGGCCTAGCACAATGAGGCATTTCAACAATCGGGACTACCAAGAAAACCCATTCTGAATTATTATTATTTAGTTGCATTAGTTATGTAGAAATTATTTATAATTAAAACTATGAAAACATTTTTTTTTTCTATTTCTTTTAATACTTTATTCACACTTGTGTTACGTATACATAGTGGATATCAGAAGAAATTCCTGTCTGTTCTTTAAAAATGATATATAATATGTCTGGGTACACGTAAATAGAAAGAGTTAAATTACAGTGGAGCTAAAATATAGAAAATATTCCAGAAAGCCCTCTGTCACAAACACGTAATCTTGGAAAAGCCAAGGTCATGACAAGGTTAAACCCCTTTACTCTGTGTTAGCTGCAGCTTTATTCCTGTCTCCTTGGGACTTCATTAATTATTTCCTTTGTGCAGCATTGATGTCATAATGCTACAGATGACATCAGTCCTGATCTGTTCTTTTCATTTCATACATTCAGAACGTTTGTAGCAGAAACTACAACCATGAAGACTGTTCCGTTTCTCTTTTCTTTTTATTATCAGTTTCATCAAGTGGATATCTAAGACCATCGGTACTAGAAGTAGGATTTAAAAATTATATATAAATACATAATAAATATTAAACTTTGCACATAGTATATTGCATATATCTATCATTTTGTTTTAAAACACAAATTTTCCCCCATTATTTTCTTAAGAACTTTTGTTCTATAAACAACACATTTTATGACACTTTCACATCCATTTTCCATTCTAGTCCAAAGAAACTAACTTCTTTTTTTTTCTTTAAATATTCTTTATTCAAAGTTTTTTTACACTGGGTGCAGACATATACAATTATTTATAGTTACTTTACTATCACATGGTAATTTCATAAGAGCCTCAATATATACTTTCAAGTTAAAAAAAAGAATTACATACACAATACAACAGCAGAAAGTCTATATTATATTGAGGCATTCAAGTGAGAGCTAAAACACGAAGAAGAGAAAATATACCTATATCTGCATATGTATATACATAGACTTATTAATTCTACCAAATAGGAAGAAATGGCGTAGATTCAATTTTTTTTGAATGTATCTTGATCTCTTCCATTATAGGTGGATAATTACCAGATTTTACTAATTACATGACGTAAAGTCATGATTTTATTAGGCTTATCTCTTTCTTTTATTCCTCAGAAGCAAAGAAAGCTAAGGTATTCATAATATAGAAAAAATGAACAAATACCCTCGCAGGGTTACCCATTACATCACTATCTCCTAGCCAATGGGAACAGTCCATATCTCATGTAGTCCCATGTGACCCCCATCTCTTCCTCTTTCCAGTTGATGCCGAAGCTAATATTGAATAACAGCAATTAACCAAACAACTGAAACATTAGAAACAGGCAGGTAGCCGAAATCTTGGCGACGAATCCTTCCTATAGAGAGCCGGTTCTTCGGAACTGATCCTCTCGAACTGTGGAAGCTGTCGATGTTGCAGGGGTGTCATCATTTTCAGGCTAGAAGGGGACAGAGAGAACAAGTGGTAAAATATGTTCCCCCAACTATTTTCATATTATCGAAATTTTAAACCATCACCAGTCTAAACATTTACTTATCTGAATAATACATATACTAGGTAACTGTTGAAGATTTTAAGAGTCTAGCATTAAACAACAAACTCCTCCATGTACTATGAACACTTACTACATACCTGGGTCGGGATACAAAAATACTCACCTCCGTGTCCTTAATAAAATCATGACTTTACGTCATGTAATTAGTAAAATCTGGTAATTTTATTAAAGGACACGGAGGCTCTTATTAGGCTTATTTCTTTCTTTTATTCCTCAGCAGCAAAGAAAGCTAAGGTATTCATAATATAGAAAAAATGAACAAATACCCTCGCAGGGTTAACCATTTCATCACTATCTCCTAGCCAATGGGAACAGTCCACATCTCATATAGTCCCATGTGACCCCCATCTATTCCCCTTTCTTTGCTGCTGCCTCAGCTAAGTACCACCATTTTAATTTCACTCTGGTATGTCTTACTGTCTGTATTTATATCTGTATAGGCTATAGAGTACTGTACTGCTTACTGAATATAACGTTTTTGATTTATAACTGTGTAAGATCTTACTGTTAAATTTGTTTGTACTGGCCCCTTCATGGGAGCCACTTAGGGGTGAGCTGCTTCAGGCTGACGCCCACCTCTCTTTTTTCCCACCCGCCAGGGCGGTTAACCTGTTCTCCCCTTGCATTCCAGGTAGTTTCTTACCCTAATCTCGCGCCGATCGCGGCGTCCGGCTACCCAGACGTGGGGCATCCTCTTTGGAACCGTCCGTTCCGTCTGGGCCCGGTCCGCGGTCGGGTGCCGCTCGCACATCGCGGCAGCCATATTGTGTGTGTCAAAAAGATTTTGCCGCTATTTCCCAGCTCGCGCGGCTCACTGAGGGGCGGGCGCGAGCTGATTGGTCCAGACAACTGGCTGTCAGTTTGCCAGTGCACCCCAGCGGCCATTCCTGAGGGAACACTCGGTAAGCTGACAGCTCAGTTTTGTTCTGTGCCTTGCCTGCAATTATTCTGCCCATCACTGCAGTGTGTGATTAGACACTGTTCATTGTGACAGGCAAGTAACTGATTCCACTGTTATTTTCTCACTTCTGTACTGTGTAGCCTGCTTAGTTACCTCTTGCTAGTACCATGCAGACCCCTAAAGAATACTCAAGCACTACCCCCACTCTGGCTGAGAGTGTCTCCAGACACCCTTTAACCACTGAACCTGGGCTCCTACCCAGCCAAGGGGAAGAGGTAACCCCTATGGAGCAATTGAACTCAGAGGAGTTACATTCACTCCTAGACGCTACCATGACCAAATCGGTCACCAATCTATTTGCCACACACAATATGGCCGCCGCGATGTGCAGCCGCGACTGCGCGAGCGGCACCCAAAGTCTGGGTAGCCGACCGCCGCGACCGGCGCGAGATTAGGATAATAAACTACCTGGAATGCAAGGGAAGAACAGGTTAACCGCCCTGGCGGGCGGGAAAAACGGAAGGGGGCGGCAGGCTGAAGCAGCTCACCCATAGGTGGCTCCCACGAAGGGGCCAGCACAAAACAAGTAACAGTAAGACATTAAACAGTTGTAAATTAAAACATTGTACTCAGTGAACAGTACAGTATTACATCAAAATATACAGATATAAACACAGTAAAACCTGTCAGAGTGAAGTTAAAATGGTGGTACTTAGCTGAGGCAGCAGCAAAGAAAGAGGAAGCGATGGGGTTCAAATGGGACTATATGAGATGTGGACTGTTCCCATTGGCTAGGAGATAGTGATGGGTTAATCCTTTGAGGATATTTGTTCATTTTTTCTATATTATGAATACCTTAGCTTTCTTTGCTACTGAGGAATAAAAGAAAGAAAGAAGCCTAATAAGAGCCTCTGTGTCCTTTAATAAAATTAAACTTATATAAACTATCTGTTCTTAAAATATGATATATAATATGTCTGGGTACATGTAAATAGAAAGAGTTAAATTACAGTGGAACTAACATATAGAAAATATTCCAGAAAGTCCTCTGTCACAAACACGTAATCTTGGAAAAGCCAAGGTCATAAAAGGGTTAAACCCCTTTACTCTGTGTTAGCTGCAGCTTTATTCCTGTCTCCTTGTGACTTCATTAATTATTTCCTTTGTGCAGCATTGATGTCATAATGCTACAGATGACATCAGTCCTGATCTGTTCTTTTCATTTCATACATTCAGAACGTTTGTAGCAGAAACTACAACCATGAAGACTGTTCCGTTTCTCTTTTCTTTTTATTATCAGTTTCATCAACTGCATATCTAAGACCATCGGTACTAGAAGTAGGATTTAAAAATTATATATAATTACATATTAAATATTAAACTCTGCGCATAGTATATTGCATATATCTATAATTTAGTTTTGAAATTAGCTGGTCTTATATAAATACCAATAATAATAAGAAGAAGACGAATTTTAGTTTTTATAAAAGTCTAAAAAAAACACACTTTAAGACACTTTCACGTCCATCTTTTTTAGTCCATGGAAACTAACTTCTGCCGGTGGGACTACCACATGTTGATTGACCAAGGAGGGAACCAGGAGTCAGGTGAAGATATATGCAGACACGTATGTCAAGCCGTCACCTGAGTAACCTTTGGGGCCATCAACCAAATTATCCAAAAAAAAAAAGAAAGAAAGAAACTTCACCCAGCAATGATTTACAGCCTGGAGACTGACCATGGATGGATCCAGGAGCCGATTAAAGATAGAAGAAGAGATGTATTTGGAACCATTACCTGAGAAAACTGAAGAAAACTAAAGTAAACTAAAGAAGACACAAATATGGAACTATGACCTGAACAAACTGAAGAAGACAGGTATGTGGAACCATGAGCTGAGTAAACTTTGGGGGTTGACAGCTACTTATTGAGTAAGAATTTTAAGCTTTTGGGGTTTGGTGTTAAATAATTCAACCATGAGGGGAACATATTGGCTAAAGAACACTCGGTAAAATGTGTTTATATTTGAATTGCAGAGACATCATACCCAATAGCCTTCTTCACTTGGAAATATAATAAAAATCTAATTTGGGAAAAAAAGGATTCACAGCCTGCTGACTGACCATGGAAGGATCCAGGAGTTGATGGAAGATGAACGTAGACAGGTATATAGAGCTAGGTTAGAATTGAAAAATGTTACTTTTTGGGCCAACTCAAGTGCAGTGTTTCCTTCCCTTAAACCTTGCAATGTAAAACAATGCAGTTTCAGGTGCCGGTCTGGATAGCAAACATAAGTCAGGGCACACATAGGTTAGACTAAACAATGTATGTCCAACTTTTCGTGTTATTTGGACTTAGTGAAGATTCGCCCATCCTTTCTGGCGCCATTATAGTGAAGGTGTCCATATTAAATAACATGTAAACTCACAAGGAATTTTTTGGGGGGTTTGGGGCTATTTAATCAAATCACATATGTACTATATTATCTGGAGAACTCTTAGTAAAATGTGTATATTTGAATTGCAGAGACGTAGCCATTAGCCATCACCACAAAAAAATAAAGAAAATCTAATTTTGAAAAAAAAAAAAAAGATCTACAGCTGAATGACTGACCATGGAAGGATCCAGTGGAAGATGAACAAAGACATGTATGCAGAGATAGGTAAGAGTTTAAAAATTTTACATTTTGGGGCCAACTCAAGTGCAGTGTCTCTGTCCCCTAAACTCTGCAATGTAAAACAATGCAGTTTCAGGAGTCCGTGGAAGATGAATGCAGATATATATGTTGAGTCGTGATCTGAGTAACCTTTGGGGTCTGAGAGCTACTTACCGAGTAAGAATTTCAATCTGTCGGTGTAAATAAAAGTCAGGGCACATATGGTTTAGACTAAACAATGTACAAGTCCAATCTTTTGGTGTTATTTGGATCTTGTGGAGATTTCCCACCTCCTGTCTGGCACCACCATGGTGAAGGTGTCCACATTAAATAACATATGCAAACTCGCGAGGAATTGTCTTTTGTGGTTTGGGATTATTGAATCCAATCACGCATGTACTATATTGGCTGGAGAACTCTAAGTAAAATATGTTTACATTTGAATTGCAGAGACATTTTAGCCATTAGCCTTCAGCAGTAAAAAGAAAAAAAAAAGTAAGAAAGAACGAAAGAAAGAAAAAAGTAAAAAAGAAAGAAAAAAGTAAAAAAGAAAGAAAAAAGAAAGAAAGAAAGAAAAATAATCTTATTTGGAAAATAAAAAAAGGGTTTACATCCTGGTGACTGACCATGGGACCATGTAGGGAGTCGGTGGAAGATCAATGAAGACACGTATATAGAGCTAGGTAAGAGTTTGAAAAGTTTACATTTTGGGGCCAACTCAAGTGCAGTGTCTCTGTTTCCTAACTGCAATGTTTACAAAAAAGGGTTTAGACTGACTCTGTTCACAGAGTTTAACTCCATGAAACAAGACTGGACGTCCTCACACTTTGCATGAAGACGTCCAGCATTTTGCAAAATCCCATAGGAGAGCATTAATTTAATGCGTTTTTATAGGGAAGGCCTAATGCACGCATGGCTCTCACCACACATGCACATTAGGTTCACCATTGCAGGAGGAACAGACAGACTCAGCGCTTATGGATTTTGGTGCTGGCATAAGGTAAGTGTTTAACCCCTTAAGGACCAAACTTCTGGAATAAAAGGGAATCATGACATGTCACACATGTCATGTGTCCTTAAGGGGTTAAAGGGCCATGTAATCCTTTCATCATTCCTGCAATGGGGGGTTGCGGGGGAGATGGACAGCTTTGTATTCTTAACACTATAGTGTTCCTTTAACATATTCTGTAATGTAAATAAAACATACAAGTAAATAAGAAAAATCAGAATTTGGTATACAGGAAACACTCAAGGTTACGAAGGCCGTGCTCGTTTTAGCATACAGAATACAGTGAGTGGGTTTAGTTACACAAATGGCAATGTGCCGTATATGCTGAAGGGGAGATATATTCCGGGTGTTTTAAGTGAGACCTTAAAAAATAGAAAAGTGTTTTGCTTTATTAGAATGATAGCTGGACATACCTTTTTTGTAAAATCATTGATTTTATCAGAGCTGTTTATATACATTATGATGAATTTCTTACTAAAAGTCCAAGTGATATATCCATTAAAGGATCATGTGTGACTTTGTACTGTTTTTTTTTTTATTTTAGCCAATGTACCATCAGATGTCCTTCAAGAAGCCCAAGTCCATTTGTTTAATGATAAATGTTGCAATGGCCCAAACTGTACAAAATATATATATATTAGCAGTGATACGGACTATTGATAAGTGATAAGGATTTTTTTTCCTGGTGGAAGGTGAAAGGGAGGAATTTGCTTTTGTATCTAACTGTATGATATCAGTTCTACCTCTTCCCCTCCCCCTGATTAATGGCAGTCTGGATGAGCTGTTAGGGCAACTGGGCATGTCGAGATCTTAGAATGTTGTAGGAAATTGCCCCATCTGAGAATAAATCTTAGACATGCTCAGTCTGCTCCTAGAAGGGCTTTCTAGCATCACCCATTCACTTTTCACTGGGATGTCTGAGCCTGTACCCCATAGAAGAAAGACATGACTATTATCAGGGGGTCTTGATTACAGTATAGACGTGAAATACAGCAAGCAGTGTACTCCACTTCCAGCAACTGCCTTTTGTGGAGGAGGGACTAGTGGATCCCTTGGACTTTGAGTATCAGAGTTACTGTCCACATCATTGCATACAAAGATTGAGATTGTATGGTGAGTGTCTATGTATGTAACACCTATGTTGGTTGTTTATCCAAGCATCTTGATCCCAGGAGAATTCTGATTGCCAATATGGAGTCATGTTTTTCCTTTTTGTCTCATATTTAGCTATATCCTCAAATGTGCTTTTTTTTTTTTATCACTAACATATGAAGATGTGTTTTCAAGATTGAACTTGAACTTTTTTTTCAACCTAGATTACTATGTAAGACTATGCAAGAAATCAGTCATATTCTCTGTTTATTAACTTAATTTAATTAAATGATATTAGAATATCAGGCATCAGTTAAAGTTTTCATGATGAGACTTCAAACTTAGTGCAAGGGTTCTTTTGGTCCCTAGCTTCTCGAGTGGGGGGGCATTCGCCCTGGTGCTCCCCCCTTGTTTCCACCACCGGTAGCAGCTTGTGGGGCTGGCAGCGGGCGCATGGTGTGATGGCTGACTTCATCTGGGCTGCTTGTGCGTTCCCTGTCCACTAGGTACCAGGGCAGGGTAAGTAGGGGCCTTCAGAGTGAGGCTGATCCTGGCCTGGGTCTGCTGCTGGAGGCTGCAGTGTGGTTACATGGATGGTGAGAGGGATGGGGTGATAGCTCATGCTGCTGGTTGTGAGACAGAGAAAGGCTCAAGGTAATGCCTAGCCTAATGATGGTAGGAGGAGATGGGTTGTCTTATAGTGGTGGGAGTGAGGCCAGTGCATAATGGTGGTGGGAGAAAGATGGGGAGATTGACCATGAGCTGCCATCGGAATTTGTGGGGTCTTTTATAAATCCACTGACTGATACACCCTCAACACAATCTCCCAGATACACCCACATATATACTCCCACATTGCCTCACATACACACACTCTTACTTACATACTCACAAAAACACACACACACGTACACATTATGAGATAAACACACTGTCACTTACACAGATACACACTCCCGCACCACACACAGAGATACACTCCAGAAGCACACACAGACAGCTCACCATACAGATACACACTGCCACACCACACCCTACAGATACACTCCACACACAGACAGCTCACCCTACAGATACACACTGTCAACTACAAACTCTCAGAAAGATGCTTTGCCAGATACACACAGTAACCCCACTGATGGCAGCCCTGGAGATATTTAATGGAGATGTAAGAGATTGGGTCTGATGCCTACCGGTCATAGGAGAGGTGATGGGTGATGTTTAATGGTGAATGAAGATCGGAGAGGGTGGGGGTGATGCCTAATGGTGATTGTTATCACAATAAGCATCACCCCCTCCGTCTCCCACCACTAGGCATCGCCCCCTCTCTCATCATCATCAGTCATCACCACCCTCCCTCTCACATCACTATTAAGCATCACCGCTCCCTCTCCCACCACCATTAAAGTTTCAATGTAAGCACCATCACAACATTGCATCATTGCAAAGTTGATGGTTAGTAGAGTATCCTGTACTTGCTCTGAGGTCTGCGAGTCGAGCTGCAGACCGTACATGCATGAACTAAAGCTCCACTGGTTGCTGCACTCATAATGGTACTGAGAGAGGAATGGGCTCATCAGGGCTGCCATCAGAACTCATACAAAACACTGAGTGACACCTACACACCCACACACTCTACCAAATACATGCATAAGTTTCCACACACACTTTACACTCTACAAATACATACATATGCATACATAAATACTTGTCTATACACAAACACCAAAACACACCGTGAGACACACACACAAAATATATACTGCCGCATACCAACAAAAAACACACACAGATACACTCTGACAGACACATGAACATTTAAACACTGCCATATACACCCTCTTGTACACAAATACAAACTGCCAGACACATGTACAAACACACACTAGCAGACACACAAATATAGGCACAAATATATCCAGACACCCCACTGATGGCAGCCCTAGAGATGCCTAAATAATATGTGGGAGAGGGTCAAATGGCAGATGGTGATAGAGAATGGAGGGGTGATGTCTAATGGTGACCAGAAAGGGTAAGGATAATGCTTAATGGTGATTATTATCAACATACGTAATACCCCATCCTCCCACCACCATTAGCCTTCACCCTCTCCTATCATCATTAATCAACACCCCTCTCTCTCACATTACAATTGGCCATCACCCACTCCCTTTCCCACCACCATTTAAGCGTCAATCTAAGCACCATCACAACTTTGCAACATTGATGGTACATAAAGCTCTGTAAGTTGCTTAGAACTGAAGCTATTTGTAAAAATCACACAGCTATAAGCCAGCGCCTCAGAGCTGTCAGTCTCCAGCTGGATTTCTCAATCCGGCTGCCTGATATCAATTTGTCCATATTGGACAAATATAGACTGAGCTCCATTTCCTACTCAGAGACTGAGAGCCAACCTACGCGCTGCACATACCGTGGCTCAGCAAATCACTGCATGCAGCAATCTTAATGCAGGTGGGAGAGGATTAGGTGATCCGGGCTGCCATCAGAACATATACAAAACCACTGACTGGACCCCCTGGATACATTCTTCTAGACACATGCAACAACCTCCCACGCACATATGCATACATACATACATACATACACAGGGCCGGCCTTAGGCAATTAGGCGCCCTGTGCAAAAAGTCTTCACGGCGCCCCCCCCACCTCCCACCAAGTTGCCTGAATACAGTAACACACACAGGCACCGGGGACGTGTGTATCACGAGGCAAACAAGGCATCTGCCTTGGGCGCCACTTTGCAGGGGGCGGCAAAAAAAAGCATCCCTCCAAACCCCCAGGCAGATCCCTTGCTTGCCTCGCATCCTGGGGGGCTCAAGAGCTGACCGGCTGGCCACTTTTGAGCCCCCCCAAGGCTGGCAGCGGGCAGCGAAGGAGCATACTCACCTGAGCTCTTCCTGCTCAGCTTCCTCTGCGCCGCTTAATGAAGCCGGGAGCCAGAATATGACGTCAGTCCGGCTCCCGGCATCACTAAGCGCTGCTTACTCAGCCTGTGCGCCCCCTGCCTGCCTGCCCAGCAGCCACACTGGACTGCTGGTAAGAAATCCACTCCAGCTTTCCCAGGGAGGCTGGGTGGATTTAAAATAAATGTAAAAAATATTAGTTTGTGAGTGTTAGTGGAAATGTCTGTGTGTGTGTCTGTGAGTGTTTATTTTGAAGTGAATGTGTGTGTGTGTGTGTGTGTCTGTAAGTGTGTAATTGTGTGTGTCTGTAAGTGAATGTGTGTGTGTCTGTGAGTGAATGTGTGTGTTGGTCAGTGAGTGTATATGTGTCAGTCAGTGAGTGTGTATGTGTCGTCAGTGAGTGTGTATGTGTCGTCAGTGAGTGTGTATGTGTCGTCAGTGAGTGTGCGTCTGTCAGTGAGTGAGCGTCTGTCAGTCAAAGTGCGGCCTTGACAGGAAGGGGTGGGGGAAATTTAAACTCGGTTACAGGCATGTACACACACACTCAGTTAAAGGCAGTCACACATACAGGCACAGGCACAAACAATGGCACAGCTACAGCGACACACACAGACAGACAGTCACATAGGCAGTCACACACACAGACAGACACACAGTAACACACACATAGACAGTTATACACACACAGGTAGGCAGTCACACAGATAGAAAGTCACACACACAGGCAGGCAGTCACACACAGACAGATAGTTACAGACAGACACACACAGGCAGGCAGTCACATACAGGCAGTCACACACACAGGCAGTCACACACACAGACAGACAGTCACACACACAGACAGTCACACAGACAGACAGTCTCACACACACAGGCAGTCACACAGACAGACAGTCACACAGACAGATAGTCACACAGACAGACAGTCACATACATGGGCAGTCACACAGTCACACAGACAGACAGTCACACAGACAGTCACACACACAGGCAGTCACATACATGGGCAGTCACACAGACAGACAGTCACACACACACAGACAGTCACACACAGGCAGGCAGTCACACACAGAGACAGTCAGACACACACACAGAGACAGACAGTCACACACACACACACAAGGACAGGCAGTCACACAGACAGTCACACACACACACACACACAAGGACAGGCAGTCACACAGACAGTCACACACACACACACACACGCACACAGGCAGGCAGTCACACAGACAGTCACACACACACACACAGACAGTCACACAAACAGGCAAACAGTCACACACACACACTTACCTCTTTCCAGTGGATGCAGTTGGCTGATGGGGAAGCATCTTTTCCTCTTCCTGTACAGCAGGGGCTTCGGGAGGTATTAGCCCCGTCTCCGCCTCTCGATAAGCCCCGCCTCCGCCGCTCGGTAAACCCCGCCCCCTCTGCCGCGATTTTTATTTTTATTTTTTTTTTTAAATAGACCTGGGTGGAGAACAATTAATCCTCCAGCCAGGTACCTCTTTTAGCTCCCCTGCACTCCGGCCATGAGTGAGCTGTGTCGGCCACAGGGCGCCCCCTGTTCCATG